>JAOQGH010000062.1:24025014-24043258 GCA_025769975.1 Gallinago jamesoni | reverse complement strand
GAGGGGGCTTGGAGCAACGTGGTGTGGTGGGAGGTGTCCCTGCCCAGGGCAGGGGGTGGCACTGGGTGGGCTTTAAGCTCCCTTCCAATCCAAACCATTCTACGATTGCACGAAGACTTTTTTCAAAAGGAGGCTCACAAGGAGGGGCGCACATAAATAGGACTCTTACAACCGCTCAGTACCAAAGCTAAGACAGCTCTGTTTCTCCCAGCTCCCTCTCCAGAAGAAGCCCCTTCTCCCTAAGCCCGGAGTTCCCTGTCTCCTCCGGCAGCCCCGGCAGAGCACGGCTGTCCTCCAGCGGCGAGCAGCTCGCACTGCAGGGACCGGCTCCTGCCACTGCCGCCTCCAAAATCCACAGGGATGAAAGGCACTTACTCCTCTTTTCAGTTAATTCATCTGAAGGTGTCCGTTTTTAAACCAGGTTGTTGCCAGCAAGGGAAGTGTTACGGTATTTAAAGAATACCATGAACTACTCCAGGTTGTAGCAATCACGTACCATAAAAATACAGATATATAGAGGAGACTTGACTGATGTCTTGGCCAGCTCAAAAAAAAAATAAAAAATCTTGTGATGTTGCCAAGATTCCTCCCCAAGTGTGGAGTTTCCAATTAAAATGGGAACACTGGATGGCTTTAAGAGAGGGAAGAGGGCTCGGGAAAACGGATGGGCTCTCTCCTATAAAACCATCTCTCTGGAGAGACTCCATCTCTGCTGCAGGGAGCTTGGTGCTGCCTGTCCTTGTCACTTCTCAATCACAGAGTCTTAAAGTATTTCCTAGCCTTTTGCATTTCTCTATTTTTTTAATGTATATAAAATACAAATATTTTTATGTATATAAAAATCCTTGTTCTTCAAAGCGGGCTTTAGAGAAAAGTTCTGTACTTATTGGAGGAGTCACCAGAAGATACCACTGACTCACTGGATGTGATCCTGCAGCTTGCTGAGGATTTTCCATCTCCACTAATTTTAACAGAAGCCAATCTTCACCTTTTTACAGATTTACACTCCTAAAGATTACCCAGCCAAGTTCCGAGAAAGAGTTTCCGATATTTCAGAGAACACGTGCCTTTGGCCACAACTAAGACCGTTACAGAGAACACTAGGAATAAAAACCCTTGAACGTGTTTTTCTCTTACCATTTTCCCAACCTTTTATTCCTGGCTTTTATCTTCAGGTCTCTTCCTACCCATTACTGTACCTTACATCAATAGTTTAGATCTGCAATGACCGAATCTAAAAAGGAAAACAAAGCAGCAGGTTAAGAGAAGATGATTTAGTAAATCAAGACTGAGGGGAAAAAAAAAAAACAAAAAACAAAAGAGGACTTCCAAAAGGAGAGTGACCAAGGAAAGACCAAAGAACACCTGAAATAGTAACTCAAGCCAGTCTTTACACACATGCTCACTCAACGGGCTCTGCCAACTCAAAGGAGACACGGCGTCACCCAACAGCTCCGTCCAATTAGCCAGGTAAAAAAGTTGTGACATCCACACAACAGCCCTAAGCTTTCCCAAGTAATTCACGGGCAGCTCCTCTGAGGAACTGAAACAGGCAGAAATAAGACAGGGCTGCATTTAATACGACTGACCTCTTATTCCAACAAAAGAAATCAAAAGGTTGATGAAGAGAAAGTAATTAAAAGCCAAGCAGCCCCACTGACTGCTGCACGGGAGAACGGCAAAAAGTTGTGTTGCAGTTTGAGGCTCTCAGTCCCTTCCAAAAGCCTCAAGCTTAAACCAGCAAAGTCTTGAAGGTAGAAACTCTTCAAGTTCAGAAAGAAGATTTAAGAACGTTTCCAGCACAGCAAGGCTGCTAAAACTCCCCACATCAACCCAGAGAGACCGAGACAGAGCGTTCAATTAATGCAACCCTACTGAAGTCTTAATTGCAGACGCATTAAATACAACTTGCTGTAAAATGTCAACACAGACGGTACAAACCCCGAGACAGATGTTAATATATCAAGATGGTGCATGTTTTTTTTTCCCTCGCTGGGTTATTTATTATAAAGTTACTGCCACAAAGAGGCATTTGCCTTTCTCAGCCAACGTTAAAAAAAACCAACCCAACCGTGAGCTGCATCAAACTATGGGGACCAAAATACAGCAAAATATTTTTTGCCAAAGACGACACAGGCTCATTAAAAACCTTGGATTGAGAAGTAGATCTCAAAGCAATTGAGAAGTAGATTTAGTGCTGCAATATACAGTTCACTTGAGGAAAAAAAATAATTATAAAAATCAATAGAAACAGTGATGACAAATACAAACCGGCAACCACGTTTTGGATAAATTAATGAAAATATCAGCAGCTAGCAAGCAAAAAAATAAAACCCACAGAAACACAGAAAACACACAGCATTAAGTGCAGCCTTTCCCAGCACTGCTCTTATTCCCTTATTAATCACTCCATTTTCTGGGCATATCAGTAATACCCAGACATGGGCAACAAATCCAGATTATGAAGGAGGTGAATGTTCCATCTCTTTGAGAAGAGCCCTTACTGCAGTTCAAAAATCACGCCAGTTCTCATTCTCCACACAGTGTGGCACTAGAATCAAAAAAATAAATAAATCCTGACACAGTTGGGAAACCAGCAGGAAGATGTTTGAAGAGCTCCCCCCCAAAAAAGTTTGTTAGTGATTTCAGCACTTCACAAACGCTACTATAAAGCTACTCAACTCCAGGTGGTTCTAGAAGTTCAGCCATGGTACCACTCTGAGAGATGGGGCTCGGCTGGATCCAACCAGGCTTTTTTTTTTTTTTTTTTTTCTTTTTTTAAGATAAGCCTAGGAATGTGAAACTACTTGAGAAAGCTCACAGAACTTTAAGGAACAGGTAGCATCCCATCAACATCTTGAGATAATACTGGCACTGTGAAAACATCCTATCGCATGCAAAACGCAGAAGATTTACTACCGACAGCAGAAACTAGAACACTGGGATCAGTTTTTTTTTTTTATAGAAGTATTTTTCTCAGGCTGGAAACTTAAAGCTTTCATTTGCCTCCTGCATTAAATTCCACATCCAGTGGTTATTACTGTTACACCCATCTCCAGCTGTTTTCCCCATTTCTTGCCATTTACAACACTTGAAAAGAAGAAAAAAAAAATCAAACTTACTACTTCACAAACATCTATTACAGCTTTAAAATTAAAAAAAAAAAAGGCAGTCATTAATCCGCTCTTAAGCAACTACTTTGATAAATATTTTAGCATCTCAGAGAGATGCTAAACAGAAGAACAAACTTCATCACGAGTTAATAAATGCTTCTGCTTTTTCTGTGTGTGAAAAGGGGCCTGCCAGTGCAAAACTCCAAGAAATACCTAAAAAGCTACAGGAATGACAGCTGCAACTGTATCATCCTGGAGAAGGGTGACTTCCTTAAATATTGACCCTTAAAGGGCTCAGATGCAGAGCCAGCTTTGGTAGCATCTGCAGTCCTGTTGGTGGTTACCCAAGCGAGGTGTCCGTGCTGGTGTCTGGCTTCCCAAAACAGGGCAGGAGAGCACATTCCCCCAGAGAGCAACTCAAAAGCATTGAAGTGGATTCCAACACTAAATTACCATCTACCATCACTAAATTACACACCTTTCTCGTTAACCACACAGGAGAGCAGATTCTTAACTTGCATAATGGTTTCATAATCCCTGCAAGAGAGGAAAAGCCACCACTGCTGTCGAAAGAACTGCTCTCACCTTCTCCCTTCCTTAGCATCAATATAATAAATTCACTCACCATAATGAACTCAAGCAAGAACTAATTCCAGCTGAAAACTGGAGCACTCCATTATGTCAGAACGTGTTCAGTTTCTGATCCAATTCCCCACAGGAACACTTGGGGCAGACAGAGGCACGGGAAGAGGTTAGAAGTGCCAGGGCCACCTTAAAGCCCTAAACAAACAAGAAGAACCTCGTCTCCCAGAAGCTGGTGGCTACACTGAGACATGTCCCCGTGCTCTGTGCCACCCCACCATCCACCAGTACGCACTGCAGCGAAACTGCTCTCTCTCTCCAGCATCCTCTGGGTCACAGCCAGTTTGTGGGCACCTTCCTGTTTAAATTCAATAGCATTTAAGCAGGATCAAATCCACAGGCTACTATTGCATTCAATTAGCTGTTAATTGCTAACCAAAGTTAACTTTTTCCTTACCCTTATGTGAAGGTAGCACACTTTGGGGCAGATGTTATCAAAAGCCATCTTTACCTTTCACCCTCACCAGCTCCCAAGAGCCCAGCCAAGCCATCTCCCTGGCTACAGGACATTCATTACCCACCGATCGCTTGGAGTAGAATTAAAATCAAAATGCATCCCATGATATTCCTACAACTACCTCCACCTTCCCCCCCCTTTTCTTTTTTTTTCTCTCATCCTTCTGTAACCTACAGAAGGGATCTTCCTAGTCCTAGATCCCTAGCCCGTGCCCAAGGGATCTTAGCAGAGCTCTTTCAAACATCTACCACGTCTCACGAAATAATTCAGAGTGAAGAACCCTTATTCAACACCAACCCTTATTTTTCACTCAGCAAGTAAAACACACCTGTGGTTTTCTGCAATCACTCAGGATACATTTAATCTGTTTCTTGGGATCAAGAACTAATGGGAAGACAGGCAGAAGAGATGAAAACGGAGTATATACACAGGGTTTCCCCAGCAAGACAGAAGGAAACTCAATTCCATATCTTTCCTTCAGCTGTTGGCAGAACAAGCTCCCTCCTAATCCTTGCACCTGACCTCAAAGGCCCCAGAATCACGGCTCCTCCACAACTAGTGTTCCTAATTCTGCAGTCATAAGCTGTAGCCTACAATGGAAAGCATAATACAATGTCAACTGCCTGAAACTTGCATTGTGAATAATAATAACAATAAATAATAAGTCACTGCAGCTACTGACAACAAATCCCACATATTCAAGTCACTGAATTTGAACTCGACATGGTAAGCCTTAACGAAGGAAGCAGCCTGGTGTTAGCATTCCAGCTTTATTTCTGGAAATACAAAATTTTTTTTACACAGATTTGGAGAAGTTTTATTGAGAAGGCAGTAGAGACAGTTTTAGTAAAGATTCTTATTCTTAAACCTTGGTTCCCTTCTTCCATTGCTTTTTTTCCCCCATCCATTCCTATCTAACACTCTTTCAAGTTTTAGTTTACAATTTTCCCTATTTCTTCCAATAACTGCTAGTGCACTCTCACTAGATGACACTAGTTTTTTAGTCACACAGAGAATTCTCTAGTGAAAGTGGGGAAACATGAGGTAAACACTTCCATATCAACCTTTCCTTTTAAAACAACAAAAAAAAAAATGCCCTTTTAATACATTAAGAAAAAGCATTTCGATTTTCCTAGCCTGACAGGTCATTTCAGAAGGACAAACATGCAATTTTACCAGGTGTAAAACACAGAAAGATTTACACTTTAAAAGCAGGAGTCACAGAGGAATTTATTTTCAGCTGATGCTGGGTCATAAAACTAATCAGTCCCTTCCTTTTACAGTTCCTCATAGTACAAAAGTGATGAAGGAGCTCATAAAAGGCCATTGGGATACTTGAAGGTAATAAATTGAACAACTGAAAACTATTTCAGGTTAAAACAACCTGTAAAATCCATTACCACAAAAAGTAAAGGCTAATATTGTAAGTAAATACTGGAAAAGGTTATCAGCTTTATCAACAAGTATTTGTGGTCATATTTCTCTGCTCACACATTAATTTAGGCTTTCATTTAGGCTATTTGCAAACTGCTAACAGTAAAAAAAAAAAAGTGTTTCTTCAAGATCAGGCTGAGCAGAGCTGGACTCTTTGGCCATCCGATGACATCAAAACTACCACACCTGAGGAGAGACCAGGCCAACAAGTTACTTGGCATTCTGGAGACCTCCTAAGCAGCTACGAGCATTTGGATTTTGTTTTCCTCCAAGGCTTCATCTGGATGAACAAGCATCCAAGAAGAAACTGTTGAGGCCCAGCCTCACCTTTGCAGAAATGTTCATTAATTCCCGAGACTCTGCCTGGACAAGGGAATTCAGGCTTCAAGATCTGCTTCATCCCTGGGACGGTACCACAGGTCCTACCCCCCCTCGAACAAGAGCTGCCCTTGCAGGAACAATTAGTCACCTCAAAAATTACACCCTGCTGCAAACAAGGAAAACTAAAAACGGTGCTACTTAACTTAATGTCAGGCTGTCAAATTCAGAGGTGTAGCCTGGTGTTGTTACAGCAGGGACAGGAAATTCCAGGAGAGTTTTGGAAACACCTATGGGAGGGAGAAGGGTGGTGGACAAGAGAAACTCCCGGAGTCTAAATTAAGTCATTCTTGCTTGTGAATCACAGAATAAATGTTGGAACACACGTAAACAGAATCCAACCCAGGTGAACCCTAGACAGTGGTCCTCATGCTGAACTTTTAAGCAGTTTAATCCATTTTATACGCACATCTAATTCCTTTGGACTCCCTTTCCAAACATCCTCATACACCAAGCCCTAGAAGCGCCGTTACAACCAACCTTCAAAGCAGATAAAGCAAAAAGCCAACTCCCACAAAGTCACTCAACCTTGGAGGGAAAAAAAAAAAAACCCTCTCCACCAGGATTAAGGCCTAATTTTCAAACACATTAACTCGGCCAGAGAAACCATCCCTGCCTTTAAAATGCCCGCTCGTTTCCACCCACAGCACCCCAACTATTCCACGATTTAGCGTTTCTAAGACGGCAGCTGGGCAGGAAACTAAATCCAGGCCAGAACTCACCCAAGCCAAAAAAATACTTATTTCCATCCAGAGCAGGTCTCTGGTGTGGCCAAACGCTCAGGCCAGCCAAAAGACAAGCAGGGCAAGAGCGTTCCCTCCAGCACAGCGTTAAGCTTTAAGCGTTGAGGAAACCCCTGCCTCAGCACGGGACGCAAACCGTGCTTTAAAACCCCTTAATTTATGTTTATTTTCTTGACGTTCCTGCACTTCTGCCTGGACTGATTTGTTCTCTCCGTGCTGGCCATTCTTCGTGCAGCTCTTGATGTCAGAACCCACACTGGAACAGAACAAATGAGTCGCACTAGTGGAACTACATAAAAGAGAAAGGGGGGGGGAGGAAGCAGTGTTTGAATGTTTAATGCTTGTTTAACAGAAAATGTGTAGCCCCACACCTCTAAGAAGAGCTGCATTTATAACTGCTCGAGGAGCCCTTCTTCGCCTATCAAAAGAGGCCTTAAACAAAACCAAAAGAGTCTTTTAATCAGCTTTAATGCTATTTACCAGGGAGAACGAACTCATTTTGACAAACTTCTCTCTCTGCCTCTTCTCAAACTCTTTAGCGCTCGCAGTTCTGATAAACCGCAACTCTGTACGCCTCACATCAAAAAAAAAAAGAGTGCAATGTGACATTTTTGAGCTGGTTGTGCTACTTCAGATGGCCTTTTCCTCCCATGTCATGGAACACCAAATCACAACACAAAAGTAGTTAATATTGTTAAAGGAGTATAAATCAGAGCAAGTATAACTTGCCTACTGTCATAAGTTTATATATTGTCAATACAGTGCGTAACACGTCAATGAAGCAATAAAATCAGCTCTAACAGGCTTCTAACCTTGTTAGCATAAGGAGAAACAGCCTCAACTCGTTGAAGAGTTGTGATTAGCCTAATCAATTAAGAGCTTAGAATATTCACATTTACAGAAGTACAGTATTTACAAAGACAGCACACTATTTCTCATCTGTACTCCCTTTCAGTCCTCGGTGTACGCACATTCTAAGATCCCTGGAGTCACTCTCCAGCGAGGCACATACTCCAGCCACACTCCCTGGAGTGGGCCAAGCAGCGTGGAATTTCACACTTGTTCTACACCCTTTGAATTTAAGGACTTCCTCCCTCCCAGCCCCACCCCAATTTTTCTTGTTGTACTCAAGTCTGGGCTCTGCCTGGATTTATTTATTTTTTTACCTTGGCAAATCTATTTTTGTTTATCGGCGTCAAAGAGTACTACTGCTAAGAAGTTTGTTGGAGCTATGGATGCTCAGTGATAACGAGTTTTTTAAAAAGCATTTGGAGTTGATCTTTTTTCACTTTAAAACTTACTCTGACATATGCTGTCTACATTCCCTGGCCAGAGAAGGGGACACTCGGAGGATAACGCTGCAAAGGGCACATGAAACTGCTGACACAAGCTGCATCCTCGCCAGGTTCTGTGCTGTGAGAGCTCCTGCACAGTGGTGGTCAGCTCATAAAACCAGGTTTTATTCCTGGCCTGCGACCCTGGAGAAGACCGCCATTCCCTAAAACTTAAACCACTTGGAAATTAACACAGAAAATCCTGAAGAGTGAAGGACTTCTCCATTCAGAAAACACTCGATGCAAAGCAAACACCATCAACTTGGAAGTTTCATCACGGGATGAAACACACCAGGACCCTTCAATAGGGCACAACTCATTGAATGGAGACATCCTTTTACCTACCACTACTCTTTAATCCTAACTTTGGGTTTCCCAATATCTTGAAATGAGAAACAGTTTTATTCCAGCTTTCAAAAACTAACCTGCTGCTTGCCAAACAACTTAACAGCAGAGAGATGTGTTTGGAATAAAGATTGTACCCAGCCTCTTAGTAGGGAAGAGGAGAAATGAAACGGTAATAACTGTAGTTCTTTTCCACCCTACAGACAACACAAATTCCGAAGAGTTTACATGGATATCTGCAGATTACAACTGATGGTGGGTTGAAGTCAAGCACAACCATCACCCATCTCTTTTTACAAGGTACTGACTCCATCACGAAACACGTTGCTGGAGTTTCTAAGTAAGCAACTCGGACATCGCTTGAGGAACATCAGCCTAATCCTGTACAACCCAAGGAGCAAAGTTTCCTAGCGCTGTGTATTTCAGAATTGCAAGGCATACTTGTTCTGATCCCAGTCCATGGTAATGTCCCAGAGGGAAGAGCCACTCCTATCCTCCTTTCCAGTAAAAGAGCCTGCTTCCCTTACAGTAACCAGCGCATTTGCTGGCATAAAATACCTTGCACGAATCTACATTCCCATCAGATCTTTAACATATGGGATACATGAAGGAAAACAGGGATAAGCTGGAAATTTGAGTGCTCCACGTGTCCATTTTTGAGCTTAGCACACCGACGTAGTCCAGAAAGAGCCCATTAGAGGGCTACCAAAACAACAAGGCGGCTAGAAGAAGAGACCTGCAAGAGCAGATGACACAATTAGCTGTGAGAAGGCTAAAGGGAGACCTTGCTGCCACCTCCAACTACCCAACGCGAGGGTAAAAAGATGAAACCACGCTCTTGGAGGTACACAGTAAAAGCAGAAGATGTGAGAGAAGCTGCAACAATAAGAGTAGTCAAACACTGGAGCAGGTTGCTCAGAGACGTTGTGGAAACTCTAATCTTTCAGCTATTGAAAAATATTTGATAAATACAACCCTAAACAACCTCATCTAACTTCAAAACCGGCCCTGCGTTGAGCCAAGGATGGAACCAGGGTACCTTCCAACCCAAATTATTTTACCATTCTCTTGCACTATGTAAAATGGAGGATGTAGTTCAACTTCCAACAATATAACGAGGTGCTAATCACCTATACAGTTAGAACTACGATGCTCTGAGGAGAGAGATTTACTGGTCTCAGCACTCGCTTCCACACAAGTTCTAGAGGACCTGGCACGCTTCTGCAACATCTCAAACACCAACGAGCTCTTTAGCTAATGCACAGAAGCACAGTCATCCTTGGCAACCTACTACTGACCTGCACTTCCAGAGTTATGAATATACAAAACCGCCTGGTATTTAAGGAAACAGCATTAGAAGAGCACAGGCTTCATCTATCGTTGTTTAGGAGACACAAACCCACACGAGATATGAAATCAAGGAGAGGCTGCACCAAGACCGACATCAGGAACTTCAGACAGAAAAGGTGGAAGCAGTGACAATTGACATCACTTATTTTTTTCCTCTAATTTGCAGGAAAAACTAAGGACCACAATCAGTAAACCCAAACTGATAAAAAAGAAAAATCTGCCTTTGAAAAAACAAGGACCACGTTGTGTGCTCTTTTCTCCAGAATCTTAACAAGAGGTTTTATCTCCAGTGCCAGAAAGTGGCTGAAAAGTCTCCCTGGCTGCCAGCATGGCACAGACTATTTCAAATGGCAGCTCTGGGACAAGTGTTAAAACACCCCATCAGCCTGCAACCGCGCTGGATCAAGTACTTCTAACCAGTTCTAACAAACCTTCAGTGCTGCCTCCCTGCTTTGAATCTGGTGGAGAAACCACCCTTAAGGATTTGTTTGCACAAGCCACGCAAAACAGAAATCTCCAAAACCATTACAGATGTCACATCAGGCAAGTCGAACATCTGAACATTTGATATTCAGCTCCATCTTACTGTCATGGAAGCTGCCAAATTCTTCTCCATGTAGGTCAAAACGCTGGTAGAACAGAGAGAGGATGCAGCTGCTTCAACTGGACAAAAATATTTCCACACGCACCACAAGAGCCAAGGATAAACCACCCTGGGCTCCTCTCATGCTCCAGTAGCTCAGAGGAGGTAGAAGCCAACAACAGTTGTTCCTGAGCAGGAAGGAGAACATTAATAGAGAAGGTAGGCAAGGATGAAGGAATCAATGAGTACCTTTTGAGTATTCAGTATTGCCACAGGAAGCGATAAACCTCTCTCCAAAGATCAGAAATGGCAGTAAGTTCTATACTCAGAAGGAATGCTGGGTAACACTAACTTCTTCCACCCTCCAAAAAGAAAAGAAGAGAAAAAAAAAAAAAGATTTTAATCATCTTTGACTGAAACGACTAGCCTTCCAAAATTTGATATTTTTTTTTTCCAATCTGTAATCTGAAAACCTCCCAAAGTGAGGGAGATCTAAAGAGTACATAGTGGGAAGGCAAAACTAAAGTTTATATTGCCTCTGCACTGCAAACAGTTTAGCACGTAGAAGGTTCCTGATTTAAAATGGAGTATTGTTACATTTATGTCAAGTACCTACAACCTTTAACCAGGGTTTAAGCCATTTTTAATTCAGTAGCATCTTCTGCTTTCATTTTAAATCCCTGGATGTTAGAGGTGGTTTCAAGGAAACAGCTTTGCAAATCAAATACAAGAAGAGAGAAAAAACGCACAAGAAGGTGAAGTAATCGGCCAAAAATCACTACTGGTTCCACAGCAGAGAAAAGCTCTTCCAGGAGCCAGTCCAGAGCAACGAGGTCTCTTTCATCATTAAACAATGGGAGAATTCAATTCCCTTGACAGTGATTTTAAACATAGAGTATTTCAAAAGAGTAAAAAACGTTTACAAACACCCAAACGCTGCCATTAGTACTTTAGGTCTCAACTACCTTTTCAGAAAGCCCAAAAATATTTTGAGGCACGGTTCCACAAAGGCTGAAATCAAACTCAGGGCTGCAGTTTTTCCACATCCACTTATACCTACTTGCCTCCCCCTCCTTTTTTTGGGGACACATACACACAGATGAAGTCAATTTTGCTGACCGACTCACTGCCTGGCGATGCAATGGCCAGCACACCAGTGGAAGAAGATGAGGTCACAAAACCCCCAACATGAGCCAAATTGGTTTTCCAGGGAAACCATGGCTTTTACTTCCCTAAATGCTTTGGTGTTACTCCCAACAGAACCAGAGCTGTACGCCCACTTGTACAGTTTTTATCAATAGGTTGGGAAAAAAAAGGAAACAAATTCCTTTCTCCAATATCAACATTTAAAAAAATGCCCTGCAAGGCTAGATCAGCATCCATCTAATCCAGCAGTGTGGCCCCAAAAGCTTGAGCAGGAAAAGCTCTGCAGGGAAGAACGGTATCAGTCGTGTCTGTGGTTCAACTCATCCCAGCAGCCAGCCACGGGATTAGGGATTTTAGTCTTTGGACCTCCTGATCCCTTCCCGAGCCTCTAGTGTCCCCACAGTCAATTATAGTGGACTTTCCACATTTCTTCCAGTTACATGCTACAGGCTCACCACAAAACTCACTGCATCCACCTAAAAAGTTGGCTTTGTGTGAGCCCACAGAACAGCAATGGGGCTGGACAGAGGGAATTTCTGCAGAGAACACAAGTGGCAGCAGCAGAACGACCCTACTGGCCTTCTGAAAAACAGCCAGGAGAAACCAGACTTGCTGAACTCAAGCAGGAGGTCCTTCTGTTGACATTACCAGCCAGAGGAGCACATGGGTTATATGGAAGTTCTCTCTGCAGCTGAGAGGGTTCTCAAGCTTACAGTTCCCCCTTCCCACCTTTTTAACACACATAACACATTAAAGGTACTATCAGCAATCTCCACTAGACACACTTAGTCCACCATCGGGCTACTCACTGGAACTTTCTGGAGAGCTCGAAGCATCAAATGCTCGTGTCAAGGCAAAAATCAAAATTATTAAGTGCTGTTTTTACTCCTTCCACAGCTTTAGTCTCCCTAATTTAATTCCTGATTATTTCGCTCAGCATCCACTTTAAAATGACAGTCACTGCATATAAAATAATTTCACACAATACATATAAATGCAATATATAAAATATGATTCAATAAACAATATTAGCTAATAAAAAAATACTGTTATAAAGCTGTATTTTCAGAAGTGGATTCAACAAAAATCACCTTGCTTCACCTTTACCGAGTACCTCCCATGCTACAAACTGGGAAGGAAAAACCCCTTTAGTGACAGAGGTTTGGGGCTGTCTTGAGAAGGTCCCTGGGCCACTTGGTAGAAAGGAAGCTGAAGAGGAGACAGCAATGTCCCCTGGCAGCAGAGGACAAACATCTGTCCCACCAGCAGCTCACTACAGCCACAGATAAGGATTTTTTTACACTCACAAAC
Source organism: Gallinago jamesoni (assembly GCA_025769975.1). NCBI lineage: Eukaryota > Metazoa > Chordata > Aves > Charadriiformes > Scolopacidae > Gallinago > Gallinago jamesoni. The sequence continues at coordinate 24,030,422 of JAOQGH010000062.1, read as the reverse complement.
TTGGACTAAAATATACAGGACACTACTTTGACCTAACTCCAATATTTATCTCATACCTCCTTAGTTTCTCCTCTTCAGAAGAGTTTACTGGCTTGATCATGTTCTAGCTTTCTAAGGAAAAGTCCTAAACCTATTTTTGTTCAGAGGGAAACTGCTGAAAAAAAAAAAAAAGGAGCTGCTCCCCATCTCATCTTTTTTTCTTTAGCAGGATCACCTCTCATTTGATCACCAACTCTGACCTCTTAATTACAGTTCTCTAAATGTATCTGTAACAAAAAAAAGTCCAGTATCTTGCAGTTGGCTGAAGCAATTTTCAGATTTTTTTTCCCACCATCTTGATTCAAAGATGTTAAGAAATGAAGAAATACACGAGCACTCTTCATACCCAATGGTTAATAACCTTCACTGTGAAAAACTTAGGCTTTTAATTTGAACTTATCTGGCTACAAATTCGTGTTGTGTTCAACATCAAGAACAGAAACAGCTCGCTAATATCCACTGTTATCTTGCCACGGAGATATCGGAGGACTCTAATCAAGTCAGCTCTCGGTTTTGCCAAGAGGCTGCACAATAAACTCTTCACTGCATGGCACTACTTCTCAGCTCTCCATCAGACTGGAGACTAATCCCCCTTGCAGATGGTATTTTTTGTTTGTTTGTTTGTTAAGTGCTGATGCCAGAACCATACTTTCACACACCCCCCAAAAAACCCTACCTCTATTCATTCCATTAATGCACTTGAGAATGTCATTAGCTTCTTTGTCACAGCATCACCTTGGAAACTCATCTTTAAGTTGTTTATCTACTAATAATTCCAAAATGCAGTTCAGCCACTGCTTTCTCCTGGAAGGAAAGATGTATTTATCTCCTAGATACCACGTGCCTGGATTTAAATTCAGCTGGATTGCCTTGTTCCCAGGTGCACAGCTTTCCACCTCAGCACATATATCTGCATGGATCCATCTCACCTGACCGTCAGGGCAGCTGCCTCACGCAAGAGTTTTAACTTGGACATTCTTGCACCAACAAAAATCAGTAATGAAAACAAATTGTGTCAACCAATTACCCTTTTTTGCCGAACATCTACTGCTACTCAGTCTTGTACACCCTCAGGCTATTTTTGAACCAAAAGGCATTCAGTGCTAAATTTTGTATTCTGGAAGGTCGTCAACATCAAGAGTTACCTTTAATAAAGCTAAATAATAAATTTAACAAGGTCAAGTTTCCTTAAAGCCTTAGTTACAAGGATTAATTACATTATTTTCTCTCCTTATTAACAAAATTCTATACTAAGAAAAAAAATGGTAATAATGTAACTTAGATATGTATTAACATCATGCACTGCTGGTCAAATACCCTCTGTAGCCAGGTGTCTCTGCACAGAGCTACGTTACTCGCTGCCACATTCATCCACTCCAGTTTCTTTTAATATAGAAGCATCAGCACTACTCTGACCTCCTGGAATTTCCCTAGTGTTCCAAAGTGCACCATCTATACAATATTCCTTCCATTACTACAGCTAGTACATTCCAGTGCTGAAAGTAGGGAAAAACACTACACTGGCCAAAGCAAACCTCTCTCTCACCTCCCAATGTACTTTGGTGGTGGTTTTGGGGGGTGTTTTATGTTTTGTCTTGGGTTTGCTTCTTCTATTACTTTTTTTCTTTTGGTTAAAAAAAAAAGGACAAAGAAACTACCCAACAGAGGAATTTCAGCAGCTTTTGGAACAGCAACCTAATTCTAAATACCTGAAAGAGGGAATAAGGGTTACTTCGACATTTCAATTAAGGCAGTAACATTCTTTATATAGTTAGACCAAGTGACCTTCTCCTCTACTTTACAGATAGTTACTTTACCTGCTAATGTTTGAGATATACAAGCTTCTAATCATGATGCATATCAGTAAAGACAAAGGTGCATTTCACGCTCCAAACAATCTATGATTTGGCTTCTTTTTTGTTAGAATTTGACAAGTTCAAGAGTCAACAGAAATTTTTTAAGTTCTGGGGAAAAAAAGAAGAGAGGTGAAATAAGATTTTCAGTATAACCTGAGCTTAATCTCCTTACTCGGCCTTTACCTGAAGGTAAAGCTTCACTTTACCTTCGAGTGAAGCTTTTCAGTGAAAGCCATGAAGCTTTAGAAATGTCATGGATTTGTTTCTATGGCAGATCCTGAGAGCTGACCGGCAAAAGAATAACGTATTTGGGCACATTACCTGGAGTGTAAAGAAAATATCCTGTAGCAGAGTTGCTTCACTGTTACCAGTACAGTAGCCCTCCCCTGTGCTACTGGTCAGCAGATCCTAACTGAGCACTGCACTTTCTGTGCTTTTAAATGCTTTTAAACATACCTGGCCTCACCTCTGAATATCCACTCCACAAAGCACACTGAAATCCTCAGGGAACTGACAGTAAAGAGCTGGAACAGAAGGGTCTCTAAAAACAAACCTTTATGTAGGAAATGTAACAGTAAATATCTTTTGACTCACAACTTCATCTGCGGGGATAATTAAAAGAATAATTCTTCATATAATTCTTCAATAATAATCCATTCTATCACGGATGTCCCCTAAGTGATGCACGTAAACTGCGCCATTCTTGAGGGCTGCCTTTGTGCTACTGCATTTTCACCTGTTAAGAACCATATTGGAAAGATATTAAGACTTGGTAGTTTCCAAGTTTTTATAATACTAAATAAGGGAAACTTCACTTTAGCTTTAATTTGTATTAGACACCAAAACTGTTCAGTTACCTGAATGTTAATATGACCCAAAACTTAAAACTCCCTAAAAACCTCATGTTTATCCTACTCTTCTTTTCAAGGTTATTTTTGTTAACCAGAAAATCCTGAGATCACTCAGGCAGCTATTTAGTTTCTTATGAAGTATCCGTCTAGAATGAGCATATCATTTAATTTCTGAAAAATGAAGGATTATTGGAGAGAAGTGGGAGGAGCATCAGAACAGGGCATTTTAAATTAAATTAAAATATCCTGTAGTACAAAAAAAAAAGCAACATCTTCAATTACAGTGAGAACGGGACGAATATTCTCTCTAGGTTTCAGCAAAAAATCTGAAAAAAACCAAAAGCTACGTTCTGAACCATTTTTATGAACAGAAAATATAACTCTTAAACAAAAACGGGAAGCTTCCTGGATCTCTGTGCATCCCTAAGACCACACAGAGCAGTAGAGCTCGATACTGTATTAAAATATCAAGGTTTAGTACAACAAAGCCTGAAATGGGCATCTGAACCAGAGCCGAATGGATGAGCAGAGGTTTAAAGTTAAGCAAACAAATCAGAACAGTTCAGTAAGTTAACACAAACAAAACAACCACCAAATCAAAGCTTTGGTTTATTTCAGCTCCACTGTGGAAGCTGAAAGACCAGCAGTTCAGCCAGCGCCTGCCTTCAGGTATTCAGGGAGCTGCAGTGGCTGTTTTTTACGTTATTTTATATATTTTTTATATATTATATATCTCCAGCAGGTACAAGCACATGAAAAAGCAGTATTTGTGATCCTAATGCTCTACTACTCCCTCAAGCATTCCCTCTCCGGTAAAGATGAGGTAAGAGAATTAAGACTCGCCATTATGGATGAATCAGGGAGTTTTTATGCAAATATAATAAATATATGTAATATATCTGAAATAGCTAACATACAAAAAAAAGCATTTAGACAGAGCAGGAAGTGCTCAACACTGCTTGCTGTCACAAGCGATGAAGAATCTGCCAAAGAACAGGGGATAAGGGCAAGGAATCAGCTTGATTTTCTCAGAGAGCAGATAAACCTAATAATGCCCAACATGTGACTTCCAAAACTCTTCATTAGAAAAGCAGGAGTTCTTGGACAAGAAGAACTAAAAGAAAGAGACAAAATTAAGTTCCGGAGTATGCTCTACACAGAAACTCCTAAGTAATCACATATAATTAGATTTTTCAAGTAAATGCTGAATAAACAGAAATATAACAGGGGCCAGCTTCTGGCAATGGCACCAGTACCACCTCAGGCAGGTACCGACCTGCAGCCGCAAGAGCTGGTAACGATACGCACTAATTGACTACGGTTCATATTCAAGATACAGCCTGTTAATACGAAAAGCAGTTCTTGAAATGGCTCTTTCCCTGTTGAGCTGCGGGCACGAGTCGCTGGTGAACTTAATGCCGTTGGTGACAGCTCCCCCAGCTCCGTCCGCGTGGGACGAGGCTCGCTGTATGATCTCAGCTATAGGGGCCCCCCCCACGTGAGGCTGCACTCCTCGGAAACCTCCCATAAAGTTTCAAGAGCGTTAACGAAGCCATTCAGTGCATCCTCATAACCTTCCTCATGTATGCTATCAATATGGAGGACGTTAAAATTGAGCTAGCACTATACATCCAGAAGAAAAGGAAAACGGAAGTAAGGAAATCTATCTTAAAAAAAATAAAAATTGCTTTGCCCTTATGCTCAAATTTCTCTTTCCTTCAGCCTTTAACAACATCTCCCATACCAAAGTGAAACGCTAGGTACGGTTAAGTAAGAACTGCAGCTTAAATACAATATGGAGCTGTTTCTTATACCCAACAGACCCCTGCAAATTCAACAGGCTCTGCACAAGCAGAGAAAATTGGAGAACTTGAGAAAATATTTACACGCTTCCTCCACCGAAACAAAAACCACATATAGTGGAAGCGGTAAACAGCGTTTCAAATGGTTCTAATAACACCTCTCGAGTTTATTTCCAGGATTTGATAACTGGCAGGAGGGTGAGAAAGGGACAAGCGTTTATTTAAGGGGGGGGGGAAAGACTGGGTTAAAAAAATAGGAAGTCACAAACAGGAAAGCGAGCTCATTCTCACCAGCAGGCAAGTCCTGAGGATTACAGTGACAAGGAAAGGATGCGTTCAGCGTGACAAACCCCAGTACCAAAGTCATTCCACAAAGCTAAAGCGGGGCCAAATCGGACACGTTTTAACAAAGAAATTAAAAGTTGACATAGAGAAGAAAACATGAAGTGTCTGGACACTGAGTGTGTGCAATTCCTCCCCCCCCCGAAAAAAAATTATAATGGGGTTTTGTGCTTCAAACCCTTGGAAGGGGGGGAATTAAACAGCAGTTTGCAATGCATTTTGGAGGGGCGATGGGCTCCGGGGGGAGGATTACAGAATTATGATGGGCTCGGATTCTCGAGGCTCTGGAAGAAGGAGGGTGGCCCGGGCCAAGTGCCCTCCAAAAAAGAATGGGGTTTTATGCTTAGAACCCATGGAAGAAAGGGAGTAAAACAGCGTTTTGCCATGTTTTTTGTCTGGGTGATGGGCTCAGGGGCAACGGATTTTGGATGACTGATGGGCTCGGGGGGAGGAAGAAGGGGGGGACGATGGGGTTTGGATGAATCACGGGCTCGGGGGGGAAGGGTGGGTTTTGGATG
>JAOQGH010000062.1:24001637-24013169 GCA_025769975.1 Gallinago jamesoni | reverse complement strand
CAAACCCTTCCCCCTCCTCCTGTGGCTCCCCTCCCTCATCCAGAGTCCCTCCCCAGCTTTCCTGGAGCCCCTTGAGGAACTGGAAAGGCCTCCAAGGTCTCCCTGGAGCCTTCTCTTCTCCAGGCTGAAAGCACCCCCAGCTCTCTCAGCCTGTCACGCTGCAGTGGCCAACCTTGGTGGCACAAGAAGGTGTGTCCCCCCCCCTCAGCTGTGTGTCTTTTACCTTCAGCGGCAGAGCCGGCGGCTCCCGCTCGCTCCTCGGTCAGCTGGCACACGATCTCCAGCACTTGCGCCTCCCGCATGAGCCTGTCCAGGGCGTACATCTCCTGGCACCGCAAAGGTCCGAAGGTGCCCAGCTTCTACAAAGGCACGGCCAAACCGGGGACCTCAGGGACGGAGCTCGCCCCCTCCAAGACCAACCACAACCTCCACTGCCCTCCCCAGGACGTCTCCTGCCACCGCGCCGCAGCCCCCGCGTCCTCACCAGCAGCAGGCGGTTGCAGTTGTTGAGGTGAAGCACCAGGGCCTTGTCCAGGAACTCGTTGCCGGTGCTCAAGGGGTCCGTGCTGGCCTCGGAGCCGCTGCCCGTGCCGGTGTTGTCTCCCCCCATCTCGCCGGTGCTGGGGGCCCTGCTGCCGCGCCGGGCTCTGCCAACCCTCCTGCGAGCCAGGCAGGGACAGAGGCAATGGGTCAGAGTGGGACAACTGGACCCAGACCTTCCCCACCCACAGGGCCGACGCTGGGTGGTTTCTGTAGGACCTACAGTATCATGGTGTCAGGGTTGGGTGAAGCAGCAAGTCCTGGGGGGGACAGGGCATGGGGGCTGCCCCCCAGCACAGCCCCCACAGAGCGCTCTGGGGTAGCAGTGTGCCACCAGAAGGGCCACATCCTGCTGCTTCTTGACCTGGACCCAGCTCTGAGCTGTGATGGGCTGGTGATGGGCTGTGATGGGCTTGGGGACCCGAGAAGAGGTGGGCACCCCCCCAACCCGACCACCCCACGGCCACATCCTGCCCCACACCCCATCCCTCTGCACCTCTCGTCGTGGAGAGGCTCCTCCTCAGAACCCTCCGAGTCCTCCATGTCAGAGGTGTTGAGGAAGCTGAAGCTCTCCAGAGCGTGCTCCACCGTCAGGCTCATGCTGGAGGCTCGGCTGAGGAAGACGCCCTGCTTCTGCTGCGGAGGAAGGCATGGCGGTGTCACACCCTGGCTCGCCAGCCAAAACAGCCCTGCCACCCGCCGTCCCCAGGCGCTGCCAGCAGGGATGGCCCCATCCCCCTTGTCCCCAGACACTGCCAAAAGGGATGGCCCCATTCTCCTTGTCGTCCCCAGGCGTTGCCATCAGGGGTGGCCCTATCCCCATTGTCCCTGAGTGCTGTCACCAGGGATGGCCCTGTCCCCAGTTGTCCCTGGGCACTGTCGTCAAGGATGGCCCTGTCCCCATTGTCCCCAGGCACTGCCATCAGGGATGGGGCCATCTCTTCCCCAGGTTCTGCTATCAGGGATGGCCCTGCCACCCTCACCCCTGGGCACTGCCAGCAGGGATGGCCCTGGCCCTGTCACCCCTGGGCACTTCCAGAAGGCATGGGCCCGTCCCCATTGTCCCTGCTACCAGAGATGGCCCTGTCCCTGTCACCCTTGGGCACCGTGAGCATCCCCATTGTCCCTGGGCACTGCCATCTGTGATGGCCCCATCCCCATCATCTGGGCACTACCAGCAGGGATGGCCACATCCCTATTGTCCCTGCTGAGATGGCCCCATCCTCTTTATACCTGGGCACTGGCAGCAGGGATGGCCCCATCCCCATTGTCCCTGCTACCAGAGATGGCCCTGTCCCCATCATCTGGGCACTGCCAGCAGGGATGGCCCTGTCCCCATTGTCCCTGCTGAGATGGCCCCATCCCCATTGTCCCTGGGCACTGCCATCAGGGATGGCCCTGGCCCTGTCACCCCTGGGCACTTCCAGCAGGGATGGCCCTGTCCCCATTGTCCCTGCTACCAGAGATGGCCGCGTCCCCATTGTCCCTGGGCACTGCCAGCAGGGATGACCCCATCCCCATTGTCCCTGCTACCAGAGATGGCCAAGTCCCTGTCAACCCTGGGCACTGGCAGCAGGGATGGCCCTGTCCCCATTGTCCCTGCTGAGATGGCCCCATCCCCATTGTCCCTGGGCACTGCCATCAGGGATGGCCCTGGCCCTGTCACCCCTGGGCACTGCCAGCAGGGATGGCCCTGTCCCCATTGTCCCTGCTACCAGAGATGGCCAAGTCCCTGTCACCCCTGGGCACTAGCAGCAGGGATGGCCCTGTCCCCATTGTCCCTGCTACCAGAGATGGCCCCGTCCCCATCACCCCTGGGCAATACCAGCAGGGATGGCCCCGTCCCCATTGTCCCTGGGCACTGCCAGCAGGGATGGCCCCATCCCCATTGTCCCTGGGCACTGCCAGCAGTGATGGCCCTGGCCCTGTCACCCCTGGGCACTGCCAGCAGGGATGGCCCTGTCCCCATTGTCCCTGCAACCGGAGACGGCCCCATCCCTGGTGTCCCTGGGCGCCGCCGGGAGCCCCTCACCAGCAGTATCTCCTCCAGGTGCTTGAGCTCCCGCTCGAGGGGCTGCAGCTCCGGGAACTGTCCCCGATAGTCATCCAGGGCCGAGCCCAGGAGGCCGATGGCCTCCTCCAGACCCGAATCCACCGCTTTCCCCCGCGGCACCTCGGTGGCGGCCAGCGGCGGGGACGGGACGGGCCTCTCCTCAGCGGGGGCTTGCGTCACCCCGGAGCCGCAGCCGCCCCGTGCCGGCGCCAGGCTCTGCACCGGCTCGTCCCCGACGGCCTCCGCCTCGCAGGTGGTGGCCCACGCCGCGGCGGCACGGGGCTTGGCCTCGGCGCCCCTGTCCTGCCCTGCCGTGGCCACCGGGCCACCGGGGAGGGGGTCCACGTCCTGCTCGACCGCCTCCGTGTCCTCCGGACTGGGCGCGGGCTCCCAGGGGCCCTCCGCAGCCTTGGCTTCCATTGTGGCGTCCACGCTGGCCTCGCTGATGTGGCTGAGAGTCCGGGAGTAGGGCACGTGCCCGTTGGCCACCGCATCCTTCTTACGGTTGCCTGGTTCCTCCGGCTGGCTCCCGGAGGAAGGGGGGACACCAACATCGCCGCCGCCGCCGGCCCCGGCCTCCGCTGGCTGCTGGGAGAAGGAGATCTCGATGGCGGGGGCGGAGGCCTGCACCTCGGGCTGCACGATGGGCTTGTGGGCGGCGTGGCGGGAGCTGCCGGACAGCTGGGGGCTGGAGGAGTCGTCCGAGGACTCGGAGGAGATGGACCAGGCCGTGCCGTTCTCCAGCTCCTCCTGGCGCCGCAGCATGTTCTGGGGAAGGGAGAGGGGGGCAAAATGGTGTCAGCCAAGACCCTCCTGCCCCCCCCCTGCTCCTCTGCTTGCCCTATCCCCTTCAGCCGGGGACAGGAGCCAGAGGGCAGCGAGGCCACTGCCCACCACCGGTGCCGGCTGCCACGCTGCCACATCGCCTTGGCTCTGCTGGCACAGCAGGATGGGTGGGGAGGACCCGGCAGACCATGGCTGCCCCTTCCGGCCCTGCACCCCGTGCCATGGGTGGGGGGGGAGCCCGGCTCCCCAGGCTCAGCCACACACACCCCGGAGGCGCGGGGTGGCCAGCGGGGAGCTCCATCCCAGCCATGATGGCGTGTGACACATCCAGCCGAGGACACCACCTGCCACACCACCAGCTCGGGGGGGGGGGGGCAGCCCTGACCGCCACACCGGCGTCCCCACCGGTGGCCATGTCACGCCATGTCAGCATCACACCAGCAACCACGCCGGCGCCACGCCAGCAGTGTCCCACCGGCACCGTCCCACCAGCACCACGCCAATGCCACGGCACCGCACACCAACGCCACCAGTGCGGGGACACGGACGAGCCTTCTACTCACTAGCGCCCAGCTCTCGCGCAAGAGGCTCCCCCAGTTTGGGGAACGTCTCCCCAGGCCCTGGGCTGGCAGGATCGGGCCAGTGAGTAGGAGACAAGGAGCTACGGCTACCGCGGGATGGCCACACCGCTGGGCTAAGCTACTGGCCGGCTCCAGCCCCGGCACTTACGCGGCCCTGCTGCGGCCATCTCCCGAGCTCGGCCGAGGAGACGTTGCCGCAGGAGCAGCTTTGAGACAGCTTCTCGAAGAGCGTCTCCCGAAAGATGTCCAGCAAGGACCAATCCTGCTTGTCGGCCGCCCGCCCCGGGCTCTTGGGCAGAGAGAAGAGGAGCTGTGAGCACGGGGTGGGGAGGAGGGGCCGGCGCCGGGGAGCCGTGGCCGTACGGCTGGAGAAGAGCTGCCCACCCCTGTCCCCGAGCCGTGCTACCCTCTGGCACGTCCCCACAGGGACCCTCTCCCCCGAGCAGCCCTGCCCGGCGTCACACTTACGTAGAAAGCCTGTTCCCGCAGGGACGGCGTGTCGGGCGGGCTCTGGTTGTAGGTGGAGAACCTCTTGTTCACCGTGGAGGCCTTGTTAACGGTGCTGGCTGCCGAGGGCTGGTCGTCCTTGTCGAAGGGGCTGGGGGGGGACAGCAGGAAGGTGAGGAGCGTGTGCCAGCCCTGAGGGGCAGATCTCACCCCTGCTCTGCAGCGAGCAGGACACCAAGATGCCATCCAGTCCAGCTCTGGCAGCCCAGCTTTGGGATGGGAGAGAGCCCAGGACAGGCCACCTCTTGCCAGACCATGGTGATGTCCCCAGCCCCACCACGTGCTACCAGAAATACCCGCTGAGGTACTCACTTCCAGGTCACCTCCAGGCTGAGTTTGAGGGTGCCCAAGTCATTGATATCCACAGCCACTACCTGGGGTAGAGCCGCAAAGAGGTCCTTGGTCTCGCAGGACACGTTGCCCACCACAACATGGTTGGCCAGGCTCTTCAGCTCCGTCACCTGGGGAAGGAGAGGGAGGAGAGGAGACGGTGAAGCCATGGACCTCACAGACGCTGTGTGCATCCACGCTGTGTGCCAGGATGCCACCACCACCAGATGGCCTCCTCTCCACCCCAGCGAGGTCCTGCAGGGAAGCCCTGCTGGGGTGCAGGGTGGCTCCACACCATCCCTGCCCCTTTCTGCACTGTACCTTGATGGAGAGGAACTCGGTGACGAGGGGCAAGAAAACCATTTCCTCGCTGTCCCACACCTGCTTGCTGTTCACCTCGATGCGCCCCCGCAGCTTCCACCGCTGCCGTCCGTACTTCATGAAGATCTGGGGACGTAGAGGGGTGGTGGACGTAGACCCAGCCCCAGGGTGGTGGGTGCTCTCTGCGCGTCCCCGGGGAACGACCGGGGAACCTTGCCACCCACCACCACCCCGCAACATGCTTCCATGCCAGCGCCCACCTACACACCCCCCAGGCACCCCAAGGACCAAGGGCAGGAGAAGAGCAGATCCCAACCCCTAGAGCCCCACCAACCTCGTACTGGTCACCAGCACAGAGCCGGGCAAAGCCTGCCAGTCCTGCAAGAGAAGGCAGAGGGGCGTCAGCAGGCAGCGGGCAGGCAGGCAGGCAGCAGGGCAGGGACGGAGCGGGACGCGGTTACCTTTCATCCGGACGTGGAACTCCCCCAGCTGGCTCTCCAGCTCGTTCTCCAACAGGCACATGTTCTGGGGACAGAGACAGACCCACGGCACCCATCAGCAGCCACCCACGGGACACAGCACCCTACCAGCCCGCCCCAAGCCAGTGTTCTCACCTCCGTGTACTCCTTGTAGCCCTTGCTGGCCTCGGCCAGGCTCTCGCGTGCCTCCCGGCTGCCCGGTGAGCCCGTGCTGTAAGCCTTGACCATGTTGTGGGCTCCATCACGGAGCCTCCTCTGGATGCAATAAGCCTCGTAGAGCTCATCGATCTGGAAGGACAGGTCCGAGCTGCAGCGAGGAGCAGGGCAGGGGACAGCACGGCCATCCCGGTACTGCACCCTGGGAGCCCCAAGGTGACATCCCCCACCGCGGTCCCCAGCTCTCACCTTGCTAGCGTGAAACTCCAGGCGACGCAGGAAGCGCTCGATGGACTTCACTTGCTGGAAAAGCAGAGGAGATGGCATGAGGGGCAGCCCAAGCCCTCCAAGAGAGGAGCTGCGGGTCAGGATGCGCCCTGCTGCGTGCCCGGGATGTGGCTGGGATGGATCCCGGCCACCAGCCCTGCCTGGGGTGGCAGCCGGGCGTGCCTGCACCCAGGTTCTCCAGCATCCTCCAGCCTCCCCTGCTCCGGAGGGTCCCCCAGGAGACAGCCCAAGCTCTCGGGTGCTCTTCTCCCAGAGTTCACCCAGAGTTAACCCAGGCTCAGCACTGGCCCAACCGCAGCTTTTGTTTGCCAGAAGCGGGCTACAAGCCCCTGCCCTTCTCCGCTTCATCCCCGGCCCAGACCCACCTTGCCCGCAGCGCCCCGATCCCACCCCACATGCAGGGGCCCGAGGGGCAGGCAAGCGGAGGAGGGGCTGGCAGGAGCAGGAGGATGAGGGGAGACGAGGGGGAGAGGGCACGGATCCCGCTTACCTTATCCAGGTCGTAGAGAAAGCCCTGGAGGAGAGAGGAGAGGGATAAAACGCAGCACAAAAGCCAGCCCTGCCCACCCGAGGGCACCCAGCACATCGCACACCCACCACCCGCAGCACGTCGGCGGGGGACATGCGGCACCCAGCCAGGGCTGGGGACTGCATGACAGGAGGACAGGAGCCGTGTGTAGCCCAGCACCACAGCCCGGGCTGGCCCCTGATGTCCCCAATAGAAGCGAGTCTGCCCTGGGACACAGATGGACCACGAGTTGCCACAGCTGTGCCCACAGCCCCGGCCGTCTGCCCCAAAGGGTCTTCCCAGCAAGACTCACCAGGCGCGAATTCCTCTTCGACTCGCGTATCTGGGTGCTGAGCTTCTCCAGTTCCAGCTGGTGCACCTCCAAGTAGGCTCTGGGGGCAACCACACCACAGGGCTCAAGCTGGGACACCTTGCCCAGGGCTCCTGCCACCCACAACCCACAGCAACCCAGCATATGTGGGGCCCACAGGTGCCTCTACGTGGGACGTAGTGAGATGTGGGTCCCCACGCCGCTCTGGGACCCCAAGACACTGTGCCCAGGAGACCTGGCAGTTCCTTGTCTGGTGATGAGAGGGGAGACCTGCCAACTCCAACCCACAGGGCAAACTGTCCCGGTGCCCCTCACCCAACCATGGGAAGCCCGAGCACTTACGTTAGGCCCTTCTTGAGAGCTTCGTACACCTCGTCCAGGCGGTTGGGCTGAGGCACCTTGGGTGGTGGCGATTTGTGGGACATTGAGAACATCCTACTGACCCTGGAGCCAGTCTTGCGGGAGACAGTGGGGGTGAAGGGCGAGAGGTTCCTGAGGAGAAAAGCAGGCAAAACCAGGGCGAATGGGGTCAGCACGCGGTACCAGTGTCATCCTGGGGTGCCCAAGCCTGCTGGGCACCCTTTCTCAAGACAAGAAGGAGATCTGGGATGGAGGCCAGGTCTGCCCGGACCTGTCTGCCTCCCCCAGGACTCCCCAGCAGCCAGTCTAACCAGCCAGCGGGGCCGGGCGAGATGGGGACGAGAGGCTGGGTGGTGCTGCCTGCCCTGGGTGCCTGCAGCCCCCTCGATGCATTCGGCCGCCCCAAAGCCATGGGAAGGACAAGGAGAAACCCACAAAGCTGGTGTTAAGAGAGGAACAAGGAGGCAACTCCATCCCAGTGGGGTCCAAGAAACTGGGGGAGTCTTTGAGGAGATCTATGGGTCCCATGAGCTGGTCAGAGGGAGCAAAGGCAAATGGAGCTGACACCAGCTGCAGCCAAACTGTGTTCCTGGAGCGGCCATGGGGACACCTCCAGCCCTGGCCACTCCCCAGAGGGCTTGTGTTCTGCTCCATCCCCAGCACCCCAGGTGGCCAGAGCCATGGAGATGCTCCCTGCGGCCTGGGCACCGTGGCAGGGTGACACATGCCACCATCAGCTTGCTGTCCTGCCACCACGAGCTCCCAGTGACAGGCAGGGATCCCAGCAGGGGAGCATCCTAGGGACAAGCAAGCACTGTCACCCCATCCCACAGTGCACAGACATCCTCACTGATGCTACGCTTGCCCAGATGTCACCAAACCCACCGTTTGGAGCTGCCAGCTGCCTGTCACCTCCACCTGCTCCACCGCTGCCTTGGGGACCTGAAGAGATGCTGATCCAGCACCTGGGACCCAAACACCACCCTTCCTGCCTTGTGCAACGGAGTCGCTCCCCAGCCCAGCCACCAACGCCCCGCTCAGACCGGCTCTTCCCTTCCTCCTCCCAACGCATCGTCGCGCCACCAGCGCCCAGGAGACACCACGGGTTCCTCGGTTCCCAGCCCCAATCCGGACCTCCCATCCTGTGCCTGTGCTGAAAGACTTCCCCGAATCATTGGTGGGGGGGAAATGAATGTCTTGGCCTCCTCCCAAGCCAGAGCGATGGGTAAGCGCTTGATTTCCACCATCCCTCCTCATTCCTGTCCTCCAGGGCCTCTGGAGGCATCTCCCACAAGCATCTCTCCATCACTGGGCATCCAAAAGTCCTCCCCTCTTCCCTGTCCCCAAGCAAGCTCTTCCTGGCACTCCTAGATCCAATGATGTCCTGGTCCCCTGGAGCACGTCTCTTGGCTCAGAGGCTGGACGGGACCCGGGGACAAGAGCCAAGCAGGGCTGAAGGTCTGCTCCCAGCCATGGGGAGGCACTACCTGGGCTTGTGCCCACCCAGTGAAGGTGGCCCACAGCCAGGCAGCTTGGCGCTGCTCTCCCCAGCCCTTTGGCTGAGTGATGTCTCTCCCCCGGGCACCCAGTGGGTGCACTGGGAGGTGAGGAACCTGTCTGGGTGCTAGGGAAAGGGATCAAAGAACACTGAAGTCCTGCAGCCCAAAGCCATGGCATGCCCACGTCCTGAGAACCACCGGCAAGAAGGTAGCCAGGAGCTAGGGACGGTTGGGAGGAGGGTGGCAGGCATGGGGTGGTTCTCACTGACGTGAGGTTGAGCAGAGAGGAGGAGGAGGAAGGGTACCATGGGGCCGTAACATCGCCAAGCAGCCAGCGAGGATGAGGAGGGAAGAGCTGCTCCTCGCAAGGCAGCTGATGGGCGGCCGATAAAACCTTTCAGCGACAGATCTGAAGTGATCCAGAGGAAACCCTAATTCACATCAGCCCTCAATCCCCAAAACCAGCCATTGCAGGAGGTGAAGGCCACCAAGACACCAATTCAATAGCCACCCCAGCTCCTTCACCATACCCATTAACCAGGAAGAGATGGTCACAGGGAAGTCCTTAAGAGCTGACTGGAGAACGAGGGTGAGCTACACCTGCCCCCTCCGTGCTCTGGTGGCAGCAGCCACGGAGCTGCAGGGTCCTCACGCAGCTGGGACACGGCACAGCGGAGAGTTGGGGTGATGTCTCCCATCTCGATGCTCCCTGAAGCCCCCCCTGCGACATCCCGTGGGTACCACAAAGGTCCCTGAGGGAGATGCCAGGACAGCGGGTTGGGAAGATGCCTCGGGGTGCACAGCAGGTCCTGCCACCCCGCCCAAGCCCGTCACCCCTGTCCCTGTCCCTGTCCCTGCTGGCAGGCAGCATGAGCACCCGTCTCCTACCTGAAGGGCCGGTCGGCTGTGGAGTTCACTCCGGCGAAGGACTGGCTCCTATTGATCTTGGTGACGAGGACTCGGCGCTGCGGGCGCACAGACAGTGACATCGTTGAGTGTGACCTGGAGGGCCTCCCTGGGGGACATGAGAGAGCGGTGTCACCAGCAGCAGGGTGGGGAAACACACTCAGGCAGGGCCGCCAGTTGAGACTGGGACGGGAACGGCACCCAAGGGCCAGGGTGGCTCCAACACCCACGGGCTGGGAGCCTTCCCTCCCTCAAGGATGCTCCTGGTGGCACCGGGGACGCTGGTCCCGTGCTGTCCCCCCGCAAAGGTGGCCCATCCCAGATGCAACCATGGCAAACCCTCTGCTGTCCCCTGTCCCGCTGTCACTGGTGCCACCGCTGCAGGGGCAGGAAGGGTGCGGGGCCGGACGTGGACGCCCAGCCCTTCGCTGTCTCCATGCTCGCTTCCGCTCGCTCCGGCAACCAAGAGGGAAACCCGGGGACAACAAAGCCCTTTGGAAAGTCCCCGGCTCCACCGGGAGCTCGGCATCGGGGAAGGAAAGGCCGAGACCCTGGAAAGTCCACGTGTCCAGCCCCACGGCCACCACAGCCATGTCCTCTGCTCCTGGCAGCACCAGAGATGGTGGTAGGAGCCCCGACCCCGCTGCTGGGACCTGCCTGTCCCCGCGGTGGCTGGTGCAGTCGATGCCAGCCAGGACAGAGCAGATTTCTGAGTCTCGGGGTCCCGACCCGGCTGTCACCCTGGTGAAGAGCCAGGGGACCCCGGGACTCCTCCTGGCCCTATCACCCCCAGCAGTGCTGGGGGGGCACATGGGGGGACCCCAGCCCGCAGGGCAGCCGCAGGGGCAGGGCGCAGGCTGCCGGATGCTCCACTTCACCCCTGATGGCCACCGCTGATGCCAACTCGGTCCCTGTGTCCCTGCCAGCCCCCAGAGCCGAGCTGTGGGCTGGGGAGCCAGGAGGTGCCAGGGATGAGCCCACGCAGTGCCCGGCAGTCACGGACCCGGCTGTGGACCCCTAGGCAGGGTCCTAGGGATGCACAGCTTTCCCAGCTGGCAGATGGGGCCAGCCAGAGACACCCCCCCCCATACACACTCCCTAAGGGGCTTGCTCTGCCTTTCCTCCTGCCCCAGCACAGCCCCCAGCCCCAGCACTGCCCAGGGACGGCACAGGGGACGCAGACGCTGCCGGGGGGTCCCACCACATTGCCACCATTCCCACTCTTTCCCAGCTGATGATCCCCGCTGGGAGCATCGCGGCGCGGCGCCTGCTCGGCCACCAGCGGCCATGCCCCCGGCACTGTGGTCCCCACCACCCCACAGCCACGCCATCACCTCCCCGCACGGCAGGCCGGGGCCGGGCATTCACAGCGCTCGGGATGAGCCGCAGCCGTTCGGAATCAAAGCCAGCCACCGCTGATAACCATCATCCCCACGAAGCCAGGAGGCAGCAGGTCCATCTGGTCCCCTCTGGGCACCAGGGTCCCAGCCCAGGACCACAGAGTCGCTCTGTGGGTGCCGCCCGCCTCGGCGTTATCTCGGTGCCCAGTCCCTCCAGTTTCCAGGACAACACTGTCCCAGTTAAGCTCATTAGGAGGAGCTGTAATCCCTGGCAGCCCAGCTGACCTGCAAGGCCTGGGCAGATTACCCTCTGCAGGGCTCTTTAATCTGTTCCCCACAGGGCCAATGGCACAGGTGCTTGCTGGACCTTCCAGCGGCTCATCTATAGGGCAAGCACCCACCACCCCTACGATGGGGCTCTCCACAAATGGGGCAGGTGACAGCTCCTATGGGGTGAGCGCAGCCCGGCCAGCCCATCCTTCTCCAGCCCACCTTACTGTCTGGGGACTGGGGAGGGGGGGGGGGGGGGGGGGCGCGGGAAGGAGGG
>JAOQGH010000062.1:23974518-23989297 GCA_025769975.1 Gallinago jamesoni | reverse complement strand
GGGAAGGGGAAGGGGAAGGGGAAGGGGAAGGGGAAGGGGAAGGGGAAGGGGAAGGGGAAGGGGAAGGGGAAGGGATGCCCCCCACTACAAAATAAAAGGCCGTACCTGGCTGGTGGTGGGCTGGGGGGCACCTGCATCCCCCCGCAGCTCTTGGGACAGGGGGCTATGGGGAGGTCGGAGCCAAGAGGGCTGCCTGCAGCTCGGCCACACGCTGGGTACGTCCCCCTGCCAAGGCTGGGGCTGGCACGGGCTGTGGTCAGCTGCGGCTGGATGGCTATTCCAGGCCACGGGGAGCTTGCTTAGCACGGGCCAGCTTTGCAAACAAAAGCAAGAAGGGCAGGCTCGGCACCCCAGTCCCCCCAGCACCCCCCCTGCCTGCTCCCCGAGCCCCCCCCCCATCCTGTTTTTTAGGGAAGGGTGATGCCCAGGGTGGATAGGGATACTCCTGGAGCCAGGCCACCGGGGGAGGCTTCCTGGCAGCCCCTGCCTGCACTGGGAAGCTGGGTGCTGGTGCAGGCAGGAGTCCCCAGGCATACAGGGACCCTGCCTGAGCACCACTTGGCATCACCCGGCACGGGATCGCAGCTTGCTTGGTGACCCAGGACCACCCCAAGCACATTCCGTCCCCCTCCCCGGCAGCTCCAGCCGTGCCAGCTGCCTGCATCTGAGCCTTCATCACAACACCCCCCCCCTGCCCAAATGGCTTTCTCTGGCTGCGGGCTGGGCCTGGAGCCACGTCTCCCTCTCCCACTCTCTCCAGAAGGCAGGGGGCCAGCCCTTGGCTCCAGGCCTGCCTCTCCCCTCCACGGCTGCCCTGGAGCCGCTGCGTGCTCAGCATTCCTGCTCAGCGCTGGAGCAAGACAGTGAGTTCAGGCCAGACCTTCAGGACTCCTAAAACCTCATGCCGCCGCGGCCGTGGCGTGCCCAGCACACCCTGAGCCAGGTTGTCACCTCCAAGAGCAGCCGTGGGGCCGTCCCTGCCGCAGGCTCGGAGCTGAGCATCCCGCCAGCCCGGCGCTGGGCTCCTCATCCCTCCGGGGTGGGCATTTTTGGGGAACACGAAACCCAGAAAAAGCTAAAGGAGGCAGGGGTGGTGCCTCCTACAGCGCGAGCAATGGGAATCCCTGCTCCAGCTGACTCACCAGGGCCCCGGCCGTGCTCGGGAACTGGCCAGCAGCGGGGAAAGGCTGTGCCAGCAGGTCCTCCTTCCCCAGCTCACAGCCTGGGACACAGCCCTGACCCATCCCATCCCATCCCTCCCCTTGGGGTCAAAGCTTGCCTATCCCGGCACTTTGCCAGCCCGTGGGGCCGGGAGAAGGGAGGCGAGGACATCCCCACGGTGGCCACCGACCTGCTCGGCGTTGGCCAGCAAGGGTACCGGTCAGCTCACCCAGCCTGTCTGGCTGCCAAGTGGCACCTCAGCCTGGGCACTGCAGCAAAGCAAAGAACATCCAGACTGCGACTGCATCAGCTTCAGCTGATGGGCCAAGGAGGGGAAGGAGCTGCAGACGGGCACCGCGGGCTGGTCCAGGCTCTCCAGCCACCGGCCAGCTGTCCCCTCTCCTGTCTCCACCCTGAGAAGGTGGCAGACGACATCTCCAACCCCGGAGGGGGCCAAACATCCCCTGGGACCACATCACCTCCTGCGATCAGCCATCCATCCCCGCCTCGGCACGGTAGGAACGATCTCTCACTCACGCCCTGGAGGAATCACTCCAAAAATATTCATGATTCACACCATTCCCTCGGGAAACAGCTGACACCGGGCAGGAAAGCTGAGGTCATGGGCAAGCCCAGGGGCCAGCCCGGCTCGGACCACATGGCCAGCGGCCGGGAGGTTGGCACGGCCGGACCACGGTGCGGCATCAGCATCCCCGGGGACATGGCTCTGTGCCCAGGGGCTGCGGCAGGAACGCTTTACCCTGGAGCTGGCCTGGGCCAGGAACGCCGGTGCCGAAGGGGGACGCAAGAGGAAAAGGCAACTCGGAGCACGAGGTGCTTTGGCGGGGGCTGAATGTGCAAATTTGGCAGGGCTGTTTGCAAATGTATGCAAATATGGCCCTCCCCGAGCAGGGCAGGGGACCCCACCTGTACCCAGATCCGCCCGGCGGGCACCACCGAGGTGGGGTCCCCGTCCCCTTGTTGAGCACCCAAAAAACGGAGAGCGGGTCCCTGCAGGGGCAGCCGGGGGCACCCGGGTTGGTCTCCCAGGGCGAGAAAGCACCCCCTGCAACGAGAACAACCAGCCTTCCCAGGGGATCCGTCCCCTCCAGAGAAAACAACAACAAAGAAAACACAGGGATGGGGATTAAGGAAATGGAAGCCCGGGGTAAGCAAGTGTAGGAAGTGGCTGTCATCATCTCCTGGCCCCTCTGGCCTCCAGCTCTCCCAGTCCAGATCCACAGCACATAAACCCGAGGGGAAATCACGTGCCGGAGAGCACATCGGACAACCAAGAGGTTTCTGAGCCATCCCTGCTCCTGAACCCGACATTTCCCCGCTCGCTCCATCCCTGTGGAGGAGAAGATGGAGGGAGAGCTCCTGGCGCTGCGAGCTGAGCTCTGTTCCCGAAGCTGGCACCGCAAGATGGCATCTCAGGAGCTTTGCCCTCATCCCGCCAGCCCTTCTGCTGGTCCAAAGCAGTCCCCTCTGGGAAGGGGAGGGAAAGTGGTGGCAGCCAAAGAGGCAGGACAGGGGTAAAACTGGTTGCTAAAAGGTGAGGCGGGGGTAGCAGAGGGGGCGGGGGGGGCCATGCCAATAGTCACGTCTTCTCCACCCAAGCGATGCTCCCCTGAGCCTTAGGACGGGGTGCGAGCAGACCGATCCTGGCTCTCACGTGCCTCCAGCACACGTGGGGATTCCACCAGCCCCGGGGGCTCCAGCCGGTCTCTCCTTTCTATCTGTCACATGCCCTGGCCCGCTGGGGGCCAGCTCTGTTTCCATCTCCCAGCTCCATATTCTCCTGCAGGGGGGGGGTGGGGGGGATGAGTCAGGCTCCCCTCCGACACCCACCCGGGGCTGCGTCACCCCGGTGGCGTTTGCCTCCCGGCAGGCCGGACACGAGGCTGGGGAACGGCTGGAAAGGGCTGGCGGCGGCTTTCCCTCCCGCTCGGAGCCATCTGCAAGCGGTGGGGAAGGCGCTGGGAGGCTGGAGCTCGCTGCCAGGAAGCTCTCCTTGGCTCGGTTCCACCAGACCAGGCTTCCTCTCCCTCCACCCTACAGGCACGTCATGGCTCGGCGCAGGAAGCCGGGGGGTCAAACCCACTAAGCAGGCACCCCCCCACCCCTACAACCACCCCACCTCACCCCTCTGGAGGGTCTAAGCGTGGGTGGGATGGCCAGGATGGTGCTGAGGAACCCCTCGTGTCTGCAAAGGTTTGGGGTGCTGGGGGTGTCTCCTGGGGTGTCAGCTCCCGGGAGAGGGGTGCCACCTGGATTTGATGGGGACAGAGGCTGCAGCTGGAAGGAGAAGACAGCCCTCGAAGGAGAAGGCAGCCCTTGAAGGAGAAGACAGCCCTCGAAGGAGAAGGCAGCTCTCCTTCTGCCTGCACATCACCTGGAGATGCTGAGCTGCTGCTGGGTTTGGGGGGTGCCAGCCCCACACCACCACCCTGCCACGCACAGGAGCTTCCCCAGTGGCAACCAGCTACTGGATCCACTGGATCCACCCCCACCTCAAGGGCATCCACAGCGAGGGCAGCATCCCTGGCCCTTCTCTGGGGGGCGGCGGGGGCATCAGACACCCCGACTGCCCCCCGGCCTCATCCTGGTCCTCCTTGCCTTCTGCTCCCTCACCCCCACACATCCCAGAGCCAGGAGAGCTCTTCCTCTCCGGGGAGAGGCCTTTTCCCTTTGCTTCCAACTTTCCCAGGGTGGGTAAAGAGCCTTGAGGCTCCTTTTCGGATCCTGCCCCCCCTTTCCCCCCCCAAGTCCGTGTCCCCTCCTGGCTGGGAGGGGGGTGGCTCTGCAGGAGGAGGGTAACAAGCGGCGCGTTGGAGCCATCAGGAAGGGGTGATGTTCCCTCATGGTATGCAGCCCTGACAGCACTGGCTCCGCTTTAAAGGGTAACTTTATCCTGTAATAACAAACGAGAGGAGCCAAGTTCCTCCCCAGCGTCACTTCCCTGGCTCTGAGCAGAGGGACACCGGGGGAGAGAGCTCATGGAAATGAGCTTGGAGCCTTCTTCTTGCCATCTCCAAGGGGCCAGTCCAGTCTCGCTGGAGCCAGTAAGGAGGGGAGGATGCTCCAGGGAAGCAGGGCTGGGACATCCCGGCCGTGTCACTCCGTGTCCCCGGCAAAGGCTGGGGCACAAGCCATGTGGCTGGAGAGGATGGAGACCTGCTGGTCTCTGGGACGTCCCTGAAGTCCCTTGTGCCACCGGCTGGGCTCGCACAGATGCATTTCAGTGGTGACGTTGCCGGGGACTGAGGGACACGGTGGGGGATGCACAGGGGGCACCACCCCTCCAGCCAGCCCCATCCCACTGTGGGGCTGAGCCTACAAGGAGCCTGGAAGCCCACAGCACACCCCTGGGCAGCTTAACCCCCTCCACCATCCCCGCAGCCCCCACCGCCACCACCACCACCACCACGCTCACGGCACTGCAGGGACACGCCGGCTCCTCGGCACGGTGCCAGCTCTGGCTGCGTCCTCCCGGGAACTCGTTCTGCAAGAGCTGGAAATTCAGGCCCAGCCAGTGCTGGGGGGGAGCTGGGCAAGGAGAGGCTGACCTGCACCCAACCCCCAGCAGGACCCTTCAGAGCGGGACTGGGTGGAGGACCCTCACCGGCACCCTTCTGGGGATGAAGGCATGGGCAGGAGCTCCACCATGGGAGGGAGGGCGAGCTGTGCTGGATTCTGGTGGCACCGTAGCATGCACAGCTCCCAAAGGGGGATTTTGGGGTTTTTTTTTTGGCAGATCCACGTGTGTGGCTGTGCCAGGGTCCCAGCTGGGTGGCCCAGGAGAACCACGTGTGATGGACACGTCAAGGTATGCGGTGTATTCTCAGGACAGCATGGAGCATCTCTGCAGCACCCCGTCATCAGGCTCAGTGGCTGGGTGACCTACCTCTGCTCCTGCATGGACACCGATGCTCAGGAAAGGTGTCCCACGGTGTCCATCACCAGGGGAGGACACAGCCCCAGCCTGTGCTGGCAGGACACTAAGGTCCCCTCCCTGCCAGACAAGAAGCGGGGGACAATTTGGCCGCGTTCAGTTGCACGAGAAGGTGATCTGGAGAAGGTCGTGGAGATGTCTGCCTGATTTCCACTTACCCAAGGAGCACCTCCAGAGACCCTGGGGTTCAATTAAACCCTGGGCTCATCAGATGAAGCTGGTGAAGTGCTGCAATTTTCTTCCCCAAGATGGATTTCCTCCAAACCCTTAATTAGGTATTTGGGTTAAATCTGTGCAAAGCTGGTAATGCTGCTGCCTCCATGGTGCCCCACAGCAGACTTAGGGGACTTCCAGAGGAAGCACCAGGTGGGATCCAACCAGCTAAAAAGGGAGAAGAGAGAGCAAGGAGGGAATCATCGGAACCCGTAGCCTTCAGGACCTTCTCTCCACCCTGAAAGATGACAACGCCAGCATCCCCTCTTTGCAAGGGTGGCTGGGGGAGACAACATGGCTTGGGGGAGACCTGCCGTGGTCTCCGGGGACCTGCAGGATTCTCCTGGTACCCAACCGTCCTCCCAGGGCAGCTGTGGAGCCTTCCCGGCTCTGGCTGAGGGGAGCAGAGAGCAGAAGGCCAGGCAGCAGCGGGTTAAAAGCTCGAGGTGGGACTTGGTGAGCTGCTTCCTTCCCTCTAACAATAACACCACCGAGGGAGAAAAGAAAGGGATGCCCAGGGCTCTGCGGGGCCGGACAGCAAACCTGGCCCCACGGCTGCGGTGTGCCGGAGGAAGCCTCGGCACATTATCTGCTGGCCCCACTTGGCTTCCTCAGCAGCCCGTGTGCTGCAGGGACCAGGACCTGCTTCCTCCCCAGCCCCGTTTCTCACACACCCAGGCTGGGTCCCGGTACTTTGATGGGTCCCCATACTTTGGTGGGTCCCCATACTTTGATGGGTCCCCAGCACCCTGCCGGTACTGCACCCCCAAGAGACCTGCAGATGGTCCTCAGACCGTCCAGCCATCCCAGAGTCAGCCTACCCCACCGCTGGTGGCTCTGGGAAGGGTGTCACCCCAGGGCTCGGAGCCACAGGACCGCATCGCCACCCGGCACAGAGATGTCCCCACCATCGCCGTCCTGCTGCCCCGACCCTCCCTGGATAGTGCCCGCACCTTGGCAGAATGAAGAGAGGTTTTTGGCTGGAAGAAGGCTCCTTCCCAGGGGATCTCCAGGTCCTGGCTGAGGTCCCTGCAATTCTGGTTGCTTCTGCTCCTGGTCCTTGCCCTGGACGGTGAAGTTCTGCTGCCCCTGAAGCTGCTGCGACCGGCCGCTCTGGCTGGTGTCCCAGCGCTTCCTCGTGTGCTGGCTGTTTGTGACCTGCCTCCTGCTCCACCTCCAGCTGCATCCGTGTCACGGGAGCTGCCCTTTTCCGTTCCTGGTCTCCCTTTTTTGGCCCTCTCCTCCTTGAGAGGGGCTTTGCCTTCCCCAGGGGTTCTGCCTGCCACCGCGTGCCCCGCTTGGGCACGGGAGGTCGCCTCTCAAAATGGATCTTGCCTCCATCCTGGCAAGTCCCACCAGGGACTGCCCATGTCCACCCCACTCCTGGCCTGACCCACAGACCTGCCTGACCCCAGATCACAATGCAACAAGTCCTTGCCCGTGGCTACTGATCTGAAAGGAGGCAGCTTGTGGAAGACCCTGGAAAGGAGGTGCCTTTCCCACCGCTGAAGTCAATCCCAGGAGCCTGGAAAGTTGCTGGGCTCCCCAGAGCAGAGGGATGTTTGCCCCCAGATGCTGCTATGTCTCTGTGGGGACAGTCTGAGCTGCTCTGGGTGACAACCTCCCCACCCGTGGTCCTCAGATGTGTCGCTGTGCCCTTGCACAGCCCCTCTGTGAAGGTTGCCCAGACTTCCCTACTGCTGGACCCAGTGGCCTCCTGAGGCAACGTGCTGGTCCAGTTGGCACAGATGTATAAGCTGATGGATCCTAAATCATCCCTGCTCTGTTCTGGTCCACCCCTGCCTCTAAGGAGCTGCTAGATGGCCAGGTGGGGCTGGCATCTCAGGTGTCTCCTGGGGCACCCAGGGAAAGGACCCAGGGCACGGTGCTCAGTGCTGCGCGTTGCCCTCAGGGCGGACACCGAGGTCTGACGCTGCCCAGAGCCAGAAGATAAGGCTGCCACAAAGGGCAAAGCCAGCAAAAGGGAGCGAGCGAGGCAGGAAACATCAGGGGGGGAGAGGAAACGGGGAGATAATCAGCTGCGTGAGCACAAACGCCCGGAACTTCTGCAAAGGAAAAGCCAACTCCGCTTGGGAAAGCATTTGGAGACCTGCCCGCCTGGGTCTCACTGAGGTTTCTTGAGGAACACGTGCCCTGGAGTGCCTTAAGGTGATTCCTGTTGCAGAGGTCCAAGCTGGGTCGTCCTGCCCCAGCCTCCCGTTGGCTTGGACAATGGGATGGACTGACCTGCTGCCCCTTGGCTCCACGTGGCAATTAGCCCAATGTCCCAGCACCCGAAGGGGAGACCATTGCACTGGGCTTCCTATGGGCTGATGGTGCTTCAATGTCCAGCAACCCTCCCCCGAGACTTGTTCTCAGCCCCAGCAGCTGGGCTTCTGGTAATGCCAAGGTGGACTTCGCTTGCAGAGCTCCTAGTTTCTCCTCCCAGCACCTTTGGTGCACCTGGGGCCACCCACATCCTGGGGTGACCTGCCCATGCTGTTCCCAGGGGGTCGGAGAGATGCTCACAGACTTATGAGCCACCCGAACTCAGCCAAAACCCTGCTGCCACAGCAGGTGGGCAACCACCCTGTGTCACCAGCACTGCAGACCATCAGCCAAGCTGATGGAGCTCATCCCAGCTTTCAGCAGTCCCGTTTCTCCCCGTTTTCCCAGGGAAGCCTCTGCATCCATCTCATGGGGCTGGCACTGATAATGGGGAGGTCCATCAGCTTCCTGCAAGCAGAGGTGGGATACCTGGCACAGCTCACCTCCCACGATCCAGCATGTGGTGTAGGGCAGAAAGGAGAAACATGGAGAGAGATGGCCATGGAGCCAGTCCATGGTGACTGGTAGGCTCCAGCTGGCTTCTGTGGAGCATCTGGGGCAGGAGAACCTCTGCCAAGGGGCAGGAGAGTCGCTCGGTGGAGGTTTGGCCATGTCTCTGAGCCAGGGCTGGGCTAAGCACAGCCATACAGCTGCAGGATCAGACCCTTCACCCATGCTTCTGTCCCTCAGAAGGGATTTCTCTCCTCCTGCTGCCATGGCAGTGCTGACAGATGCCCGGGGAGGTGCCCAGGTGGGCAATGACTCCTCTGGCCACAGACAGGAGCTGGGAAAGAGCAAAGACGAGCGAGCAATTGCATGGAAATCAGGTGGCTGGGAAGAGCCCTGATGGCTTGGAGCTTCCCAGAGGATGGAGCAGCTCTTGGCTGGGACAGCAGAAAGCCAAGGCCCATGTCTCCCTGCCAAGGAGCACCCATGAAGCAGTGGGTGCCTCATGTGGGTTTGGCTCCCCACGGCCATGCCAGCAGCGCCGTCTCCTGAGGGCCTCGGAAAGTGGAGCAGGGTCTTGGGACATCAGCCTGGCCATGGGGAAGAGAGCGAGCTCCAAAGAGTCCAGGAGCTTGGCACAGCCAGGTGGGTGTTGGCGTTAACCTGAGGCCAGGGATGGAGCAGGAGAGCCCCAGCTCCAGGAGAGAAGACCCCCAGCTCCAGGAGAGAAGTGGGACCCAAGTGTCCCAGCTCCTGTAGTTGCTCCAGAAATGACCATTATGGAAAGTGCCTGAGGAGTAAGGGACCCCTTCTCCATCTGGAGATGCTCCCAGCACCTCTTGACACAGCTTGGCACAGCCAGGTGGCTGTTGGCATTAGCCCCAGGCCAGGGATGGGACAGCAGAGCCCCAGCTGCAGGAGAGAAGTGGGACCCAAGTGCCCCAGCTCCTGTAGTTGCTCCAGAAAGGACCATTATGGAAAAGGTCCGCAGAATAAGAGACCCCTTCTCCATCTGAGGATGCCCCCAGCACCCCTGAACTTCACAGGAGCATCTTGCCCCTCCTCCTGTCCCTGGCTGGGCACCTCGTCTGCTTTTGACCCCCAAGAAAGGGTTACAAGGAGGGGTGGGTTTCCCTCTCCTGCAAGCCAGGCTGCTCTGCCCACCTGAGACTAGGCTTGGTTTTGAAGGAGCCTCGGCTCCTTTTCCACACATCTCCCCAAGGAGAAACTCTTTCCAGATGGGGCGGAACCCTCCTGAGAAAACCCAGGACCACCCCAAAGTCCTTTTCTTTGGGGGTGTTACCACCTTCTGGGCAAATTCATGCAGTCCAGGGCTGCCTGGCCCATCTTACTAAGGTCCTCAGCCTCTCCATCCTGCAGAAGTGCTATTCCCATGCTGTGTGCTCCCCGAGGGGACCACATTTCCCCCGCCCAGGGTACCATGCCCAGCTGGGGTTCCACTACGGGAAGGTCTGGTTGCCTGAGGTTGCAGAACCGAACTGTGGTGCTACCGGTCCCACACAAAGTCCCCCCAAGAAGTCTGCGGCAAAGACACCGTGCTTTGGGTGGAAGAACAGCAGAGACCAGGAAGACCTCAGCACGCTCAGTGGCCAGGGAGGCCACCAGGGCTCTGGGCTGGTTATGTGTCCCCTGTGGGACCTCCCTTTGGCTCAGAGCAGCCAAAGGCAAGGCAGGCAGAGGAATCATAGAGTGTTTTGGGTTTGAAGGGACATTTAAAGGCTGTCTAGACCAAACTCCCCACCCTGGGCAGGGACACCTCCCACCGCACCAGGTTGCTCCAAGCCCTCTCCAACCTGCCCTTGAACCCCTCCAGGGATGGGGCAGCCACAGCTTCTCTGGGCAACCTGGGCCAGGCTCTCACCACCCTCACCCCAAAGAACTTCTTCCCCACATCTCAGCTCCATCTCCCCTCTTCCAGTTTAAAGCCATCACTCCTTGTCCTGTCACAACAGGTCCAGCTAAAGTTTGTCCCCATCTATCCTTCTTCTGTAGGTACTAAACTTATTTTTCACAGGGGACAGCCCCAGGCCAGGGCAGAGACAGTCTCAGTGGGGACACTGCAGCTGGGAGAAGGCACGGGTACTAATTGACTTTATTGATTAGCAACGTGAAGACAGGGATCACAGGTGGCCCTGCACGCCCGGTGGAGTCCCAAGTAGGTTCCTTGCAGACCACAGAGGGTTGGGCATCCCGGTGCTCCAGGGCAACCACAGAGTCCCCCATCACTGTGGGGCCCCTCGTAGGGACAGAGCTGTCACCAAGGAATAGCTTTACCTTCCCAGTTGAGCAGGGTCCCGCTGTGCTTCTCGGAGAGGATCGGCAGTACAGACAGCAAACCCCGCACGCTTGTGTCCACCGTCAGGTCAGCCTGCAATGGGAACAAGTGATGAGGAGGACCGAGATGCCAGCATTGTTCCCGGCCATCCACTCAGCTTGTGGACGTCGGCAGCAAGGCTCCTTCCACCCAGAGCAAGTACAGAGCATGGGAGGTGGGACGGGTCCCTCACATGGCAGGATGGTTGGGTATCTGCCTGCTCACCGATAGCTTGGATGGAGGTGGCTTGGGCTGGGAAGCCCTTAAAACCACGTAAAAGGTCCCTGCTGCAAGCAGGATGCTACATGCAGCCTTCTCAAAGCTCCAGCACCATCCCAAAACAGGGATCTTGCAGGGTGAGTAGAGATCTCACGGACCTGCTCCTCTCCTCCCTGCTCTGTTGGATTCAGGTTCTCTGCACATCTAAAGGCTGCTCAAAGCCTTTTTGTCCTTGAAGAGGCCTATTGCTCACCCTGGATATGTGCAGCACCCACATGTTCTGCAATGGCCCAACACAGACATGGGCAACCTGAAGCCCAAGAGGCAACTCATTCTCAGGTGGATCCCTCCTCCTGAGAGCCATCTTGGCCTCCTGAGGAACCTCCCGTGCCACTGCAAGTTTGCAGGCTTGGGTCCCACCCATGGGCGTCCCCTCCTCGA
The DNA here is from genome assembly GCA_025769975.1 of Gallinago jamesoni. NCBI lineage: Eukaryota > Metazoa > Chordata > Aves > Charadriiformes > Scolopacidae > Gallinago > Gallinago jamesoni. The sequence goes on along the minus strand of JAOQGH010000062.1, from coordinate 23,978,198 downwards.
CCTGCTCAGCCAAAACCCACCTCCTGGCTGCCCATGTCAGTTTTCACCCAGCCGGGATGAAGTGCCACGCAGAGGATCCCAGCTTCCCCGTAGGTCAGAGCCTGGCACTTGGTGAGCATGTTGAGGGCAGCCTGGGGGAGGAAGGAAGAGTCAGCCATGGGCAGCAGAAAGCTCACACACTCAGCTGCCCTCCCATCACCGCCTCATGGCAAGGAAGAATCAGCAATGCCAGGTCTTCAAGAGATGGTATGCGTCTGGCCTAGGTGGGCACCAGCTGGGCATGGAGATGCTCAGGGATCTCAGTGACCAGCACGGCTAAGTCCCTCCATCTCAGGGACAACTCTGATACCTGGTGAGCTCAGAAAGGTTCTCGGTCTCCATACCTTGCTGCAGCGGTAGGAGATGACAGGCTTGAAGAAGGACTCAGGAGTTTTCTCAATGGACCCCATGATGGTGGAGATGTTGATGATGGCTGCCTTGTTGCAACTCAGTCCCTTCTCCGTGCTGTCCCGGGCAGCTTTCTTCAACAGGGGCAGGAAAGCCTGGGGAGAAGCAACCTCGTGGGACGCCTGTGCCTTGAGCCAGTCCTGCTTACAGCAGCTGCGACGGGGAGGATGAGGAGGAACAGCAGAAAGCCAAGAGAGCCCTGGTGTTTTGCTGCAGTGGTCCTGCCTGGTCCCAGTTAGCCCAGCACAACGTAGGCAGGCTATACAGCTTTTGGGCCCCTCCCTCCTGCAGCCCTGGGAAACTTGGCAAAGCCCTCTGAGGTCTCCCATTATGACCACAGATGGATGGTGGTGGCCAGGCTAAGCTTGGGCTACCCACATGCTGGGCTAAATTCTCCCTCCATGGTGAGCTCCATCTCCAGAGCTATTCATCCGTACCTGGGCCATCAGCATTGGCCCCACCGCATTGGTCTTGTATGTCCTTATCATCTCTTCAGAGTCCACCGTCTCCAGCGACGCCGTCGGGGTGTAGATGCCAGCGTTGTTTATCAGCAGGTTCAAGCCGGCGCCGTTCAGCTTCCCCTCCACGATCTTCACTGCGTCGGTGACAGCCGAGGGATTTGCAACATCTGCAGCGGAAGAGAAGTTTGAGAGCCATGGGGTCCACACGGAGGACCTGGGGAGAAGAAGGAGGTGAAGCTGCTGAGGAACAGCTACGCGCCCTGACCTGTGTGGCCTTCCATCTGTGGACACCAGATGGTGCTGCGCAACCAGCTCAGAGCTACCCGGCTCCTAACAAGGCATAACTCGTCCCAAAAACTGTCTCCTTCACCATCCTCAGGGTGCCCCACGGCTAGGAACTGAAAGACCCTGGCCTAGGGGAGCCCACCAAGCAAAGCCACTCTGGGGACAGCCCCGTGGTGGCAAGGTGCTGCTCTGACTCCCGTGCTGTGTCATGACCAGCAGTCATGGCCTCCTGCAAGGGCACAAAGTCCATCCCTGAGGAAGCTCTGGAGAACCCAGGGTGGTCTTGGGGTGGAAACGGTCCCCATGGGATTTGTGCTGGGACCTGCTGGGGGGTGGCTCTGCAAGGTCCTACAGCTCCTGCCCAGGATCTGGGAGAACCACACAGTGTTTCCACGGGCACTGCCTTCCAGGAGGAGCCCTCCCAGTCTCGCCTGGGAGTTAGGATGATGGCAGCTCAGCTGCACGGCACAGCAAAGACACAGCCACTCAGCTGCAGGAGCTGGACCCTGCCCAGGATGGGTCTCAAGAACCTCCTGGTCTTGTGGCCATGGGGCAAGGAAGCTCCAGAGAACAGGATATTGGGGCTGAGACAGGTCTGGAGAAGCTAGGCTTTTCACAGCAGGATTTGAAGCAGCTCTGAAGGACTGGATCCCCATGTAGAGGCTGAAGGCACGGAGGGAGGGAAGGAGAAATGGGGCAAGCGTGGCTGGCAGTCACAAATTTACCATCTCAGCAGCAGAGCGCACCTACCCAGCTTCACAAGAACCAGGTTTGGGTGTTTGGAGGCCAAATCTCTCAACTCCTACAAAGAGAGACATGAAAACAATCAGCACGAGGCAGAGGTGATGCCAAGCATGATCTCAGGGCACCAGCGATGGTCCACCCTGAGGTGGACATCTTTCAGATGTTACTCAGCACTTGTGAGTGGCTGGACTGGGGACCTGTCTCACCACTTGCGCTTCTTCTAGGCTCCACAAAGCAACGTGCCCGTGCTCAGAGTGTGACACGGCCACAACTGCAAGATACTACGGCCACTCTCCCACAGGCTACTGGGCCTACCTCCACAACCCAGCAAGAGCCACAGCGAAGGATGACAGCAAAGGGTTAAGGACCAGCTCACCCAGAAGTTATACAAACTGGATGGGCACATGGCCAGGAATGTGTCCCAGAGGCAGCTGGAAACACGAGGGAGGAGGAATAGCTGTGAATGTCAACAGCAGACTTGACGTTTGGGGAAGTCACATCTGGATCCAAATAGCTCAATCCCAGGATCCACTCTGCTCTGGACACTACGTCTCATCCACTCAAGTGAAATGACCCACTCTGCACGTTTTTTATTGATTATTTTCACCAAATACAGCAGATTCAGAAGCCCTTTCCTAAAAGGAACCATTCGACTTTACGGTTCATAGCAGGTCTTCACTTTGAGCCTTCGTCAACTACAGCAGGTTTTAGACAACAGAAACCAAAGCACCACGTTCAGCGCGTCCAAAATGATTGTTTTTAGAACTACAAGCCTCTTAGAAACAAGCCCACAGAGAATGCTACAGGAGAAACGCAAATTGGTGGCTTCTTGTGAAGGGACCCGTCCTACCAACATGGAGCAGGAGAGCTGCTGGCACTGCCTGCTGCCACCTTCAGTTACCTCTGAGCTTCCCCACCAGGCCCAGTGTCCCCACATTACCCCTGGGCATGGGAAATGATGGAAAAATCCATCTAACTGGTTTGTGATGGCCAACAGATGTTTCTCCTCCCCTGTTGTGCCCAGCCGCTGACCTCTATGGCCTTGCACCATCCCAGCAGATGACACCAACACCTGATCCAGGCACAAAGGGACAGGATCAGCCTGGTGGAGGGTGACTCTGCCCTTGGTCTCCTGCCTTGGACACTGCCCTGACCCTCCCACAGCTGGACAAGGCTTAGAGAAGCATCCCATGGTTGACAGCGATGAGCACGGACCACCTTGGAGGGAAACTGGCTCCAGGTCCAACCCTGCAAGAAGCCCTCTGATCTCACCGTTGCCTGGGTCCAGCAGGTTGTGGGGGGAAGAACAGAGCAAAAATAAGGGACCCAAGGTAGCTTTGACCCAGCCAGCTTGGGCACCAGCAGCAGGAGGATTCTCAGGGCAGCAGGACCACTCCTGAGCCAGAGCAACGCTGGCAGCAAGCACACGAGAAGCATCTCAAGGGCTTCCTGAAGTAGCATGGGACGACCCCGCAGCTCCAGGGATCCCCCCGACTGTGCAGAGACCGGTGACACACCACAGAGCTGCAGTCCTGCAGATCCCACCAGCTCAGCCAGCCACAGCCACCGAGCGAAACCCTGCCCAGACCCCAGGGTGTGCAAGCTGGTGCCCTGCTGGTGTCACAGGGTGAAGGCACTGGGAGGGCTGGCTGGGGAGCAGCCAATGCAGCCTCCGAGAGCCCAGCAGCACATATTTAAGGTGGCACAGCTTAGAGTCAGAGAAACGTGGGACCTTAAAGCCCA
>JAOQGH010000062.1:23931046-23944705 GCA_025769975.1 Gallinago jamesoni | reverse complement strand
GACCAACACCCCCAGGTCCTTTCCATCTGCACCCCAGGAAGATCAAGCTGATGCAGACCTGCTGCTGGCTCTCCCAGCACCCAGAGAACAGGATTTCGGCTGTGGCACCTCCAGGGATGCCTTCACAGCAGGGACAAAACCCATCCAGTGCCGAGGGATGACCCTGACACGCTGCAGGTCTGGGAATGGGAGGTCCCATGCGCACCAAGAGGGAGGTGAAGATCTCTGGGGTGCACCAGGATGTGCTTCAGCTTGAGGAACGTTTTTAAACTGATGCCTTCAGACCATGGAGGCATCCTGTATGCTTGGTCGTGGTGCCCTCTCCTGACAGCAGTGCAGAACTCACCCCAAAATGAAATTGCAACCAGCTGCATGAAGTGTCACACTCCAGGCTTAGCAGGTGACGGTTTATTCATCATTGTGGCAGAAACTGAAGGTAGCACCCGGGCAGGTTGTCTCAGGACTCCGCATTTTATTTACATTTTATTTACATAAACCACCATGCCAGCACCACCCGGGGCACGGGTGGGCGGGAGGGGGGACTTTTCCCAGCCAGAAAATGGCTGCGGAGGTGGGAAAAGGGCCTTTCCCGTGCCCTTCACTGCCTTCTCCAGCAGAAAAATATCAAAATCGTAAAGGGGATATTTTTCATCCATAATTGCTCAGTTTGCTGCTAAAAGAGTTTCAATTTTGCAGAAATAACCTGAAGTGTATATCCCTGTACACAGCGCAATTCAGGGCTTGGCTGAAGCAGTGTGGTGGCCCCATGGGTCTCTACAGCCTCAGTTCTCACATGAACCATCTTCCCTTAAAACAACACAGGGCTCTGTTCTGGTTGGAGCGTGTTTGGGATGACAGGGGATGGAATCACAGGCCGTCTGAGGTTGGAGATCACCTATTTCAACTCTCTGCTCAACTAGGGCCACCCAGAGTCCAGACAGCTTCTCAATGTCTCCACAGATGGAGAATCCACAACCTTCCTGGGCAACCTGTGCCAGTGCTCGGTCACCCTCACTGTACAAAAGTGTCTCTTGATGTTCAGACAGAGCCTCCTGTGTTCCAGTTTGTGCCTATGGCCCTCTGGGAATCATTGAGAAGAATCTGGCTTCCCTCCTAGGAGGCATGCTCCAGTCACTTCACTATCTTCATGGAGAAAAAGCGGGTGCCCAGAGGCTGCAGGGTGCTGCAGAAGGTCTGGGTACCACCTCTCATCGAGGAAGGGAGCAGGGGAAGCAGCCCCTTGCTTCCTTCTTCCTCCCCATTTCAGCTGTCCCAGCTGGAGGAGGTGCCCATCCTCTCCGTGGGCTCCTAAAGGATGAAGTCTTCGCCTGAACAGGGGCTTGAACCCTGGACCCTCAGATTAAAAGTCTGATGCTCTCCCAGCTGAGCTATCCAGGCTCATGCTTTGGGAATTTTGGGGGCTGTTTGTGACAGGCAGTGAGGACCCCACTTCACTGTGTCACCAGAGGGACAATAAAGGGACACCCTTAGGCCTCTCCCACCCCAACAAGGACACCACACGAGGAGGAGCCACCACCAGGAGCTCTACCCTGCCCTGGCACCTCTTACTTGGGCGAGGACACTTGGGGAAGGGGAGGCACAAACGCTGGGTCTGTCCCCTTGGGGACAGCCAAAAGCCAGAAGGAAGAGGAGGAGGAAGGGAACAACCCAGCGAGGGCTGTGGATGGAAATCCCAACCCAGCAGCAGAAAATCCCAACCCAGGTTCTTCCTGAAGCCATAGTGTCCCACATTGGCTGTCCCTGCAGGGAGTGCATGGCTCCCTGGGATGGAATGGGCTGGGGACAAGGTCCCAAAGGTGTAGTCCCTTGTGTGTTTTATATTGGTATTGGGATCAATACTGGTTCTTTAGTGTTATTAATGTTAATAATTTAGTATTATTCTATTAACTCTGTTTATATTTCAACCCTCAGTTTTCCCCAATTCCTCTTCCTATGTGGGAAGGGCTCATCGGGTGAGAGAATAATTGAATGACAAGAAATTGTTGTGGGTTCCTCAAACCATAACACCGTGCCCTTAGAAGGGGCTACAAGCTTGGGTGGGCTCCTGAAGGCCACCTCTCCTTTTCTCTCTGTCTTTCCTTGTGGGCCCCACTGCTCCACAAGGAACTCGCCCCACCAGTGCAGCCCACCCACCAGCACCCTTCAGCTCCACGTAGACCCAGCCCAACTTGCTCTTCCCTGGGAGGAAGAAGGCATCTTCTTCCCTTCAGTAGTACGATTTTTCTGAAGCCAACCCACTCTTCTGGACCTCTTCATTTCCATCCTGGCTAAGCTGGAAGGGAAACTTTCCCTGGAAAGGCCACATGCCTTTCTGCCTTCCTCTCAGAGCAGGAGGAGGTGGGAGACAGCAGCTTTCTGCACCAGAGCTCAGCTCCAGGGAACATACTAACCAGGAAGGATTTGCACCCAAAGGATTGAAAGACCACCCTCCAGCTGGGTTTGAACCTCCCTGCATCATTCCTCTGCTTGGCACTGGCCCGTTGTCCCACCGGAGCACACTGGGGAAGCTGGAGAAAGCCCATGAGCTCTACCAGCACAGCTCAGCACCGCTCACCTCTTCTCAAATGCTTTCTTCTGGCCTCTCCAGCAACGAGCAGCTCTTCCCATCAGCTGCAGCATTGAGTCCAGGGGGGGGAAGTTGCCATCCTGATGAATTTCTGCTCACACATTTCAAAAATTAAAAAAAAACAAATTAATTTCCCCCATCCCTCAGTCCCTTCCCCAGGCACACAGTCCCCAGGCAGACCAGAGCTTGGAGAACATTTCCTCTGCCCACAGCCCCAGCCCATACAGGCAGCACGGCTGGGCTCAACGTACCAGGCTGAAAGCCAAGAGCAGTGATTTTAAGGAGAAAAGATAAATTATGCCATTAATAAGCCCTGGGGTAAGCAGAGACCCCCGAGCGAGGGGCTGTGGGGCAGAGAGCCTGGCAAAGGCAGAGGATGGGACAGGGGTGAACAGAGATATTTTTTATCCCTCCTTTCTTGCTCCCAAGGTGTCCCCAGGTTTCTCTCCACCGAGGGGCCCGTGATGGAGATGCTTGCCCAGATCCTCCCCTGAGCCCCACGTGCTCAGCCAGCGCCACAGAGCTCAGCCCAAGGGTGATGATGACCCCTGAGATGGGATGGGGAACCCCCCCACCCTGGATCTGACCTTCTCTCCACGGTCAGTTTGTCCAGCCCTCTCCTGCTGGGCTTTCCCTGGGCAAAGCAACACTTGGGCTCTCCAGGAGACTGGCTGTGCCAGGGGGGATGGAGTCTCCCGGGGGAGCAGGTGAGGGTTGCGTGGGCACCTGGAGCCCATTTTTGCATCCTCACGTGGATTTGTAGCCCCCTTTCCAAAACGCAGCAGACCCACCTTCAGTGGGATCCGTGGCCATGCATTGCAAAAACAGCTGAAAAAGCCCACCTGAATCTGAGATGTCACCCTCTCCTTCCATCCCCTGGGGCTGGACTGTGCTCCAGGGTCCCTGGGGACCTGGCAGCAGCTCCCCCTTAGTGTCCCAGGTGGACAGGGGCTGGATGGATAGAGGGTGAACCGGGGAGTGACCAGGTCTCTCTCCTGAGGAAGGGGCATCTGGCATCGGCCCCCCACCCTCCTTGCACCCTGGTCCCTTCTACCCTGTGTCCCTGCAGGCACTGCTGGCCTGCGTCCCCCTGCCTTCCCCTGAGGGTCCCCGAGGGTCCTCTCTCCCTGGTGCAGCACCAGGGCACCTGGAGCCCTGCCCATGCCCCGGGGGCTGCGGGGGGTCCCCCCAGCTGGGGCTGGTGCCAAGGAGACACCTAAAGGGACTCGGAGCCCACAGTGACCGGGAGCTGCAGGGTCCCAGGGCGCCTGTTGGGGGGACACAGGGGGGGATGCTGCATCCCCACAGGGACAAGTGCCTGCCGGGAAGATGCTGCATGGAGCAGCCTGGGCAGGGGGACACGGGGCAGGGGCGGTGCCTGGGGTGGCACTGGGGGGTCCTGTCGCTGCCGTGTGGCACCAGGGGCTGCCCAGATGTGTCCTCGCCTGTCTCCCAGAGGTTTGGGATCCCCCCGGCCGCGTCAGCAGCACCAGCCCACTCTTCCCAAGGGCAGGAGGAGTGGGGAGATGCTGTGTCCACCCAGGCAGGGTGCTGGGAGCCCTGGGCACCCCCATGGGGTAACCCCCGGAGCGGGGTGCAGGAGGAAGCGCGGGGCAGCCCCAACTCCAGCGGAGGGACACCAAGGCACCGGGAAGCTGCTATAAGGACACCCCCCGCTCCGCTGGCACCCCCAAGGCAGTGCTCCTGGGGTGCAGAGAGCCCGCGGGCACCCCTGGGCTGCCTTGGCAGGGCATGGCACGGCATGGCCACAAGGCCAGTCCTTCGGCCCTCCCCGTCCCTCCTCCCCATCACGGCCAGCCCCTTGCAGCTCTCCCCTCCCCTGCAGCCCGGGTGCCTCTTGGCTGGACCTGCGTAAAAAAAAAAAAAAATATAAAAGGCTGTTTTGGTTGGGAGACGTCCGGAGGATCCCGGCAGAGCCTGCCATGGGGAGCGGCGGCGGGGTTGCGTTGCTGACGCTGTCGCTGCTCCTGCAGCCCACGTCCCAGTTCTGGCTCTTCAACGTCCTCTTCCCACCCACCACCACCCCAGAAGCTCCCCCGACCAACAGCACGCCGCCCGTGGTACTCGGTAAGGTCACGGGCACCACGGGGGGTATGGGTGGGCACCACGGGGGACACTCAGTCCCCCCCCCGGAGCTGGTGGTAAGGTTGGGGTGTCACATTGCCAGTGGCTTGGAGGCTCTTGGCTGCGGTGGCCCTTTGCAGTCTGGAGCTGGAGCCACCAAGGAGGGGGGTGACACACGGCTCTCAGGTCCCCTCCTACCTGCCAGGCTGGGGATGCAGAGCTGGCCGCAGCTGCCGGGAGCTGGGGGGGGGCAGGCTGGGCACCCCAAAAAGCAAATGGGGCTCCAAAATCTGACAACTGGCCCAGAGAGTGTGTTAGAGCTTGCTCAGGTCTGGGGGGGGCTCTGCTGGCAGAGGGACGGGGGCTGCAGCTCATCCTCATCTGCTGCCGCTGCATCATCTCCCACCCCTTGGTCCCCCAAAGCCCACTCTGTCCCGTGTCTTCTGCTGCTCCCTGGCAATAATCAAGTCATCCACTCCGGCTGCAGAAGGGCATCCATCTCGCATCCCACCCTGCCCGGGGGATGGGGTGGAGGAGAGCAAAGCCAGAGGGCAGAGGTGCAAAGGGAGGTGAAAGGAGAGGACGGGGTATCCCCTCGGGGAGGTGGGAGCAGCAGCCACCAGCTGGTACCACCATCCTGCAGGGCTCTGCCTTCCTTTGCCCCTGTGCCATCACTGGGGACTCCAGATGGGGTTCTGCCATGAAACCCCTGCTGAGCGGAGTTGGGGTTTTTCTCCTTTTTTCTTGAAGCTAGCCAAGTTTCCCCTTTAAAAAAAAGAGCAGAGAAAAAGCAGAACATCCCTGCTGCCATGCTGAGGGCTGATCCCACCGTCTCCCTTCACGGAAGGGAGCAGGGGATGGTGTCTGGAGCCTCAGTGCCCTGCGGCAGATCCTGCTAGGTCCCACCAGGTGCATCTTCTCAGCATGACCTGTGATGGTTGCAGCATCTCCCCGTGCCCCCGCTACCAGCCTCATCCCCTGTCCTGTGCCCAGCTGGCTCCAGCTGCCCCATGTGCTGCTCGGCATCTGCACGTAGCCCATCCCCTGGGGCCGGCTGTCCCAGTAACCCCCCAGTGCCCTTGGGACCGCCGATAACCCCTCTGCCCCCACAGGAACTCCCTTAATAATTACCTAATGTCCTCTGGAAGGGGAGGCAGAGCTCAGGGCTGTGTGCCGGGGGCCGGGCGCTGGCTGTGCACCCTTGGGAGCCGTCAGAGCAGCTCACGGTCCCACTCTGGGGAGGTCCTCTCTGCCCGGGGAGGTCCCCTCTACCTGCTCCCTACCTGGGTGCTCCTACACCAGGGTCCACCTAGTCCCCAACTAGGTGCTTTAGAGGCAGGATTAGACCCTCCCTGTATCCCTGGGGAGATGCCAAAGGGGTGAGGGAGCTGTGAAGCCTGGTGAGGGAGGCAACAGCTACTTCTCCTTCACCCTACACATGGGATGAGGCTTTTGGAGGCTGCAGCCATGCCCCTGCTGTGCTGGGGCCATGGTGGGTGGGATGAGGGTAGAGGACCCCCAGACCAGGCTGTCCTCCCAGCCTCCACAGGAAAGTGCTGTGGCTCCCCCAAATGCCTGTGGCCCCGTGCAGCCCAGGGTCCAGCGACACCAGAGGCTGGTGGGAACCAGGGGAGATGGGGCACATCTTTAAAGATGCTCCTTGCCTGCGTCCTTCAGCCCCCATGCCAGCCAACATGGCTCCCACCCCACAGCGCTTGTGGGGTCCCACAGCCTGTCTCTGGGTCCCAAAGCAGCACAGGGCAGGCATCTATAGGGACTTTAGGTCACAAAGCAGCTCATGGTGTCCTTGGGGGAAGCGGTTTATGTGGGACCAGCAACAAGCCATGGAGCAGACAGTGACTGCAGCAGCACTGAAGGTCCACATCGTCCCAAGCCGTGTGTCTCCAGCCAGTCTTTGGACCCACTGGGGCCATGGGATTCATCACCCAGCGATCCCATCCCACCAGCCACTGTCCCCTGCATCCCTTCACCTCTTGTCCCTGCCCTGGGGGTCAGCACTGGCACCACGAGCTGGCTCTTGTCTCCTGCACAGTGGCTGGGAACACTCGTCATGGTGGCACCGACACTGGGGTGGCATTGGGGTGGGTGTCTCGTCCCTGCCAGGAACCACGCTGGAGCTCCTGGAGACAGACCAAACACCCCGGTGATGGTCACCCTCCATCAAGGGAGCCCAGGTCGCCCCGTGAACGTGTTGTGTTTACCGTAGGGGGGATGTGCCCCGGATTTCCGCGGGGTACGGTTCCGCTTGGCGCCGGACCAGCCCAGGGACCTTGTCGTGCCTGCACGGAGGGTTTAAAGTTCAGGAAAACAGTGCGTGGGCCTCGGGAGCAAGCACCGGGAGGATTTTCACCTCCCTGGGGACTCTGTGTGTCCCCGAGCTGTCCCACTACCCCAGGACAAGGTGTCAGGGGTGCGGCAGCCCTGGGTGCCACCAACCTCTTCCCCCTGCCAGGCTTCCAGCCAGGGGAGGAGGAGGAGGATGGAAGCCTCGCCAGGCATGGGGAATAATCCAGGATGCTTCGACCTGGTGGGGATTGGCAGGTTTGGGCCAAGGGTGGCAGATCTGGGGGTCACCCCCCCTAGGAAAGGCAGCTTGGAGGGTCCCTGAGGATGCGTTTTTAGCACCATTTCCATGGTAACCCCCCATCTCCAGGCTGTTCTCCAAAGATGCTGCTCCGGGAGGTCCCCGGTGGGGCAGCCCCAGGGAAGCTCTGCTTGGGGGCAGTGAGAAGCCCTGGGGCAGCGGGACGGGGTCCGTAACTGGCTCTGCTCTCCCTCTGTGGTGCCACCAAGTGCCCGGGTGTCTCGGGAACCAGCTGGAAGCAAAGCTGGACAAGCCGGACGTGGTGAACTGGATGTGCTACCGCAAAACAGAGGACTATTTCACCATCTGGCTCAACCTCAACACCTTCCTGCCAGTGGGAGTTGACTGCTGGATCGATAACACCAGGTACCGCTCCCCCCCACCATCCCGGGAGCTTCCCAGGGAAATGACCTACCGGGGATCTTCCTCCCTTCTCCTCCCCTCCTCCCCGAGCCGTGACCTAGCACACATGGAAAACCACACGGCCGTTTGGGAACACGGCCGGCTGTCCCCTTCCAATGTCCCTGCCATGTGCTTGCGACCAGCCAGACCGTCCTCAGCACCCTGCTGGAGATGCTGTCACCCTGGTGGGGACCCCACAGGGTGAGGGGACCATCACAGCCTGCTCCATCAGAGCCTCCTGCCCCGAGATGCTGGGCAACCAGCACGGACACTGGCTTGGCACCAGTCCACCTCCCCATCCACACGACAGTTGGAAAGAGCCACCCAGCTCCAAGGTGCCACCCACTGATCTCCACCCCATCCCTTGGGGATATGGTCCTTCTGCTATTTTCTCTCCTGTCCTGTCCCACAGGGTGGTGTACAATCGAACCTCTCGGAAAATGACCAACGCCCCAGGGGTGCACATCCGCGTGCCCGGCTTCGGCAAGACCTATTCCGTGGAATACCTGGATCAGAGCAAGTTGGCAGGTGAGAAGAGGAGGCGCCGGGTGTCCAGCATTCCCGTGTACCCCCTGGAACCGGAGAGTGGTCTCCGTGTCTCCAGGGGAGACCAGTTCTTCAGAGAGCCCACGTCACATGGGAGTGAGGGACATAGACCTCAAAGGTCACTCTGCTTCAAGTGTCAGCAGAGACCACTCCGTCCTTGATCCCAGCACATGGACATGGCCTGGCTGGAGCCATCAAGCTACAGGACTTGGCAGAGAACATTGTGGCCATGAGCAGGACCAGGGTGGAAAAAGGTTGGCAGGAGAGAAAGGTTAGCACAGACCTAATTTCCCACCTGTTCTCTCTGCCCGTAGGTTACCTGCACACCCTGGTGCAGAACCTGGTGAACAACGGCTACGTGAGGGACCAGACGGTTCGGGCAGCCCCCTACGATTGGAGGGTCGGGCCCCGTAAGTTTGGGGGTTTTGTGGCCAGGCCACCCACAGAGGGAGGGAAGCTCTCACAGGCTGTGTGAGCTGCCTGGTTTGGGGCAACCCCTGGACAAGTGTTGCTGCCCGTGGCAGTGGTTGCTTATCCATTTCTGGTGCTCTCATGTGAAGTCATGGTGGCACTCATGGTCTCTGCACCCACACTTCTCTCTGGTCGGGGCTCCTAAGGTCAGCCCTGGAGCATCGTGGCCATGAGCTGGTGTCCCTCTTATCCACAGAGGAGCAGCCTGAATACTTCCAGAACCTGAAGGCACTGATCGAGGAGATGCACGATGAGTACCAGCGACGCGTCTTCCTCATCGCTCACAGCATGGGCAACCTCAACATCCTCTACTTCTTGCTCCAGCAGACACAAGCCTGGAAGGATCAGTACATTGGGGGTTTCATCTCCCTGGGTGCCCCCTGGGGAGGGGCCGTCAAGCCCCTGCGTGTCCTGGCATCGGGTGGGTGATTCTTTGTGTGTGGCCAACTCCTTGCTTGCTTTCCCTCCTGCAGAAATGGAAGGCGGGGGGGTGGACAGGGGAAGGATATGGTAGGGGACAGAGAGCTGAGAGGTCTTTGGAGGTAGCACTCATGCTCTGGTGCTGATGCAGCTGCATCCCTCTGCACCCGTGGTGCAGAAAGCACCATGGAGGTTCCTGCCACATCTCCAGCAGCAGAACAGCGGCCCAGGGCATGGCCTGGAGCTTCCTCTGGTTTCCATGACTGGGGCTGGTGGGTTGGTGTGTCTGGAAAACTGCTGTCAGAATGGTCCTCCTGCAGCTCAGCCATCCCCCTTCCTCCTCACCAGCTCTCGCCAGACAGCCTGCAGCACAGCCCCTACCATGCCCAAGGTCAACTCCTGGGCTAGGGATGCTCCTGGAAAGGCAAAACACCCATCCCAGGCAAGGAAAGGGCTCAGCCAAAAATCTTGGGGCCAAGGAAGCAGCTGGAGGCATGTTCACCTCCTGCTCACTGTCTCCCCAGAGCCCGCACCACCTCCAGCCATGCAGGTTGCAGGACCTTCACTCCAAACCTTACAGCCCCCTGCAGCAGGGGACACAGGGGCCACCCAAGGGACGCTCGCACTAGGAGAGAACCACTTGCTTGGATCTCCCCACATCTCAAAGCCCATCCCCCATAAGCTTTGCTGTTTTCAGGTTTTAATCTCCCCAGTTCCTCTTTAGCCTCTTTGCAGCCCAGAAAGCCACAACCAGCCTACTGCTGACAGCCCAGAATATCTACAAGTCACAAGCTAACCCTCCAAAAATGCGTGGAATTAAAATCATGTGCTTGAAGGTTTTGACATCTTGGCCACTTGCATCACCCTTAAGTCATGTCCTCATATTTTTCTCTGTTGCCCCGAGGGCCAGAGACATTTTTAAGGGTAACCTGAGATCATTGTGTGGTCTTGGGGCTCCAGACACACCAAAAACGCTGAGGCTTGCAGGATGCTTGCGGGTTGGGCACCCGTTCCTTCTCAGCCCTTTCATGGGGCTCAGCTCACTCCTGTCCCTGCAGGCAGATGTGGAGGGGCTGGGGTTGCAGGGAAAGTCCAGGGCTGGGTTCCTCAGGGCCATCACACACCCAGGTTTGGCTACACTCAGCCCCTCTGAGCAGCCTGAGATGTCACGCCGGCAAGAAGAGTTTGAGGAATTGATGGTGGTTATCTGCAGAAGGGTAGGGAGAGGACAATAAGGTCATGGGCAGGGGTAAGAAGGGGAAGGTCTGAGGTGGAACCATACTCCAGAGAGCTGTGAGTCGCTGACGGACAGGCTGACCCCAGCACAGCCACCCAAGGGGCACCACCATTTGTGAAGGTACGTTTTGGTGCTTGTTCTCATGATCCCCTGTGTGTCCTGCAGGTGACAATCAGGGCATCCCACTCATGTCCAACATCAAGCTGCGTGAAGAGCAGCGCATGACCACCACCAGCCCCTGGATGTTCCCAACGAGCCTGGCCTGGCCCGAGACCCACGTTTTCATCTCCACTCCCTCCTACAATTACACCTACCGGGACTACAAACGCTTCTTCACTGACGTCAACCTGGAGGACGGCTGGTACATGTGGGAGGACATGAAGGACTTGCTGAAGGGCTTACCTCCTCCTGGAGTGGACACGTATTGCCTCTATGGCACAGGCTACCCCACAGTGGAGACCTACATATATGATGAGCATTTCCCTTACGAGGACCCCGTGGACATGATTTACGGCGATGGGGACGACACCGTCGCCACACGCAGCTTGGAGCTCTGCAAGCGGTGGCGCGACCAGCAAAAGCAGAAGGTGTTCGTCCAGGAGCTGCGAGGTGTTGACCACCTCAACATGGTCTTCAGCAACCTGACGCTCAGTTCCATCAATGAGATCCTGCTGGGAAGCCCACAGGAGCAGGGGGAACCGGGGCAAGCGGGAGCCAGCCCAGAGGCAGGGAAGGCAAGGAAGATCCTACCTGGATGGAAGGTCCTTAAGGAGCCCAAAAAGAACTGAAAGGAAGGAGGACCAGCTTCCCTCCGTGCTGGTGGCCACCGCATTGCAGGGGAGCAACGGACTTGGAGCTGTTTGGAAGGAAAAGGAGCAAGACCATCTCAGGTGGGTGGGCTGGCACCCACTTCCACGAGTGACTGGTTTTTCTTTCGGGAACGGCGATTAATTATACTTCCAAGGCTTGCCACTTCCCACTAGCTGGGGGGGGGATAATTAACCGCGCTGCCAGCTCATTAACATCGCACTCGCGAATTAACGGCGTACGCGTGAGCCCTTGGCGTTAGCCCTTGGCCGTGCCCGGGCACTCGGGAGGCTGCGATGCAATTCACGTAACGAGCATGGGCTCTGCCTTGCCAGGGTGGTGACGGGGGTGGCGGGGGGGGGTGGCAGGGGGGGTACGGCTCGCAGGAGCCCCTCTGCCAGCGTGCAGGCAGCGAGCGAGGCTCGTCGGGCAAGAGCAGCTCGAAATCGGCAGATTTACAAAAATAATAAACACACTTTGCTTCTGCGCGCAGAGCCCCCCTCCTCCTTGCCCCGGGCGGGGGTAAAGCCAGCCCTCCCCAAAACGGGGCCACCCGCTGCCGGTGGCACCCAGGGCTCTGGGAAGAGCCACGCGCTCAGCCAGTGTGACCGGGGATGGCGATGGTACTGGGGCTGGTGACACGGCCGGGGCTGGTGACACCACCAGAGTGACGGTGTGGCTGAGGCTGGTGACACCGTGGGGGGTGGCGGTGCAGCCAGCCTGACCGTGCAACGGGGGCAGAGATGCTGGTGATGCACCCGGGGAGGTGACGCAGCCAGGGCTGGTGACACGGCCAGGGCTGGTGACACAAATAGGAGCGGTGATACGGTTGGGGCTGGGTTTGCAACCAGGGCTGGTGGCACCACTGGGGTGACAATGCAACCGGGGCCAGGTTTGCAGGCAGGGCTGGTGGCACCACTGGGGCGACCGGGGCTTGCAATGCGGCCAGCTTGGCCAATGCAACCAGGGCAGCAACTGGGGCAGCAATCGGGGGCAGCAATGCAACCGGAGCAGCAACCGGGGCAGCAATGCAACCGGGGGCAGCAACGCAACCAAGGAAAATGCAACGGGGGGGTAGGAATGCAACCAGGGCAGTAATGCAACTGGGGCAGCAACGCAAAGGGGGAAGCAATGCAACCGGGACGGCAATGCAACCAAAGCAGCAATGCAGCCAGGGCAGCAACCGGGGCAGGAATGCAACTGGAGCAGCAACGCAACCGAGGCAGCAATGCAACCGGGGCAGCAATGCAACCGGGGGCAGCAACTGGGGCAGCAATGCAACCGGGGCAGCGCTGCAAGGTGGGCAGCGGTGCGGCAGAGCCGTGCCCGGCGATGCAGCCGGTTCCCGGGCGGAGACCGGGGGCCACCCCCCTCCCTTCCCGTCCCCGTCCCCGCTCCCCTCCGCCGCCGGCGCGGCCCCTGCGCGGGGGCGGGGCTCCTCCCGCCACGCTCTCCTCCCATTGGCTGCGGGCGCGCCGGGCGCGGAGCCCATTGGCGGGTGAGGGAGCGGGGGGGCGGGGCCGCGCAGCCCACGTGCCGCCGCCGCCGCCGCCGCGCTGGAGGCCATGGTGCTGGACCCGGGGGCGGCGGCGGGCGGGGGGCTGGGGGCCAGCGCCGCCCCTCGCCTGCCCCACCGCCATGGCCCTCCGCTCTGCCCTTGCCCGTCCCCCCCGGCACCGGCACCGGGACCGGGACCAGCACCGGGACCCCAGCCCCGCCGCCCGCGGGGAACCCGTCGCCTGTCGGAAAGCGGCACCGGGATGCGGCGGAGCGAAAGCGCCGGGGGCCGCGGTGGGGTGGGGGGGATGCGCTCCGCCGCCTCCCTGCCCCACATCGCCCGGGGGCGGCCCGGAGGAGGAGGAGGAGGAGGAGGAGGAGGAGGAGGGGGCGGCGGCGGGGAGGAACGGCGGAGCCCCTGCTTGCTGGTGGCCCTGCGGCCCCGCAACGTGGAGGCGGAACGGGAGCGGTTCTTCCGCGCCAGCTTCGCCTACGACCCGCAGTTCGAGTACGCCGAGCCGGTGCCCGCCGCCGTGCTGGATAAATACGGGGCCGCCTCCGATCGCTTCGTGGCGCAGGTGAGGCGGGGACCGGGAGGGGGGGAACCCCGGGGAGGGGGCGAGCATCGCTGCCGGTGACACACCCACCCCCCCACCCCCCAACCCCGGTTCGCTGCCGGTACTCGACGGTGAATGAGCATCGGGGGGGGTCCGGGAGGGATGCTGCGGGGGTGGGATGCTCCGGAGGTGGGATGCTCCGGGGGTGGGATGCTCCCCGGGAGGGATGCTCCGTGGAGGAGGAGGAGGAGGAAGAGGAGGAGGAGCATTCCTCCCGCTTGGTGCAAAGGTGTGGGTGTCCTCACCTCGGGGCGACATCACCCCCCCTGGTGCCAGCAGGATGTTTTGTAGTGGGACCTCTCCGTGGTCACACCAGCCAGAAGCTGGTCCGTGGTCCCACGTGGAACCAGGTGGCCTGCTCTCCTTCTTGGCTTCTGGTTGCCCC
>JAOQGH010000062.1:23879392-23923109 GCA_025769975.1 Gallinago jamesoni | reverse complement strand
ACCCCAAAGAAGTTCTTCCTCACATTGGAGTGGAACTTCCCATGGTCCAGCTTGTGCCCGTTGCCCCTCATCCTGTCCCTGGGAACCACCAAAAAGAGTCTGGCTCCCTCCTCCTTCAACCCACCCTTTAGATACTTATAGGCATTCATAAGGTCTCTCCTCAGCCTTCTCTTCTCCAGGCTAAAGAGTCCCAGCTCTCTCAGCCTTTCTTCAGGGAAGATGCTCCAGTCCTTGAATCATCTTTGTGGCTCTTCACTGGACTCTTTCCAGTAGCTCCTTGTCCCTCTTGAACTGGGGAGCCCAGAACTGGTCACAGAATTCCAGTTGTGGCCTCCCCAGTGCAGAGCAGAGGGGGAGAAGGACTTCCCTCGACCTGCTGGCCACGCTCTTCCCTATGCAGCCCAGAATGTTGAAAAAACATTGAAAAAAATATTGAAAGATTGCCAGCTTGTGGCAAACCGAATTTTATTGTGCCCTTGGGTCTTTCTCCAGATGCTGTATCCCAGGGAAGGCTCCATTCTGCATTTCAGCTCTCGCTGCCTTGCCTGGAAGGGTCTCATGCCAGACCTGATGTCGGTGCTGCCCATCGCATCCTCGCCCGGCTCTTGGTTTCCCAGCTGTTGGCTGCTTCCCTCTCTGCTCACCCAGCACGGTGGTGGTTATCAGATGATAGGAAAAGGGGAAAAAAACATGGATTTGGACTGTGCAGTCTGCCTCCTGCTCAGCAGCACCGGCCTCTCTACGATTTGGCTGGGCTCGTTTGCTGTTCACGTTGCGCTGTGTCACCACTGTCCTGGTCACCACTGACTTGTCCTGTAGCATAAACAGCTCCCCCCCAAATAATATTGAAAAAAAATCGACTCTTTTTAAAGCCAGAACACTCTGCTGGCGTGTTGCTGAGTGGTTCTTGAAGCGGGGTGTAGCTCTGCTTTTGGGGAAGCTCAGCCCCGGTAGGGTGCTGGGGGGGGGGGGGTGCTTGCCCGTGTGACAGCAGGGATGGGACACAACGTTCCCAGTAAGGCAGAGGAAAAAGCCGTGGAGAGGTGATGGGCAGGCATCTGGGTTATAATCAACAGAGTTTTCTTTAGTGGTGGGAATTTAAGATGCCAGTGAAGAGGGGAAGGGACAGCTGGAGGTCACTAGAGAAGGTCCTCGTGGAGCATTTACCCGTGGAACACGCAGTGGAGTTAAAGCCCTGGGGTTATACAATATTTCACTTGTGTTGTTTCCGGACACAGCTTCTGAACTTACAGGAGGAAAACTGAGCTGTTGGGGGGATGCCAAGCAAGCACCAGCCTCCTGACACGCCCCCCCCCCGCCGCTGGGCTGACCCCACTGCAGTGGGTCCTGCTGGTACGGGGGGGGACCTGGAGCTGCCGAATTCCACTCACAGGGGGATGGTGCCTGGAGGAATCCAGCGTAAGGCGGCTGGAAAGTGGAGAAAAGCAGAGAGGAGGAGTTCGGAGGGGCACAATATTTTTTTTTTTTTTTTTATAGGCTGAGGGAAAGCAGGTGTGGGACTGAAAGCCTTTATCCTAGGGAAGAAGTTAGGGTTTGTACATCTAGCATCCTAAATTCCAACCTCCTTGGGTTTTATTTTTTCCCATTTAGGGGCGAGACAGAGAGATGTGGACCTGGCCTTGGGGACCACCCCCAGCCAGCCAAGCATCCCGCATCCTGACACAGCCCCTCGTCCCCGGCGCTCCCTGGAAATGCTGCAGGTAGATCAGCAAAGACCTGGGGAGCAGGGACTGTCACAGGCTGCTGCAGCGTCTTTGAGGCAGCAGGAAAAGTGCTGCGACGATGAAATGCATTCCTCATCTTCCTTTTGATGTAAACTCTGGGCCCCCGTCTCCCCCCATCCCAGGATTTCCGCCTCCGCTCCTCGAATTTGGGAGATTGCCACGTGGGATGTCCGGGTTGTATTCCCACCACGCTGAGCTGCCCCGAGAGGTGGGAAGTGGGTTAAAAAATCCCCAGCCAAGCCTGGCTCGTCCGTGCCTCCTTATTTCTGCTTGTGGTGAAGCCTTAACCTTCCCTGCCTTCTGCAGCTCCAGACGGGGCCCTTAGCAGAAACTACTGCCGCTGCCAAAAGTCTTCTCCCCACCCAAAGCACCCCTCTCTCCGTGTGATGGTGATCCTGCTGGAGACCCACCTAGAGCATAAAATCTGGACCATTCCCCCACCTCGGCTCGTCCCGGGTCACCCAGGTCGGTGGCTGGACACGGGAGAGGGCAGGAGGGAGCAGCCCTTATTTATTTTGACTTTGTTTACCGGGGCAGAAATACAGCTCGAGGGGATGCACCCGAGCCAGGAGGGAACTGGCAAGTCTTTTCGTGGAACCAGAGGGATTCTCTTCCAGGCTGGTATATTTTCAGCCAGGTAAGCAGTGGCACTGTAAGTATTTCATGCTGTTCCTTTGCCCAGTGACTCTGTTCAGTGACACCGTGAGCAGCCGTGCGCAGAAATAAATAAAGCTGGGCCAAAGCAAACCCATTTGGTCTCCTCTCTTTTTTTTTTTGTGGTTTTGTGTTATTTGGTTTTTTTTTTAAAAATAAGAGAGAAGAATTGTCACGCGGCAACCCCTGTGCACGTTTTGCAGCCTGAAAAATAGCTGTGAAATAACAGAGGGGCGTTAGGGTTAATATATATAATATATATATATATTATAATATCCAAAACCCCACCTCAGGGAAGGGTTTTGAGATGGAAGGCACCAGCCACACCTCGGATGCCAGAGCTCCCTCCCCGGGGATGTGGTGGAGCCACGAGCCTCCTCTGGCGATGCTGTGGCTGCAGGTCTACAAGTTGGGTGGCCAAAAAAATGCTGCTTGGCCAGCACATTAACTCCCATCTTGACTCCAGCGCTCGCAGTAGCTTATTTGGGCTTTCCCAAAATAGATGTTTGGGGTTGGTTTGTTGTTTTCTTTCCTGTATAAAGATGCTCTCCAGTCCCGCGCGCGCGTTGCCCGTCCATGCTGTGAATCGGGGCCGGTTCTTGGTGCGAGGGGTGGGATGGCCTGGATCCATCCTCGCTGCTCATGTCTTGGAGGGACCTCAAAAGGGACAACCCACAGGATTCTCCGTGGAGAAGAGTGGTTTAGATGTGGTGTTGGGGGATCTGGTGGAGGGGAGAACTTTGTAGAGTGGGGTTGATGGTTGGACTCGATTATCCCAAGGGTCTTCTCCAACCTGAATGACTTCTGTGATTCTATGAAAATGGAGCCAGAGCCTTGGTTCCCTCACGGGCTGCTTATTGTTGGGGGCGGGGGGGAGCTCTAGAGGCTGGGCCCATAACGGTGCTGTTGGTTTATAGGGTGGGGTTAATTTGGTGCCTAAATTTGGGGTGCTGCTCCATGCTAGTGGGGATGCAGGAGCGCGAGTGGGCAGGTCTCCGGAGGCTGCCCATCACCTGTGGCCACTAAATTGTGTGGAACCCATGGGAAGGAGCTAGTTGTGGGGACGCTGGAGCCAGAGGGATGCTGGTGCCAGGCTCACTCCCCCCCACACATGGTGCCTGCTCAGGTTTGCTGGCTGTGAAGAGGTTAAAGAAGTTATTTCATCCCCCTGCCCGCTCCTACCATCTGTGGTTTCTTTGGGGCCACCACACGTTGGTGATGCTGCCATCTGTGGCATCGGTGGCTTTTTCCGACCATCTGCCACCATCTCAGCCTCTCCTTAGAGCCAAGACCCCGCAGAGTTGACACCAGTTGCCTCCTTCTTTTCTCTTGTGCAGGTGGTGGTGCAGCTCACCGACGACCTCCTGTCCCAGGCGGTGATGATGGTGGAGGACAGCCGGCCGACGTTGGCCATCAACCTTGCCGGAGCCCGCCAGCACTGGCTGGAGGGGATGCTGCGCCACGAGATAGGTCAGTGGGGCAGGGCCGGGGTGGGGGGGGGGATGCTGTGAGCATCCTCTGGCTGTTGCCGGGGTAACGACCCGGAGTGGGTACCATGGGGCAAGGGGATGCCCACTGAGTCCTGGGGAGGTTTCGGAAGGGGCTGAAGCCACCTGGGTGGGAGGAAAAGGTTGGGGGGGGGGGGGGGGAGGGCACCCACTTGTGTGTGAGGCTCTGGAGCGAGCAGATGTCCCGCGGTGGCAGCTCCAGCCCACCCTGGAGGTGGCACCCATGGGTGCTGGGTCTTGACCCCAATCTAGCGACTCGGGGCAGGGGGGGGCAGGGTGCTCGAGCTTTTTGGAGGCTGTGGCCGACGGCGCCGGCTCCCCTCCCTCCCTCCCTCCCTCCCTTCCCCAGGCACCCACTACATCCGAGGGGTGAACAACACCCGGCAGCCCTGGCACAGCTCCGAGGGCCGCAAGCAGTACAGCCTGAAGCCCGCCAACCCCACCGAGGAAGGCTTGGCCAGCCTGCACAGCGTCCTCTTCCGCAAGCAGCCCTTCCTCTGGCGGGCAGCCCTGCTCTACTACACCATCGAGCGGGCCAGTCGCCTCTCCTTCTCCGCCCTCTTCCAGGACCTGGAGCAGTACGTCCAGGACGCCGGCGTCCGGTGGGAATACTGCGTGCGGGCGAAGAGGGGCCAGACGGACACCTCGCAGCCAGGTACTACTGGAAATGTGTGTGTGTGTGCAAAGCCTTTGAGTTTTTAAAGGGCTTTTATTTGCCTGTTTTTTCAAAGAAAAAAAAAGCAAGAGGCGGGGATGTTTTGGTGCTGGGTGGGTTGAGCACGGCAGCCTTTGAAATGGGGGCTCTGCCCTCCCCATCCCTGGCACCCTTTCCTTTGGCTTTAGGCTTGCCTTTATGGCAGCGATCTTTTCTATCAACTTTTTTGGGTGGGGATGGATGGGGTCCCCACCTCCAGGTATGATGGGAGCGA
This sequence comes from Gallinago jamesoni, assembly GCA_025769975.1. Classification (NCBI taxonomy): domain Eukaryota; kingdom Metazoa; phylum Chordata; class Aves; order Charadriiformes; family Scolopacidae; genus Gallinago; species Gallinago jamesoni. The sequence goes on along the minus strand of JAOQGH010000062.1, from coordinate 23,918,273 downwards.
CTCGTAGAAGCTCCAAGGGAGGCGGGAGCCAAAGGAGGGGAAAAAAAATTTAAAAAAATTTTAAAAAGAGCATTTCTAGGGACACATTTAGGTTCTTGCAGTGGTTCACCATCAAAAACATCCACTGGGAGGGAGGGTGAGAACATCCCAGTGAGAGGTTTGGGGTTCTCCCTGCACCCAGCCGCCTCCATGGATCCCAGCACCCCTCATCCTTTGGGACCCAGCAAGGTCTGAGCCCTGGTACACTCATGTCATCCCACCTTGACTGCAGTCGGCAGATGTTCCTGAGGGCGGTGGGGCACCAGGCTCCCCCTCCGCAGCCTTCTCCTGCTCTTCCAGGCTGTTTCAGTAAGGATCAGGTCTACCTGGACGGGATTCTCCGCATCCTGCGCCATCGGCAGACCATCGACTTCCCGCTGCTGGCCGCGCTGGGAAAGGTAACGGCTGGGGAGGGGGGATGGGATCCCAGAGCCCCATCCCAGAGCTCAGGTGTGCTCCCACAGGGCCCATGTTTTCCTGAAAACAAGCCCTTGGCTACCAGCCCAGCAAACTCTTTGCCGTTTTGGCAGAGCAGGAGGGGGGAGAGGATGTGAGGAAGGACAGGACCACGCTGGTCCCTGCTGGCACCTGTCCCTGCAGGGGACCCAAAAATGACCAAATCCCTGCAAATCCCACCACCCCCAGGCAGCTCTGCTGGTGCCTCCCCGCAGGCAGGAGGGGTTCTTGGAGGGGAGGGGAGGAGGATGTGACACCCAGCGGGGGGACCAGATCCCCCTCCTCGGATGGGGTGGATGCCGATCCCCGTCTCCCTGCTTCCCATCAGGTCTCCTATGAAGATGTGAATCGGCTGAAGAAATTCGGGGTGCTGGAGAAAGCCCGCATCCCCCACTTCATGCAGGACCTGGAGCGGTACATGAAGCAGCTGGACCACATCGTCACCACCAACGGCCTGGACGAGGAAGAGCTGGAGCAGCTGCTGCCTGACTGAGTGGGCATCCCTCCCCCCATTTCCTCCCCCCTTCCCCCCCCCCAAAAAAAGCAGTGCCCCGAGGTCGTAACTGGTGCCATTTATTGGGTATTTATTGGGGCTGGAGCCTGGAGAAGGGCAGAGCCGCTGTGCATGTTCTGCTGTGTAGGGTAGCACGGCCGGGAGGGCCGGTGTGATTCGTGTTGATTTGTGTGTGTGTCCCCCCCCCAGACACCATCCCCTGCGTGTTTTGGGGAGGGCTGTGTGGCCCCATGTGGCTTCAGGGAGCCGGAGAAGAGGGGTGAGGGGGAGCAAGGACAGAGCTGGGGGGGACGCGCTGGTCCCCAGGGGTGGTTGCGATGGGGAGGGGAGGGGAGGGGGTGCCCTTAGGGTGCCAAGGGGTGCCCCCAGCAGAGCGAGGACCCCCTCCTCAGGGCCTGCAGATGGGGCTGGGAGCTCTGTGCAGGGAATCAGGGCTGGCCCTGATCAGGGCTTTCCCACTCCCTCCCCCTTCCCTCACCAGCAGCAGGAAGGACTTTAAACCCCCACCCCCACCCCGAAATACCAATTTCTGCTCTTGTCCCCTCCCCCCCACCAGCTCCTAGATATTTTCCCCCACAATTAACCATCGCTCAGCACCCCAGCTGCAGCCACCCTGCCGGGCTCAGAGGCACAGGAGGACTCAGGGCAGGAGATCGGGCTCAGATGTTAGGAAAAAAAAAAAAGCGCAGAATAAAAACGATGTGATGGAAACAGCGTGTGGGCAAAGAGGTTGTGGATGGCATCAAAGGGCAGGCCGGGACCCCCCGGGGACACCCACCCACCGCGTGTCCCACGTGTTTCCGAGCTGGTGCGTCAGGAGCGGGAAGGGGTCACCAGAGCGTGTGACACGCCACAGTGGGCAAGGGACAACGTTAATAAATCAAAAGAGGCGAAAGCAGAAGCTGCCCCCCGAGCTGTTCCTGGCTTTTTAACACGTGGTTTCTGTAGCAATGGTGGCACCCCAGCTGTGCCGCCCCTGGGAGAGCGGATTTAAAAGAAAGAAGGGGAAAAAAAAAAAAAATAAACAACACGGATTTAGTTTTGGTTTCCTTTAGCTGCAGCCTTTCATCCCGCTGAGCTCCTTGCAAAGGTAGCACAGGCCAAAACGTGGCTCCGGAGAGCCCGGGCTCAAACCCAGCGGCTCCAAGTTTGGCTACAAGCCCCATTTCACAGCACGCCCAGCTGCCCACGCTCCCTGTCTCACTGGGCAGCACCGAGCAAGCTCAGGAGGGGATAAGCCCACTTTTCTTGGGGAATTTTGCCTCCCGCTGGTCCGGGTCTCCGATAAAACACACGGATTTTTAAGAGCTCCCCTCTGCGGGCAGCCCTCCACGAACACACTGCCAGCACAGTCAATTAGACTCTGCTCTTTAATGTACTATTTCCTCCCACGGCGCAATCCCCAACCTGGACCGTGACACTGCGCCGCTTTAAAAAGGGGATTTAGAGACATCCCAGCATCACACACACATCCCCCCCTGCTCCCCATCACCCCAGGGAGCGAGGCCTCGGCCGGCGCGAAGAGCCAAGCAAGGGAAGTCTCTTGCAGCCTTTCCAGCAGAAATGGCAGCAATGAGAGAGGGCAACGTAGCTACTGCGATGGTTTGGGGTTGGTTTCGGTCACACCTCTGATGAAATACCCGGCACGGAGAGGAGAGACGGGGTTGATCTACCTCCCCAGCCAGGGCTAGAAGCGTTTCATCTGGCGGCGTTCTTGTCGGCGTTGCTTCTTCTCGTTTGGTTCCTGGCCGGGGGGCGCAGAGTCAGCTGTAAACCAGGGCCCCAGGATGTTCACCCAGAGGAGGTAGAGAGCGCGTCCCGGAGCCTGCGGAACACGTGTGGCACAAACTCGAGTCACTTTAGGGACAGCTTTGGATGCTGCGCTGAGGTCAGGAGGGCTGGGCCTACTGAGGAAGCTGGAACATCTTGAGAGGCTGGATCAGGGGGCATCACAGGATGCACGGAAATTAAAAGCAGCGGCAGGCGTCCAAAATAAATGGCCTGATTTTATAGGGTTTAGAAACTTGCATTACGTATACAGCACTCGGGCTTCGTACGTGGAAATGCCAGCATCAGGTCTGAATTACCCAGAAAAATCCAACTGCCCAGACATTCAGCCTCTCCCTCCTTCAGAAGAAAAAAAAAAACAAACCCAGCCACATTTCTCTAAATGAAAACAAATGGTCACTGGGGCCAGGCAGAGTTCAGGCCGCCCTCGGCCAGCCCAGCTGGAGAGGAACCTCTGGGGACTGAAATGAGAGAATTTTCTACACTCCCAAGATTGCTACCTTGGTGAGACATACTCAAAGCAACTGTGGGATTTTATTTTTTTTTAATTGGAGATATTTTTTATCCTCCTGCAAAGGCAGTTTTAGCTGAAGGCACGGGACAAACGTCTCAGGGGTGGGAAAAGCCTGGTGTGTTAAGGGGAAATCAAAGCCTGCAGCGTTTCATCCGTGCACGGTGTCCAGCAGATCCCAGCCTCAGCCCCTGCTGGTGAATGACTGGGAAAGCCTAACAAGAAGCAGAGTCTCTTTGCCACGGTCACAAAAAGGCTCTATGCAAAAAGATGGCTTCGATCTGCCTCGTGTTTCCTGCTGCCCTTTCACAGGAGCAGAGAGAAAGGCCAAGGCCAGCCTAGTTTTTGTGTGGTTGACTCAAAAGGGTCAGCAATTCTTTCCCTCGCACGGTCTCGTTTTTAACAAGATTTGACAGGGAGATCAAAAAATATATCAGAAGGTAGTTTGGGCCTGAAACAGGACACTGAAATGAAATGGATAAATAATGTCCTTGGCTCTGATGACAGGGAAAGAGAGGAACAACACAGTGCAACGAGGGAAACCGCAGGGACTTACCAAGAGCCAGAAGTACCAGACGTAGAGTGAGAAGCAGCTCAGCACTTGGACTATCGCTGTCAGCAGGATCACGTCCTTGAGGTGCCTGAGGGAAGAAAAGCAAAGCATGAACCTCCCATTCCCACCCCCGCCAAACACACCAGCTCATCTGCCAAGACTGCTGCTGGGCCACGACCCTGCCCGACCCCACAGAAGGACTGTCCCTGCAGCTATGCTTTGCCAGACACAGTAATCTAGAAGAATCCAAGCAGTAAACCAAAATAAAAAAAAATATAAAAAAAAATATTGGATGAGTTAAAGACCTAGGCTCTCTCTGAAAAGGGACATTTGGAAAGCTGAGGAACCTGGGGGAGTAGAAATCGGCAGAAAAACCACCACCCTCTCAGCGCCCGCTGGTGTGACAGGTATCAGGGTATAAAGTATCCCCAAGGGATACAAAAATCTCCAAGGGAAGCAAAAATCTCCCCCGTGCCGTTGCACGGACTGACGGACACGCTCAGGGTCACCAGAGGGCTGGGGTGCTGCGAGGACAAGAGCACCATCCCCCCACAAGCTGAGCTATGGCAACAGATGGCTCCTATGCCCCTCCGACTCCGGGGTCTTCCACGGCAGACTGAGGCTGAGCCAAGAGCAGCCACGGAGAGGGACAAGCTGCCCACACCTCAGCCACCATCCCAGGGGGAGATCTGATACCCAGGAGAGGTAAGTTTTTCAACACTAACCACGGGGGAGCGGGTTAGATGGGGTAGGAAAATGCCAGCTCCTTCACTCCCATTAAATCATCGTCTGCTGGAGGAAGAAACACTCAAGTCACGTCCACAACCGGAGTCAAAAAAACAAAGGCAGAGGTAATGGTCATGAAATACGTTCATGTCTCATTCTGGGCAGCAGAGCACAAAATAAACTTTAGGTATTCATCACCAGAAATAACTGGTTTAGGTTGGGACATCGCCGTCAACTCCAGACCCTGCAGAACCCACCACCAGGTGCGTGACAGGACAGTGAGGCTCAGAAATCTCATGCATCACAGGAAGCCACAGAGGGGTTCGCAGCAGAGCTCCCAGCAAACCCAGTTCTCCCAGCGAGCAGCAAGGCTGGCCTTCCGCAACCCAAAGCCACGCACCACATCTGTCTCAGGCACAGACAGCACGAGGGGAACACCGTCAAACCCGCAGCGTTCCAGAAGCAGCTCCAAAAGAGCTGTGGCACGCTCAGCTGAGAGGCAGGGAAACATCTGCTGCTCCCCGACGCCCAAACTGGTAATTCAGAGCCCTTCATCTGACAAAGGGACACAGCCAGCAGCGGGAGCACCGGGTGTTCGTTAACACTTGGCATTCACATACCAGTGGGGTTAAAATAACGAAGAAGTTGCACTCTCCTGGCTGGGAGCTCTGCACAGAACCGGGTACAAAGATGCAGGGTGAGGGTGGGAACTTCAACTGTGCAGGTGTCTCTACAGCTCTGCCTTCAGGCTGCGCTGTGTTTTGCACAGCCCGTGCCTTGGGCGAGCATCAATTAGCTTTAATGTGTCCCAAACCTCACCCCAACAAGTGTATTGCTCAGGCAGAAGAACCTCAGCCGCACAGCACCAAGGGAAAGGCTATGTCTGCAAGCGGGTGCTTCAGCTGTGCCTGACACCTTCTCCCAAAGGTGCAACGAGAGCAAAGCCTGACATGCCCACAACGGCCAGGCAGGTTTCTGTAAATACTTTTGAGGGTCACTGTTGGAAAACACGTAAATCTAGAAGATATTTCTGCTGTTTCCATACTGTTGTCTCCTCGTTTCATTTAACAGCGCTTTGCGGGGATTACTGTTGTGTGTTCCTCAACCAAGAAGAGAGAGCTACAGTGCCACCAAGAACATCAGAGAGGGAAACACTCGGCGCTGCCTGCAGACAGGCATGAGGAACACACAAGCACAGGGGGCAGAAAAAGTCTGAGGGAGTGAGCGGAAGGACTAAGACAGAGGGGAAGCTTTTTAGCGTGTAGAGCAGTTGAAGACACGGGCAGTTTGCAGGCAGGATGGGGTAACCAGCAGCATCTGGCCTTCTGCTCTGTCAGTGGTTTAAAAAGAAAAGATACATTCCCCTGTATGCTGCAGAAGCAGGCACAGCATCAGCACTATCTCTTCACCGAAAGGTTTTAACCTGCTCCAGCTTGACCGTTTGGGATCTCCACGGCCCTAAGCAGAGTGACTGTTCCAGGCTGACATACCCACGGGGCGGCTCGCGACTGGTGTGCACTGGGGCAGGCATTCAGATAGCAAGGACAATTTAGGTACGTTCTTAGGGAAAAAAAACTGGCCACGGGCTCCCAGTACCCCTCACACCTGCACCAGTTGGCAAGCTGAGGTGGGAGCTGAGGCCTGGCCTCCTCCTCAGGGGGCTTCCCAGCTCTGCGTGCACGCTCAGGCAGCAGGTCCTGCTCACCTGGGACTCGTGCGGGTGTGGACACTCACTCTGCCATCCCCTGCTCCATATTCAGGTCAATTCCCCCGTCGGCAAGGCTGCCATCGTCTGTGAAAGACGGCTTTGCCATGGAGTTCATGGACCGGTAGCTGGTGCCGTAGACCACCAAGCTGAAGACGAAGGCTAGCTGCAACGAGGGAACAGCTGTCAGCCGCAAAAGCCACCACACCTGGGGCAGAGCGGCAGGGCCTGCTGGCCTGACCTGGCACGACAACCGGGAAAAGACCTGGCTTTCCACCGGGCCCAGCTGCCCTTTGCCAGGGCAGGAGCCGTGCGCTCACCCACGTCCAGGCGGAGGCCGCGGGGTAAAAGATCACCAGGTTCACCACGGCGTAGACGGCCTGAGGAGAGAGCACGGCACGGCTGTCAGCCCGAGCCCAGGCCGCCCCCCCCCAGCCTGGCCGCCCCCCCCAGCCTGGCCGCCCCCCAGGCCCTCCCGGCCGCACTCACCGAGGCCCCCAGGATGATGCGGAGGTAAAAGCGCAGCGTCTCCCGGTTCTCCTCGAAGATCTGCTTCTTGCCCTTGGTGCCCGCCTTCCCCTTGGGCTGCGGAGCCAAGACAGGCGGTCAGCAGCCTCCCTCGCCCCGCCCGCCCGCACCCCACAGCCCCAGCACTCACCGCCATGGCCGCGCCGGCTTCGCGCTCTGCTTCCGGACGCCACCGGAAGTGGCCCCTACCGGAAGTGGCGACACCGGATGTAGCGTGGACGCGCCTGGGACACCGGCGGTCCGGGCTTACCTCAGGCCGGGGAGGGAAGGCCCGGAGTCCTCCCAGTTCCCCTCCGGGCCTAGGGTCTCCTCCGCATCCCGCAGGCCTCCTCCTGGCCCCGGGGGGGGTTCAGAGGTCCCCGACCCCAGGGGACTTCGAGGCCTTTCCCCCGGCCCCACAGCACAGCCCAAGGGTTTGGGGTGCCGGCACCGGCCCTCCCCCTCTCTGCAGCCCCATAGGAGAAGGTGCCCTACAGCACCGCAGCCCGGCCGAGGCCAAGTGAGCCATGTTGCTCTCACTTCAATACCTCCACTGGCTCCCAGGAGGCGGTTTGGGGCACAGGGCAGGAGCTGGGGCTGCAGAGCCTGGCCCTGCAGGGCAGCAGCCTAGCAGAGACTGCCTTCCCCAGCTTCATCTTTCCTTCTAACAGCCTCTATGGCTGGGATGCTGCTCCCCAGGCTTCCAGCCCAAGAGGTGCTGGCCTGCTTGCAGGAGCTGAGCCTGACCAACTTAATTAGTGAGACCAGCTGCAGTGCTCCTAAACCTTCCTAGTCTGGAAACAGCCTTAGCTGTAGCCTCACCTTCCTTGGAGGTGACTTGGCATTGTGCCTGCTCCTCCACTCAGCAGCAGGAACAAAACCTTGCTGTGGGCCATGCTCCTGGCCTCTTCATGCTCTGTGCTGCAGCACAGCCCCGGTCTTGCCCGTTTTTGGTTTTTTTTGCCCAAAGTCAGCCTGACCCCTTCCCCCAAAGCTTTGGAAAGGACACGTCTCCAAGTTCTCTTACAAGTGTTTATTGTCCCAAAACAGGAGGCAAAGGCACGGTCAGAGCCCCGGTGCCCTGCAGTCCCAGGCTACACCCGCTGGAGAGGCTGTAGGCACGAAGCAGGTACAGGGCCCCGGGCTGGGGGCCGAGGAGGAGGTAGCTTGTCATGGTGCAGTAGTGCAGCAGGAGGGCCTGAGGAGCACAATACCCGCCCAAGGTGGGGGAAGGCACCGGGCTTGGCACAAGTACCCAGCAGCAAGAGCAGACCGCAGTCTCCTCACACCAGGCACGGCGGCAGTGAAGCCCTGCCCGGCTGAAATGGCGGTGGGGGGTGGGTCTTGTACCCTAAACACCCCCTTTCCAGGAGCGGGAGCGCACAGAAGTCAGCAGGAAAATGTTTCAGTGCGGCAGGGGCCTGGCTGGGCAGGCACACTGTGCTCTGGAGGTGCCACCTACTCACCAAGCTGAGCAGAAAGGGTGTTTAATCCTTTTTTTGAACCCTTTCCTTGCTCAGAAGGGAGCCCCGACGCTGTAGGGGAGAGTCGGGCAGTGCAGATTCGTACCTTTGTAGTGCTGCCCCCCAGCCCTTCCCCCTACAGCTGTCCCAGGGATGCCTGTCCCTTTATTCCTGCCTGTATCCTTGCCCTCTCTGCCCAAAGCCTGGCTGGAGGGCGGGGGGAAACGCCACCAAAGAGGGGTTGGGCTGTCTGGAAAGTGTTTTGTCTTACCTGCCCGTGGCAGGGGGGTAAAGTAGCTGGGTCACCCCCTCAAAGAGGAGCCTGACGCTCGGTGGCTCAGCCCCACACTCTTGCAGGAGGGCAGGGAAGGGGGGGCAGTTGGCCCCAGGATATACAAGGTGCAGGCAGCACACACCTGAGCCCCCAGCCAGCACCTGGGCTTGTCCCCTTGGGCCAGAGGTGAGGGACAGAGCCTGGAGGAAGGGGTTTGATTCTGGGGGGTGCAGGGGAGATGGGGCAGAGGGAGGAACTCATTGCTCTGCATGGCTGAAGTCATAGCAGAAGTTTAAGTTGCTGGGGGGCTTTGGCACAGGAGGGGGGGCGTCGGGGATGCTGATGTTCTCCAGGTCCAGGAGACGCAGCTTGAGCTCCATGGACAGCAGGACATCGAGGTCTGTCTGTGTTCGCTCACTCATCATCTCCTTGCCCAGGAGCACGTTCAGGCCATCCGTCCAGAGGCAGAACTGGGGACGCAGAGCACGGGCAACTGTCACCAGCCCTGGGCAGCCCCTCTACCCCACTGTGGTTCCCACCCCAGTGGGACACGCACACGACTCCCTCCCCTGCCTGTGGTCCTCTGGCAAGGACATCTGGCCACAACGTGTCTCCCTAGCAGGCCCCTGGAGCTCACCTCATACCGGGTGGGAGCAATGAAGTTGAGGCAGTATTCCTCCATGTCATACACGATGGAGAAGGCCAGCTCCAGGACATCCTGCAGGGACAGCACAGTGGGTACCTGGATGGACTCTTCGCAGCCCTGGTAGGGTTCAGAAGCAGGACCTGCCTCCCAGCCTACCCCTCTGTGCTCCAGGAGACCCAGGAGGTCTCCAGTCCCAAGCCACGTCAAAAACCCACCACTGTCCCTGAAACAACCCAACCTGCCACCTTTCATTCACCCACCACCAAAAACCATCACAACATGGTTTGGGAGGTGCTGACCTTGTTCTGCTTCCCGGAGCTTTTCTCCTTCGTGTGTGGACACTCCTTCCCCACAAGCAGCATCTTCATGTCCGCCACAGGAACTGGGGCAAGCGGAGGAGCTGTGAGCACCTGCTCTCCTCTCCTCTCCCCCAGCTTGGAATCCAAGCACAGGGGCTCACAGCCATCTACAACTTGGGGTGGGCTCAAACCACTCTGCATCATCCTTTGAAACACCAGCCCACCCCAGCCTGAACCCCCACAGCTCCCAGTCCCACATCTGGCGTGGTGGCCAGGCAGAGGGGTGACTCCCACCATCCCCAGCCTGTCACAGCTGGGGTGGGCAGAGGACTCCCCTCCTTCCCCTCCCCCTCTTCTTTCTCCCCATCACCTACTTTTCTCTGGTAGGTTCTCGATGGGGGGAGAGTGCACCCCCTCCTCCACGTCCCCGAAGTGCAGCACCTTGTGGTTGGGTGACAGGCGGCAGTACCAGAGCTTGTCTGCAGCGGAAGGACCATCGGGAGATGCTCAGCGTTTCCCCTCGCTGAGATGGAGGGCACCCCTGCTTGCTCCCACCTCATGGCTTAGCCCTTGCCACCCACCCAGGGAGCCAGGCGTGCTGCTCCTCAACCGTCGAGTAGCGACCTCCTCGGTGGCAGAGGACGTGGGGACAAGCCTCTAGTCCCCCTCCCGGGAGCAGAGGGCTGGCACTCACCCTGCCTGCGGCGGCTGCTGATCTTGCGGAAGAGGGTGCCCTTGCAGAGGTGCTGCAGGCGCTGCTGTCGGATCAGCTCCAGGAGCTCCGGCTTCAGCCTCTCGCGCAGCTCCCTGGGGCGAGAGCCAGGAGAAGAGGAGCACGGCCGCTTCAGCAGGTGCCGGCTGACCTCCCCAGCCCCACGGCGTCGCCCACCACCACCACCACCACCACCGCCACGTCCCACCCATCGCAGCTCTGACCCCTGCCCGCAGCCCACTCACAGCACGGGCACAGCCAGCGTCTCCTCCTGGTGCAGCCGCTCCGTCTGCCGCAGCTTCAGGATCTCACTGTAGTTCAGGGCATTCACTCTGGTCTTGAATAGCTCCAGGGAGGTGGGTTTGAGGGACAGGGTCCTGGTGATCTGCTCCCGCACCACCTGCAGCACCTGTGGTGGCCCCAGGACATCACCCCCAGTCAGGTGATTCTCCCCAGACCCCCTGAATTCATGTACAGCCCATGAACCCAGCTTCACATCCCCTCACACCTTGACAAAGTCCTCCTGGGTGGCGCGCATCTCCTTCCAGGTCTTGTTCACTAGCTGGATGCAGATGCAGAAGAGCTCTTCGAAGAAATGATCCTGCCCGAAGAACATAGGGTAAAAGGCCTGAGCCGTCTCTGAGCCTGCGGTGAGAAGGACAGATGATGCCAGATTCCCCAGTTTATCCAGAGGATTTCAGCATCCAGGAGAGTCTGGACATTCCCCAGCCCTCCCTTCCTCTTCCCCTGCTGTCAGCCATGCCAGAGCCTGGTGGCCCCAGGCAGGGAGCCTGGCAGGTTGTCCCCACTCATGCCAGCCAGCAGGCAGCAGAGCGGGGAGAAGGAGAAGCTGGGGCTCACACATACACGGCTCTCCGACGTGCAGGATCTCGCAGAGGATGAGGGTGAGCTGGATGCTGCTTCGAGCGAAGGGACATTCGTGTTTGTCTTCTCGGCTGCTGTTCTCGAGGACAAACTGGAGGGAGAGGGTCGTCACCTTGAGTTATGTGGGCCACAAACTTGGAGGGTGATCTGTGTCCCCCCCCTCCCAGTCGAGCCACCCCCTAACAGAAGTAATTCGCCATCCCCAAAAACCAGCCCCATCCTCCTCCTTCCCCTGCCACAGTGCAGGAGCTGGTCACAGGCATGGTGGGTCAGAGCATGACTGATGCTCCTCAGCCACCAGCTGGTTTTGTCCCAATGGCCCCATTTTGCTCAGAGGTGAACAACACCTGGAAACCAAGCCTTGGGCAAAACACTAAAAATTATGGGGATCCTTCAAGGCCCCTGGCCTCAAATGGCTGCTCCTACCCACAGGGAGAACTTGGCTCCATCTGCAACAGGGCACCAGTAGAGCACCTGCCCCGAAAGGGACATCCTTGCCTGGGTTTGGCCAAGGACAGGTCACAAGGAATGGAAAAGAAGGTGGAGATCCACCAGCACCGGGGAGTTCTCCAGGAGAGAGCACGCACCCTGCTATAGGCATTGGGGGTGCGCCTGGAGAAATACACCATGTTGTCAAGGGCAAGGAGTCCTGGCGGGGCACGGCAGAGGTCCTCTGCTGGGTTGCCATAGTTCTAGGAGGACACAAAAGGATGGAGTTTAGCGAGTGCTTTCTTCTCCACGCAGCAGAGTCCTCCTGACGTGGCTGCGGGGTTTGCTTTTTGAGCCCCGGCAGCTCTGCAGCACCCGCTGTTCGGTGGCGCCGAGGGAGCAGAAGGGGGGTTCTGCATGGTGGCCCATCAGCAGGGACATCTGGGGAGGGGACGCACCACGAAGCCCAGCTTGCGGAACTCCTTGGCACACAGGGATCGCCGGCGCTCGGTGAAGGTGCCAGCAGTGGCCTCGCTCTCCGACTCAAAGGCAGTTTGGCGCAGAGACTGGAGGAGCTCCCGCTGTTCCTGGAGGGAGAGCAGAGAGGAGGGGATGGTGGTTCTCCCAGGACAAACTGATGACGAAGTCAAATGCGCTGGGTTCACCCCAAGGCAAACCTTCACCCGCCTCTACTTCCACAAGTGGAAGACGGCAGGGCCAGACTGACAAGGAGAATACTCCCAGACCTGTGAGAAGGGGTCCATGGCGGTCCTCATGCGACGCTCACACAGGTTGAGGCTGACAGACTGCAGCACGTACAAGTAATGGGCCATCTCATCTGCCAGCGGCTCAGAGCTGTGGATGATGTTCTAGAGGAGACCACCAGTGAGACGGTTCCTCCAGGCTGCTGTTCCCGGTTCCTCCAAGCCCAGGACCCAACAGCCAAACCCTGGCAGGTCCCACTGCTCAAAGGGAATTTGGGAAGTGGACAGCTTCCCTCAGGGCAAGAGCTGGGCACACTGAACCGCAGGCAGCTGGGGCTGCAACCCTGGGCAGGTGGGTGCCAGGTCAGCAGCACACATAGGGGGCATCAAGGAAGGGCTGTGGGGCAACACAGCCAGGCACTGTCACCAAAGGCTGGGGCTGAGGGGACGGGGCTGGGGAGGAAAGACAAGAGGATGAAGCAACAGCTCCTCACCTTGTGGATGAACTGCCTGATGTTCTTCTCCCTCAGGTAGTCCATGATCTCCTAAGAAAGGAAGAGGTTGTGAGAGGTTTCCCTGCGCAGCACACCGCCATTTCCCCCCCAAAAAAGCCAGCATTCCCTCTGCAGACCCACTTCCCTGCTGCGCCTGGCTTTGGGCCACGGGCAGGGTGGGGACAGAAAGGAACTGGCAGTCTCAGGAGGGACGCCGGTGAACAGGAGACCTGCCCCAGCTTCCAGGGCCCCAACAGCCAGGACTAGCCCACCCTGGTGGATCCTGTTCCACCAAGCTGCCAGGACAGATTGTGTCAGTCAAGAAGAGGCAGAGTCAGGACACTGACTTTGAACGTCTCCAGGCACCTCTCACAGCCCCACCACCCCAGAGAACACAAACATTACAGCTGCCCGAGGCCCCATCACAGGGTGGCCCAGCCATGATGGCCCAGATGAGCCAGACGCCGGGTCTGGGCCTTCACGGTCACTTTGCCACCGCCAGCTGTGATACTTCTCCTGTCATTTGAGATCTTGTGTCTCCCCAAAACTACCCCAGAGGGCATGAGACAGCAGAGACACCTTGGCAGAGCACCCCCATGACAGTGGCACTGTGGTGCTTCTTGGATCTGCAATGCCCATCACCCCACCATCACCCAGTGATGATGATGATGATGATGATGATCACCCAGCCCTGCCTACTGCCCCTTACCTGCCGCTCGGCGTCGGTCGCAGCCAGCAGCAGCGCAATGAGCAGGGCCATGGCCTTCAGCTGCAGCTGGGCGTTTGTCCTGCAGAAGGATGAGGAGGAGGATGGGGAGAGTCATTAGCTCTGAGGGTGGTCTTCCCCTCCCCAAGGCAAGACCATCGTTCCCCATTTCCCTGGTAGACCCCAGCACAGCCAGGGGTGAGAAGGTCCCCACAGAAGGCTGTGGAGCACCCACGGATGGATCAGATCCTGCACACACCCACGTCTGTGGCGTTCTGGAGCCAGAGGGAAAGCCATGGCGAGCAGCAGACTCCTGGCCAACAGGAGCTCCAGGCACGAGCCTCTCCATTTTATAAGAAAGAAAAACCTCCCAACTAAAGAAATGCAGAGTCACAGGGGCAAGGAGGGAACAAAGAACCCGCCTCAGCCGATGGATTTAACAAACTGCTCAGTACAGAACCGCCAAGCTGTAGGGGACACACAACTGCTCCTAAATACACCAGGGCGAGAGAGGGAAGAGCCGATGCCAGAAAAAAAGGCAGGTCAGCTGAAGAACTAAAATATCTGAACAAATCAGGCCATGAATGAAGGAATCTGACCTGGAAATGGGACAGTCCATCTCTCCCCTGGCAGCCGGGGCAGGACAGACTGCCCACCTTGTTTAGGAAGGGACGCTACGATGCTATGCCAGGGAAAACCATCAACAACCAGAGAAATCATCTCCATCGCCTCATCCCCACCAGCTTTGGGGTCGGGACAATCGGTGCTCTGGCCTCTCCACTTACACCTGCAGGTGGGTGAGAAGACGATCCAGCGTCACTTCTTTTTTGACTAGCTCAAAGAGGTGGCGACTGGTGGGTACCATGTTCTCCAAGATAGACAGGGAGAGCTGCTGGACAGATGCATCCACCGTGTTCATATTGACGTAACTCACTATCTACGGGACACAAAACCATCCGTCAATGCCAGGCTGAGCCTGGGGGATGAAGGCAACAAGGAATCCCAGGAGCACAGGCTGTGGAGACTGCAGAAGGCTCTTACCTTCTTGATAAAGACTGCACTAAGAGTCTCCCAGGAAACAAAATCATGCTCCATCAGCTCCATGAAGGCCTTCAGGGTGTGAGCTAGCATCTCCCCTGTACTGGAGGAAAAGAGGAGCAAACACAGTGAGGTGGGTCCAGATACCCCACAATCACCACCATAAGTACAACAGCACATTGGTGGGTACGTTAAAACCAGCTGGAAGAGCAGAGAGCAGCAAGCAGGAGAAGAAAGAGAAATGGTCGGGTAGGAAATCAGATTCTTGCTTAGTCATCCCAGGAAGTCGAGGCAGGGGAGGTCTGTTTCTGGAAAGCTGTGTTGCCATGGTACAAAGATCACTGAAGACAAGCCCTCAGGAAAGCCAAGTCACCCCAAATCCCTCCTCCTGTTTCCCAGAAACGTGCAATGCACTGCCTGGTGTTGGGCTCCACATCCTCTGTGAGACAACCCCAACTGCCCGACTTTCAGCATCTGGTGGTGTTTCTCGAGCAGCCTGCAGACCTCTTGCAGCTCAAACTGTGTGGCAGAGGGATTATCCAGGGTGGCAGGAACGAGCAGCAGCAGCGTGGGCCACAATCGTCACAAGAGGTTTCCTTGCTGCAAAACCCATGGGGCTGCAGATGACCCAGCCAAGGAAGGGGTGGGAGGTTCAAGCCTGTGTGCATTCACGAGGGCCAGGACTATAGACTGCTGGGGACCTTCTCCCCACTGCCAGCATGCAACCAAGTACCTGCAGAGCCCAGCCCCTGCCACCAGTATGGTCCCTCATGCCAGAGGACAGGGGTCAAGAAGCCAGGAATGTGAATGGAGTCCATTCCAACACCTAGCTGGGAGCTCATGCAGTGTTACCAAGGGAGAAGAAAAGTCAAGAACTGCAAGGAAAGTCCTCTCTTGATACTCACGCATTCCCTTCTTCCACAATATGGAAGATTAGTTTCAAGCCGTTCCTGTTGATGAACTCCTGAGCAAAGGTGACATCCTGGGAGAGGCTCGCAAGCTTCTTCATTGAGTCAGTCTTCACGTCCACGTTGTTGCTCTGGATCCCGCTGTACAACCTCTCTGCTTCTTGGTCCTACCAGGAAGGAAAGAATCAAGCCAAAGGGGCTCATCGAAAGATGAGCAAGAAGCTTGGAGAAGGCTGGAAGAGCTTAAGCACAAGTTTTGGAAGGAGGCCTGGGCCAGAGCAGCCCTGGTAAGGAGCTGGACTGAGACAGAACCACCAGAGCAGAGACCAGGAGGAGCTGAGGAAGAAGGTCGGGCCGGCGCAAGACTAAGAACGTTTGACGAGTTGGCCCACGCGTCCAAAGCATCTCAAGATGATTTCATTCCTCTTCAAACTCCCCCGGGGCTCTGCCGAGGGAGGATGAAGGCCGAGACAGGTCTGCTGGGCCTGAGGCACCGAGAGGAGCCGTCACGAGCCAGGAGTCACCGAGCGAGGCAGCGGCGGAGGGCTTGGAGCACGGCATGGCCCCACATCACAGGAACCATCCCACCAGAGCGTGCGGCGGGGTGAGGGGGGGGGGGTGAGGGGGTGTACGGAGGGATGTACCGGGGAGGTGGTCAGCCGTAAAATGCTCCCGTTCTTAATCTCCCCGCGGTTCTGTAGGGAGAGACGAAGGGGTGAGCTGGCGAGCACCGCGCCGGCGGGGGCCGGGGAGAGGCGGGTGGGCGCCTCACCGACTCGGTGATGTAGGTCTGCCGCCCGTCCGCGTACTGCAGGGCGTAGCGCTCGGCGTTGGGCAGGCTCCACCTGCGGCGACACGGCGGCCGGTCAGCGCCCGGTACGGCTAGCGCCGGTGGCTGCCGGGCCGGCGGCAGCCCGGTGGCGGGCGGCGGGTGCGGTACTCACGCATCGCAGATGTCCTTGAGCACGGAGGCGAGGGGCTTGGTCTGCGAGCGAGAGGGCGGCCATCAACCGGGGGGAGCCCGGGGAGGAGAAGGGGGGGGGGGGTGTCCGGCAGGGGGGTTTGAGGGTGTCGAGCGGTACCTGCTGGAGGTCGATGAGCTGGGGGATGGCTCCCACCATCTGGATGGCGATTTTCACCACGTCCTTGGGCGGCGGCATGGCTTCCCGCAGGCAGAGGCACCCAGCACCCTTCAGCGCGGCTCCCCGCCCCGGCCGGCCCGCAGTTCCGGGTCGCCAACGCCTCCCCGCCTCCCGGAGGGCCCGGCCGCCCGGTCCCCACCGTGCCCGGCCCCCTCACCTGAGCTGACGCCGGCTCGGTGGGACCCACCTCCTCACCGGGAAAAGTGGGGACGGTGGCACCTCGCCGTTCGCAGAGGGAGCCTGTCCCCCCCAAACCCAGAGGTGCCGGCCAGGAGGCAAACTCCAGAAAGTTTTGTTTGTTTGTTTGTTTGTTTGTTTATTCACGTCAGAGAACACTGTACAAATATTACAGGCAATTAATATTTTTTTTTCCTTGCAAAAAAAGTATAAAAATAATCTTTATATATGAATCAAAAGTTCATTCGCAACTGTAAATTTTTCTCTAGGTATCCTTTTCCGAAGGTGGCGAACACGAACGCTGGGAGGGGGATGAAGGCAGTACACGGAGAAGAGCGGGAGCAACACCAAAGCCCCGGAGCTCCCCGACGCACACAGGACCCAGGGAGCTCCGTAAGCTTCCATGCGGAGGAGGGAAGGTTGGAGGACTGGCTTCATGCGGGCTGGAAGGTCACCTCCAGCAGGGTCCCACACCACGGCCGTCTCGCTGCCCAACTAGAGAGCATCCTGTTGTTCCTCCCGAACTCTTCATGCTTTTCCCCAGAGAGGACGCCGGTGTTTCGGGGCTGCAGAAGGGAGCAAGTTCTTCTGGAGGAGCCCCACACAGAACTGGATGGCCTGAGGAACCACCTCAGGGATGCAGGTCCCAAGCCCATTCTCTTCTTAGTCTCTGCAGGCTCGTGGGAATTCAAGATTTTACATCTTTTATTGCTGGTGCTCCAGCTGGTCGTGTGGTTCACAGGTGGTGAAGTTAAAGATCAACTGGTTACGTGGGTGGCTACAAGCTCCCTCTCTGCAATGGCCACCTACGCTCCCGGCCTGGCTCTCCCTTTGCCCGTTTGCAGAGCAGGAAAAGGCAGGACGGCTGCTGCCACCACAATCAGCAGGAAGATGTTGCAAAACTGAAGATGCTCAAATACAGGATCTGACCGAAAAAGCAAAGGTTGGGGCTTGCAAAATACAACACGAATTCATCAGCGTGTTTTGCTCCAATTAAATTAACCAGGGTGTGGTACCACCAGACCATCGTAACCACTGGTACCATCCGATGATCGTAACGAAACCAACAGCAGACCCTCCCTTACAAAGCAATGAAGAAAAACGTGGAAAAAAATGATGCAGGGAGAGCATCACGCCAGGTAGCAACCTGCCACAGGATCAGGAATTGGGAGCAGAGGTATGGACACTAGAGGAGCAAATTCAAATATACAGAAAGCCTGATCCCGAGCAGATGGTAAGACAGAAAAAAGGAGGAAGGGGGGAGGGAAAGCACTATTTTGACAACACCTACGTAACTTGTCACAGCAAAGTACTACTGAATTGTTACTGCTTGGTCACCTTTTAGACAGTTGAAGGCTCAAGTGCAATGGTTGGAGAAGACAGTTATTTGCAAATATGAGCGGGCTCTGATGTACCTGGCGTACCTTACAGGCACCAGCTGGAGCAGTCTTATCCTTTCAAACACCTCTTCACTCAGGCTAAAACAAATAAAAACTTCAAAAACCCATACTGGCACCTCTTCTTTAGCCCTGTAGAAACAGCACAGCTGCAGCACCAGGAGCTGGAGCCCCCGGACTCGTGCATCAGCAGAGTGGTGAAGGCAGAACCAGCCTTCCTGCTGCTGCACAAGCAGGGAAAGATTCCACTCCTGGGTCCTCCTAGGAACGCTCAATTCCCGAGTCCCACTAGGAGGCACAGCTGGCTAAAAAAAAAGTGCTTTTTCTTGTAAGACATACTAGCTTGGTCTGGAGTCACTGGAAGAAATGGACACTTGGATGCCTTTTTTTTTGTTTGTTTGTTTCCTCATTGTCGTTCAGAACTAACCACCCCAATCTGAACCACTCACTTGAGAAATCTAACTACCTACCTCCAGGGCTTGTGAACCGACCGCGATATCGGGGCTCCCTGTAGCAGCTGGTACCTAAGGAGGTGCAAAGTGCCTCTAGGAGTGCAGGAAAAACCAAGGCATGCAGGTTTGAGGAAGCTCGGAGAGGCATGTGGGCAAACTCTACGGGTGAACTGGGAACACTCAAAACACAGACCCTTTGAAGTAAAGCCAAGAATCCAGTGGAGAGAGAGAGATGCAGCGGGGCAAGGTGCACTCACACCTCGCACGTGCAAGAGAGGAAGAGGGGGGAAAAAAAAAAAAAGCTACGGGGCAGCTCCCGGCCTGCGAGTCCGTATCTCTTGGTTCTGAGTCCATACGAGAGCCATCTCTGCATCGCTCACTCATCGAGCTCGAGCACAAAAGGAATCCAAAAATAGACGCTTTCCAAAGAGTTACAAAACGGTCTGTGTTTGCGAGGCTCGCAGCCGCGCTGGGAAGTCAGAGGTTGAGGACAGGCACGTCAAAGAGGTCACAGACGCCTTCGCTCTCATCCAGGTTATAGATGTAGTCGTGATCTCCGGGTGGAGGGGAGAGGCGCAGCAAGGGAGCAAACACTGGGGGGAAGAGAAGCCCAGGGTTGGTTACAAAACTCAGTGCTCCCACACCTAACCCAGAGCTGCCAAGCCACGAAGGGGCCACTGCGTGGTGACACTCTCTGAGCTTGCCTCAAATCAGCCCTGCAAAAGGGAGAGACAGGCTCTTCTGGTCCCTCACG
This sequence comes from Gallinago jamesoni, assembly GCA_025769975.1. Classification (NCBI taxonomy): domain Eukaryota; kingdom Metazoa; phylum Chordata; class Aves; order Charadriiformes; family Scolopacidae; genus Gallinago; species Gallinago jamesoni. The sequence goes on along the minus strand of JAOQGH010000062.1, from coordinate 23,898,994 downwards.
GGGACTGGTGGGACAGTGAGAATGAGCCCGAGCCCAGAAAAAATGAGAGCGACTCTGCAGGCACATGGCTGTCAACTGGGTAAAGCCACACAGTGTGGGCTTCCTCCCCCAGAAAGGCCACACCACGAGGGGGAGACTGAAAGACTCACCTTCAGATGACATCAGCTCTTCCAGCAGCTCAGAGTTCATACATTCTGGAGAAGAGACAAGCGTGGTTAAAGCAACGCGCTCTGCTTTCCCACTCTGCTCCTGGGCGGTATCCCACCCCCTTCCCAGCCTCTTCTGGCCCCCACAGAAGAGGAGCCAGAATTGTTATCCCTAAGTCACAGCGTGTGGAGCAGGCGTCCTGCCACGGGCAAAGGGAAAGCCGTGTCACACAATTCAAACTACATCAAAAAAATCAAAAAATTCTGCAGGTTTCTACCTGCTTTAGCTCGACCGTACACCAGTCTCCTTCACATGAGGGGCTGTGCCTTACCCCTGCGCTGACACGCCAGCTGCTGCCCCAAACAAAACTGTAAAAAAATTGATTATCTCTGAAATGTCGTGTCATTCCTTCCCCCAGCATCATTACTCTCGGCTGGCAGGTTCACGTAGAGAGGAAACAGACAACACCCAGACAAAGCACGTGCAAGCCAATCTCGTTTCTTTAAGAAGCTGAGCATTTGGAAACAACTTTCTAAATACCTTTCTCACTTTACCCAGTTCAGATAGTGAATATCCAACTCGATCTAACTGGACTGATGAGATACTACGCACACCTGAAATAGACTTTCACAAAAGAAACTCAGATGAGCCCATTTTCAAGATGCTTATCCAAAGCAGGCTATTTCCTAGAGGACAGGAACCTACCTCTCTAATCCAGTGCCGTGAGAGAGGAGAATTTCAACACCCAGGGACTCCACGGGATTAATACCAGCTTCAATAAACAGCAAGTAAATGCAGAACCTGCATTCTTAGGTCAGGGCTGGTAATACAGCAGGGTGTGTACACGTGTGTGTTGAAATTCAAGTTTTTTTTCCAGGATATGACTTTAAAACAAGCAGTTATTAAGCACCCATTTAAAAGAGAGAGAAAACCATGCAGAAAAAGGAATTCTAAGGAAGAACTCCAGGCTCTTCCGGCTTAAACTGCATAGTCTTAACACAGCAGCCAGTGCCAGGGCAGCATCACTGGGATCACACAGGGATGAAAGAGGCTGCGTGGAGCTCGCCACAAGACCCATTTCTCCAAGCTATAGTGGTGCTTTTTCCAGTCTCTGTAGCTTTTAGCTGGTTTGCCCTTCAGTCCTGGACCTGGACCTTCCCCCTCCAAATTGGGAACAATACTCCTCCGTAAAACAACACACCTTACGGTAAACAGCAAATATCTCCTTTTTAATAGTGGCCATACTCCTTTTAATAGTCCCATAATAGGTAGTTGGGGCTAAGTTAAATTTTCTACATGGGGAGGGGCCTTGCTGCAGTTTATGTTTTATATTGGACGTGTCCTGTCGCCACCACAGTGGTTGTGTGTCCTTGGCTCTGCCTAGCTGGGGGGCTAGGAAGTACCACCCCAGCACTGAAGGAAAAAAAAAGTGAGTTTCCCAGTTTAGGCTTGTGTTAGACCAAATTCCTTCACCCCTCCTGCCCACAGCCCAGAGTCCATCCCACCATTCGGCAGCAACACCCAGAAGCTCCTCGGGCAAAGGCAGAACCAACACAAGGAACAGCATCCCCTCTCCTGCTGCTCCAAAATTACCAGCATCATCAAAACCACAGAGGGATATTTCAAAGAGAAGACTCTCTCCCTAGATTATTTGCTCAGATTAGCCTCAGGCAGGCTACAGCTGAAACAAGACTAACAGGGATTTATTTTTTTTTTTACACAGTGCAGACAAGCTGGAGAAAGAGAATGGGAAGCCAGAGCAGAGATTAGCATTGGCACAGGGACAGGAAAGCCCTCGTTTGCACACTTTAGGGCAAACTAAGAAAGGGTATTGGCAACATAAAGTCAGAAAAATACATACAGAAACCAGTAATTTTAAGAGTGCCTGACTATAAGTAGAGAGCCAGCAGCCACCAACGACTACAAGCACCTTACAAAACCACAACCCCAAAACAATCCAAAGGGGAGTGAATAAAACCAACCATCCCACTTCTGCGGGTGGATGGGCACAGAACAAAGCCATGGGTCAGGGAGAGAACGTACCTTTTGTTGGATCAAACATCTCTGACAGCTCTTTGGGAAGTTCCAGTACTGCAAATACAACACACCAAACGGTTTGCATCGTTACATGAAGGGTCTGAAATGCTTTACAGCATAATCACCTTCTGTCCCACCATACTCCTTACGCGTCCAAATCATCCTATGCCATCCAGAAATTCTGCTCCCACACCCCATGTCACATTATTTCTGCTGAAGTGATAAGCAATAAAATACACCCAACTACTTCAAAATACATCTGCAGGAGCCCCAGGACACGAATGTGTTATCACAGTCAGCAGCTCTAGAGTAATCGCCTCTAGGTAAGGCTCACACAGCATCAGCTTCCCCGCACCCCCTCGATTTATCTGGTGCAGGATGAGGCCCTGCCTTTGGAGAGCCCTTCTGGGACACAGCAAGCCACACGCGCCCCAAAGGCCAAATCCCACCATCAAGGCTACTGCAGGATGAAGACAGAGAGTTCACGCTTCTCTCAGCCACACTGGCAGCAGAAGTGTCACAAAAAAAGCACTGTGTGAGCTATATTTGAGCAAAATTTCCTCTTCTAACCACAACTCTCTATCCTAGAGAGTTTCTGCAGCAATGTATCTCATCCAGAGGATGCTTTTCTCTCCTTGGGCCACCCTGCCATTTCCTGGCATAAAGCTCAAATATTCCTATTTTAAAGCCCCTTTCATCTCAGCAAGCACACGAAGGAGCTCCCCAAATATACACTGCGAGGTCATTAAGACCACAAGGCCAGTAAAAATAAAAGTCTTCCTGACTAAAGGAGGAAAACAGGGACAAGAGCTCTCCAAATAAAGGAAAACTCCCCACGAGTTACACGGGTGCTCTCAGTGATGGCTGGAGATTCTATAGCTTGGACCTTGTGCGACTGAAGGGACTGAAAGGAAATAATCCCACGTCTAACAGTGGGATATGCGAGTGTCCCTCACACATTTTCTAGTAGTGTCACCACAGGAAGGGTCAGGACACTCGAGGCGACACAGTCACCTTCTCACCAGGCTCCCCAGCATCCCAAGAGGGAAATGCTCATCCCTTGCAGAGCTTGGGATGGCAGAGAGGAGGTCAGCTTCTTCCTCCGGAGCCAGCAGCCCTTCCCTTGCTCCCAGCAGCGTGCTTTTGGAGCAACACACGAAACGGGGGGCACATACTCACTTCCTGCGGGGTCAGGCTTGATGGGCTGGAAGGAGGTAGAGGGGCTGGGCAGGACAGAGCTGCTGTCGAGCGAGGCAGAGGACTGCAGGGGCTGCGTATCCAAGCCAGAGGCCTGGCCGGCCGACACGCTGCCGAGGGGCTCAAAGCTGCCGCTGCTCTTGGACTCTGCCGCCGAGACGCCGCATTCTGGAAGAAGCCACAGACACACACCAGGGGTGTCATCTCCCACCCAGCCCCAAAGCAAGCAGCAGCAGCAGCAGCAGCACAGAGCCAACCCTCACCGGCGGCGCTGCGTAGGAGAAGGCTTCTTGCTTTCACCCAGAAACACTCCCAGGAGAGCAGCCTTGGTGGTGTCAGGCCAAGAACACGCTCTCGCAGCAATTAACACGAGCCAAGCAGTGACCTACACCGGCAGAAGCACGGCCAGCACATTCAGGGAAGTTATTATCTGCCTGCTCGGGGCTGAGGCTGTACTTGGGCTACCATGTCCAGCTTTGGCCATCTTCCAGTTGAAGAAAGATGTGGAGAAGATCCAGGTGATGGCTACCAAGACGGGCACGGGTCTGTGACACCCTTACAAGGAGGGGTGGAGGGAGCTGGGCTTGTTTAGTCAGGCAAAGAGAAGTCTAAGGGTGAGGTAACAGCAGCTTGCAGCTACCTGAAAGGCAGTTACAAAAGTTAAGAACTTCTCCACGATGCCAAACGCTACAACGTGCGGAACTGGCATGAGATGCAGTTCCAGGGATCCAGACATCCGGATCAGGAAAAAGAAATTCACTGAGAGGGTGCTGCAGGCCTGGAAAAGCTCACCGAGGAAGCTGGGGATCTCCATCACTGGAGGCTTTCAAAATTTGGCTGAACAAAGACACAACCACCAATCTAGTATATTTTCAAACATAAAGCTGAAGAGACTTGAGCAGAAAGTGACGCGACTCGAAAAGACCCCTTTACAAACTTCTGCTGATCGATGAACCTGCGTGATCAGTCTCTTCCCCACCACTGCTCCTAGAGGCTGGCACTGTCCCCTCAAGCCAAGTGTCTTATTTCCTTTAACACACCACACTGCTCCCGACAAAAGAAAAGGCTCAGGGCAGCAGAGGCAGAGATGCCCCCCTTTGTCAGGAGCTGACAGCACTGCAGGACCAGCAGTGCCTGTCCTACCCAGCCTGAAGAACGTCCCCCTCCTTTGTCTGTTCATCCCCTTTCTGTTTTGGCCTCCCGTAGGCTCCCTCTCACCTGTGCTGGTGTTTTTCTGCACGGGAGGGCCGTGGTCCTGAGTGCTGGTGGGTGTTGGGGTGGAGGGCTGGGTGCTGCTGGGAACGGATGCCTCCTGGAAGTGGGCGAGCGGTGGTAACTGCGGTTTGGAGGGTGCAACTGCCTGGCACTGAATGAGGTCTTCGGGGGGAGGGACGGGGAGTACGACAGGAGGGGAGCTCCAAGCATCTTTGTTTACTAAAAGAACATCAATGGGACCGCTTGTGCTCTTCAGATGGATCTGGTATTTTTTCTGCCCATTTAGGCCCTGAGAAAAGTGAAAAGCAAAACACAGCCACACGTGAAATGCCCTTTCCAAACAGAACAGGAATTTCCTCAGAGGCAAGACAGTTCAGCACGGCTCCACAGAGAGTTCCCCTGTCTCCCAGGACTATCCACTCCCCTGCTGCTCCTGCAATTACTCATGTACTTCCAAACAACAGACTTTCCTGGCAGTTATTTAATATCTGGAGCCTTCTTGGGTGTTGGTTCCTCTGACTCCATCAAACCCCTGACTGCCAACTCCCAGCCTGGTCAATCCAGCAACAACTCCCACCCAGACAGACAGACAGACAGGGCCTCCTGCACCCTGCCCACGCATCTATCACTCACCTCAGGGATGGGAACCTCCAAACGCGTGCCTGATGGGGCTCGAATGGCAAGGAGGGTGTCTCCTGTGAAAACAGACTGGTCAGCACTCAGTGGGCACAAGCCATACTGACGATAATTAAGCACTGACAAGGATCCCCTCCTCAAAGCCCCCCAACTCCTGTGCTCCCTTCCGTGCAGGATTGCCATTTACACCCACCTGAGCCGCCAAGGACATCATACAGCTCCCAGTGGGCTGACTGCCCAGGGCACAAAGAACCTGCCAAGTTTCTCCCAAAGCAACCCTAAAGTTTGGTAGCAGCATCCTTAAGAGGACTAACTTTTCTTTTCTCAGAAAGGCTGGTTTAAATTCACCCTTAAGAACATCCTAATCCTAAGGGAAGGATCCTTCATGCTGCTGTCACAAGCTTTGAGATGTGAATCATAAATAAAAGAGCACACAACTGCAAGAGCTGCGCTGCCAGCAGTGAGATAGCGTTGAAGAGGCTCAGGAGCCGGGCTACCAACAGCACAGCAGCCTTGTGCTGGAGTACCTGTACCTGAAATCAACACTCCCCAGTCTCTACTGGCAAGAGGAATGCCTGGTGTTAGTTGTACTGCACCCTGCACGTGTGGGGCAGGGAACCAGGCTGACAGCATCTTCCCTTTCCAAGTTCTGCAGCTCCTTAAGACCTGCAGCCCTAATAACAGTCACAGCCCAGCAGCTTCCAGTCCAGAACGGGGTTTAGAGAAACATGAACAGAGAAACACCAGCGCTGGGAACACTCAGAGCAAGCAGTTAGCAGCTTTCACTTTGAATGTTCATGCTCTAGTGTGGTTAGTATTCACACTTCACTGGTATTCTGCATTAAGCTGCACTTGATAAATTAACAGAGAAGATCCCCAGAGCGATGAGAGAGCGTGGAGAGCAAAAGAGCACATCCTTTCATTTCAGGCAGGCAATCAAAGGCCAGATCAGCAAAAGGTACAGGGATTAAAAACAGGACAGGATTTGCCAATAAGACGGGATTCCTTGAACAAATCCGTATGAAAAATATTGTTAAGAGACGTTAAAAACGCACAATAAAGCTCAAAGACACAAGCTCAAGCTTTAAAACCTGTTAGTTTCAAATGCAGATGCTGCATTTCTATTGCCCTTCACAGCTACATCCCCAATACTTTTACAAAACAGCGTACAGTGCGTTTCCACTTCCTTTTTGTTTCTCCAAGTGCAAAATCCATCACAGCAACAGATGGGAAAATTATGTTTCCCAGTCACAAGAAACTAACATATTCTTAGGTTGTTGGTTTTTTTTTAATTAATCCAAATAATAAATCCTTATTTGACAAGAGTTTGGGCATGGACGTCTTTAAGCCCTAACTCACTTAGAGAAAGCAAGTTCAACAGCAGAAGCAGGTTTTCAATCAGAAAAACCAGGAGCTGAAATTCAGCCTGCACCACAGTTCAAGAACACAAGAGGTCCAACACAACTCCTCTGCAAGGCTTGGGAGAAGAAAAAGGGGAAAAAAAAGTCACGTGAGGTATATTCATTCAGGAAAACTGAACAGACAATGGAAAAACTTGGATGAAGTCTCTGTTCCAGCCAGAATTCAGACCTGTGCTCAGTAAGACCTAATCTCTGCATTTTTGGTGAGGTCTGACTTTAGATGCAAACTGGTTTACAGAAAAAAAACAAAAAACAGGTGCAATAAAATGCAAAACACTCAATCAACCAAGCAATAAGCTGTCTGCCGGTCTCCAGTAAACTCTTCCAGACTGTTACCAGTTATCTGGCCCCAAGCGCTGTCAAACTGAAAACCCACGCCCTGCCCCAAAAAAAAAGTCCTAGCTTACATCAGAAGAGACAGCAAAGCAAAGGGGGTGGCGATGCACAAGTTACCAGCGGGAGCTCGAGCAGCGTAGCCTGGTGAAAAAGGAAAGCTCACAACGGCAAAGATGAAAAATAGAAGAGCGTAGGGCAAAAAGAGTGCTTGGAGGAGATGAAGAGAGGAGGAGAGAGCTGGACAAGGGTGAGATTACGCATGGCTGGGGTGGGGGGGTCAGGATAAGCAGCTTCAATCTCTGCTGTGAGCGAGCAGACACGGGTTGCGCCGGGTCAGGAGTCCAGCGAAGCAGAAAGGAGCTGCGACTCCACACCCCGCCACAGCTGAGAGCAGTTTCCATACTGTGCACTGCCCACCCAGGATTTTCTACTTGTTTTTTTTTTTTTTCTTTTTTTCAGTCCTACCATTAAAATTGGCAATAGAGAAGAAACTAGAGGTTCCTGTGGGTCTTCTTCACTTTTGGTCCATGGAGATAGAACACATGGCTTTTTCTATGGGCACCTCACAGCTTTAGGAAGGTAGTACCCGAGGGAGTGAGGTCATGGCAAGCGGTGTATTCCCTTCTAGTCCTGCTCTTCACCACCTCCCTCTTGCCTCCACTCCATCCCTCTTGTTGGTAGAGAGCAAGGTGTAGTTGAGGGACCACCATTTATTCTATTTCCCTGCTTACGTCCAGATTTCTACCACGCAATAAGATTTGCTTCCCATTATTAGAACATCGCCTCCCTAAGCCCTCAAAAGTTTCTCACTAACATTCATACACCCACACAGTGATACCCAAAAAAAAGATTTCCTTAGGAAGAGCAGCTCGGGTCCTTTAAAGACAAGTAGAAGAAACCATCTCTGCTGGCAAGAAGAAAGCTACAACTCAGTGGCACACAAACCCAGGATGGCATCAGAGCTCACACTACATTTAACTGATGCCTGTGGGCTGCTGCCTCCTCTTTCCTGGAGAAAGGAGAGCACCTGGGACAGACGGATCGGGCTACAGCATTATATCTTTACGATGGAGATGCACTTCCTTACCTGTGAAACACTTGCAGATATCTTCGTGTGTCACATACGCTAATGTTTCCAAGGTTAAGGAGAAAGGATGCAGCTTCAAACTCAAGAGAGCACCTGGTGTTTTCTTCCTGAGCACAAGAAATGCCATTCCCAGAAAGCCACATCCTTGTCAGAGCTGACATCCTAAGAGAGGCAAGCCACAAGAGCAGCTCCGCACTCCAGAAAGTGGCACCTGTGGCTCAGAGAGAAGCCCCTTTCTCATCATGCTAAACGTTACAGTGTTTTTTACTTCAAAAAGCCAGGCAAGCAGCCATGAAACACAGAGGAAAGCTGGTTCCCAGCCCGGACAGAGTTATCCTAATTTGAAATCAGGCCGCTCGACCCTTTCAGCACAGAACCTCCAGCAGCATCAGGTCACTGCCACCCCACTGCCCTGAGCAGGGCAGCACCAACCCTCAGGTCTCTGCTTTCCAGCACCGCAAGCGAACACAGAGACGAGAGCGACCAGTCCACACAAAGGATATCGACTGTTCTGCACGTCTTCTGTAACGTTTTTGATGCTCTGCTGAACCCACATCTTCTGCTGCTCCAGCTCCTGTTCCCGCTGCTCCAGGTCCTCTATGTCTGCCTTCAGCTCGATAAGTTTGTGAGCTATTTCACGCGTGTTGCAGCCAGGACCCACCCCTCTGCGCAAAGTCAAAAGGAGGGACAAGCATCAGCCTCTGGGGGAATCTGAACCAGCACCAACCTCTCAGAGGAGTTGTCACCTTTACTGCCACACTCCTGTCATACTCCAAGGCCAGATAGTTCAGAAAGCCTCATCTGCACCCACTCTAGATCCCCACCTTGCAGCACAGCCATGTTTGGCACATCTCTGCCCACAACCCACAGGCTGGCAGGGCCCTCCCCCATCCCCATCCCCAGGACAGGCAGCTTTTCTAGCCCAAGGTGCTGCAAATATGTGGTTTGTACCAAAATAACAGCTCTGCTCTAAAACAGACACGCCATATGGTCTTACACTTCCCTCATTACTACCACCAGCATAGCCCAGCTGGGGAATCATAGAATTGTCTGGGTTGGAAGGGACCTTTCAGATCATCCAGTCCAACCATCAACCCAGCACTGCCCAAACCCCCACTAACCCATGTCCCTCAGCACCACATCTGCCTGGCTTTTAGATACCTCCAGGGGTGGTGACTCCACCTCTTCCCTGGACAGCCTGTTTCAATGCTTAACAACCCTTTTGGTGTAGAAATTTTTCCCAATCTCCATCCTAAACCTCCCCTGGTGCAACTTGAGGCCGTTTCCTCTTGTCCCCTCGCCTGTTCCTTGGGAGAAGAGACCGACCCCCCCTGGCTACACCCTCCTTTCAGGGAGTTGTAGAGAGCAAGAAGGTCTCCCCTCAGCCTCCTTTTCTCCAGGCTGAACACCCCCAGCTCCCTCAGCCTCTCCTCACAAGACTGTTCTCTAGAAGTACAAAAGTGCACAGACCACCGAGGAACCTTGCTCTGAGCAGGGCATTTTAAACCCAGTGTCACTCAGACCTGGACTAGACGGGACCCGTGAACGGTTTAGACCTTCTCTGTCACTCACTTCCACTGGATACTGTTCTTGGATTTCTTCTCGATCAACCCGATGCCTTCCAGGACATTCGTGATATCGTAGATCCGTCGCTTCTGTCGCACAGCCAAGGTATCAGCAGCCTGCAAAAAGGTTAGACACTTAACTCCAAACTCTCAGTCATGTTTCGGTCCTTCCTGGCTGTCAGATTAATTCCTGGCCAAGCACCCTGCTCTGCCATCTCATACCTCTCTTGTCCCAAAGCTTCAAGTTACAAAGCCACGTTCTCAATGTCATCATGGCCACGAGAAGAAGCCACTGCCCCTTCGTTCCTTTTTTTTTCCCAGCTGCCTCACACGCAGCAGGTCCAAAAAAAAAATAAATATCACCTTTCCTCAGCAGCAATGCAGTGCTAGAAGATAGCAGCCTAAAAATTCAGTGCTCCTTCAGGGTAGAAGAGATGGGGATGGGAAGAGGAAGGCAGAGAGCTGTCTGAGAGACCGACGACCGCTTGGCGAAGCTGCCATTCTAAAGGTCTTTTCTAAATCTGATCTGACACCACCGGACAGAGAATCAACACCTTTTCAAGAGGCAGATTCCCCTCTTTGAAAGACACCGGGAGGAGAGTAAGCATGGCTGAAAGGCAGGACTCCTGAGCAGCCTTGGGACTTCCCTGCCTTGCTCACACGACTCTTGGGTTTCGGGACACACTGGACTGTGCCAACATGCCCGTTTCCACCACCACATGGCAACCTACCACTGGCAAGAGTTTCACAGACACTGCACTGGCACAGCCAGGAGCCATAATATCAGTTCCCCCTCACCTACCAGTAACAGACCCTACATCCCACAACTGATCAAACCACACTAATAAATGGACATCCCACTTAATGAACATTTTAAGCACGAAAATACTGGTCTTCTGCTCAAATTCAATTTGGCACAGGGGAGGATAGAAGCTGACAGCCAGGAGATCCCTCCAGCACCTGCATCTTCAGGGCTTTCTGGCACTTGTCTGCTGCCCACAAAGGGTCACAGCACACTCACACACACGTCCACCTAAGAGATATTTGTATAAACCACAGCAAAGCAACTGCACCTATAGAAAAGGCTCAGGTTTAAGTACTGTACGTGCCACAGTGACATTACTTCCTATAGGTGAAGATCTTTAAAATGCAGAAGCAAGGCACATTCACAGGGCACTTCTCCACAGCCTAAAGGCATCAGGAACAACTTCTGGCAGAGCTGAATCTGCCCACACTCTGCTGTATACCCGGGGGGGAGGGGGGGGGCAAAGTGCAGTAGGGAAGAATGGTTTTTATAGTATCAGTTTCTATAGATCTGAGGCTTTATGGGGCTGGAGATCTTGGCGTGGGGCAAGAACGTGGAAGAGGACAAGGTGGCTCCAACTGAAGCCCACCGGTGCCTGCAAGGTCCGCTATCTTCTCTCTGCCGGGGAAAGCAGCGCGGCTGGTGCAGACCCGCGGCAGGGAGAGCTGCGGGAAGGACCCCCAGGGACACCCGCACCCACGGGGACTCCGCTGCCCCCACGCCAGTCGCTGCTTTGCCCCGTCTCCTCTCCTCAAAACCCGCTTCAGCCCCCGCAGGACCGGGCCCGCCGGAGCTCCGCTCCCCGCCCCCCCCCCCCAGCGGGACCCCCGGGGCCCTCCTCCTCCCCCGGCACCGGCAATCCCCCGCACCAGCTTGAGGTCGAGCACACCGTCCTTGGCCTCCTGCAGCAGCGACACGAATTTGGTGGTCAGCAGCCCCAGGCTCTTCTCGTGCCGGCTGGGCGCCCCCACAGCCCCGCTCCCACCCCCGGGGGGCTGCGGCCCGCACTCCGCCATCTGCCCGCCGCCGGCTCCGCTCCCGGCCCCGCCGCGCTTCCGCTTCCGGCCCGCGCGGGGCACGACGGGAACTTCCGGGGCGGTGGCGGGGCCCCAACGGCCGCTCCCTGGGGGGGGACCCGCCGGGGTGAAGCGGGGCGGATCCGGCCCCGCCGCCTCCTCGGGGCTGGGACCGGCGCCTCCCGCTGCGGGCACCCCCTCAGGTCGCGGCTGCCCGCCCCGGGGCGGGGGGGGGTTCCGGGGTAACACCGGGGGGTGCTCTCCCTCCGTTGCCGCCCTGTGGTACCAAAGCTAAACCGCCATGTTCTCTCCCGGGCCCGGCACCGCCGAGGTGGAAGGAGCGAGTCGGTGCCCCTCGCTACGCTCGCCTGCTTTAAAACACCCGGTGTGGGGGCGAGCCCCCCTAGTTGTTCCCGGGGGGGAGGCACGCCAGGCCTGGTGTCCCCTCCCGCGGCCTGCCTTCTCCGGTGTCCCCCCTTCCCTCCGCCCTCCTCCGGTTCCTGACGCCCGCTTGGGGCCGCGGGAACACAATGGGGCCCTGAGGAGCGCGGCTGCTGCCGGCTGAGGAAACGGCTGCCGGCTTCCTCCGCCCAGTCCTCTCCCGGGCCCCGCGGCTCGCCCGGCCCGGAGACCATGGGCATGTCTTCGGAGGAGGAGAGCGCTCTCGGCACCAGAGGTAACGGGGACGGTGCGGTTCCCTCTGCCCCGGGGAGCCGCTGCTGCCGGGCAGGGGAGGGATGATGCCGCTTTGTGGGCACCCCTGCCCTCCGCCTTACCACCCCTGGGCCTTCTCTGAAGCCCCTCGGTCCCCTGGCATGCAGGCAGGCTTCCCAGCAGAGTAGGAGCCCAGCTTGGCACTGGGGGGCATCCCCGCGGGGCTGCAGAGCCCCCCCAGGCTGGGGATGGAGAAGGGGGAAATGATGAGGCCAGGGGACGGGGGCTGGTGTGTGATAACTTTTTTGGTTCTCAGCCCTCCGGTGTGGCCAGGAGACCTCTGGCATGGCTTCGGACCCTCTGCCAAGGGAGGTGCCATGGCCCCCCACAGTTGTGTGGGTGCCTTTGGGAGACCAGGACGTTCCTGTCTTCACCTCAGCTTGGCTCTCCTTCATGCAAGCGCTGCCATCTCTCCATTCCTCCTGCTGTCTCGCTGCCAAAGCCTCAGCCCTGCTGATGGCACCTTCCCAGGAGCCATCAGAGCCCCTTCAGACAGCCCAGCGTTTTGTTTGGGGGAGCGATGGGGCTCAGGGGACAGCCCAAGCTGGCAGGCGTCTCAGGGCAGCCTTTGCCACGGCTGCTGTGATGCCCCCCGTCTGTGCTGGTGACATCTTGGGGGCCCCTCACGGAAGGACTCACTTGCTGCCGTGCTGTCTGGCTTCCCACATCTGGGTGTGCTTGGACATCCGCTGGCAGCCAGCTTCCTGCCACTGGCCTCAGGGGCCCTTCCTGCCCTGCCAGGAGAGGCTTCGTTAACCCCTGGCTTCATTGTGCTCGTTAACCCCTGGCTTTGTCCCCAGATGAGGAGTGGCCAGAAGCGGAGAAGGCTGAGAAGCTGGCGAGAGGAGCTGCTCTGAAATGGGCTTCAGGGGTCTTTTACCGTCCCGAGAAACTGGAGGGGCTCGGGAAGTACCGGAGCCGAGAGATGCAGAGGAACAGCTCCATCCAGTCCCGGCTGAAGGTGGGTGTTTGCCACAGCCCACCCCATAGGCATGTGCAGCCTCCCCAGGCAGGGGTCCCCTCTTCTCCACTGAATCATCTTGGTGTCCACTGCTGGCAAAATCTTGGCCTTTGGCTGGTGCTTGGTGGGAGAAATGCAATTATTTAGGGGAAAAGATCTGGTAAATCCCACCCCACACCCCCTGCCCTTCCCCTGGGTAGTTTCTGAAGTGTTAAAAATGAGTTGCCTGTGTCACCCAGGCTGCTCAGCACATCCCACGTGAGACTCAGTGCTCCCCATCCCATCCCGGCACCAAAGCTCCCCCTCCCCACAGCTGGGAGGAGGCAACGAGCTCCAACCTGCCCCTGCCTCCAGGTCCTGCAGGAGAAACTCCATCTCTGCGCACACCAGCAAGGGCTGTCCTTGTCCCCTGTGCTCATCTCCCACCTCAGTGCCACCCTTTTTGCACAACCCCAGGAATGATTAGCCTCAGGACCCGATCTTCTCCCCGTTATTTTGGAGATGGTTTCTCCTACCCTGAACGTGGGTGAATTGTCCGGGAAGCAACTTGTTTTTCAAGTCATGTGGCCTCAGACAGCCACAAAACAGCTTGCTTCTGCTGATGCTGGGTAAAAGTGCTTCTTGGCACTGGGAGGCAGAAGTTAAATGGGAGGACCAGAAATGGAGATATGCCAGTGCCACTTTGGGGCTGGAAAAGATGGAAATCCATTTTGGAGGAGGGTCTGTATGACTACTGAGGTTCTTTGTGCCATTAATATGCCTTGGGGGCCACACTGGGAGCCCTGTGGCCTGCAAATATTTTGCAGAACCAAAGTAATATTTTAAAAGTGTAATGAGATGTGTGATTACTGTTCACCCTTGGTCACCCCAGAGTGATGCCCTTCTCCCACCTCCTGCAAAGCAGCCATTGCTCCTCCACCCCCTAAATAGTCACCGTGACTCAGTTTACCCAGAGGGGGAGGTGAGATGAGCCATTCGTGCTGCTGGAGCAGGTTTCTTGAAGCTGGGTGTGCTTGGGTCTGATGGGACAGAGTCGTCACGGAAGGTCTGGGAGATATGGTGGCAGAGGCAGATGTGACCTTGTGGGGCTGGGAGTGCACGCAAGAGAGACCTGGCGAGGCTGGGGCAAACGGTGTGTGAATCCTCCAGCCTTTGAGAGCTTCTCCACTGCCTTTGCCTCCTCTTCTGCTCCCCAGTCAACTGTCCAGTCCTACCTGGAGGGGGTAGATGCGGGGCTGGAGCAGCTGCGGTTGGCGGCCCAGGAGGTGCAGAGCGTGTGCCAGGACCTGGGGGCAGCACGCTGGGCCCTGATGGACAGCGTGGACCGTTTCCAGGGCCTCCAGCAGATGCGGGCGCTGATGGCAGAGCACGTGCAGCTGGCCTCGGTGGTCCAGGTGCTGCCCCAGCTCTTCTCAGGTAAGGCATTGGCCCCAGTCCTCGTGGATTTGGGCTGGAAGGTGCTGGGGAGAACTCCAGTCCAGCCCTGGGCTGGTGGCAAACCTAGAGCAGGTCACTCCAACTTTGTCGGTTGGGTTTGAAACATCTCTGTGGCTGGAGATGCCAGTGTCTCCCCAGGATCTCATCCAGCGTGGTCTTCTCAGAGCCCTGGATCTCAGACCCTTCCCCTCACCATCTCCCTGCTAACTGTGACCCTGGTACCCACCCCCTTTGCCCCCCCCAATCAATCCCAGCATCTCTCCTCCCTCTCCCACAGTCCAAGAGGTATTTTCCCATACCCTCCAGCTGCTTCATGGGCAGCACCTCCTGGAGGCCCACGCAGAGCTCATGATGATGGAGCACCTCCGTGATGACATCCTCTCCCAGCTGCACCTTCGAGGGCTCTCCAGTGCCCAGACGACTGTGCTGTCCTACTTTGGTGGCCTGCAGGAGCTCAACGAGAGCCTGGCCAAGCAGCTGTGGGACATCGTGGGCAACAGTCTGCAGCTGGTGCGTGAGGACCCAGTTCTCTTTGTCACTGCAATAAGGATCATCGAGAGGGAGGAGAAAATAGATGATACTCTGCTCCTGGAGGCCACCTTCCTGCCCCCCGGCCGCCCAAAGGGCTGGAAGCAGAAGTTTTACCAGGTTCTCCAGGAGGCAATCACAGGAGCCCGCTTTCATGCCAACGGTGTGGACGCTGAGGGGCCAGGGCTGGCCAGGCACCTGGCAACACTGCAGAAGGACATCGTGTCTCAGCTGCATGTGGTGAAGGACTTGATGGTCCAGTGCGTTCCAGCTCACTACAACATCCTCAGCGTCTGCACCACCACGTACCACCAGGCCCTCACCAGCCACCTCCAGGACATCCTCCGAGAAGACCTGGACAAACAGGCGCTGTTCCTCCTCCTTGAGTGGGCGCTTCGTGTGTACCACAGGTCAGCACCAACCCAAGCAGGGGAGGTTATGGAGAGTTGGGTTGGCCACCAGCACATGGGCGGGTTGGGAGAGTGGTTCCAGCTGCCTGGGGATGACCACCAGCAGGGCAGAGGAAGAGGTGGGAACTGCTGGAAAAACACAGGTCTTCCCAGCCCTGTCCCACCTCTGCCTTCCAGTCCAGAGATGATGGGTCACCCTGACCTTATCCCAGAAGTGGATGTTTCTGCTCTGGGCCCCTTGATGTCCCCCGAGCTGGTGGATCAGACGGAGAGGAAATATGTGGTGAAAGTCAAGGTGAGTGAGCGGGACAGCACACGTGCAATGGGTACCCAGTGACCACCACTGAGCCACCATCTGCTCTGACAGCAGCAGCAGACCATGAGCCTGTGGGCTGAGGCCCAGGACCCCCTGCTGTGCCGTGGGTTGGGTCTCAAGGGAGCTGGTACCTGATTTTTTGGGCTGACTGTTGGGGGTGTCCATCCCACAGGCCAGCGTGCTTGAGTGGCTGCAGAGGACCCTGGAGGTGGAATTCAAGGAGTGGTTCAGGGAAGAGGAACCTGAGAGAGACCATCAGGGTTTCTTCCAGTCGGCCTTGCCTGTCATTGTCATGCAGGTTGGGTCCCCTGCACCACGGGGCATGAGTGTCCCCAAAAAGGGGGCTGTGGCCTGCAGCCTCCCACCGACTCCCCTCCACTCTCCTCTCCCCGCACAGATGCTGAGTGAGAATATCCGAGTCGCCTCCTTGATCACAGACTCTCTGCAGCAGAAGGTCTACACCATGGCCTTGGAGGAGCTCGAGGCATTTCTGGGCCGGTCAGTGGAGCCCCTTGAACCCCTACCCATCCTCAAGGAACATGAGTCCCATGGCCAAGCCCCATAGGCTGATGGTGGAGATATCTGCCATGGGGCACCCAGCACTCAGCCAGGTCCCAGAAGGCTGTCTACCTATGGGGCTACTGTCCCAGCCTGTGGGGCCATTAGCTTCCAAGGCTTGCTGCCTCAAGCACCTCTCCAGTAGCCCTGCTCTCCTGAGGGGTCCAGAATGGGTCTTGTTGTCCCACCCTACCCAACAACGTGTCACTCTCCAACCTGGGGACAGGAGGTGGAAAGAGCCAAGTGAGCCGGAAGGGTTATGGGAGGTCTGTGTGCCCAGAGAGGCTTTCTGGGTCCTTGTGGCAAGATGTCTGGGGCTCTACCTACCCTTCATGGTTGACTCACTGTGTTGCAGTCTGAGGGAAGCCCTGGTGCAGTGTGGCAAGGAGCACCAGAAGGACCGTACCGTACCGAAGTACTATGTGTCCTACCTGCTGGCCATGCTCAACAACAACCTGGCTCTCAGGTAACGCGCGCCAGCACCTTGAAGGTCCTGTAGCAACCCCACTCCCCACTCCCCATCCCCGTGTGGGACCAGTGTCCCCACTGTCTTTTTTAGTCTACCTGTCCCCTCCCTTCTTCTCTCCTAGCTCCTCTGTCTCCTCCCTGCACCCCGACGCTGCCCGCAGAGAAGTCCCCGCGTCCCTCCGGGCCGCTCTGGAGAGGACGCAGAAGAAAACCTGCCAGCTGCTGCTGGAGGAGCTGCTCCTGGACCTGCAGGTGCGTTTGTCCACAGCCCCTGAGGCGGGCAGGGCTGCAACAAACCCCCGGCCCCAGCAAGAACAGCACCTGCTGCTGCTGCTGCAGCCCTGGGCACGGGTTTGTTCCTGCCCGGGCTCCCCGCCACGTACCCCGGCCAGCATCCTGCAGCCGTCTCTGCCAGCCTGGCTCCGGGCCCTCCCTACCCCCACCTGCAGCTCAGGTGACGTCTGTCACCCCCCGGCGCTGCCCGGTGTGGCTGGGACGGACGGATTGTGGCCCCCAAACCACTGACCAACAGAGCCTGTGAGCCCACCCACCCCCCCCCCGGGCTGCCCCCACGCTCCTTCGTGTGACCGCTTCACGGCAGAAACCCAACGGGAGAGCAGCAGCCAGAGGACACAAGCCCCTGTGCGACTGCCCGAGTCATTTCCTGCCAGCGCGGTCAAATTTAGCTTTCCTGGAGTCTGGACCAAAAAAAAAAAAAAAAAAAAAATCTGGAATAATTAAGGGCTTTTGCTATTTAGGGCTTGAACAGTATTGAAAACAGCGGCTAAAAGATGAAACGCTCGCAGGCGGCTGGGGCAGAGACGGAGAGGGAATGTCTGCCTGCAGGCAGGAAGGCAGGCAAGGACAGCAGGGGAAGGAGGAGGTCGAAGCCCTCGGCCAAAAACATGTGACGTCCCCACGAGGGAAGTGGAGAGGAGTGGAAATGAAAAATAAAATCACAGCAGGAGAGGCCCCGAGTGGGTGGGGGAGGAGCAGCTCGCTGCCCACGATCATGACCTAGAAAAAGCCCCAAAATGTAGTTTTCTGGGCGCCGGGGAGGGGCGGCCCCAGCGTATTTCCGTAATTTCCTAATCTAGACCCCTCTGCCATGTTTTTGTTGAGCTTGGGCTGGCGGTGGCCGTGGCACAGGGCGCTGCCCCGCTGCCGGAGCCGTGCGAGGAGGGCACCCCACGGCTGCTCCTCTGCTTCTTCCAGCCCCTCTGCCTGCAGCTGCCTTCCCGCAAGTGGCTCTCGGGCTCCCAGCTCGTCAGCAGCATGTGCGAAGTGATCGACAAGTACGCCGAGGACTTCTCCCACGTCAGGAAACCCATCTTCACGGTACGGGTTTTGCTGTGGGGTGTCCTTCAAATATAGGGCAAGGAGGTCGGGTGCAGGATGCAAGGCTGGGCGGGGGGGAGGCGGGGGGGCAGTCGCTGCTGGGTTTGCCAGGGAGTCTGTATCCTCCGGAGCAGCTCCGAGGGCACTGCCACCTGGAAACGTTGAGAATTTCCCCCAAATTCAACCGCTTTCCTCCAGCCAGAGGGCTTCCCAGCAGGTTGTCCCCTGGTGTTTGCATCCTGCCCCTTTCCCTGGGGCGATTGGGGTCCCGATGCCCAGCGCTAACAGCTCTCCGCCCCCCTCCCCTTGGCCCCCAGCTCCTGCTGATGGAGAGCGAGCTCCTGGTGGCCAGCCAGTACCTGCGGGCCCTCATGCAGAAGAAGATGGTGTGCAAGAGCAAGGAAGAGCGGGGCCAGCTCTGCGACCGTCTCCTGCAGGACGCCACGCAGCTGCGGGAGCTCTTCTGTGGCCTGGTGAGGGGTGTCCACGTGTGGCAGGGAGCCCGGGCTGGGCCACGGGAAGGGGGAGCATCTCACAGCGAGGTGGGTGCAAGGAGCTCCATGCTCACCTCCGTCACCCTCCTGCCCACGAACAAGACGTGGCTGTTACACTCAGGAGGTTGTGAGGCCAGGATGAGCAGAACTGGTGGGATTAGGAACTCATGGGACCGTTGCACCCTGCCCAGCGTGGGTCAGTGAGGCTGCACGGCCTCATCTCGCCTTGGGGTGAGCCAGCCCCACCCCCCCACCCCCCGATGGATGGGGACATGCTAAGTGGGGAGACACCAGCTGCAAGGAACCAGGTCCCCAGATGGTCACCGAGGACTGGGCTAGAGCTCAGCAGCCACCATGGTGGCCTCCTTCTGATCTCACATGTGGCCACCCTCCCTCCCAGGGTCTGGACGGGAGCCAACAGAGCCTGGAGGCCATCTTTGCCCTACGGGAGCTGATCTGCCTCCAAGACCCAGCGCTGCTCAGCCTGGAGGTGCTGGGCTTCATCACCAAGTACCCTGATGTCAGGTATGAAGCTCAGCTCAGCTCGCCTGCGGGATGAGCCAGGCTTGGGGCTGCCACAGGGAGCCAGGCTTGGGCTGGACTCCATGAGGTTACGCTGCAGAGCAAGCAGGAACCTGGGCTTTTCCCCCCTCCTTCCTGAGGTTTCCTTTTTTCCACGCTCCAGATTTGAGGGGTTCTTTGCAAAGTCCCAAGGACGCAGATGTAAAGGAAAAAGCAGTTTTGCTGTGGCAATTACCCCTCTGTATTTGGTGGCCAAACAAACTGTGAGAAATCAGAGGGCTGGAGTCCCTCTGCTGGGAGGGGGGGCTGAGAGAGTTGGGTTCAGCCTGGAGAAGAGAAGGCTCCAGGGAGACCTTGGAGCCCCTTCCAGTCCCTCAAGGGGCTCCAGGAAAGC
>JAOQGH010000062.1:23865673-23879236 GCA_025769975.1 Gallinago jamesoni | reverse complement strand
GTTGGAGGGGGCTTGGAGCAACGTGGTGTGGTGGGAGGTGTCCCTGCCCAGGGCAGGGGGTGGCACTGGGTGGGCTTGAAGGTCCCTTCCAACCCACACCATTCTGTGATTCTCAATTACAAAGCACCAAATTGGGAAGCTCAGAATCAGCCCAAACCTATGAAATGGCAAACCTAAATTCGCAAGGTTTGGGGGTTTATTTTCAAACAAATTTTAATGTTTGCCTGGTGCAAAGTACCGGCTCTCCCCTTGCCTCAGCTCTTCTGATCGTGGGAGGTTTGTGGGACACAAGCCCTGTGGATGTGCTGGGACTCACCTCTTGCTCTCTGCCCAGCGACGAGCACATCTCCACCTTGCTGGACCTGCGGGGGGACGTCTCCAAGGAGGTGCGACACATGGTGCTGGAAATGATGGCTCAGAACCCCCAGGTCCTGCCCGAGAGCTACCGGCCCATCTTCAGCACCATCCTGGTCCCCGCGCCCGAGCTGCCCTTCTGCCTTCGCAAGGGCAAATGTGCCTGACGCTGCGGCCCACACAGGCGCAAAATCTCCCCCCACGGATTTTGGGGCCACGCAGGACCTCTCTGAGGCTGTGAGAATGGAGGTGACCCACGGCATCCCCGTGCACAGCACCTCACCCAGACCGTCCCTAGCACAGGGTATGTGCCATCCTCCTCTGGGCCTGCCTTCGTGAGCCGAGTGTCCCCTGCGAGCGCCAGCTGGAGACCTTGGGTCAGGAGAAAGTCAACCCACAGCTCTTCTGCTGGCCTGGAGAGATATTTGGGTTTCCCCTGTCTCCAGCCAGACTTTGGAGCCGGTGTGTCCTGGACTTTGGTGTCACCCCAGAACCCGGGCAGGCTGGAGCCCTGGCGGGAGGGTTTTAGCCATGGAAAGTCTTTCCTGCTTTGGATCAGCCCAGAGGGCCTGGTGGGGCTGCTCCTCCACCAGCCTGGGCCCTGCATGGACGCTGGAGAGCAGCTCAGCCAGCTCTTCACGGCTCACGGCCACAGCGAAGGGTGGTGAGACCCTCTTTGTGCCACGGCCCCTGTCCCTGCCGGCGTGAAGGGACAGCTCTGAGTTCCGCTGCACTGCCCAGCTCCTGGCCCTGGCTCTTGCCCTCCCTTGCACTGGAGTCCAAGACTCTCCAGCCTCTGAGAGCAGGAGCCGAGTTGTGCCTGGTGTGTTGAGCATCCTCCTGGCCCAGTTTCTTTGCCTACATCCTCTGCTGCACTCCAGCCCTTGGTCATCTCCACGTGAGGATGAGGAGCAAAGTCTTTCTCTGTGCCTGCATCCCTATGCCCTGGCAGGTCTCCATGCTCTGCCATGCTCCCTACCCCATGGTGGGCCCCATCCTCCTGTCCTCGTGTGGTGCCACTGTCAGAAATAAAGGCCTGAGCTCTGTGCTGATGATGTCCCAGCTCTGCCCTGGGGGTCAGGGCAGGGATGAGGGCATGGGGGTGGCACAGTGTGGGGGGAATCCACCCCCCTGCTCAGCATCACCCCAGGGATGGCTCCCAGTGCCACCCCAGGAGCTTCACCCAAGGCCGTGGGGGATAATGAAGACTCTACGTTGTGTGTCCCCTGCACATCCAGGATGGTGACAGAGGGGGTTCGTGGGGGGCTATTTCCCTTGAGGTGAAGGGGGAGCAGCTGCAGTGGGGGGGGGGGATGCTCCAGGTGGAGGGGTCACTGTCCTCCTTGGGGCTTGCAGTGTGCTTGCCACACTGGCCATGGCTACCATTTGCCTGGGAAGGCGTCTGTCCTCCCCAGCTGGCCCTGGGACACGCTCACCTGTACCAGGGGCAGGGGTCAAGGGGGTGGCCCTGGACCCTGGGAATGTCCAGGTGGGACGGCTGTGCTGTCACAGGTTGGGGCTTCACAGCCACAGAGGAAAACTGTCACCCTGCCAACAGATCTGAAACGCACCTGGGGACAGGGTGACCTCCCACTGTCCCAGCACATCCAGCCCCACTGCCACCCCACCTGTGTGCCCACAAGCAGCCCCCCCCAGGGTGCTCTCTCCCTCCGCAGCTCCACAGGCTGCAGTGAGAACTGACGCAACTCACTACAGCGATAGCCCAAGCCCCCCAGGGTGCCTTTGGGCAGCACGTTCTCACGTCCCTGCTTGTTGGGGGGGGGGGGGGGGGGGGGGTGGGTGAGGTAGGTGCCAGGTTTGGGCCACCACTGCTGCCCGCAGCTGGCAGAAGGCAGTGGGGGGGACCTTGTCCTGCCTGGCTGTGAGCCACGCGGCTCCTGGTGGCTATAAAGGTGGCAGCACGTGTGGCCCTGGGGCACGTCCCTGTCCTCCAGGATGGCGTTCCTGCGGGCACTCCTCTGCCTGGCCCTTGCCAGCGCCGTCTCGGGTAAGCGCAGTCCTCGGGGTGCAGCAGGACTGGGGTAACCCCCCCCACCCTGGGGACAGCGATGCCAGCGCAGGCTGCTCTGGGGGGGGGAAGTGTCACCCTGGTGCCCCTCTGGCTCTCCCACAGGCTGCGGGGTGCCCGCCATCACCCCCCTGGTGCAATACAACGAGAAGATCATCAATGGGCACAACGCGGTGCCCGGCTCCTGGCCCTGGCAGGTGTCCCTGCAGGTACAGCACCCTTCTGCTCCCCGGGCACCCAGGGGACCTGTGACACCCTCTGCCTGTCCCCAGCTTGGGGGGGACACCTCCATCTGCCCAGCTCTTCCTCCCTCTCTCCTCCCCAGACCCGCTCGGGAAGCCACTTCTGTGGTGGCTCCTTGATCAGCGACGAATGGGTTGTCACGGCTGCCCACTGTGAATTCAAGTGAGGAGTGATGCCCGGCCGGCCACCACGCTGCCACCCAGCAGGGACTTGGGGCTTGGGGCGTGCTGGGCACGGCCAAATGGCACTTGGGACACCCCCCAAAAAGCCAGCACCCAAGGGAATGAGCCACCCAGGGCTCCCTTGGCCACATGATGCCCCGTGCCCGTGGCTCCCACCCTGGGTGCCGGCTGCCGCACGCCCTCCTGACTCCCCTGCTTCTCTTGCAGCCCATACGCCCACGTCGTTGTCCTCGGGGAATATGACCTCACCTCCAGCTCGGAGTCCCTCCAAGTGAAGACCGTGTCCAGGGTGAGATGCGCTGATGTGGCCACGGCGCTGGGACATGGCTGCAGCTCCGCGTCGCGGCTGCTCCCCGAGGGCAGGGCTGAAGCCCGATGGTATCATATGTTGGGGTGGGTTTTTTTGGGCAGGCCGTCACCAACCCCAACTGGAACCCCAACACCTTCAACAATGACATCACCCTGCTGAAGCTCTCCTCGCCCGCCCGCCTGGGACCCCGCGTCTCCCCCGTCTGCCTGGCACCCGCCAACGTGGCTCTGCCCACCGACCTCCCGTTGGTCACCACCGGCTGGGGACGCATCAGCACCGCCTGTACGTACGCTCCAGCTTCGGGGAGGGCCACGGGTGGCCACCGGCTTTCCTGGGGGGCTCTGCAGCATCTGGGGGTGGCCAGGGTGGGGTGACACCTCCCGTGGACGTGGGGATGGGGCAGTTGAGCAGTTGAGTGACAACATACCAGGGGTGACCGTGCACGAGGACATTTCGCCCTTGCTCAGGGCTGCATGCATGAGATGATGCCACCCACAGGGGAGAAGGGGGACATTGGGACAGCTCTGCATGGCACCCACCCTGTGGTTGCGAGCTTGCCCAGGGTGCCAAAGGCCCCAGCAGACTCCTGCCAACACCGGGGTGATTTAATGGCGCTTCTTTCCCCACTAGCCCAAGCCATGGCCCCACGCCTGCAGCAGGTAGTCGTGCCCCTGATCTCCCCGAGCCAGTGCATGCAGTACTGGGGCAACCGGATCACCAGCTCCATGCTCTGTGCCGGTGGCGTCGGTGCCTCCTCCTGCCAGGTAAGGAGCCCAGGTCCCACTGCACCCCAGGGAGGGTGGAAGAGGAAGAGGACATGGGCATCTCATATTTCTGGAGCCAGTGACTCAAGCTGTAGCACCTGGCTGCAGCCGGGGTGGCAGGGACCAGCTTGGAGCACGTGCTGGGACCACTAAAGTGTCTTCTCCGCAGGGTGACTCTGGTGGACCTCTGGTCTATCAGAACGGGAACGTCTGGACCTTGGCTGGCATCGTCTCCTGGGGAAACAGCAACTGCAACATCCGCACGCCCGCCATCTACACCCGCGTCAGCCAGTTCCGGAACTGGATCGAATACGTGGTTTCTCAGGGTTAGAAGGTCCCCTTCCCTGGGTGCTGCTCCCGGCGCGGTGGCATTGGCGAGGGCTGAGCTGGACGCAAGGCACCCCAACTTGGAAATAAAGTGTCAGCATTTGCGTGTGCCAAGTGCTGCCTCTGGTTTTTGTGCAGCGCAGACTGGTGTGGAAGGCGCAGAGAGGAAGCCTGGGGCACCCTATGGTCCTCTCCCGAACTCCAGCACCTCCCAGAGCTGCTCAGGGGGTCTTGAAGCCCACCATCAATGCTGGCACCAGCCTCCAGGCCACCGTGGCATTGAGGGTGGGTGATGGCACCTGGAACGGCCTTGCCGCTAACCCAGGAGGTCTCCAGCACCAGCTGGTCCCACCAGCACTAGCTCCTCCAGGAAAGGGACTGTGGAGCTCACCAGCACGAGCAAGTGATGGAGGGTGGGCTCTGGTGGGCGCATGGGATCTTAGAAGATCCCTGTTTGCAGGTGAATGCTGGAACTGGTGTCACAGCCTGAGGACACAGAGCTGAGAGGGAGAAATGCCAGCGGCAGCTCCAGCTCCTGGGGGCGGTGGGAGGGGGCAGCTGGAGAACAACACGCCGTTTCACAGGCGCAGATTTGCCAGGGAACAGAGCAGGAAACTGAAGGCCATCCCAAAGGAAAACGTGAAGCCAAGACAAAAATCCAAGGCCAGGCAACAGGTGGCAGAAGTTTTCACCCAGCACATTTTCACCCAAATGGGTTCTTGAGACAACAGCAGGTCCAAAAAACTCGAGTCTCGTGTTCACACCCGGTCAATGAATTGAAACCTGGTTCCTGGCAGCTCCTAAAAGAGCTGGTCCCGACCCCGTGGAGAGGAGCAGGATCAGACTGTCCCAACGCGGGGCGTGGGGTTTTTTCCGTCACCAGTGAAGCGAATGCAACACAAAACCTCCGCTGTGTGAATCCCAGTCAAGCAGTCGCAGCAAAAGCACAGACATTCCCACGGGAAGGACTATAGATCACGAACGGAGGGTAAAGACAAATACGTTTGAGTTTAAAAACCCCCAAACTGCTCAAATACAGCTCAGGGCTGATAAGTTTTCATTTGATTGGACAAAATTTAGCTTCATTTAGCGGTCTGCTCTGCAGGGAGCAAGAGCAAGTAGAGCAAATTGATGTGGGGGCTCGCAGAGAAAGGCGTGAAGCTGCTGGCTCGGACTCACCTGTCTTGGAAAGCCTCTCCTGGAACATGGGGGACAAGGGCACGGGGGCCGAGCATCTTGAGATCTCCCCTATGGCTGGTGGCAGCAGCTGCACGAGGTACATACTGGTCCCACCAGTCTGGTGTGACATTTGGAGTGTGCTTTCACACCATGGTACCTGATACTCCGGCTTTATCTAGCTCCTGAAGGACCCTGAAGACAGTTGAACGTCGGAGGTGGTGGCCATAAGAAACTGGTGGCCACATGGAGCTTCATACAGGAACTGATGAAGTGCAGCACGATGGGTCATTTGCTCTGTGTGTTCAGGCCACCATCACCCCTGCCACTGCTGGGAGAGGGTCCCTTGTCCCTGAGAAATCACCTCTCTTCCAGGAGGACATGGGGTAAAAGGGGGGTTGCATTTTTCACTCGGTGTTCCAGGTTTTCCTGTTCACCCACAGAAGCTGCCCAGAGTGAAACCAGAGAGGTGAGGAGCTGCTGGGGGCAAACCAGCGTATTTCTCTGGCCCCGCTTGCCACCTTGCAGCCAAAGAAAACCAAACAAAATGCCCAAAGTACCCGTTCAGTGCCCAAACCCTGCCTTCCAGCAAGAGCCTGAGTGCCCGACTCACCTGGAGCATCTCGTGGACATCCCAGCCCCACACAAGGTCTGCTGCAGGCAGCTCCTGGCCCGGCAGCTGCCTGAAAGACACCATAAAACTCTTTTATGGCCACTCGGGCACCTTCCTGCTGCGCTCCAAGAAGGAATCAGAGAGAGGGGTGAGCAGCTCCTGGCTTCCCATGGTTTTCCTGACCAATTGCTCACTCACAGCCCAGAAAGCGGCGCCTTTCAGCACTCCTGTCCGCCGGGCAGAAGTAATGACAGCAGAGCCAGGGGGTACACAGAATACATTTACATGTTGAGCAGACCGAGTACACAAAATAAATAATTCTGTACACTCTAATCGTAACGTTACAGACTTAATTACAATGGTTCAGACCTCATCCTATAGGACAGTCCTTAGCGGAAAGGCAGGACTCCAAAGGTAAGTCGCAGAACGGGGCGCTTCTCGGAACAGCCTCGTTAGGAGACTAATGGGACACGAGACCAGAGTAACTTCCAAACCATTCCAACCCCAGCGCCGGAAATTTGGCAACCAAAAATAACAGCAAGGGCCGGAAGACCTCCGGGTCCCGAGAGCTTCCCGGGAGGTGTCTTTCCGTAGCGAAAGGCAACAGGAAAAACTCACGGCATCTGGGTGTGCTGGCCGGAGCTGCTGGTTTCTAACCAACCTCCTCCCTGTTCAGCAGAAAACCACAGTGCAACGACTTCTGCAACAGCAGCCGGTGGCTCGACCGTCACACAAGGGATCTACAGCATTAACCACGCAGCAGAGGACAGCAGGAGGAGGAGACGCCACCGGCGGGCAGGCAGAGCTCCCTCCACCCCAGGGATACTCAACTCAGGGGGGAAGGTACCACCCTCCACGATGCTGTTGCCACTGCATGTCCCTGCTGCTTCACATTTTTTGGGGGGGAGGGGGGCAAATTTACAGCTCAGGAAAGGCACAGCTGACACGTAGGCACCTGCCTCCGCAGCACCCGAGAGCTGCTGCCTTAATCCAGGCTGAAAGTGGTCAGAAAAAGCACCAAAAACCTCCCGAGAGTGGTGTAGGCGAGTTGGGGCTGGGTATCCGGCACTGAGTGGGCAACAGGCACTTTGTGATGTTCTCCAGGACGAAGCGGAGGCGGCGGGAGGCCGGGACACAACCTCCCTCCCTGCACACCCAAGGTCTCACACTGCCACTAGAGAACAGTTTGCAGCTCCTCCAGAGGGTGATCCCTCCTCCCCCCGGCTCCGAAAGCCAATCTCCGTGTTGCTTTGCATCATTTTAAAAAACTAAATTAAGTCAAAATAGTTGAGGTTTTAATTTACCCTCCCTCAAACCCTCCAAATTGTCACTTAAAATAGCAATATGGCCCCATATAGCCTAATAAGAGGCCAGTAACCGCCACGGTTGTCCCAGGTTGTATAAAATATTCTTGAGCTGAGTCTGCACTGCAGGGTCCTGCGAGGGAGGGAGCCTTCTCCCACCTTGCAGGGCATCACACAGATGCTACTCCCCAGCTCCAGGACTCGCCACAGCTCCTGCAAAGCCAAACCCAGAGTTGCTGCCCAGTAGCTGAGTTAACCACCATTCCTATTCCAGTTTGCGCATCGCAGAAAAAGTTGACTCCGTCAGTACTTCAGCCCAACGCTCAGGTAGAAAACAGGACTGAGAAATGGAGCAGGGCGTAAGAAAGAATGTAAATTACCAGAATAGAAAATACCCGACCTAAAAGAAGAAAATATCTGAAGTTAAGAGTTTTAGTTTATGATTTCCAAAACAAATAGGTAATGCAAGCCCTACACTGCAGCAGGTTTCCACACAACCACCAAAGCCAGCAGGTCAGAGCCCTTCTGTCTGGATGTATTCTCACCACAAGACCACAAACCTTTCCCTCACGGGTGGCTGTAGATTTCCAAGAACAACACAGTCCAGGAACTGGCAGGAGCATCTGGATGCTCTCACAGCCTCAGTGTTAAACAGCACAGACTTCTGCTGGATTGAAGGAAGGGGAAGGGTTACCACCACCGGGTTGATATGTTGGTTTTTTAGAAACCTGAGAAGGGTGAGAAGTCAATCAAACATGGACAAGTCATTGCTGTTTTACCAAAATACACATAAAAATACTTTATGTACTCAAAAATATGTGTGCAAGTCTGTAGACCACCTAATGTTATTTCTGGAAGACCTTTTCACATTCATTTCCAATAATCCTCAAAAAAAAAAAATAAAAATCAAGAATCAATAGGCTCTCCCCCGAGAGAGCAGCCAAACTCCCGGGATGAAACGATGGGATTTTTTTTACACAGTACTGCTAAGTTCCAAAAGACAATCAATGGTAATTCCCCTTACTCTTTACAACTGCGTTTCCCTGAAACAGAACACGCTGGGAAGCAACACCCTGAGCTGCTCCATCACATCTCATGGTGGGAGAAAGTCCCAAACCTACTGCTTCCAGCCTCAGCACCTTCAATCTCTGCTTTCCGCTAGCGTCCCCTAAGATGTCACCCCAGCAGGGTGCTGGTGAGCATCTCCTTTAGATACTGGGAGGGGAGGGAGTGACCGTACACGTCTTTGCCCCAGCATTGAGCACCCCTTCCAGCGGGGTGGGCTAAAAATGCTGTTCTTTGGGAAGAGTAGAGGAGAAAACGGTGCCGTGCTGAGAAAGCTGTGGAACAGCTGGGACTGCAGGTGTGGTTGAGGACCATCACCCAGCACACCAAACCCTTCAGAAAGAGCATCTCACCCTGCAACAGTGGGCACATAACCAGAAGAAGGCTGCAGTTGGACAAGGATACAGTAAAAGCTGCCGCTAGGTGTCATTCCAGCTTCATTTTCATTGTATGGACAGAAGAACAGAAAACAAAAGCAGGGCTTTACCGAGATTTGCACCCCAGCTGACAGAAAGATGGCAACTTTGGGATGGTCTGGAGAATGCATTTGTTACCTGAGTTCTACCGGCTAATTCAGTACCAGAGGAAGTCTTGCAAAAACCCCTATGAGCCAAATTAAAAACCACCATTAAGAGCCAAAGAAAGAGATTTAAAAATTGAACAAAAGAAAAGACATTTCAGAGATTTAAGCTTCCAAAATCCCCAAATAAGGCACTCCTGAAAAGTGTAAACTCCTGAGAGTCAAGATAAACTGAGAGCTGAGATGCTCCCGTGGAACAGAGATGAGGAGAGATGATCAAGACAATTCACAGTGAAGAGCTTCTTAGAGGAGAGATGGAAGGTGTCTGAACTGCCTACTGCCTGTCCCCCTGGCCAGCTGAAAATGTGACACAACTGCAAGGATAAAAGCACCTGAGGAACTGTCCTTAAGCTGGACCTTGCTATGTAACATCTGGACCACCGCGGTTTTCCGGCCAGAGCAAAAGCAGAAAGATGAGCGGGGGGGACACGGGAGGAGCTCTGCCAGTCTCCCCTCTGCCCACACATGTTATTCTCTGGGTTCCTGCAAATACTAAAGATAGAAAAAGCCAAGAGCGTTGTAATCAAATGATGGAAGGAAAGCCCATAAAGATTCTGCCCATTATTACATGGAATTTTTCCATGCAAACAAGAAAATACTGCATTTGTAAAGAGAATTTGGGTTCTTTTTTTCCAGAAAAGCCAAAGCCCCTTATGGGATGGACCTAGTCCTCTTTGGTGCGATCCCGTAATGGTGGGATGCCTGAGGAGCACATCTCCGTGCCCCAAAGAGGCAGGTTGTGGCCACCCGCTACTGCTCATGGATGTGAAGGGTCCTCCTTTCTGCCAATTCACCGCCCGGTCGCCGCACATCACTGCAGAAAACGGAATCAGGAACCTATAGAGCAGTTGCCAGGAATCTATACAGCAGCATTTTGCTTCCCAAGTACGTTTCCACCCCAAAATTCACCACCAATCACACTGCTTGGAACATTTCCCGGTGAAAACCCGATTGCTGAAAAGAGCAATAAAGCAAAAAATTGTCACAGATGAGAACATTCTTGATCTGCTTTGTTCAAACTTGGCCAGACAGGAGCTCAAGGTCCTCACCTTCTTTCCACCTTCATTTATCCCCCCCAAGGGAAAGCACAAAGGATCAGTGTGGGCAGACATCTGGCCAACATTTGTGCGTTTTGATGGTCGATTGGTTAAAGGAAAGGGTCTCAGGTTCTAGAGGTCTTGGCCCAGCTTATCATTTTGACCTCCTCACACGGGCAAAACACCTATTTTAAGGATAAACATGAAAACAACCAGGAGAGTAGAGAGATCCCAGTGTCTGGGTGTGACGCTCCAAACACGCAGAAGACTCTTCCGAGCAGCAGCTCAGAACCAGAAGCCCTCTGAGAGCGCGTCCTGCCATCTCACAACCTACCAGGGAGGAACAATTTTCCAGCTGATACTCGTCTTGGAGCAGTTGCTGCTCCTGAAGCTGTTTGCAGTTAATACGAGGGGAACCGAACTGTTTACGATGCAAAATAAGGCAAGCTGCCTGTTTTGTCAGAAATCACATCTAGTTTATAGTCCATTGTAACAAACCAGGGAAGACTATGTGAGAGGGCAACAGAAGCAGAAGAAACTTTTTTTTTTTGCAGTCCTCAGATCTGAAAAATAAAACCATTTTTGGTAATTCTGTGGTATGCCGATGGAAGAAAGACTGTGTGTGATACAGTAGGATGGGCACTCAGAGGAAGGGCAAACGGCAAAGGATCTGGAGTTTGCAAAATAACATGCAAAACCACGCAGAGGATTTAGAATTCACCCCAGCGACACATACAGGCTGTCCTCAGGTTTCCTCTGCCATATTCCCTACCACACGCCCGGGCACATCAAGCTCTGCTGACAGTGGCCATGGGCCATCCCAGCTTTGGGGTGGGAGGCACACCCTTTGAGATTCCCTTTTTTTTTTTTCCCTTAGCACAGAAAACGCAGTCTTCTCTCACCAAAACTCTGCTGTTTGCTGATCAAGAGGGGCTGTGGCCAGAGAGTCAGAGCTCCCTGGAGATGCGACCAACCACTTAAAACCTTGCTGACACTGAAACACAGCAGCAGAGACATCAATCCTGGGCGGAAAGGTTCTGCTCACCAGCCCCTTGAGCTCGCACAGCTTCCACCTTCAGCCCAGAGCCAAGCAAGCACTTCCCAGATGCACATCAAGAAGCAAAACGTACAGCTTTTCATGTGAAAAGTTTCAAAAAAAACAGCATTCTCCTTCCCTGCAGATCTTGCCTCTGCTGTCACAAGAGGCCCAATTCACCCTGAGACTGTGCCATCAGCCCCGCTCTGCTGCTCTAACCAGTTGGGAGATATCTCAGGAGGCTTGCACAACGCTCAGCTCTATAGCACTCACCTTCCTCAAGAGACCCTTCACAAGAGGCACCCCCCATCACCCATCCAGCACAAGAAAACCCAAAAGGCAGCTTTTTTCCTGTTGGATTTAAGTCACACCTAACAGCTCAGAGGTGTTTGTGTAACATCTCCAGGTTATTATCACAGACTGGACCTCTGCTACCCAAGATGTAGCACCACTACCCCAACCCTGATGCTAACGGAGCCATCTGTGGCCATCCCAACCTCTTCATCCCACCACTTCATTGCCCCAGAGCAGGAACAGCAGAACTGAGACAAGACAAAGGCACACAAAGCAGGGGAACCCTGTAAAATCTGCAGACAGGGAGCAATACGTGGAACCACCGAAGTGACATGGACAGTAACACTGATCTGAAGGGCACAGGACACGTAACACGTCACAGACATGACAGGGCCATCAGAACAACAAAACCTGGATGGTAGGCACTGGTCTTGCTGCAAACAGAGGAAGGATAATTCATGGGGGACAGCAAGGAACTCCCCCAAACCCTGCCTTGGCTCTCTGCCTACCACGAATTTCCGGCAGAACAACAATCCTCTTCCCACCCCTCCACCAGGAGCATCCAACCCAGCCCGGATCAAAGGAACCGGCTCCCAGCTCCGAGCCCGCAGCGCTTCAGCCTGGTTGTCAATTTGCCTGGCGGCTCCTCGCACAGCTTGAGCACCCCCCTTGACGTCACCAGGAGGAATGGCAGCCCTTGGGGGAAACCTCGCAGCTTGGAAAAGTGCCGTCTGGCTGCTCTTTGGGAGGAGCGGGTGGGCAGCGCGCCGGCGCTGAGTCAGAGCTACCCGACTTCTAACGGCGTGTGTGACTCACCCCAGCTTCGCTGCAGAGGCACCACACAGTCTGACTAAACCAGCTCAAAATTTGTGTATATCTCATCTTTAAATACATATACACCCCCACATATGTGCACACACATAGGTGCGTGTACATACCCATAAAGTGATTTCCTTTTTTTTTTTTTCTTCATATGCAAGTGAGAGAAACGTAACGCTCTGGAACTAATAAATAACTATGAACAACCGAGCTCCTGGGCTACAGAAAGAACTCTTCTCCCCACATGGCGCCTCAATTTGCGTCTTACTCAAGGCTCTGAGCCCACGAGGGCTCCCCCGCTTCCTGCGTGAGACCCCATGGGATGGCCACCACGCTATTCCCTTTCCTCCGCGCAGGGGGGGACACCTGGAGGAAGGGAGGGAGGGAGGAACCTGGATGTTCCTCACCGAGTGAGGGACAGAGAAGACATCTGGAAAGACGCCTGGCAGGTCCCAGCCCAGTGCTCAGCCAGTGTACTGCTGCTGGTAGCGCAGGTTGAGCTCACGCAGCTCCCGTTCCCGAACCCGCCGTGACTTGTTGGATTTGGTGGAACGGCTGGAGCGGGTGGACTGCGCCGACTTGGTGCTCTGGCAGCGGGAAGACGCCCTCTTGAGAAGGTTTTGGGAAATGGAACGGTGTAGGTTCTTCATGGAGGAAGAGGCTGCCATGCTGACCACCCACGGGTGCTTTAGGGCCTGGAGGGCTGTCATCCTGTCACTGGGGTCCACCGTGAGTAGCCGATCGATGAAATCCTTGGCCAGGTTGGACACACTGGGCCAGGGCTGAAACACAAAAGAGATGATTAGAATGAAACATCCCAGCATGGCTTCACGGATTAATTAATTCCTCCCATCCCCAAAAGGCGCTTCAAGGCATTTTGCTTCTTCCATTCTCTCTTTCGTCCTCAAATCTTCCAAGTTGTATCTGCTCAAGGAGAATTATTACTTCAAGAGACTGTCAGGGGGAGAGGCTGAATTAGTGGGAAAGGTCTACGCGCTCATTAGGTGCAGTGTGGATCCGTCCAGCAGCGGGGCTCAGGTGCCCAGCCTGACCAGTAGCTGACCCTGGATCCCCATCTTCCCAGTTGCCTTGAGCCTACAAACACCTACACACACACAAGCTGTCTCAGTCAACCCTCAGACTCAACCATCTCTCCAGCAGCTGGCTGGGACCTCCCTTGTCCCTCTGGTCACCAGATCCTCCTGTGGTCTCGTCCTTGTCCTTACAGATACAAACACATACACACATATGGATGGTCAACACACTTGGAGGGATGGGATGCCATCCAGAGGGACCCAGACAGGCTGGAGAGATGGACCAGTGCCAACCTCATGAGGTTCAACCAGGCCAAGTACAGGTCTTCCACTGGGTAGGGGGCCACCCCAAGCACAAATCCAGGCTGGGCAGAGAATGGCTGGGGAGCAGCCCTG
>JAOQGH010000062.1:23828965-23863612 GCA_025769975.1 Gallinago jamesoni | reverse complement strand
CTGCCCCTCTGCTCCGCTCTGGGGAGACCCCCCTGCAGGGCTGCCTCCAGCTCTGGGGCCACCAACAGCAGAAGGACGTGGAGCTGGTGGAGCGGGGCCAGAGGAGGCCCCGGAGATGCTGGGAGGGCTGGAGCCCCTCTGCTGGGAGGGGGGGGCTGGGAGTTTAATTTCTGCCGAAATACCGTATTTGCAGTAATGTGAGAAGTGAGAACATCTCCTGCAGCATGAGGTGAAGGTTGGGCTGTGGACAAAGCCAGAAAGAAAACCACGGCAAAATCCACTGTAAGAGAGGGGTTTAGGAGGCAGCGTGGTTAGCAGAAAAAAAAAAATCAAGTGTTGAATGGACCCAGGCAAGGTTTCTGCAATCACTGGGTGTTGTGGGGTCTCACTCCTCCTCACTCCACCAATATGGAATTTTTCAAGCACATGGAGGCCACATCCCAAGCAGCGTTAAAAAAAGCCCGAGGAGATTCAGGCAACGAAGTGAAGATTTTGATACAATATTTAAGGTCACGTACAAACACATCCATGTAACCGAGTGGAAAACGTGTGGTTAAACAAGGAAAAGGCTGCTCTTCTGTGTCTTTCATTCCTTTCTGCCTTTGGTGAGGAAGAAAAGAACCCAGCTATTTTAAACTTCAGAGTCCACCAACCATACAGCCAGATATAACACCCTTTTCTTGTGAAAAAGGTCTAAAAAAGGTACGTCCTGATTTGTCTGCAATCTACTGTTCCCGAAGGCAACTTTCTCTTTCAAAAGACTCAAAGGCTCCAAGCAAGAGAGCTAATCCGCTGGAGGATTTTATAACAAAAGCAGGGATGCTCCTGGAATTCCAGCCCAGCTCCCAGCCCCTGACCACGGACAGTCTGTGGCACGGCCAGGAAATAGGAACTCAGGGTCAGGAACCTGCTATGAGGATGGTCAGGGAAAGAGAAATTCTTATTTTACAAGGAATGACTAAAACATCCTGGCTTACCCGCCTTGGCCGAAGCGGGATATATGATCACTGGCAATAGCTGTGCAAGAGAAGAGAGTGAAAATGAACCGAACTACTTGATGGAAAGAAATTACCAGTACAAGAATAAAAAAAAAACCTATAAATATGCCTGAACGCATTCAGGGTAGAAATGGAAATCCTCAGAGCCAGAGGGCTCAGGAAGGAAACAGAGGCTTCTCCTGCAGATCAGACACCGCTTCTGTGCTTTGAAACCCCATCCGAACTCCACGTTTCAAGAACAAAATCAGTTAACAAAAAAAAAATCTCTTAAAATTCCAGATTTTCTGCCCACTGCTTTCAAATATAACTAGTTTGTCATGACCTGCCTTAAATCACTTTTTCTTAGCTGATGAAACACATCTTGATAATGAACAGTCAGAAAAAAAATCAGGCACTCGTTGGAATACAACAGGGACAAACTTTGATCGCGGGCTCATTAAGGTGTTGGTTTATAACGAGGATATATAAAATAGCAAAACTCCTTCCAAATGTAACAAAAACCACAACAGAGGTTACAATTGCAACTGACCACACTGATCTCTTTTGCAGAACTTGGGACCCTTCGAAGAAGGAAGGCCTTTCTGCCTTTCTGCCAGAACCAAAAAGCCAAATCTGCCGCTGCCACAAAAATAAATCGCATTTCAAGCCTATAGATTTCCTACCAGGCTCCTGGATTAGGTGTTCCCTTTGATAAATGACAGTGAAATGAAACAACTCGCAGGGTTTAGTCGTTATTGGCATGACCTTGGACAATACCAGGGTCGTACCGTACGACAACTGGCAGGTCAAGAGATCACCTTCCTTGTAAACTCTGGGTCTCTGGTTACAGAACCACAGAAGGACACGGGGTTGTAAGGGACCTTTGGAGATCATCTAGTCCAACCCCCTGCCAAAGCAGGTCCACCCAGAGCAGGTCCCACAGGAGCTTGTCCAAGTGGATTTTGAATGTCTCCAGACGAGACAGAGGAGGAGGTTCTCTCTTCCCTGGATGGACAGATCCCAAGAAAACCCAGTGACAAGAGGTTTTGCCTCCACTCTAACCAGGATTGCCTCAAAAAAATGTTTTCTATAGTGTTGGGGGTTTTTTTTAAGACTCATCTATCAGCTATTCGTACAGTAAAAATCACCAGCTCATCATTACCTGCCTGTGCCTGATTAACCTCCCACCACTTCTCTCCTCCTCCCAGCAGGAAGAGAGCTCACCCCGATCCGTTTCCTTCAAAGAGGACTCATTTTCTTCTCCCCAACTAATGCTCACGAGATGTCTAAGCTGTGTCCACCCAATTTACTGACTTTAACTTAAAGTGACAGTAAATGCTAGTGACAATTCTACTCTCCTTGCAGTAGTAACTTTTTAAGAACTCTTTTATTACCATCTTCTTTACCATAAGTTTACCAAAAGTTCTTTACCATAAAGAACTGTTTATTACCATCTTCGTTACTGTCACCAGCAATCGAGAGGACTTAGGTATCTTGAAACAGCTTTTCTCCACTCAAAACGGAGAAAACACATTCACACAACTCCAACCTTACTGGTTTTCCTGGGGTATCTCTTCTCATCTATCTAAAATCTTTTATCTTTCTGAATACTGTCCCTCATGGAGGTCCAATCATGCCGGGATCTCCATCCTCTCTTTTTTACCTAAACCCATAGAGATGCACTCAAATGAAAAACACTTGAGGACTGAGATAACAATACTTTTCTTGGAAATACATCTTCAGGACACGCAGGAAAGATTATTTCCTCTGGCTGCTGTTAGTAACTGCACAGATCTGGAACTTGAGGCAACCTCAGAGCTATTTCACCGATACGTTCAAACTTCAGCCAACCGATGGCTGCCCAAGAGAGAGCAGCAGGTTCTGCCAGGTGAAACGAGCCTCCAAACACCAGGAACAACACTATTTCCATCGTTTTAAGTCATATCAAAAGACAGAAAATGTGATAACTTAGAATTTGAAGAAATCCATGAAGAACATCTCAGTCTAAAGACCTAGAAACTGTGAATACATCACCAGCCAAAGCCTTGGGAGGCCTGTGCATTGCACCAGTCCAATCTAATGAAACCTAAACAAGAATAAGCTCCAAACAAAAGCAAATTGGATTTCTCATTATGACAATTACTCTAGCTGCAACACAAACGTTGAGCACGGAGTACTTCCAATTAGATTTTTCCTCTGGTCAGCAAACACAAATTCGTTTATCGATCTGTTTATGCAGCCGGGGGGTTCATTGGCCGCACTAAACACATCTTTGGGTTTATTTCACTGAAGCCTCTTTAAAAATAGCTAAGACTATGTTCTACTGAAGCACTGAGTGGAATGAATTTAGCAATTTTCAGTCCCGTTCCCTGGAAAAATGTATCCAGAAACCTTGTATCAGTTGGCAAAACAGCGGTTTTAACTTAGCAAACCCCCAGGAATTCCCTGATTAATCCTGCAAGGCAGCAGTGGGAGTTTGTGTAAGGGCTGAGAAGGACAACGCTTGTGTGTTTGGGGACCACCAGGAAAGACAGGAGGGCAGGACACAAGGTGCACTCACACGACAGGACTGAAGCAATCGAGAGGAGATCCTGCTCCTCTGAGGAGAACCAGAGAACCAGGAGGAACCTCTGAGGAGAACCAGAGAATGGCTTGGGAGGAAACTGCTGCCATCCAGTGAGCACCAAACTTTTCATTGGCTGAGCCCCTTCGTCTCACCGCTGCGGCGACAAATTCCTCTCTCATGGCACAAAAATGAAGAGAAGTCACCAATATTCATTCACCTTCCCCCCCAGTTCCTCTATGAACAGATTTCAAGTGTAATGCAGTTTGAGAGTAACTTCTCTGTTACACCACATTCCTCCAGAAGGGAAAGGTACTCCAGCAGTTCCAGTGTCTTTCTACATATCTTTAAAAGAGGTAGAATAGCCATATTGTGAGCAGAACCTCAGCAGTACTTGCCAAACACCACCGAGACCTCCTACACAAGACTAACTTTTCCAACAGCTGCAACGAAGTCCTCTGTCTGGGACAGCTGTGGCAGCACCCATTCCACAAACCCCATTTCTCACGAGACAAACTCTGGATAGGGTCTACTTTAACCCTGGAGACTATTGGCCCTCATATGTTGGAGGACTGAACAACTTCTGGACAGTAATGGTTCTAACTCCAGAATTTAGCAGAATGGTTAAAATATGATCCAGCAGAATTTAAAAAAATAAAAAGGCAGGTAGAGGGGAGGGGGAGCAGGAAAGCTGCGGTAAGTAAATCTGAATTTTACTTACAATAACAAGGGAGGTCATCCTTCCCTCCTGCTCTGCCCTGGGGAGGCCACAGCTGGAGTACTGTGTCCGGTTCTGGGTTCCCCAGCTCCAGAAGGACAAGAAATTACTGGATAGAGTCCAGCGGAGGCTACGAAGATGATGAGGGACTGGAGCATCTCTCTGCTGAGCAAAGGCTGGGAGACCTGGGGCTGTTCAGCTGGAGAAGAGCAGACTGAGAGGGGATCCCATTGGTGCCGAGCAGTATCTAAAGGACGGGTGGCAAGAGGATGGGGATCAGGCTCTTCTCAGTGGTGCCTGGGGACAGGACAAGGGGCAACGGGCACAAACTGGAACATGGGAATTTCCATCTCAACATGAGGAAGAACTTATTTCCTGTGAGGGTGGCAGAGCCCTGGAAGAGGCTGCCCAGAGCGGGTGTGGAGTCTTCACCACCTTGTGAAACCACAAATGAAGTCTGAGATGGCACCAGGCAAGCTTCAGACAGACCCATTTTCTTATAGGTGCCCTGCTTGAGCTTGACTACATCATTCTCCAGGCTAACAGCAACTCCCCCCTGACCATCCGAGAGCTCTCCTCGACTCCACAGGCACAGCACTCGGTACACAAGCCAACACACACACACTGCAGCTCCTTGGCGTCTTCCCTAGAGACACAAAGGGATCTTCTGGTTAGTCCTGGGCAAATAAAAGCAGTCATATGACTTCCGAGCTGACCTGCTGAAGGAAAATCACATATTGATTTCCCGATCCCTACCCAAGTTACATGTTGTTTTCAGGAGAACTGACACAAGCTCTGAAGATGATGTTATGGGGAAGGTGAGGGACACCCAGAACTGCAAAGACCTGAATCTCCCTTGCCAGTCAGTCTTTACCAAAAAAAATAAAGCACAAGACATGTTATCACAGCTGCTCTTAGGTCAAAAATACTGTATCCCAGTATTTTTGGGCCTCACTGATTGCTAGGAAGAGTCTGAACGAGTGCTGGAGAAGCCTCAAAACACCAGGGAGAACGAGGAGCCCTACTGCAGCACGTGGGTTCCTGTCAGGTTCACCTACAGAAAACCATCAGACGGCTACTTGGAAGTTTTACAAGACAGAAAAAATTTATTGGAAATGAGCCCACCCCAGCAGACAGACATCCACTTGGTCAGAGGGACCAAGGGCCTTCGTGCCCTTATCGCTGCTAAAAGCAACGCTCCATGCCCCAGGAGATGAGCATCTTCTCAATGCTCATTCCCATTTTGATGCTGCTCTCTCCGTCACACCAGCAGAGATGGTTTGGCTGCTGCAAGCAAAGTTAGTCAATTCAGGGAGCTCCTGTTAATTTTTCTGCCGGGGTTTTCAGCCACTGCTCCTTGGTGTGATTCAACCCATGGCTGAAGAAGCAGATACATCAGTCCAAGTGAGCGACCAGCACAGAGTCCAGAATTAGCAGCACTTCAACCGAGTAGGAAACCTGTGCCACTGTCTTAACAGCCTCAGTGACAAGAGGAAAAACTCCCACGGTGGAGATTTACAGCTCTGGCCTCTCAGGAATGACAGCTGCTGCCTCCCAGATGCGCCAGCAGCTCCTACAAAAGCATCTCCTACAAAAGCATCTCCTCAACTTCTAAGCTGCATAAAACACAGGGCTCCTCGCTGATCTGCAACTTCAGCCCTGCTGGATAATAAACCTGGGGGAAAGGGGCCCCATTTACAATGCCTTGAAGAGCTTTCATATGTGCTATGTTTTATTCAGACTCGGGCTCCAAGTCTGGAGGAGGAGGAGGAAAAGCAGGAGATCCTCCTCTGAGTGTCACTTAGGCTGGGTGATGCGTGCAGCCCTCTGTGATTAAATCCCATCGCCGCCCCTGCTCGTTATTCACATCAGCATAAAAGCTATTGAGGGGCCGTCCACGCCGGCGTGCAGGGAACAAACAACACCTTGTTCTCCGCTTTGAACCACCAACCCACCTCTTTCACCCACAGCCGTAGCCAGCGTGGACCCGGCCAGCGCCGGCAGAGAGCTCCAGACACAGGCACCTGAAATAAAAGGCCGAGCTGGGTTACCAGGGTGAGCCTCTTGCCCAGCTAAAACCCAACCCACGCCACGGGAAGAGCAGCTTTCGGGGTGGATCTTTGATACCAGAGCAGAGCCCCTGGATTTGACTATGCCTGTGGTGCTGCTATCGAGCGGTCACCAAAACTCACACTGCAAACAAGCTACTAAGACTTCGGAGACGGTCCTCTTTAACATCTTCATCGATGATCTGGACGACAGAAGTGAGTGAACCCCCAGTCAGTTTGCAGATGACACCAAGTTGGGTGGCAGTGTCGACCTGCTGGAGGGTAGAGAGGCTTTGCAGAGGGATCTGGACAGGCTGGATGGATGGGTTGAGACCAATGGGATGAGTTTCCATAAGGCCAAGTGCCGGGTCCTGCACTTGGGTCACACCAACCCCCTGCAGTGCTCCAGGCTGGGGCAGAGTGGCTGGAGATGCCTGGTGGAAAGGGACCTGGGGGTGTTGGTCAACTGTGGTCTGAACACAAGCCAGCAGCATGCCCAGGTGGCCAAGAAGGCCACCAGCATCCTGGCCTGTGTCAGGAACAACATGGGGAGTAAAACTGGGGAGGTGACCATCCCCCTGTACTGGGCACTGGTGAGGCCCCACCTCAAGGGCTGGGTCCAGTTTTGGGCGTCTCACAACAGGAAAGACCTTGAGGGGCTGGAGCAGATCCAGAGAAGGGCAATGGAGCTGGTGAGGGGTCTGGAGCACAAGTCTTGTGAGGAGCAACTGAGGGACCTGGGGGTGTTCAGCCTGGAGAAAAGGCTCACTCTCCAACTCCCTGAAAGGAGGGTGTAGCCAGGGGGGGTCGGTCTCTTCTGCCAAGGAACAGGCCATGGGACAAGAGGAAATGGCCTCAGGTTGCCCCAGGGGAGGTTCAGATTGGAGATTAGGAACAATTTTGACACAGGGTCCTACGAGGACAGGCCATGCACATACCATTCCCCGAGAGGTGGAAAGCCCACTCCTGACCTGGGCAGGCAGAACTGTTAATATAAAGGAGTTTGGTCAGGACATTCATCATTGCATGCTTCCTTCTTGCCCCCCAGAACCCACGTGGGACACAAGACTCACACCAGCTGCTCTCCATCCTACAGACACACTTGGCCACACCACCGCTTGCAATCACATACATGTCCCCCTCTATGTCCCCACTCTGTGTCCACCGACTGTTGTTGTTTGCAGTCCCACTGAAGACACCCAGACCATTAAAAAACCATTACAAGAAAGTCAATCCGGACACAGATGGCAGCCAGGTATCATAGATATGAACAGCAAAAAGCACTTTTTTTCACAAAAATGACTCAATCTCACATATGTATGGTGCTGGAGGCAGGGCACGCCTCTCCACCTTCTACCATTTTTCAGGGTAGTCGCATTTTAAAATTCAGATGTCTTTGCATAGACAAGTGACAAGCTGTTGGTTTTTAAAAATAAACTAATTGAAGGCCCCCCAGTACTCTCCACATTGTCATCTCTCACACATTCACGCTAGCATAGCTGTTTTGTCTAATTTAGGAGGTTCCCCTCATGACTTCAGAAAACGGGACACATCAACTCCGAAGGAGCAGGCTGGGGGACAGCAACCGTGAGACGTCACTAGGATGGCGCTGGGGCTCTGGGGACGACAGGCTGGCACGGTCCCAGGCATCCTTCAGCCCCCCCAGCAGTTGCAAAGAGGTGATCAAAACCAACCCATTCAAAAAGAGCTGGAACAAAACGTTTCCCCTGAAAAGCTGTAATGTGCTAAAGTCTGCGCAGGACAGGTTCCCAAGCATCCAGCATTAATTTGTTGATCTGGGGAGGAGGAATAAAGGAATGATGAAAGAGGAAAATACAACAGCCCTTTAATAATCCACAGCGTTATAAGTATGCGCAGCCATCTGGTGCTGTGAACTTCCATAACCCAGCTTTTCGAATGGAAATAGCCGGGCCGATTCTCCTTGCACAAGCACTAAGTATTCAGCTAGAATAATGCGGTAAAATTACAGCAGCTACAAAAAAAACAAACCAATAAGCACAAAGCTTTTCTCTACAGCCGGGGCCGGCTCTTCTAACTGTAACGCTGGGGGAAATAACCAGCATGTTAAATTGGGGTAATGCCACGTTTTAGCTGGGATCATTTCAAATCCACCTCTTAAAAACGTGGCAGAAAGTTAGAGCTGGACGCAGGGGACTTGAACCTTGACTGAAAAATTGGATATTGAGAAGCTCCAGGTCAAGAGACCTGGACTCAGAAGGACAGAGGTGAAAGATGAGATCACTGCGTACAGATGGCGGAGATGGCCACCAGGTCAGACATTTACCAAAGGTTATTGCCATAGCGTCAGTTCACAGCACTATTTGCAGTAACTAAACTGGGAAAAACCTTTCCCAACCTGTTCATGATGTCTGGGTATCCTGACACCTTCAGGATAACATTTTTATTCTCAAAAGGAAAATTGAAATTTGATCTGAACGGTGGTCTCTCATTCTGAATTATTCTTTTAAGAGATGCATTGGCTGAGAACTGGAAATAAACATTTCTACATACCGATTCCAAGTTTAACTAAGGAATGGTGGTCCCTGACATGGAGGAAGACTCTTCCCCAGTGAGGAAGAACCTTTTATCACGTCGATTAGTGCAGCGGGGTGGCGGGGGGGGAACAGATAAGCTTATAACCTTCCACGTACTCCCACAGGCTCCAAGCTGTCCATGCATGAGCCCTGGATGCTCACAAGAGAAGGAACAAGGGAGAGTAAATCCTAAGACAGCCTTAGCTGCTAGGCCAGCCGTGCCCTCCTCCCCGGCTGTCACCAGCTCTCCTTGGCTGCTCGGGACAGCACGGGGCTCCTTTAACCTCCCCGAGCCCAAGCACCGAGGGCAGCGTGTGGAGGAGAAACTGCTGAAAACATCAGCGGTGCCCAGGTGCCGCTGCCTAGCTCGCCCTTCCTTTCTTCCTTAAATTCACCATTTAATTTAATCAGAATCCAACCCAGGCATCAGAGGAGGTGAAACACCCTTTCTTCCATCCAAGCATTTCCTAAAAGCCCAGGTTTAGGTATCTAAGCGCTTCCCAATTTAGGCTGGTAGAGCCCAATCTAAAGACATTCCTGTTTCTCTCCCATACAGCAGTGGTTTGTGCAGGCAAGGTAGCTATCAACTATTGCTGCTGTGAAAATTTTAAAGTTCATAAAACATTGGGAGACATTAAAAGTAGGTTTTAATGTCTCCCATAATGTCTCCAACCAAACCAAGGTTTGCTTGGTCTAATACAGCTCAGTTCTGGGTGACTCTTTTACAGTCGTCTTTCCTGGCACAATTTGGGAAGTTTTTGTTAAAATCCAGCACAACTGGATTTTAACAGGAGCAGGACAACTGTTACTGATCCCGCTCCACCACATTTCTCCTTAAAAATCTTCCCAGCCTCTTTCAGCACCCAAACTATTCAGTGAAGGAGACAGAGATCCTGCTGAACAACAAAGTATGCCATTGAAACCGCACCAAACTGCACATACACAAGAAGAAAAAAAGCAAAATAGCAAGGACAACTCAAACATCCCTAGCTTACACATACTTCATTTGGCAGCTATAATCTTCTATTAATGTGATTTTTTTCCCACTGCTATATCCTACCCTGTTGTTTCCTACGTTATTTTTTTTTCTCTGAAAAGAAGACTAGAAGTTTTCAGTTTGCTGGGTGGAATCATACTGACTACTGCCAAGCCTGGCCATCCCCCAGTTGAAGGAGCACGTGGAGGAGATCCAGGTGAGGGCTGCTAAGATGATCAAGGGTCTGTGGCACATGGCCTGCAAGGAGGGGTGGAAGGAGCCAGGCTGGTTCATTCTGGCAAAGAGAAGTCTAAGGACAATCTAACACCAGATTGAATTTATCTGGAAGGAGTTAGAAGGATTACAGAGCCATGCAGGTCCAAATAAGGTAACGGGCAACAGGGAGAAGCTGCACCTCGAGAGGTTCATATCAGGAAATACCAAGGGGAAAAAATAAATCACTGGAAGGGTGGAGGAGGTCACCAGGGAGGTGGGGGATCTCCATCCTTGAAGCCTTTCAAGCCTCAGGAAGACAAAGTCACAGCCAACCTGATCTAATACTAGCAATGGTCCCAGGTCATCTCAAGCAGAATGGAACTAGAGACCTCTACAGGTCTCTTGTAACTAAGGTTACTATGATT
The DNA here is from genome assembly GCA_025769975.1 of Gallinago jamesoni. Lineage (NCBI taxonomy): Eukaryota > Metazoa > Chordata > Aves > Charadriiformes > Scolopacidae > Gallinago > Gallinago jamesoni. The sequence goes on along the minus strand of JAOQGH010000062.1, from coordinate 23,853,134 downwards.
CTAGTGCTTCTCCTCCCTGTCCCCAGCAGGTACTGGCATGTCCCCTCCATGGCAGCAGCACATCCCTCCTTCCTACCCTCACTGCTGCCCAGGCTCTGTCCCACACACTTGACAGGGACAAGTGTGCCACAAATGTACTTATTTCTGTGTCCGGAAATAAACATGTGCTGATCAGCTCCCTGGATAAATTTGGACTGATATTTAATTACCTTTCCTGCAGCAAGGATGGGAATTTATTTCTCTCTCCTGCTAAGCCACTGACTTTTATGGAGTTCATTCAGGCCTTTGAATTCTCCATGTTGCTCAAATTGGGCTGAAAAAAATCTTAGAAATTAAACAGTTAATTGTGGGAAATTGAAAGGCAATAGCACACTTCCATAAACTTTGCTTTATGGAAATCAGAGTAAAAACAGGGCTGGAATGGACATCCAGGGCTCATCCGATCCATCCCACGGTCCCCAAAGAATCTACCACAGATACATCATTCCTGACACATGACTCCTAACCTGTTCTTCCAGACAGCTTCAGGAATCTCCCAGGAAAGTTTGCTTTAGGAGAGGGACACATGCTCCACCCTCCCGAATCAGATTCTGTCATTCTGTGACACACTCATGTTGGAAAAGGTCCAACGGGAATCTTTCCGAGTGTGATTTAAAGCTCTCGTTTGACATAAACTGGAAAAGAGATTATTCCTTTTCCTCTTCCAACCAGCCTTGTGCACATATGCAAACTGCTATGACAACACCACCTTGAGGCCAAAGAGCCAAAAATGTTTCAATCTGCCGGAGACCGGGGGGTTTTTTGACTCATGATTGGTTTTGTTGATCTTCTATCAAGTCTCTCCGCCTGGCCCACGGTGTTTCTGAAGTCCACTCTTCAGAAGTGCCAGAGCTCCAGCCTGGCCCACTGCAGTAGCCACCAGATGCAGACTCATTCCACCCCACGCAGCCCGTCTTTCTCTTTGTACACCCCACCAAGTCCACCTTCTCCCACAAGCATGCTATTGCCGTCTCACTTAACAGTTTGTGATTCAAAGAAAGGTCCTATTCTAAGAAGCCAACACCTCCTGACCTTCTGTTCTTTACTTATTTTTGTGCACTAGCTTGCTCTTATTGTTTTAAAACTTGCACCTGCCGTTGAATAGCTCAAATTCGCCAGGGCCATCTGGAACTCAACGCACTTTGCAGCCCTTCCCAGCCACTGTCATCTCCAAATATAATGAACGGGAACGTACCCTCCCTTCCTCAGCTGGGTTAGCCAACAAAGCCCCAAATACCATCGCACCTTTGGCAACTTCTAGAGAACCCCGCTCACTACATATTCCACTTTGATGAGCTGCCGGTGAGTAAATGCTAATTTTAACACAACAGGTCTGGGGAACTACAAGATTTAGTCCCCAGGCTCTCCCTGCATTTGGAAAGTGCCATGCATCAGGGTTTGCCTGCTGGCTTCTGTCCTCAGAAAACCAGGAGAACATTATTTTTTTCCCAGCTTCTAGGCAAAGAAGTTTTGCTCAGCACGAAGGGCAGACGAGGACAAAATGATTTGTAGCAGTAAGTGGATAAACATAGTTTTTCCTCATGCCAAACCCCCTCTCCCACAGTATTTCTCACCCATTCCCACAGAGGGTGGGAGCTGATGCAGAGGACACGTGAGACGATGCTGCTTACCCAAAGCCAGAGAGAGAGGAGAGGGCTCTCTGCTTCTAGAAGAGGAGGAACACTTCACATCCTGCCCCTCCTTTGCCTGCAGACGTGGGTAATTCACCACCTCCATTGGTTAACTACGGTTATTGCACTCATTGGCTTTACCCACATTGACTATTTAGGAGCTCCACATGCCTGGCACACGTTCAGGGCACACAAGGTTTCCAAAGCAAAGCCATCAGTGCTGCGGTGTGTTTCCAAGCAGGGATTTTTCAGAGACCACGGACCACGTTCAGAAAATTGCTAAAGACCCCTCCAATGGTGGATCCATCCTTGCTAAGCCCTGGGGCCAAACACTGGAGGTACAGGAACTGTTACAAATTTTGGAAGACGAGTATGCCATGAAGTGATTTGACATTCTCATCCAAGAGCCCAGCTAGTCTTCTTCAATTTTTCAATATCAGCCTCTTAAGCAAAAAGGTGGCTTAAGAATGCCACCGCAAATTCCTGGAGCTTGTAAAGCTAAAAGCAAATGAAAAAAAAAATATAATATGGAGGACTAAGAGGAAAGAGATAAGAAACTGTAACTTAGACATTCCTGTCAGCACGTGATACAACAGTATATAAAGCCTTTTGAGGCATCCCAGCCAGAATGAGAAACCTTTCCTATGTCTGAGCTACATAACCGTTCTCAGAATGATCCGACTGTGAAAGAATCCCTTAGAAATTACTCTTTGGACACGGGCAAAGGTAGGAAAACTGCAAATACTCTCCTTCTCAGACAGCTCAATTCCACTTTTGTTAGGTATGGAATCGAACTCCTCAGTTAATCACTGCGAGTGCCTGAAATGCTGGGTGTATCTGCTGTGTGGGGTGCTGATGGAAGCTGCAGACACACAAGCAGCAGCCAGGCGGACGCTGCACTAACAGCGGGTGTCCCTCAATAGCCACCACCAGAACCTGCTGCCTCTCCTCGACTGGCCTGCCTGGCTCCCATTTCACCAATCAACACTAATCTGCTGCATTAGCAAAAGCTCAGTTTTCAGAAAAATCCATAAAAGCATCCAGTTCGATAACGAAGTGCTGGAAAACAGGCCTGGGATTTCTCTAGTTTTGTATTTCCACATCATCTTCTGGAGCCGTATCACCCCCAGGTCTTCAGCAGACCACGTCTAGCAAATCCAGCTGAAGCAGTTTAAGATGACACCCCTGCTCTAGGACTTGCTGTGACAAACTCCCCTGCATGTGACAGCAAGGACAGAAGACAACAAGTGCTTGCGCCCTGCTCATGGGTCGCAGCCACCTATGGGAGCAGGTGAACTTCAAACCCAGCCTTGCCTGGCAGTGCAGGCTCCTGCCCCACGGTGATGGTCTCCAGCCAAGGGGAGGGGAGCTCTTGTATTTAGAAAGCAAAGCAATTAAATCAGCCAAAAATAAAAGATGAAACTGTCTAGCCCAGTTTCAGGGAACTGCACAGGAGTCAGCGACATCAATGGCAGTTTATAGTTTAAATCCTTTCTGTTAATAATTTATATTCTGCACAGGGCAGCTTAATATTCTTTTTCTACCCTACCAATGTCCCTTTATCCCTAATTCTGCAGAAATGGTATTCCACCATTAACAGGATTTTATAGGACCTAGAGATACAAAAATGAAAATATAATACCTCAAATCACAGCATTATCACAGTTCTTCTTTCCTTGGATGTGGCTCCTGCCTTCCTCCACCCTTACACTAATTACATGCCATACCCTGTGCACCACTTCCCCAAACCCAGACGTTCACCCCAAAATCTTTACCAAAATGCTCAGCTGCTGCCTTTCACCCTGCCTTGAACCTGTGGGTGCTCCTGGTACAGAGCGGAGCCCCAGGCACACGGGGAGGCGGATGAAATTACTGGGAAAAACCACATTACTCTTCCCCATGGAGATGTGCTCCCTCCTTTCTCTGTTTCCAGGGGCTTGGAGGCTCAGACAGCGTTTCCTCCCTGCTCTCCTCTGCTCAACACACCAATATAAACTGGAGCATTACAGTCCAAACAAGCCACCGCGGTGACACACGTGGCGTCTCCACCTCATCGTTTCAGTAGATGCTTCCAGCCACAGAAACGGCAAACCCGACCTAAGGGACAGCCCGGCCAACTCAACGGCTACAAGACACCAACTCAAAAATTCACCGACCTGGTGACAAGCACAATTCTGTCACATGTAAACTCTTAACAGGGCGTCGCAGACTGTAACAGTATTGAAATGAAAGACCTATGCAGAGAGAGATCGTCCCTCTCCTTGCTTGTCCTGCCCTAGGGTTTGGAGCGATCTTCGCAGCTGAGCTGCAACACAAACTGAAGAACATCATCAAAAAGGCAAAAGGAATGAGTTGGAGAAAAGTCCTTGCGACGTAACAATTCCATCAGAGGAAACAACCCTCCAAAAATCCCCCAAGAAGCAGCCGAAGCGAAGGGGGAGCTAAAGTTTTGTGGCAGCGTGGTCACCGATACCCGCAGGAGGATGGAGGATTTTCCAGGTTTTAATCGAGCTGACGGCGTTTCACAGAGCGTAAGATGTTCCGCTCCCGCAGCGGGAGAGATCCAGACAAACACTTCAGCCCTCGGGTACGTAGGGAGCAACACAAATCCACCTGTACTCACCCCCTGCATTAACAGAGAAGAGCAGAAGCTAAGAGAAGTCCATTTATTGGGCTGGCCCCGGTGTTTTGTGCCAGGAGAGGCACACTTTCATCCTCTTCAAGTGTCTCAGCTCTTCAAAGCAGAACGCAGTGCCCTTTCCAGCAGAGAGCCATCTCGCCAGCACTCTTGTAGCTCTACTTAAAAATCACCACCTTCTCACAGCCGTCTGAAATGCAAAAGCACATTCCTCTGTAAATTGATTTTTTTTTCCCCCCGCTCCTTTTCCAGACAAAGGGCTCCGTGATTTATATAAAAAAAAAACCCAATTCTTCCTTACATGGGGGAAAAAAAAACCCAACACCTAATTTTTAGAAAGAAATGCATGCATTTCTCTAACAACTACGCTATTGTAAAATACTTCTACCATCTAGTGTGGCTTACAGAAGAAAAACACAGCAGCTGCTATAAGTAAGAAAGTCTTTCTTCCCCCCAAGATGGCTAAAACATGGTCCCAGAAGTCTGGATGATCACGCAAAAGAGCACCAAAACCGTGCTTTAAAACCTTGCCTTCAGCTGCCCCGTCCCTGTTTTCCTTGTTACGCTGTATCTCAACAGCTGGGGACACTCAAAATCCAGGGAGAAGAGCAAAAAATTGGCCACTCCGCTGGTTGAGAATCTCTCCTCTCTTCTGGCATGAAGGCCAGAGGCCAGGGTGATGATCACGCCTTGCAGGACATGAAGGAAGTGGCTTTGCAAGGAGCACCTCTCAGAGCAAAGGGCAGCACAGGCGACCCCACAAAGGCAAATCTTCACTAAATGGGAGACAGATACCAGCTTTCCTGGCCTCTTGTAGCTACATGTCCTTATTTTATTATTTTTTCCTAACTACAGGAGACGAAAGACCAATAGGTGATGATTTCAAAGGTCCCTTCCAACCATGAATGTTCTGTGATTTGAAGGCAGTGGTAATTTTTTTTCATCTGCTTTGAACGTTATCCAGAATCACAGGATGATATGGGGTTGGAAGGGACCTCTGGAGATCGTGTAGTCCAACCCCCTGCCAAAGCAAGTCCACCCAGAGCAGGTCCCACAGGAACGTGTCCATGCAGGTTTGAAATGTCTCCAGAGAAGGAGGCTCCACCACCTCCCTGGGCAGCGACTGCCACCCTCAAAGTGAAGAAGTTCCTCCTCATGTTTAGATGGAACTTTGTCTGTTCAAGTTTGTGCTCATAGAGAGGACATGCCCAAGCCCAAGCTCGGGACACTATCTGTATTAAAAAGAAGCGCCAGCAGGAGATCACCAGAGGGAGAGTTTTCCCCCTTTCAGGGCAGCTGAAAAATAATTGAATAACCAATTTCATTAGCATATCGCATATTACACAAAGCTTTATGATACATAACAAAGCTAGTTATGAACTGCAGGAAAAAAACTGGATGAATTTCTGGGGCCAACAAAGGATAAAACAGAAAATAAAGTGAATATATTATGAAGCACTTGATTTTTTCTAAACTGATATTTTTTTCTAAAATGTTTATAATTTTTTTGTCATCAAAACAATACAACATGGATTATTCTTTTTTAATGACATATACATGTGTAATTAATACTAAGTGACCAGAAGTACAAACGCGTGGGCGTCGTTCCAGGACTGGCAGCCAGAACATCCCGCTGCAGCACCAACACAAAACTTCCTGATCCTTAAAAAAATCACTTCCAAAATTAGAGCATGTTTGTTCTGTACCGACTGAGCTCTCCTGCAAAGCACTAGGGAGCGTGGAGAGACATTTGCTGGGATATGCAAGTATAATTTTTAACTCTCCTACAGAAAATCAGTTTCTACACTAAAACACAAGTATGCAAAATAGAAATTTGATAGAAATTTGGTCTTTCCCCCCCCCCCTCCCCCACAGATCTCTCCTGCTACACATTTCTACCTGCAGCTTTTCAACTTTTATAGGAAGGGAGTTGCCAAGTAGGTTACCAACCTTATTCTTTTTATTGCTTGTGCCTTTTTCAGTATAAGTTTGTAATTTGGTAGAAAATCCAACCAGAGTCGTAAGACAATCCCTGATCGGCTCAGGGACAGGCGATTCAGTAACCAGCTCCCACCTGAGCCAGAAGAAGCCTGTGTTCAAGCTGTACCCCATTCTGCTCAGAAAGTGGAAGAAAAGCAGGAAATTTAATATTAAACGTTGACAGGACTGTCATCCGTCTCCTCCACGTCGCATCATGAGGGATTTGAGGGGTTACAAGTCCTCCACGGTCTGTTAACCCACCTCCACACCCTGCAGATGTACCTGGGATAAGAACTCATGCCGAAAGCATCCATCACCTGGTTTGAAATTGTGTATTTTTTATCTTGCTCTCTGTCAGATAGCAAATACCAGCACAGGGACAGGGTTTGTTTGCTGATGCACTGCCAGCCCTCTTCATTCTTCCTGCTTTGGTTATCAGCTGCAGGCAGGGAAAACTGTTGGGGCAGAAAGTGTTCCGTTTCTTTCGTTAACTTTACTTAATTACTAACCATGTTAGTTATTCCAGGAACACCATGCACACTACTGCACTCATCATCTACTAGGGTAATTCGTTTTTCACGTAATTAAGTGCATTCTTCCAGCCTGAACCTATCCAGAGCAGTATTCGCAGAGTTTATTCAAGATCTGCGTTTCACTTGGTGCTTTCAACTCCAAGATAGATCAGATGGTCATTAAGATGGTGAGCGCTTGCTTCTTGGTTGCTTTTGACCAAGATTTGGAGGAGCTGTTGATACGCAGGAGGACAGGACCACAACCCAGAACAACCTCGGCTGGAGAAACGGGATCTAAGTACATCCATCAGGACCACCAGGGCGGTTACAGAGAGGATGACACCACACCAGATGTCTCAGAGATGCTCAGTGAAAAGGCAAGTAGTGACCATCAAGCTGCAACCAGGTAAATTCTGTCCAAATGTAAAGAAAAAACATGGTTCCTACAAGACTAGGAGGGGGCCCAGTGAGGTGGTGACATCTCCATCCTTCCAAACTTTCGAGGCTTGAGCAAACAAGGTGCTAAGCAACCTCATCTAGCTTTAAATTTAGCCCTGCTCAGAACAGGGGTTTGGACCAGAGAACTTCCTGAGGTCCCTTTGTCCCTGAATCTTCCTGTAATTTTAAGATCAGTGGCATGCACTGCCCCACAGTACTGCAGGAAGCCAGACCAACTCTTTATTGATGCTGTCTCCACTGGAGCTTGCCAGTTTATTGCAAAATATAAAGCAGAATGCCATCAATTTCATCATAAAATTATCACAAAAAATGGCATCTAGGTTTAGAAATAAGTGCTCTTTATTTGACTTAACGCTACAAAAAATACTATAAAATTGTTACTTACATTACTTTTATGTGCATCTTATTAATTTTTCCATTTAATAACCTCCTGTATAGGAAAGAATCTCCAGCCTTGTGGGTTACCCTAGGGAGCTGCTATCCATCACAGGGACAGACGGACAGACCACAGCACACCCTGTCAGCGTTATGATCTCTGCTAACAAGCAGCTGCAGACCAGGTGATCCCAGAGAGAAAGCATAGATAACATCTCCAGGGAGACGTAGGCTCCAGGGAGACCTCATAGCAGCCTTTCAATATCTGAAGGGAGCTACAGGAGAGCTGGAGAGGGACTTTTTACAAGGAAGTGCAGCGACAGGACAAGGGGCAATGGTTTTAAATTGGGAGGGGGGAGATTTAGATTAGATATTAGGAGGAAATTCTTTACAGTGAAGGTGGTGAGGCACTGGAACGGGTTGCCCAGGGAGGTCGTAGCTGCCCCATCCCTGGAGGTGTCCAAGGCCAGGCTGGATGGGGCCTGGAGCAACCTGGTGTAGTGGGTTGGAACTTGATGATCTTTAAGGTCCCTTCCAATTCAAATGATTCTATGATTCTATGGTCTCTTTATTTAAGAGATGGAGAAGAAGAAATCTGGGGACACGTGGCCAAGGAAACAAAGTTATACAAAAAATGCGTGGCAGCGATCTGCATGTACAAGAACAAAGCAAGAATGTACTCGTGAAGTGAGGAAAAAGGGATGCTGCAAAAGTTCAGACATGGTTCAGAGCCTGGCTAAACGGTTTGCTGTTGACATAGAATGAAAAGGACAGTTTTTAAACTAAGAATGCACAAGCCTTAAAAATGAAACTTTGGTGAGGACCCTCATCCTTTGGTGAGGATCCTCAGTTTGAAGGGGACAAGCTTCTAATCATGCCCCTGCGCGAAGGGCACTCACGTTTCTGAAACTACAGAATAAGGGCTTATATTGCACGTAAAGTCAGCGAGGAGAGGCATGTTCACGGCATCAGAAAGAACGGCTTAAACACACGAGACTTTAGCAGCCAGCCCCAAAATTGCTGTCACCCTTCCCTATCTGACAGTAGAGGCACCAGGGAAGACAGCATTTTGGGATGTTGTTAGGAAAGCAAAGAAAATAAGTTTAAAAAAAAAAACCAAACCCTAAACAGCAAAAAAAGAGGAGCTGTCAAAGACTGAAGCCATCATATTAAGAGCACCAGGGAGAACGACGGGATGGGTTCTGCATTCAGGCTTCAAATCTCAGTGAGTCACCCAACAGAGAAGGGCAGAGTCACAAGCAGAATGCAATTCGCACCACATTTCCTTTATAGATGTATAATGTCAAGACAGACTCATTTCTCCCAAGGAAAAAAAAAACCAAAACCCCACATTTCTGCAGAAATGGAAGTTTAACTGATTTTCTCATCTGCAAAATGCATTTTTTTATTACCACTTAGTCAGTAGACATTGCCTGCTTTTTCACCCACCTACAGGGGAACTCCAGCATCAGGTCGTAATTAAAGAGTTCAGAAACATTTCCATTTAATAGAAAATGTTTATCTTCCTCACTTTTTACATGTTTAGCCCCTTCCAAAGGAGTATTATACAGCAAGTAAAATTAGCCTGTGGGAGTTGATAAGCCTTGGGATTGATTTCCAATTCTCAAACTCAGGTGAAATAATGCTGTCTCCAAACCACGATCCAGACACACGGTACCTGCCCCAACCACTGGACACCCCCAGCACAACTTTGAAGGTTCCCAGCCTCCTGAAGGACCCACAGCCCTTGTTTTCACCATCTGAAGAACTCTGTATCATCTGCTTCATTAGTGAACTTTGTCCCGATCACTTTTGGGCAGAAAGGAACAGATCCTTCAAACTTTAGCTTTTTTTTTTTTTTTTTCCCCCCACGGAACTGACCACGTATTTCAATTTTGTGCTTATCTTCAGCAAATTGCTGATCCACGCAAAGGTCACTCTTGCATTACAGCCACAAAGTTCCTTCAAGAGCCTTTGTTGAGGGACTTTAATAAACACCACTGGAAAACCTAAGCAAGCCACACAAAATCAGATCATCTCGCCGCGTGGCTGCCAAGTCCCTTTCAGAGCTCCCACAGACCCCCAACGCTCAGCTCCCTTCGTATCTCAAACACGTCTCTCCTCGCATCCCATTGATCGATGGATCCACCGGCACCGTTAGTTAGAGGAAGGGTATTTTTGGTTTGAAACTGATTAAGAGATGTACCCACGTGGGCACCCACCAACCTCACCCGTGGTGAACACACCACAAAAAGCCGATTCTGTTCTGCGAATGGGAAAACAGAGCTCACAGGGAAAGGATTTGCCCGGATCAGATATCGAAACCAGACCAATCCAGCTTGGTCCAAGCCCAGCTTCCCAATTTACCCGCAACACATTATCTCCCACTTCATCCAGCAAGTTTCCCCAGGTGTGTTAAGCAACATAAAAGTATCAGTATTCAAGAGAAGGACAAGCTTTGAACCAGGACAGGAGCAAGCCTGTCTTAGCAGGGTTAACGATGGCCCCACGTTCATTTCCGCGCTTTCAAATTCAGAGGAAACTGTGAATGGAATTCCACCTTTATTCCTCAGACAACTTTTTAAGCTGCAAAGAGAACCCCCAGAAATCAGTCTTAACCCCAAGATTTCAATTAAAATCCAACAGCCCAAGTAACCCTTATTCAGAGATGCTCAGGGAAAAAAAAAAAAAAAAAGCACCGCCAAGTTACAAAGGCAGCTTTTCTTCTTTCCTCACCTTGCCCATCACCCCAAGCAGTTCAGAAAGTACAGAAGGAGACACAAGAGATAATCAGAGCAGTGATGTCAGCGGTACCTGAATAAGCTATTATGGGATACCTCTGCTGTTGATCTGCTAACAGCCTATTCAGAAAGCCCTCACACTCCAGGCACAGGAGAGCGGGGTAAGAGGGTCCCTGTCACAAAGCAATTACAGGAGCTGGACACGAGCTCACTTGTTTTTCAGGAATATGGAGCTCCTTTCTCAGGTCAATGTGCCTCTTGGCTTTTATTCCTCTCTCAATACAGCTTTGTCCTCTCCCACCAGGTTTTCAGGCCAGACCTTTCCACAAAAAAAAAAAAAAAAAAAGGTGGGTCTCAGCACCGATTCCCAGCAAACCCATGGGGTTCAGAGGATGGCTCCCTCCTCCTGTGTCTCAGCTGGGCAACTCAAGCTGTCAAGCCCTGGGCACTTGACTTCAAAGGCTCCTTTTAACATTTCCTCCCCCATTTCACATCTTCAACGCTCACATTACAGGGAGAACAGCAGTCATGCCCCCTGAAATCTTTTCTTCTGCATCTATCGGAGACTTTCTGACACGCAGACAAGTATTCTGCTCATTCTAGTTCCAAACAAACCAGAGCTTGCAGCTCCTGCCACTTCCATTAGTCTGAAAAACTTAACAGCCTCATTTCTGACATCTTCCCACTTCTTCCAGCGTGACACAAAAAAAAAAAAGAAAGAAAAGAAGAGCAATTTTCTGTGAATGCCGGAAAATATGGAAGCATTTAAAAGTCCAGAAGGTGGCTTTAAGAAAGGTGGTGAGGTTGTGGGAAACATGCCAGACACCTCTAAATCTCAGGCTCACTTTGATTCCACCTAGAATTTATTCACAAATTGGGCATTCTGTTGCTGCATCTCCTGCCAATACCCAGCGACACTCAAACATACCTTCAATTGAGGGGTATGGCTTTAATTACACTGGTAAATTAAAGCATCCATTTTCCCTGGTTCTGGAAGAACAGAAAGCATCTGGGCAAAATATACGGGGCTATAGGCTGACATATATATGCTTTCCAAGCAGTAAAACATCTCCAGTTTTCCAAAACAACCACGCTGAGTAGGTTGCAGTATAGTATCCGTAACAGCCTCCTACAGGATGTAATTTGTGGTGGGATAACAAGTAAAACACTTCAGGCTTGCACACTGGCACTTTCAGAATATATAGTCTAGTGCTTTCTCTGTGGCATTGTGTGTACAACCTACAAGCATCCAGTGTCACTATGAAGTCACAAAATTTCTCAAAATAATTCAGTTCTGGCACAAGGATCAGAGGACATCAAACTGAATTCCCCCAAGGAACCCTCAAGACAGTTCCTCTCTGTTAACTCTCCCTACGGCTGTGCTGTTTGGGCAAAGCCTCCCTCAAATGTGTATTTTTTTGGAGGAAGGGCTCTGTTTTTTTCACTTGGTCTTCAAAGGGAAGCCAGCCCATACCACTCACCCTGCCCTTCTTCAGATGCTTTTTAATTCTGCATTATTTTTCCAGGGGAAACAGAAAAATAGAACTGCACTCAACATTCAAGTGCAGGTGGTTGACGGGCACGGCACAGCAAGGGCACGTGCAACAGTAACACTAATTCCTAATATCAATCAGCTTCCAATCACGAATATAAAGATGAATTTTAGAAGCGTTTAACCTCAAATTCTGAAGGGCAAGCACCTCCTCCATGGCCCACCATCATTTACAGGCAATTCAGACCACCCGTCTTCCCACGGGACCACTCCAAGTTTGTCCATACCAAGCATCAGCCAATTTCTCTCGCAGTCTCTCACTACTTCCTTGGCTTTGTTTCTAACCTCAACAGCTCAGTATAAGCATCATTTATCAGGTGTCAGACCTGTATCCCACCGCTTGCTTCTAAGACTCCAGAATTACTGCATTTCACAATAATGGGGAGAACCTGTCCCGGATAACACGCGAAAGTTAATAAAGATTTGCAAAAAGGTAAAAATAGCAAGTGACAAAGCTGAATGACAGTGACAAAGCTGAATGACACACAAGCTCACACACTGAGGGAACGAACCAAGTTTTATACACAGCATGACACCCCCAGATGTATATACACACGTCCCCAAAGCAGCTATTAACACTCCAGAGACCTCGCGAAGTCACATCATCTCTACATCAGAAGTCTCTACATCATCAGCCAAATGCTCAGAGGTCTCAAAGAAACAATCTGAAACCCTGCAGGAAGAATCAGAGAGGCCTTTTTATGCCACGACACAAAGCCACAGTGCTCACGTATCAAACCCATTGCAAAGATTACAAGTAGCCTAAAGAAGGCTAACTTTCACAAAAAAAAAAAAAAACAAACCCACCCCGTTACACCACACCACTTCTTCAAAGTAAAAAAGTTGGAAGAAGAGGAGAAAAATGAATGGCCAAGACTAACACAATGGAGAGAGCTAAAAAAGGACCAAACCTTTTGGCCAAGGAATTTAGAAAGCTCTAAAATCTGCTGTCCAGAGGCCAAGATCCAGGGTGAACCAAGCCAGCACCTACCTATTTTTTCAAATGAGGACCCGCAAGGAGGTGCAGGCACTTAAAATGAGTTTTGCTACATGACAAAGGTCAGAGTGAACTGGCCTTTTCACACGAGAAAAGTAATTTCTAACATACCCACTGCCGCTGGTTCTAGGGCAAATTAGGTAACGAGGCATCGCCTGTCAGTGTGACCCTGCAGATGTCACACGCTGCTGGCACTTAATCTATTTCTGCATTAGGATAACCCGATCACACGCTTAAAGCTCTGCAGCTGGTTCATAAATCATATTAACGCGGCAAATTAACAAAAGAAGCAAAGGCTGCCAAAGTCAGCTGAGGCTCAGAGTTCAAGCAAGCAGTTGATAGAATATTGCTGGCAAGAAACTAATCAAGTGCTGGGGTTTCTAAAGGCAGTAATACACTCGGTCCAGAAAGTGCCAGATTCGGTGGTTTACGGCTCCTCCTGTTTGTTTCTCCTCTGTGCACCAGGAGACCTTCTGACAAGCTGGCAGGGGAAGAATAAAAACATTCACAAAGTTGTCATATCTGGGCTCTCCTCAGTAGCCTCCTGTGCAGATGCCAATATTCCTCAGCTTCATTTAACTTGGATATTCAGTCTATTAACACAAGCTGGCCAAGTATAAACGACTCGCTGACACCTCTGAAAACCCTTCAGAGAGTGATTTTTTTTTTGTTTTGTTGGGTTTTTTTAAATACAATCCTAAACTAGCTTAATATGCTTAAAAACTCAGCATGTTAGCCTCCTTCCATCCATCATTAAAATGCCAATATACCTTTCACACCTAAAAATACAAAAATTAATTTATTCTATTTTTTGACAGTTGTCTTACTGTCATTTCAGCATCATAAACTTAGCAACTCATTAACTCTTTCCCAGCGGGCTTCATCTCACAAAGTCACGGCATTCTGGAATCTAAACACTCTTCTCTCTTATTAAAGAGGAGGAGGTTATAAAAGTTTGGGGGTTTAATATTTCCAGTGAGGGATATAGGCAAAAATGCAACTTGCAGATTTGGATCCCTCCCCACTTTCTGTAAGTGTAATTTTTAGTGAGGTTGTGCCTACACTTGGCAACTGCACTGGTAACCAAGATCTCCCACCATCACCAGAAGCAGGAGCCTTGCCAGCCTGGCACCCAGCCATTCCGCAGAGTAAGGGGACACCTGCCTAAAATCTATTCCCCAAGGTTCCTCTTTCCACACTTATCTAAGAAAACTATCCTTCAGCCCTCACTATTGTCACATATTGAGCTCAGAGACAACGCAGACCAATTTCAGAAACGCTCATGTCTCCAGATCTAAAGAGCAAGTGCCCTTTTGCCCGGCCACAACCACAGCTTTCAGCAAGGTATGATACCTTCAAAAAGGTATTTTTTCAGACTACACTTGGATTTGTATCAGGAATCAGATTGGGGATGTACACGCCACATTTCAAACACTCGCCCTGGCAGGGGTTTCAACAGCGAAGCGTGAAACAGCAGCTCACCAGGGCTGAGGTCTCCCCAGTTAGAAACCCACAAGCATCCCAGTTCTGTCGATCCCTCCAGTTCTGCTCTACAGGAGGAGATCTCTCCTTTCTTTAGACACGCACTTTTAAAAAGGAGCTCACCACACTGCGCTGAAAGCAGTTTTGAAACCAGATAGAAAACAGGAAAGGATTTAAAAAGCCAGAATAACCCCGGTAATGTTACCACCCTGCACATGACAGCCAGCTTCTGGTCACCACAAGGACCCACCTCTGGAGGGCTGCTCGTTGGACTTTCCCTCTCCAGAAGCCCTGCCATACTCACCTCGCCTGAGTAACTGTATTTTCCTTTCAGGATCTGCCGATACAAACGGGTGCGGTTGTCATCTTCAAAGGGCATCGTGCCGCTCAGGAGGATGTAGGAGATAACGCCCAGCGCCCACATGTCCACAGAGTTCGTGTAGGGCTTCCTGACCAGGATCTCGGGAGCAATGTACTCTGGAGTCCCACACGTGGTTTTCATCAGGCAGTCATCTCCCTTTTTCCGAGCACTTGCCAGTCCAAAATCCGTAATCATGATTTTGGAGTCCGTTCCCGGATGGTAGTACAGCAGATTCTCTGGTTTTAGGTCCCGGTGCGTGATACCCAACGTATGCAAGTACTTGACGCCATCCAACACCATCTGCAGCACCCGCGTCGCGTCTCGCTCGGTGAAGGAACCTTTAGCGATGATCCGATCAAACAGCTCTCCTCCCGTCGCCAATTCCATCACCATGTAGACACGGTCCTGGGTCTCAAACACCTCAATAAGCTGGATGATATTGGTGTGCCGAACGCGCCGCAGCACGCTAAGCTCCGACTCGCACACTTCCCTCCCCTCCCGGTATTTGGTCTCTATCATCTTGATGGCGTAGGGCTGCTTGGTGGCCTTGTGTTCCACCCGCACCACGCGGCTAAAACTCCCCCTCCCGATCAGGGCCTTAATGTCATACTTGGCTGTCACTCGGGGGTCAAATTTGGCACGGTATTTAGCCACTTTGTTCCTGCGGGGCTCCAGCTGGTCCACGGGGGTGGGCAGGTGGTTCCCAGGGTAGGGGTTGGCGTGGCGCGGAGGCGAGGGAGAGCCGGCTTTGATGACGGCCCCACGGTCATCTTTGATGAAATGCTTGTAGATGTCATTGTGGCCTGTGTACGGCTCAACTTTTTTAACCAGGTCTAGCTGCACATCTTTGGGGGGCTCGGGAAGCACTTTGCTTGTCCCACAGCCCATCACTGAACGGTGTTAATTCCCTATCAAGGCATTTTCCCAAGGCAGCATCAGCAGCAACCACGTCTGGGGCAACTCCCGCATTTGATCCTTAGGAAAAGAATGAGAAGAAACAGATAAATAGGAATCAGTGTTGCAGAGTTTCAAACAGGAAGGAAAAAAAAAAACCACTAGTGGTTGATGTCTCAACGGAGCGACGCTACCGCAAACTAAGAGTCCGGGGTTTTCACTTTACTACAGAGCAGGCACAACACATCCTGGCTTTCATCCCAGCCTGGAGAAGAGAGTGCCTATAAAAACACGGTCACGGTCAGAAGAGATGTCTCTGGGAATCACACAACATCTCTTTTTATTAAGCATAGTTTAACACTCCCAGCTGAGCACCGAATCACAGAGCCACAGAATAGCTGAGGCTGGAACAGACCTCTGGAGGTCTTCTTAGCCAGCCCCAATTGCTTCATAAAAATCTTATTCAGGAAAGAGTTGAGCTTTTTCCTTAATTTTGTTTCATCTGCTCAACTTCATAGCACAGTAGCCACTCCCAATCTTAAGAGTTTTGAAATTTCTCACTAGAAACTCCAAAAAGTATCTCAGCAACACGTTCATTCAACAAATCTTCCTAAGATTTTCTTTATATTGAAGCTGTACCGGTGTCATAACCTCCCACTACTGTGCTCCCGAGGAGGCAGGGAATATGGAGACACAGGCACGTTGGTTTTAAGATGCATTTTAATTACCACTTAACTTACTGCATCCCCTGCAAGAAGGAAGCCCTTATTTAACCAGCTTTTAGCCAGCAATTCCCTCGCCCTCCAAACCCTAAAAAAATCAAGGAAGGCTTCAACGGATTTTTAACATCCTGACTCAGCTTTGCTTTCTTTCGCATCTTCAGCTATCAAGTGGCACTTCTGGTTTTCCATACAGAGTTGGGTGTAGGAAGTGGAACTTCTACCAGCTGCACTAGACAAAAGCAAAGGGAATTCCTGCTCATCACACTGTATTCCAGCGGAACCAGATCAGCTGCACCTAGGTGCCGATTAAAACAGTCTGACTGGCGAGGAGAACCTGCCTGTATGCATTCTGGCAGTTAGCCAAGCAGCTTAAAACTTCTACTCTTTGGCTCAGAGCCCATCAATAGGGTGCCTGAGCCTTCGCAGAAGGCTACAGAAAAGCTGTTAGCCTTGAAACGTAATTGTACGCCTTACTATCACCAAATGTATCTCTTCACTCATTCACCACCTCTTCCAAGAAGCTCTTCAGCACGAACCACAGAACGTGAACTGCAGCTGATCTTCCATCAGGGGAAATTCACAGAGAAAGAAGAAATGTTTTAGAGGAACACCCAGAAGAAGTTTAGACTCTACATCCAACCTGGCAAGAATACAAGGCTTCAGTTAAGATTCGATTTTAAAAATCAGGCATTAACAAAATAATTTCTCACCTAAGATCTCCTGGCAGTACCACAAAGTCAAGCACACCAACCATGCACAAACATGCCCATACAAGGGTGCAAGCAGTAGAAATAAAAACCAACTTCACAGAAAGCTTAACTGACATTTGAATTTCACCAAGGGCTCTCCTGTAATTAGGTGTTCATTCAGATTAAAGTACTATGTCAAAAAAATAAATACCGCAGCTATTCCCGAATAATGCCTCACACGGACGGTTTATCCCAGCCTTAAAGCATACCAGGTTAACAGACAAACGGAATGACGTCAGCTGCAAACAAGGAAATACAGAATAATTCCACATTTGTGTAAAATGTCCCACCTGTAAACAAAACCAATAAGAAGGGTCAAACGCCGAGCTTGAAAAGGCTGTATATAAATCCATTAACTGAGATCAGGCATCGACTGCCAGTATGTCAGCGGCTCTTCCTCGTATACACAAGGGTCTCAGTGAAGCCTACAGAACCCCCGAGCTGCACGCCACAGCCAACAACCCAACTCTTAATTCCACATCAGCGCAGGTGGAGAAGCTCCTGTGTATTAATCACCAAGAGTCTGGGAAAAGGAGCTAATGCATTAGAGAAACGGGGCATTGCAAGCCCCCTCTGAGCAGGAAAATCCCACACTCGGCAGGTGCCAAACTCTTGGCACGAGGACAGCCCACCTGAGCTGGGGCTGCAAGTGGTGAGAAGGAAAATGGGCTTTATCCTTCAACATCTACCTGCTTCTCTCCTTGGACACCCAGCATGTTGCTTCCCATGGCTCTGCTGGGCAACTCCTGCTGGTTCAGAAGCGTCCTCTACCTCTCTGAAAATATCAGGGCCTGAACAGTTTCATACCTGAGGGTGTCCCTGTGGATAAGGAGGGTCAGCCACCTGGCAAACCCGCCCAAGGTCTAGCAGTCCTTCCACCACTATTTAAATGCCTCGTGACTTGTAAGGAAACTTGAACATATCTGCTCTTAACTACAGTAGGAAATGCTCACAGACGGCAACCTTCAAGTCACACTTATGCCAACGCAGCACAGCGGGGAAAAAAGGCCTCACAACAGCTCACCTTTAATTTTACTAATAAATTTCAAAGTGCATCTTATTGCCTGACACAAACCTGGTGTTACCGCCCCCCCGGCTGGCAGTGCAAGCCTTCGGTGGGTTTCTGAGGGGAGAACCGGGGCTGGGGCTGCTGCAGCACTCCGGGCAGCTATGCTGGAGCCGGCTGCAGGGTAGAACCAGTCAAACCAACCGGGATTTCCCAAACTCTTATTATTCTTCATAACTCATCCCGAACCAGGCCGTTTCCCCCCCCACATCCCTTCCACGGAGGGAACCCAAGGCTGGGCGGGTAGCTCCTCCCGCTGCAGTCTCGGCTCCAGGCCCGGGAAGCCCCGCACCCTCCCCGGCCCGGTGAGGGGACGCTCCGGGCCCGCCTGGACTCGCTTCCCCCGGACAGCGGGAGGGCTGAGGCGCCGGGCCCGCCGCTCCCTCGCGGGCCGCACGGCTGTCGCACCGCTGGGCTGAGCCACCAACGCCCCAGAGAAGGGGAGGCGGAGGAGGGAGAGGCAGGGCTGGAGCCGGGGCTACCGCCCCCCCGGCCCGGAGCGAAGCGGGAGGCCCGGGCGGCGGCCGAGCCCACACTCACCTCAGCTCCGGCCCCGCGGCGCGGCGCCGCCTTCTGACGTCATCACCGTGCGCCGGGGGGGCTGAAGGGGAGGGAGCGGGCGGGGACACCGCGCCTGGCGATTGGCGGAGACGGCGGTGGGCGGGGCAGGGGGCCGGGCGGGGCGGGGCGCTCCTCCGCCGTGCGCGTTCTGCCGCCCCCTGCCGGGGCCCCGGGGAACAGACTCCCGAGCCCGCCCCGCGCCGCCGGCCCCTCAGGCCACGGGAGCCCCCACGGGTCCCAGGACCCCCTCAGCCCCACTGAGGCCCAGAGGTCCCTCAGACAAATGGGCCCCGGGAGCCCCCCCCCGGGCCCTGGGATCCCTTCAGCCCCACAGAGCCCCAGATGCCCCCTCAGACTCGCAAGACTGTGTCCCCCTCAGCCTCACGGGTCCCTAGATCCCCCTCAGCCCCACAGACCCCAGAATCCTCAGCCCCCCAGGAGCCCCCCCAGGCCCCAGACCCTCCTCAGTCCCACAAGGCCCTGGAGCCTCCTCAGCCCCACAGAGGCCAGGACTCCTGTCACCCCACAGGGCCCAGGACCCCCTTCAGCTCCGTGGGTCCCGGGGTGCCCTCAGCCCCACCACTTGAGCAGGAACACACCCCCCCTCACTTGCACAGTGTCCCCAAACTCCCGCTTCTGAGGGGCAGCCACGGTGCCACCGCTGCCTGAGGAAGGACGACTCCTCGCCTCCTTTCCGAAGCCAAACCCAACCCAGACGGATCCCCAGCAGCGCCTGGGAGAGCTGCTCCCACCGAGCGGCTCTGAGGGCTCCCTGCTGGGCTGCGGAGCTCTGGAAAAACACTCTCTTCGCAAGAAAATCGCCCGGAAGCGTCAGCCCTTTTTTTTGGCAGGTCCCTGTGGGCTCGCTCTTGTGCACAACAGAATAACGAGGCACATTCCTTTCTCCTTTCTTCTCCCCAGCTACTAAGCGCGACAAAACCTGCAAAGCTTGCTTGGGAACTGCTGGTGGGCTTTCTTCTTCATCCCCTTCCTCCATCCTTAAACAAAACACTCCATGTTTCAACCCTAGAGTGACCTGGACGGAGCAGGGTGAGGGACGACACCTTCTTGCAGAGACGCTGACGACACTTCTTTCTCCAGGGAAGACACAAACGACACACTGTCGTGGTTTGTTTCCAGCCTGGCTGTCACGTCATTCCCGACGTGGTTTGAGTGGAGAGGGGCTATTTTCACACTCCTACCATGCTTTTAAAAATAGCTCCTTTTATTTCAACACTCCTGGGCTCTACGGCTGTTTAAAATGCTTAGTAAGTCACACCATAATAGAAGTTACACCTGCTGACACCTGCTATTGTCATCAGTTTCTTTTCCATGTTAATTCCAGATAAGTTACGGAAATGCAATGAGTGAGATGTCTGAGAAGGGGATGATTGGGCTGGACTAGACAGATCCGGTGAGTTGTACAGTTTCCTTTGAGGGAAATTAACCTGTTCTCGCGTTCCCACACAGCAATGGTTCTGCTGGTGTGTTTTCAGCCCTATGACCCTCCCATCTTCTTTCTGGAGATGTTTCCACAGCCACATGTTCCCCACTCTGTCCCTGGGAGGTGGCTTACCCTGTGCCCAACGGGTAAAGCCTTGCACATGTCCCTGTTAAAGATGATCCTGTTAATTTAGACTGTTCCTCAAGGTCATCCCAGCTTGGTGCCACCAGCAAATTAAAAAGTACCTCTCCTCGTCAGCCCAAGTGATCCTGGTGGATGCAGAGCATGGAGCTGCCTCACCTTGGCCACAGCTGCTGGGACGGGGACAACTGCTCTGCGAGGACGGGATTTCCTCAGGGTTTTGCATTTTCCATCAGTCGCTTCCACACAGCTTCATTTCCTCGCCAGCTCATAAGAACAGCAAATGAGGTAGCTACAGGTCCATCACCATTGCTAATTGCCAGCACAAAAATATCAAAGAGACAACACATATTGAACTCTTGGGCCAGAACCATGGAGTTCTGAGAACTTCAATCAGAGTGGCTCTTTCTTGTATTATTTATGCTACAGTAGTGCTCTGAGACCCACCGGAGGCAAGAGAACATCACACCAGACATCCGCACAACGCTAACGCGTCCGCACAAAGCCAACATATCTGAACAAAGCCAACGTACCCACCTGGCAAACTGCTCAGGGCAGAGGCCGGGAAGGTCCCACAGCTCATGGCAGAAGTGTGGAACCTGTGATGGAACTTGGGAGCGGGCAGGGATCTCGGAGAACCCTCCTCTCCTCTATTTCAGCCACTGCCTGTCAGTTTGGGCACCTGATTTGAGTTTGGGGCCCCTCAAATCTGTTATTTGGTCTAGAGTAATTTCTCCAGCAAGGCACGTTTCATGGCCAGGGTAAGCATCTTGCCACTGGGGGTGCTCAGCTCTGAGACTCTGCAGCCTCTCACTCCCCTGTCAGACTGCTGTCATCTTCTCGTTTCTTGATTGACTTTCACCTGGGTCTGCCTCCTCCCTTCCAAGCTGTTGCTTTCCCAAGAGAGGCTCCTCTCCCTGCTCCTCCTTCCTTCAGGAATCCCCTGCCAGCTCTTACCCCCAAGGCCCACAGTCTGCCTGTGGCGCCGGGGGAGGGATTCAACCCATAGGGGCAGGGATTGCTACAAAGCAGCAGCAGAAGTGGCCCCACAGCCTGGCTGCTCCCTCCTGGGAACCACCATCCCTCCGCAAGGATGGAACCACCACCCCTCTGCAAGGACGGGTTCCCCTTAGGGCTTTGCATCTCCCATCAGCAGCTTCCTCATGGCTCCTCCTGTGGAAGCTGCTCAAGGCAGCCTGGGACCACCAAGCTGATGATGGATACCCAGAGAGGTGGAGAGGCCTGCCTCCTTGGAGATGCCCAGCTCCAGGCTTGAGCTGCCTGTTCCAGCTCTGAGCTAAACCCAGCGTGAAGCAGGAGCTCAGACAAGAGACCTCCAGAGCTCCCTTTGCATCCAACACCCGCCTGCAGTGCTGTCATGTCTGAATCCCGAACCTCACGAGGGTGCAACGAGCTGTGATTTCCCACAGCGTGATGGAAATGGCCAGCACCGCCTCCAGCGTCCCCTGGCACCCCCGAGCTGCCCCGGGACATCGCTGCATATCCAGGGCACTGGGCAATTTGGGGAGCCCGGGGCCATAGGGA
Source organism: Gallinago jamesoni (assembly GCA_025769975.1). Classification (NCBI taxonomy): domain Eukaryota; kingdom Metazoa; phylum Chordata; class Aves; order Charadriiformes; family Scolopacidae; genus Gallinago; species Gallinago jamesoni. Next base: position 23,831,245 of record JAOQGH010000062.1, on the reverse strand, counting down.
AGGTCTCAGAGCCCAGCAGGGTCCCGTCAAACGGACGCGCGGCAAAGGGGGGAACCTGAATCTCCTCTCCACCACGTCCCAGCCCCAGGCAGTGGTGAACCCGAGTGTCAGTGTCCATGCTGGGCCAGAGCTCAAGGTTGTCCCGGCAAAGCTGAGCAGAGGTCGGAGAGAGAGGATGTTCAATTAAAGCCGCTTAAAAAAGAAATCCAAATTTCCATATGCCCCGGTGGAGAAAAAAAAAAACCAGCCCCAAAGCTGGGGGCAGAGGGGGTGCCAGGCTGGGGGCTGGGCACGGCCCCGGCGGCAGAGGTGACTCCGGCTCAGCTGTGCCCGCTGCATCTGATCTGTGGGGATTGAGGTTGCCTTTTGGCATTTCCTTATGGAAAATTGGACATTTGGCTTGGCAGAAATCCCCAGGCGAGCTTGGGTGGGGACCAGCCCTGTGACATGGTGTCCTCCAGGCTACGCCTGGCTCCCGATGCCTCCTCTCCCCCTGGAGAGCACCTGGAGGCAGCTCTGCCCAGCCAGGCTGGTGCCTGGTTGCGTTCCTCCATGGGGACACCAGACTGAAATGGTGACACTGGGGTCTGTGGGAGGGCAACGAGCCATCCCACCTCTTCCGGTGGCCCTGGCGTGGCTTTAGCCCATCCTGTTGGAGAAACCCAAGTGCGTCCCCACAGACAAGGAGTCATTCCATGGCTGATACCTTCACCAGGAGGAATTTCACTGGACAAAGGAATGGAGGATTCACCCATCGTGTGGCAGAGACGGCATGGCTGAGAGGTTGGCCATCGTGTCACCATGCCACATGTGATGTCTCCCTCACACATCCCCCCAGAATAGTGTCACCAACTGGTTCCAGCTGCCTGGGGACGCAGGAGCCTCTCTGGCCCCTTCTGCGATTACCAAGAGTGAATTCAAACATCAACTGAACACAACTTGGCCTTCCTTTATCCCCCTTTTTTTTTTTTTTTAATAATAATTCAGGTTTGTCTCTTAGAAAAGAGAGAGGAAGATAATGTCTGCAGAGCATTTAATCTTCTGCCCGAAGAATAGCAGAGAGCAAATTAGGATCTACTCCAATTAATTTGCCTTGATGGGCAAAATCTGGAGAGCGGCCATATCTGGGAATTAAGAACAAAAGCGGGGAGTGTAAAGTAGGTCGCCGGAGTTTCATAACCGGAGCGGTGGGTTGTCACACAACGCTGGTTGCTCAGAGGCACCCAGTGGTCGGGGGCCACCAGTCATCCCCCACCCCCTCACCCCCGGCCAATCCAGGGGGTTTCAACCTGGGCAGATGCTTTAGGACTCCAGGCAGTGTGCAGGTCACCAGCTGTTTGTCTGGGGGTGGGGGGGAGGAATGAAGTTTTGTCCCTTCCCATGGTGGGACTGTCCCAAACCATTGTCCCTTCCCATGGTAGGACTATCTCAAATCCTTGCCCCAAACCCTTGAATCCAAGGGGAGGACAGACACCGTCTGTTCGTCCCAGTTTCAGACCACCCAGAGAGCTTTCCCAGGGGTTGGCATGCCCATCCTTGCTGTCACCCTGTCACTCATGGCCTTGAGGACACCTCCTTGAAGGGATGACAGAGTGACAGTGGGCAGTGCTCCTCTATGGACCCTTGCACCACAGCGCCTCACCAAGCAGCAGTGACCCAAGGGCCAGTCCTAGTCCAGCATCCCCAAATCCCTGCCCCAGCTCCCTGGAGCCTCCAGTGCCTGCAGGTTGTGTGGTGACATGCTCTGGTGTCACATGTGGGGACACCTTCCAGCTACGGGACACATGTGGCAGCATAGCCAAGGGTTTGGGCCATGTGTGGTGACATGGTGACACCTTCCAGCTGCAGGACATGTGTGGCAGCACAGCTGAGGGTGCAGGCCTTGTGTGGTGACACATGCTGGTGTGCAGGACACATGGTGACACAGCCAAGAGTGCAGGACATGTGTGGTGACATCTCCCAGGGCATGGGACATGTCTTTCTGCATGCAACCCTGCTTGTTTGGTGGGTGTCTGCACCCAGACCCACTAGGCACCCACAACCTCCCGGCTGGACCCAAGTGGCACAATCACGATGATGGCCTGGCAGAGCACCACCTTGGTGGCCCTCCAGCTCCCACAGAATCACAGAATCACGCAGGATTGGAAGGGACCTCCGGAGATCATATAGTCCAACCCCCTGACAAAGCAGGGCCACACAGGAACAGAGAAGGAGACTCCACCACCTCCCTGGGCAGCCTCTGCCAGGGCTCTGCCACCCTCACAGGAAAGAAGTTCCTCC
>JAOQGH010000062.1:23808914-23820839 GCA_025769975.1 Gallinago jamesoni | reverse complement strand
AGGGGTTCAAGGGCAGGTTGGAGGGGGCTTGGAGCAACCTGGTGTGGTGGGAGGTGTCCCTGCCCAGGGCAGGGGGAGGCACTGGGTGGGCTTGAAGGTCCCTTCCAACCCCAACCATTCTGTGATTCCATGATACATAAGGGCAACCTATAGGTTTCCCAGCCTGCAGTAGATGCAGCACAACCCGGCTGCCTGAACCCAGCAGGCCCAAGAAGGCTGGAGTTGGCACTTGGACATGGGCCGTGCCTGGTCACAGCTCCATATATCTTTTCTTTGATGACTTTTTAGCATAAGCAGAATTAGTCACTTCGTAAACAGTAGAAATCCTCAGCCAGGGCTTTTCTTCCAATGTCTATCCAGGAAGGGGCGGGGGAAGAGGAAGAACTTTACCCACGAGCTGTTCTGAAGTTCAGATGAGCCACAAACCTTCAAACCGGAGTAAAGCCCTGGGGTCACTGCAAAAGGGTTTCACTAACGGACCAGCCTGAACTCAACAGCAGTAGCTTCAACTCTGATTACCAGCTCTTCTGCAACTTAAAGCTCTTTTCTCTTTTTCAGTTTGGTTTTTTTTTTTTTTAGCTTATCCCTATTGTTAAATTGAGTTTTTAACTCAAGTCATTTTCCATACAAGCCAGTCAAAACCCACTAGTATCTTAACAAGTTTTTTTTTTTTTAAGGGCAGATAACAGGGTTTTGACTCACTTGCTAAAAATGTTCACGACAAGTACCAGCAGTGTCACTGTTTTGTCACACGAGCTTTACTTGGAACATCTAACAGCCATTAATTCCAGCAGCTCCTGCTGCCACGTCCCACGGAACCTGTCTGCCAGCCACGACCAGAAACTGCCCAAGTGAAGTCCAGCGACAGGTTAACAACTGAGGACAGGGGACAGCTGCTCTGGATATGGAGCTCTCCAGGAAACACAGCACCTTCCCTCCTCTTACACCCCCCAGGGGAACTGTTCCATGGTTAAAGGTCTCCTGATGGACCACGGATAGTATTTGCAGACTACAACCCAGGAGGTAACGGCACCTGCAGCCGGGTACCCCTTCTCCTACCACCTCTGGGCAGCAAAGCTCTCCGTGGCAATGCCTACAGCTTTTCCCAAGCCATTCCTGGTTGTTCACGTGCCAGGAGCAGGCTCCAGAAGTTCCAGTCTCCATCGAAGCCGCTTCCCAGCAGTGAATTTAAAGGCAGAGGCAGGAAGAGGTCTGCGTGGGTTCAGACCTGGCTCTCTGATCATACTCACTTCAGCTTCAGCTCCGTACGAGTACCCAGGTCCGAGGAGAGCTGCTGGATGAGTGAGAGCAGCACGGGCTGGGAGAGGGGGCACGGGTGCTGGCCGAACACTTGCTGAGTGTCCACAGTCTCACAGACGTACAGGACCAGGTTGAGATCAGCTGCTGTGAGAGCCTGCAAGAGAGACACAGCTAGAAACACCGAGGAACCACCAGGCAGGCAAGGGACACAGGACAGGGCAGGAGGCAGCCCTCTGCCTTGGGGGGAGGCTCTAATGGCTCACCACCCCCCCCTCTGGGAGTAGAATCCTCTTCAAACCCTGCTGTACCTCCAAGCAGGACCGTGTTTAGGCTCCCAGTCTATGCTCAGAGGACACTGGTGGAACTTGCACCATTCTGTCTTGACCTGCATGAGAGTCAGGTCTTTTCAGCCAACTCCAAATTGTGCAATTATGTCCCCACCTCAAGGAGCCCTCCTCCTTCCCACCCCATGGCCCAGCAAGCAGCAGTACCCACTGCCAGGACCCCAGGGGACTAGAACATCTCTCTCTTATGAGGAAAGGCTGAGGGACCTGGGGCTTTTTAGTATGGAGAAGACTGAAGGGGGATCTGATCAATCCCTATAAATACTTAAAGGGAGGGTGTCAAGAGGATGGGGCTGGTCTTTTTTCAGTGGTGTCCAGTGACAGGACAAGAAGTAAAGGGCACAAACTGCAACATAGGAGCTTCATCTAAACATGAGGAGGAACTTCTTTCCTGTGAGGGTGGCAGAGCCCTGGAACAGGCTGCCCAGGGAAGTGGTGGAGTCTCCTTTCTCTAGATACGTATAAAACCTGCCTGGAAAACATTCCTGTCCCACCTGCTCTGGGGTTTGTCAGGGGGTTGGACCAGATGATCTCCAGAGGTCCCTTCCAACCCCTACAGTTCTGTGATGCTGTGAAACCCAGATACCTGTTGGAAAGCTTGGTTGAGGTGTCCTTGCTGGAGCAGCTGAAGGATGTGAGTTTGCTGAGACTGGAAATCCAGGTGAGCAGAGGGAATGGGGGTCCCGGCTGCTGAGCGCATCGCCTGGACAATGCTAGAGGTGACAGCTGCTTGCTGCTCCTTCATAGCCAGGCTCACTTCTCCTTTAATGACCCTCTGCACCTGGGCCAAAATAGACTCCTGCATGCTAAAAGAAAAAAAAAAAAAGACAAATCCAAAGGCATCACTGAAAACGAAGCGCTGAGGGACCAGCGCGAGAAAGCGGGGGCTTGCTTACTGTAGTGTGGCTCCCAAAGGGTTAATAGAAATTGCTCAGAGGCCCCGGCATCAGAAACATGCTGCTGGCAAGGCAGCTCTGTGGCCAACAACAACCCAGTGTCCCTGGGTGCGTGTGGAAGACGCCGGGGCTCTCTGCGGGGAAAGCGATGTTGGAGAGCGATGTTTCGGGGAACCAAGTCTCTTGTTACGCGGCTTTTTAAATCTTTAATGTCTCTGGCTCGACAAGCAAGGCTCCTGCACTCCAACTTCATCCCCCAAGGGGCCCAGCTTTCTACACCACATCCGTTAGATGCAGTTTCCCAGCCTGCAGGTGACCCCTTTACAAGGAGAACACGCTTCCACCGAGCCTGTGACTTCTCCCCAGAAGACCCCCTTCGCAGCGCGGGCTCCGTTGCTGGGCGTTACACCATCTCCCCAAAGGTGGGATTGCTACAAAACGTTGAACCTACTCTACCACAGGAAGAATAGCAGGACTTCCCTGGGAGCAAGTAGAGCCCATGCCACAAGAATTTAGTCTGGGAGTCTTCCTGGCAAGCCCGGCCTGCATGGAAGACCTCGATGGGCTCTGACCTATGTTCTAGTGGCTTAAAATAGGAGCCTTCTGTCCCGCAGGTGGCCACCAGCCAATCTTAATGAGCACAACCTTCCACCAGCTTCAAGGCACGAACGTGCTGAAGGCACCGCTGGAATCATGTCTTGATAACAGGATGGTCAAGCACAAATTGCTGCAGAGCAGCTGCGGGGACAGAGTAGCCCACAGAAACTGTTGGTGTGCCTGAGGACACAGAGGTAAGAAGCAAAGCCTTCAAAAGACCTGTTCTGAAAGGATTTTCAGGAATTTTTCAGGCTTGCGTGTGCTCGTGGGCTGCCTTAGGTCCTCCTGTCCTCCAACACACACATGGGACTGCGTGAAGAGCAGGCCCTGAGCTCCCAGCTGCAGCAGCGACACAGCGGGTTGCTAGAAACCTTCTGTGGTCTTCATCCTGTGCTCCAGAGGCACCAGTTACACCAGCCCACACTCTTTGTCACACCGTGCCCAGAGCCCGCAAGCAGCCCCGCAGTGGAAAACTGCTTGTTTCCAGAGCTACGCAGAGAGAGGTTTTGGTTACGCAGGTGTGTACCTCACAATGATGTCCCTTTTCCACAAGCCCAGCCGCCAACTTACTTGCCCACGATGATATGGAGCTGATGCTGCACCTCGGCATGGACGCCGGCCGTGACGCTGGCAGCCAGCTGCTCGGTGCTGCTCTGGAAGGTGGTGATGAGCTGCCGAAGCTGATTCAGCAGTGGGTCCCGGGCCTCCTGTTCTCGTACCTTCTTGTTCTTCAAGTGAGTCTCAAGCTGCTGGATATCTGCAACAACCAGAAGATGTTTGTGCCACCGGAAGCCGTGGAGATGGGTCAGGGAAGGAATCCAGCTGGAGGCTCTCCACGTTCTCCAGCAGAACCGATGACTGAGCCCGTGTCCGAGCACGGGAGAGCGTGGAGAAGACACGAGCCTTGTTCTGGGCTCCAGAAACCCCGCTCCCAGCCTCCCCATCCAACGGGATTACACAACACAGCAACAAGCCCGAGTCGTGATCTGCATCAGCGATAGGGTTCAACGCCAACGAAGAAAGAGGAAGAACATTTCTGACCCCCCAAAAAATAAAAATCATGTCCGCAGAGATCAAAAAACTGTATTTGAAAATATCTTGCGAACTGGTCTGATCAAAAGGGAGAAGAATATAAGCTCTATTTCCTTGGGGGAGTCTTGTATGGAAAAGGAAAGGTGCAAAATAAACTGCAGCTGGAGACATTGCAGATTTACAGACAACAGGAGTCCCTGTGCCAACTTCAGGCCTCCTCAGAAACCAGCTTTGCAGAGTAATACCTGCTTGGCCTCCTAGGGCACCAAGGAACTGGATCCTGAGCCTGAAAACAGGAAAGATCTTCTCCAGTGTACAATTTTCCTTACTTAAGACTTTCTTTTTTTCCAGCCTGACCATGGCTACACTCATCAACCTCTGATGATCCCCATACCCTTCTCTAAACCTCCCCCAATTCCATTACCCCTCTGAAACGAGGGACTGGCTGCAGGACTGCTACTCTGCCCATCATCTTCCCGATGCCAGCATGGGGTAATGCCACAGCTGGCCTTTTCTGCTCGAGAGACGAAGCCACAGAGTCAAAGAACGAGGCCAAGCATTTCTGCACGAACTACAAAGGCCAGAGGTGAGTATCTGTTCTTACAGCACTATCCACAGCAATCTCCTCACTCCTGCTTCCGTGTCCCAGGTGTGAAATGGAGCGTGCAGATGGGCTAAGAGGTTAAACAGTCACCGCCGAAAGGCAAAGACTTAAGAAAAGGCCACCTTGTTGTCAGCCACCAATGCAAATATGCTGTGCAGAGAGCAGAAAGCCTACTCACATTCCTGCGTGCCCTGCTTGAAGGTGTCGTTGATTTGCTGGAACATGGACTGGCAGCTCTTCTCGAAGGCCGGCAGCACGACGCTCTGAAAGGCTTCCCTGTACGCGGCCTGGATCGGCCCCTGCAGGGTATCGGCCGTCGCCCTCACGACAGCATCTGTGAGGTTCTTACAAGCACACCCAAAAGAGATTTCAGAAAATTAGAAGCAGGATAAAGATGTGAACAAACGCTGCAGGTCCCTGCGACACACCCACACCGAGACAGGGATGGCCGAGGTCAGTCACAAGCTTCTGCTTCCTGAAGAATGCAGAAACAGAGACCAAAGCAGAGAGCAGAAGAGCCAGTCAAACTTCCACCACTGGGCTGATCGAGATGGCCCTAAAATCGCTGCTGTAGTGAGATTCTCTGCTCTAGTAGAAACTTCACAACTTGGTAAATAAAAGAAAGGGCTAATGAGGCAAAGCGAGGAGGGAATACACGAGCTCGCTCTCCTGTTCAGACCAGGCAAGAGCTTTGACTACGGGCAGCTAAACTGACCTCACCTGGAGACACAGGTAAGGGGAAGAGATAGGAGGAGTCACTACCCAGGCAGGTGACAACTCAGCATCCCCACTAAAAGCTCCAGTCTTTGTTGGAGGTTCTCCTTACCTTTGATTTTACTAGCTTAGTGATACTCTCCTTCAGCGTCCCCTCAACAGCAGCGAGCTTGGCAGCAATGGTGTTACTGAGCTGGCCAGCGATAGGGTCCATGCTCTTGGAAATGCCTAGGCACAACACAAACACATCAACGGTGCAGCTTTAAGCCTTAAGTCTCACTTCTAAACCCAAACCAGAAAACGGGAGTCAAGCTCTTCTTGAATATGACCCAGCAAGGGGCAATGCTCACCAGCTCTGGGGTAGGAAGCTAATGTTGGACATGGGAGAAACTTTTTTGCCTGGAGGGTGGTACAATTCTAGAAGCCACCAAAGAAGCTATGGAATCTCCAGCCTTGAAGGTTTTCAAGACTTGCCCAGGCAGTCACAGCTAACCTGATTTAGAATAGTGGGCAGCCCTGCTTCAATCAGAATGGTGGACACTTATAGCTTCAGAAGGCTTTCCCACCAGCATTTCTCTAAACACTTCCCTAAATGGATGGTGCCAGTGTGTCAAGGAAGGGGAAAGACCAGTTTTAAGTTTGCTCCAGTCAGGTCTCAACATTTCCAAGTTCATCAGCCTCTTTGCTCTCCTCTGCTGAAGAGACTCCAGAAACTTTATGAATTATACCACATTATCCAGAAAGGCCTCCCCTCTAGGAGCCTCATCCTCCTTCCAAACCACAACTCCTTTTCCCAGATTTCATCAGGGCCCACAACAGTTTAAAGTGCAATAACTAGTTCTCATGTAACCTCACTCCTACTTCATAAAGCAGCAAGGTTCTCACCCAGCATGCTTTCAGTCCCTACAGGGATAACTGTAGGGATCCCACCTCCAAAACCTTGGCAGCACCACTCACACTGGGGCACGGTCTTCTTCATCTCCTCGCGAATGGTCCTCTCCAGACGGTTACACACAGCAGTGGAAAGGGCCTGGGAGAGCTGCTGAGACAGATGCTCCTGGAGCTGCCCATTGCGCTGCTGTCCTTCCGTCAGTGCTCGGTCTAGTCTTCTCTCTAACGAGAACGCATGTTAAGGAGCACAAAGAACACATTTCCTCCACCACTTCTGTGCCCATAAAGATGGGACACCAACCTCACCTCCAGAGGCTCAGCAAGAGCCCATTTGTGGCTCTGGTGAAAGAAGGTTCTATATAATGTTGCTGATGTGTATTTAACAGCATGGTGCTCTTAAACAAATGATCAGAGAGGCGAGAGAGGAGCTCTGGAAGGCATGGCAGGAAAGCCAAATAGCTAAAAGAAGCTCAACAGTAGTGTTCACTCTTAATTGTGGGTTAATTTAGCGGCCCGGTGGGCAGCTCATTCCCACACTGCTGCTCACTCACTCCTCTGCAGTGGGACGGGGGAGAGAACAGAAAGGGTAAAAGTGAGAAAGCTCACGGGACGAGATAAAGACAGTTTAACAGGTAAAGCAAAATAAGGAATTCCTTCACCACTTTCCATCGGCAGGCAGGTGTTCAGCCAGCCCCAGGAAAGCCGGGCTCCATCACACGTAACAGTGGCTTGGGAAGACAAACACCATCACTCTGAACGTCCCTTCCTTCCTCCTCCTCTCCCCCAGCTTTATATCGCCAAGCACAGTGTCATACGGCAGAGGAAATCCCTTTGGTCAGCTGTCCTGGCTCTGTCCCCTCCCTACTTCTTGCCCACCCCCAGCCCGCGGGTGGTGGAGCCGTGCGAGAGACAGAGAAGGCCTTGACAGGCAAAAACACCAGGGTTTTATCAATCTTGATTTGCTCACAGATCCAAAATATACCACCACATGAGCTGCTATGAAGAAAATTAACTCCATCCCAGCCAAAACCACCACAGAAACCACAAAGCCCTCATAAAAAGGGGCTCATTAAAAAAAAAAATCTCATAAAAAGTAAAGTGGTAAAAAAGTTTCTACAGGATGGAATTGGTGGACATAAGTGATATAGTGCATGGGAGCAAACCCAGGCTTAATAAAAGCTCATCATACCTCAGGAAGCAACCAAGCTCTCTGAAGGAGCCAACACACAAAAGATGCATGTGTATCTTAGGAAGAAAAACAAATCAAAACCAAACAAGAACCCCCAACAAAACAAACAGCGTGAAGACAATTCAAAATTCAGTGCAGATATAAAGTTGTGCAGATACCAAAAAGTTATTCTAATACTAAAATACAGCTCCAGACTCTCAACTTCAGTAAAAAGCTACCTGATTTATCTATGAAAATATCAGCTTGGTGGTCAAAAAGGAAAATCCAAGTCTAATTAATAGAGAAAACAGAAATCTTTGTAACGTCACAGAAGTTAAGAGTGGTTTCAGACACAAAACAGGCTCAGTTTGCGAAACATGACCAAATTCAGTGCTGTGAAAGATGTACAGGAACTGACTACTCACAATACCATCAAAATAATTGGATACCAGGTTTGAAAACACCAATAGAAAGTATTTTTCAAATAACACGTAACAGATCCGCAGACCACCGGGTGCATATATAGGCACAGGCAAGACAATTCTATACTCAGCTACGTGGTATGGTAGTCTGATCCTATTTCTGGTGCAAATACTGCCTTGCCTTGAGGAGGAAAGGAAGGAAAGAGTCATCCCATAATTGCTGTTGAGCAACCAGCCACTGCCTGACACAGCACAAGGAATGAGGTGCACCTCCAGTCTACTCCAGTGTCACAGCACTTATGGCCGTAATGGGTAACTAGATTCATTGGCACAGAGAAATTATCAGTTCTTCTCTGTTCTATTTCTGAGTTTCTTGCCCTTAGAAAGGACAAAAGAGGAGCTGAAATAATTACACTGCAGCAGGGCAGTTTTACTGCACCTATGCCCCCACGCCATCAAGGTTCCTGAACTTCCTTAGCTCTCCTCACACATCTCCAGCCTGCCCGCAGCCTTATGCTCCTTAACTCCCACCCAACATCAGCAAACAAGGATACGCTCCTGCTCCTGCTGGGAGTCAATCACTCTCTCCACGTGGCCCATAAGGGAGCTCTGAATGGCATCAAGGTGATCGGTGAGTCTCTGCAGCAGCTCCATCTGGTTCTGACGCAGCTCAGAGAGCTCCCGCTGTTGGCTCCTCAATATGCACATCAGCTCGTCCTGGAACTCGGGTGTCACCTACATGTGGAGAGGACAAACGCTCATTGTTAACAGGACTGGAGGTCAGTCAAGCTTTCTGCTAGGCATTAAGTCCATCCCTGTGCCTAGGACTGAAGTGTAACAACATACAAAGCAGAAAACGGGGCCAGCTTAGTGCCTATTTCTATCACTTTTGTCCGAAGAAATAAACTGACAAAGCATGGGACACGAAGTTCCCACATGGAATTCATACACCATTGCTTAGATTATCCTCAATTGTTTAGATTCAAGACCCTCTGGCATTGAAAACAGATCCTATTCACTTTTGGCCAGGTACTGAGAGAGAGTGTTTAGGCTTCTGAATGTAAATAATGACCTCAAACACTTGAGAAAAGAGCTGCACAATCACTAGAGTAAGAAGGAGGTTTCCTAGAGCACTTTTTTAGCTCTTTCACTTATTTATGAATAAGTGGAGAAGCGTACATCTGGAGAAGTATACATCTACAGTTTGCTGTATCTTCACCTGCTCAAAACATCTAAAAGAGGCAGTTTAAAGAAGGGTCCACAGCTCGGCTGAGAGCATTTCCAGGCAGATAGGGAGATACTATCACCAGGGATAAGAAATGCCAAAGGGCCAGTCCCACTGCAAACCTTACTTTGGTGAGAACGGTTTATCTGGCTGAGGACACGTGTCAGCTCAGCAGGGAAGAGGAAACAAGTGGTAGAGGAGGCATTCATGCTTCTGTCCCCAGCAAGCCTTCACATGTGGAGTGAACGTCCTGGAGGACGCAGGGCTTGTGTGAACACAGAAATTTACTTCGATAAGCAAAGGTGAGAAGGAAAGAAGGAAGGAGGGAGGGAGGGAGGCATCAGTGTGGGCAGCACTGAGCAGTTCTGTCTCCGCTGCTCAGAACCGAGCGATGCCAAGCCCAAGCACAGCCCCACCACCACCTCCCGGGGTGCAGCAGGGGCTCACGGTGCTGCAAGGACCCGGGATGAACTTTCCCTCCGGTCTCTGGTAACGCAATAAATAAGAGCTGAAGCATCTCGCCCTTGGGACGGGCTGCAGAGTGGCTCTGACTCACCTGGTTGTTAGATGATCTTGGAGACTGGTTCACATCCCTGGAAATAAAGAGGAAAAAGCAGTCATCCGATTGTGTCCATTAACTGCTCTTATTATCCAAGTCTTCTGCCAAAACAGATCACGCGTTTTACAATTGCTTTAGATTTTACACTCCAGCTTATGCTGGTGTTTTGCCGAGCATGACATGAAGAGCAGCAGCGAGGCAATGAAATCCCAGGTCTTACAGCAGCTGCGACTCCTTCATTTGCAGGATCCACAGGCCCTGGAGCTCCTTACAGACTAATCCCTTGGCAGGGAGGAGATTCAAACCAAGTCTTAACGTTACAAAGAAAAACGGATGTTGATTTTTCAATTTTGTCCAAATTCAAAGCCAGGGAAGGCTTTGCCAAACCACTGTTGAAGGTCTTCTGATATTTCATAAAGAAAAGACAAGTACTCCTTTGTTAAATACAGAATTAATAAGCTTCAAACAATCTAGAATGATTCCAGCTCTCAAGGTAAAGAAACTAGTGATGCATTCCAGGGTAAACGGCAGAATAAAGAAAAGTCATCAAACTGATCCACTAATATTGCATGTCTCCATCACGGTCATACATTTATGAATATTCAAACCCTACCAGAAGGGAAGTACCCATTTGTTGTTCCCAAAGAGCATCCATTCAGCAACTTTAAAAGGACTGAGGCAGGAAAAAGGAAAGGCATTTCGGAGGCTAAGAGCTTCTGGGTGGCACAGCCAGAAATTTAATGCCACGGCCTGTCTTTGTTGCAGTCTGCACAGCTAGAGATCCGAATCGTGGAGTTATGGGAATTCGAGGGGACAGAGAGCCCCGTGCAGAAGCTGTGCTGCTCTCCTCACACTAACACAGACAGGTTGATCTCATTTCCCACGGGCAGACCTTTCCAGTCATCGATTTTCACTTCCAAGACGTTCATACGGGCACACTTAGAAACACAGAAAAGCAGCAAGCAGGTAACAAACAATCCATGTTGTGGAATGAGGACACTGTGCCAGCATTCAGAAGCCAACCAGCGATGGAGGCCCCACTAAGCCACACTCACGGCGTCACAGTTTCAAGGAAGCCATCACTGAAACTGGCAAATGGATCCAGTGTCCCCCCACAACTTGCAATTCACCTCCCACACATTCTTCTGAAGACCAGGCTGTATTTTGGATTTTGGCTGGAAAGGTAGTGCTGAACCTACTCCCAATGCCCCGGCGTGGCAGTCATCGTCTGAGTAACCAGCAACATTTCTGGGGGAGGTTTTACTGCCATTTGCAAAATGGGGCGAGCGTTGGGAGCACTTGGCCGCAACCCAGCCTCAGACCCTAGTCTCACTGCTAGTGGCTATGGCAAGTTGTGGCCCTTCCCAGCTGGTCCCACAGCCACCAGCACTCTGGCAAGCCCAGCATACCCGTCATCTTTCTTGCCCTTCCGCTTTAGCTTTGGGGAAGCCCGGGGGGACACCTTGGCTTTCCAGTCCTTCACAGGCAGCCTCTGCGTAGACGCTTTGGCACCAAATCCACCTGATGTAGAAGCCAAGCTTGCAACTTCGTCATCATGGTCACTACGAAGGAACAGCAGGGGAGAGGACGTCACTTGCAATACCCGACAGCGTCAGCCTTCGCTAAGGGGAAGGGACTCACACTCTGCTCCTCATCCACACACGGCCAGCATCACGCAGCGAAGGAGACACCTGCCACCTTGATTTTTTTAACACGGGGACCTCTACAGAGCTCAGGACGTGCTGTTTGTTTGGACCCAGGTCTGCTCAGGCTGAGCTCCAGCCCCGCGCAGTGAGACGGGGTCTCTGCATTAGGGACAACTGTGGTGGAAGGGTGCCCGTCCTCGCTGCATGCACACACTAGCACGTAAGCCCTAGGACGTGACACTGACCCAGCAGGAAACCCAAGCACAGCATCTCCTTACAGCTTTACAGACAGAAAAAGCCCTGAACACAGCAAATATTGTGGGAACAGAGGAGAATCAAGTTGAGCCCGGGAAAAGCCTGATCCTTGGTACCTTGGAGTCTGTCCACTGCTGATCAGTCAACCAACGCGGGCTGCACTCTTCAGTCTGAATGGTGTGGATTATGAACCAACCCTCAGCAACCATAGAATGGTCTGGGTTGGAAGGGGCCTTTCAAGCCCACCCAGTGCCACCCCCTGCCCTGGGCAGGGACACCTCCCACCACACCACGTTGCTCCAAGCCCCCTCC
>JAOQGH010000062.1:23787052-23808821 GCA_025769975.1 Gallinago jamesoni | reverse complement strand
AGCCTTCTCTTCTCCAGGCTGAACCCCCCCAACTCTCTCAGCCTGTCCTCCCAGCAGAGGGGCTCCAGCCCTCCCAGAAGCCAAACAGGTATGAGCTTGGTTGCCAGGCACACAGAATGTGCCCACAGAGCTTTAGGGGGGCTCCCGAGGGAGCAAAGATGTCAAAAAGCAAGAAACTAACCCCTGAGATACTCTCACTACTCTATCTAGGGCACAGTATTTGGAAACTCGTCCCTTAATAGGTTTTCACTGGTAATTAAACCAAACTTGGTCCGTGCTCTTGGAAGCAGCACAGTCAGATCTTTCCCGGCGAAAAGTCAATTGGGCAATGCCCAGAAGCCACTCTTGTGATCATCTGAAGCCATCAGAACAGCAGCTGGACTGCACACACACACGAAGTCAGGAGACAAAGCGAAGACATTCACCCCACACGTGAAGGCTTGCTGGGGACAGAAGCAGGAATGCAGCCTGAGCTGAGTCCATGCAGGGCGAGAGAGGGGGCTGAGCGCTCGGGTACCTTTGTTCCGCACTCGCATCCTGGCTGTCGTGCTGCAGCAGGTGGTAGCTGTGTCGATGGTAGGAAGAGCTCTTGTGCTTTTCTTCAACTTCATCCCTTGGGCTAGAGGAGGAGGAAAAAAAAAAAAGAAAAAAAAAGAAAACACCATCATAAAAGTCTCTTTTAGCTTGGGTATTTGCTCGTTGCACTTCTCATGGGAGATTCTGATAGGTCTAACCCAACAAAAACCCCACAACCCATGTGCAGAGATCCAGGGAGCAGCAGGTGGTGTTTAGGGGCACCAAACACTCTACTTTCTCCATGTGTTTTTCTGGAGGCCTTAAGAAGGAAGCAGCAGCTCAGCTATTCTTCAGGAACTAGCCAAGAACAGCCTCCCAAGACATTTACGCAAGCCAGGTAAGCCACCACCCAAAATGGGTACAGTCCACTGCAGTGAATCACACCATCTTGGGTTTGGTTTTCCTCGAGTAACACTGATCACCGGGACAAAAGCCATCAGTGCAGCTTAGTTTTTTCAGGTGTCTGAGGAAGTGTGCAAATTTGATGGGTTAACTCTCCCAGAGAGACCAGAGTTATAAGAGTGAATCCGATCCGAGTTTCATAGATTTTGAAAGCAAATTGCAAGTGCTGCTGAGCTGCAAACTAGGTCTGCCTGAATTCAGCTTGCAGAAAGATTCAGATGGAAGGCAGCACTTGGTACTTTCATACATGCTGCTGGTTTGACTGAGCTGGAACGTGAAAAGAAAAAAAAAAAAAAGAAATCTCTCAGATCCAGAGATATCTGATCTAATATTCTGACATGAGAAATACTGAAGAATTCAAAGGCAGAGTGATATTGAGGGGAGTTGCAAACGCCCACAGAAGCATTTTTTCAACTTCAAATTATGAGAAAAAGCAAAAACACTGTGTAGAGACACAGCTTCAGTGCCCTCCCCAGAGCCATCAGAACGGAGACTCTTTCCCAAGGCAGCATCCTCAGGTGCAGAGGCCTGTACTGATTTTATTTCCAGAGTACAAAAAAAAAAAAATATACCAGCTCAAGTCTCCATTCCCAGGCGAACATGAAGGCCAATAAATTAGACTTTTCACCTTCTTAAGGGAGATCCTTTTATGCTGCAAGGGGTATGAGGGAGCATAAATTGTAGGAGCTGGCCTAGGAAGTGCAGGACACTGCATACACAGACCAGGCACAAAGGAAGGTTGAATTGTCAGATCCTTTAAGGAACGGGCGGGATGGAGAACTGTTCTGGTTTAAACACAATATAAGAGCTTTACACCAAGTTAGCAATTTGGAAAATGCAAATAAATTGCCCTAAGCAAGACAAACCCAAGCGATTACCTGTCTGCCATGCTGTTCCTGGTTTCTCTGGTTATATCAGGAGCTGCTGGCCACGGCTGACTCACAGCACTGTCAGAAGAGGCATTTTCCTGAGTTAAAGCAGTCTCCAGTAACGATGGAGCATTCAGTCTGTCCACCTCCACTGGAGGCATGTCCAAAGAGTGGTGGCTGTGCTCGGAACTGTGCCGGTTCCTTGGAGACAGTAAATGCAAGGCCGAGGCAGCGGATGCCATACTGTCTGCGTGGTGACCGGGCTCCAGGACCTCTGCAGGGAGCCCAGACGGGGCCGCCGCAAAGCTGCGCTGCAAGGTCTCGGAAGCAATCTCTGGGATATCTTGGGACATGGCTGTGGAAGCAGAGGAAATGACGTCTGGAGAGCGCTCACGGGTGGGAGAAGCCTGGGGCACCACCAAGGGCTCCACCTCCTGAAGTTCCAGCGCTAGAGAGGGGTTTCCTGGTGCGACCTGAATACAAAAATCAAATAAAGGCCTTCAGAGTAACGTGGAAACAACTCAAGAGCTCCTGGTACTCTACAACAGCCACCTCTGGAAACAGCCAGCTGTATCCTTTCCTCCTGTGATCCCTGTGCACCCACTGTTCAGTAGATAGAGAAGGGCCCCAAAACTTTCAACAGACTCTTAGCTGAGCTGACAACACACTTAGCACAATGCTAGTTTGAACACCCTATCTAAAGAAAACGGAGCACTCTGCTCCAGGATCCCTTCTCTTTCAGGGAAAAAGTTAACTTTCACATTAAACATCTCCTGAACTGAAAGTTTACTTCAATTTCAAGATTTGGTCATGGTCTGTTTTACATCACACCTGGAAAGAAAGGTTGAGGAATAGGAAACGATTGTTTCAGACCTGTAAGACCAGCAAGGAGGAAGAAACCGTTCCAGGTAGCACTGTCTCCTAACAGAAACCATTTCAAACCATTGTGATTGTGACAGCACGAGCTAGAGCTGTCTCTAGTTTTCAGAGACGTGCTGGTTTATACCAAGGTCTGGTTCTAGTAACACGGGTAAACCTGGCTGCAAATCTGTGCCCCCAGAGGGCAGCCGCTGGCCCTGTTGTGATCACAGAGAGAGGTCCCTTGGCTACCAGGAGAAGGAAGGGAGCAGCATTTGGAGCCTTACTGGAACAGGTGCCTTTGGTGTCAACTTGTCAGGGAGGCCTGGGATAAGAACTGAATGGCTCCTAGGGCTCGTCTGGAGACTGCTGCTACTGCTACTCAGCGTGAGGCTGGTGTCCAGCTGCACCTTGGGGCTCACGGTCAAGTCTTCCGATGGCCTGCACAAATCAGAGACACAAACAAATCAAGCAGGCCAACCTAATTAGACAGATCCGCATCAAACACTCAAGCTGAGGACATGGCATCCACACACTGGAGCTGAGGAGCCCAACCCAAACTTCACTAGTGTTCTCCAAGCCCTTTTTCTTTCTACTGTGGTCATTCACTCACTGTCAGCTACCACTGGCATCTCCTAGTCCCCACACAGCCCAAAAAGAGACCGGGTGGGAACAAAAAAATCCAAAGAGGAGCATCACAATCTCTTTAGAATTCAATGAGAGAAGGGACCTATTGTATCTTCAGTTCACACTGTATGGAGTTTAGGGAGAAACAGGACACTATGGAATAGGTCTTCATCCTTTCCCAGCCCCCAGAAGGGAAGTTTTCCCCTGCTATGCAGCCCAACCCACCTCATCACTAGTATGATTCTCCTAACAGCCCCAATTACCTTGTCCTTGGTGGCCGCAGCGTTCTCTTACCTGTAAACAACGACAGCCCTTTGGGAGAAGCATGTAAAGCAACAAAACTGAGATGCACTAAGGGAATCCCTATGGGGCACAAATGAAACACTGTTGTTGGCCCCTTGGATGACAACAGGCACGCTCCAGAGATGCAAACAGTTGTCCACGTAGGGACTCAGGCCAATTTCTAACTCTGGTTACAACTTCCTCTCCTAAAAGACACGCTGCAGCTCTGTGTCACCCTGAAGGACAGTATCAGTTCAGCTGCAGATGTATTATTTAACACACGTGGTGTTTACCTGGGCATAGAGGCATCCGTGACAGACGTGCTACTCATGGCTGTGACCGCCGTCAGGGAACTGACGCTGCTGCCAGGAGATACAGCAATCTGTAAGAGAACACACAGCGGTCAGGAGGTGACAGGAGAGTCCAACAGCAGAACTGGACCTGAGAACGCTGGCTCCAGAAGAACTGCTTTGCCAATGGGGGAATAGAAAAAAAAAAAAAAATAGGACAAGTTCTACTGTCAGTGTGCTCAGGTGCTAGTCAAAGGTTAAGCCCAAGACATACTCATCACGTGAGCCATGGCTGCTTTCGTTGAGCAATTGCTCTCCCAAAACAAAGCGTCGTTTTGCAGGGCTCAGCACCAGATCCCCATCCTGTTCTTTGAGCTTTGTCAAGCTCTGCTGCCACTGGCGAGGCCAGAGCCTGTGCTGGGTTTAGGCCCTGCACCACTGACAGATGGAAGGAGAACACTCCAACACCCAAGAAGAAGAGGTACTGCTCATCCAGCCAGATGGCGAACGGTGAAGAGCATAGGTGTTATATGGTGGCCCCCAGTGCTGCTTTTGGCTACCAAGAAACACCTTCAGAGAATACCAACATCAGCACACAAATACTCTTCTGGGAAAGCCGCTTTGGCCAAGCTTCTTGCACTTGACACTGCAGAGACTGAGCTAAACAACTCTCTCCCCCCTTGGGACATCATAGCATTGGGAAGGCTACCCATCCCCCGGCACAAAATTAACTTCTACACTCAGCAACTCTCTAGCAACATCAAAACCTTGAGGAGGTGTTTAATTTATTCTTTCCTCCTCGAGTTGTTGCTGGAGTGGCGCTCTCTCATCAGTCAGCTCAGCACATCTCCAAGCTGTGGTGACAAGGAGAGGTTCCTCCCCTGGAGGCAGATCCCTGCCTTTGGATGGGCATGTGGAACGCTGCTCACAGGCACTCTGTGCCTGCAAGAACCACACCAGCATGGCAAATAACTGCTGAAAGCCCATTTCACACAGGGAGGCAGGGAAAACACAAAAACCACAGCTCCTCACTAGGACAATCCACACCTTGTAATTATATTGCGGAGCACTTTTTAAAAACTGCTTGTTAATGAATGTCTACTCCCATTCTAAAAGCACATAGAGAAAACTACAGAGTCATAAATTCAGTGCGGAGGCACGGAAGCAGGTTATAAAGCAAGACTATCTGAAGGGGTTTAAGACAAACCAACGTGACACTTGGATGAAGAATGGTGAAGAAACAGTGAACCCCTGCACTTCTGCTTGTTGGTATAACCCAGAAGGGGCAGCAGAAATCTGTACAGTCAGACAGATGGATGCTGCCGGTGCCAGGCAGCCTCTAGAAATACGCAGCCAGACCCCAAGGTGTGTGACACAGCACTGCTGGCCGTGCACAGGGTCATGTTTTCTAAACATTTCATCAGAGCTCCACTGCGGAGTAAATGCTTCCTTATGGCTCTTCACCACGACACTCTGCTATCCTTTGCAGAGATCACCAAATCCCAAGGAACACTCCGCATGCTTCCCGATACCAAAATCCCTGGTGCAAGCGCAGCGCACTTGCTTTCTGTGGAGGTTAAGGCCTGCTGAGATAGATTCAAAGAAAACCCTGAGGTACTAGATCGACGATTTGCAGCTCTCGTGCAGAAGATGTTACAGTCCCATCTACCTGGCTGATCATTTCAGACATGCATTTCCCCAGCATCCCACCAGACAGGATATGCAGAGATGGCATATTTTCTTCTATTATAGTTCTATCACAACCCCAAACCGGTCTGCCAGCTTAGATACAGTTATTTACCAAATCTGTGTTTCTACACAACACAGCTACATCAGCAGTTTTGCAGCTAAACACGACACTTGCGACACAAGCTTAGCCCAGTGTAGCATTTTAGATGTGCCAACACGTCTTTGCTCAGTTTGGTTACGTGGAGGGAGTCTCCCTGTGTGCTCTGTGTTCAGCTGGCACGGCCCACGAGAGTCATCGAGGCCTATAAAAAAGTTCCCAAAAGAATCAAAATCCAAACCCACCCCTTGTACCATCAGTAACGGTGCTGCTCTCGGGTTACCTGTTGAAGAGATGTACTCGGTGTCATGAACGCATCTGGAGTCATCAGCTTAGGCTTGGCATCGTTGGAAAGGGCGAGGAAGTCTGCTGGGACGGGCAGGTCAGCAATGCGCCGCAGGTCTGGCTGAGAGCCGTGCACCGAGCCTTTTTCAGATCCCAGCCCTTCTGCACTTAGATCAGCCATGTGGTCTGGAAAGGCTTCCAAGGGAGAAACCCAAATCAATTTACCGCAACTTCTCCCAAAAGCAAAAGCTTTAACTCCCCAACGTGTGAAGTTATGCCATCGCCTGCCATACTGGATTCCAAAAGATCAAGCGAAAGCCCTGCAACATCCCAATCAAAGCTAAGGAGAAGGCAAATCCCACGCTATGCTCACTCTTTGGAGGTTACACAGTAGATGCTATCAGGTTTTGATAACAAGAGATCCAAGTTTCTTTCCTTCTCTAAATGCAAGGCCAGTTCAACACCCACATCCCAGAATGGTGAACGAACTGAAAAGAGGATGCTGCACACAGCCCAGTCCCCTCTGCTGTCACCCTGATCTCTTCCACCTGGCAAGAGACAAACGTCAAGTTTCTGGCACAAGTGCCAAATCACCTGGAAAGGGGAACTCAAGCGTGTGCCAAGTGTTAGCACTACTAACCTAAGATGCTCACAGCAGGCTCTAAATACGTGGCCTGCTTCAATAGTCCATGTTCAGGCCTCAATCACAGCACTCCATTACAAAGATGCACCCAAAGCTGCCTTCCTGCTGCCTGCCCCCCCCGACAACCTTCAAAGGCTCAGCAACACTGAACATTGACTTCACACAAATGCTCACCAAACTCTTCGTGAGAGCTGTGGGAAGGCATGGATGCACTCATGTCAGGGCTATGAAGAGGCTGGAATCTAATCTGCACATCCTGTAGGGCCCTGGAAAAAAAAAACAAAACAAAACAAAAAAACAGGCATCTCTGATTAGTTTATGAATCACTAAGAGAAGTCTAAGGCTTAGATTTCTCTTCACGGAACTGATTCCCTTGGAATATGCTTTAGTGCTTTCCCTTGGAATATACTTAAGTGCTTTCTGCCTGTGACAGAAGAAGAAGCTGTGTCGTGTCACCCAGTTCTGGAGCCCAGGGGATACCAGAGACTTTTCTTGGCACTTACACACGAGCACATATTCCTAAGTCACTGTCTACTCACGGCAACAAAAATACTAGCTTGCCACAGCATGGTGCAGGGCTACTTCTTGCTAAGGTAATACAGAACACACCACAGCTAGAAGTTTCTAGAGGTCCGAGTAGTTTTGGTTATGAGCAAAAGGAAGCGGTCATTCCATTTCCACAGGTCAGTGGGGGATCAGGATGGCCGCAGACTGTGGTACCTGCCCGTACTCACTTGGTGTGCACGCAGAAGAGTTTGATCAGCACGCCCGCCGCCGATTCCACAGCCCCCACTCCCTGAGCACCTTCTGTAAAGGAGGCAAAAAAAATATGAAGCTGGGTAGGTAGAAACTGCAGACAAAAGCACTAGAAAAACATCGCAGCGGATGAACCGGCAGGAGAGAACCAGCACGATGCAGCTTCACCGCTTCTCCGCTTCGGAGGCGGATTCACCCCGTTAAGGGAAAGTGTATCCTACACTCCCTTCGCTTTGTAACGCCACAGCAATCTAATTTGCTCTACTCCAGCCAAGGAAGCCTCAAGGAAGGGGGGGGGAAGAGAAAAAAAAAAAGATACCTCACTAGCTAAGTCTGGAATTGCCAGTCTGCCAGGGACTTGTTCTGGCTGTTGAAGATATATTCTGACTGGTTAGATATATTTTAAGAGAGACACACTAGCTTATATCATACACAAGTTCAGATCAGGGCATAACAATCCTTCCTGGTTGTAAACAACTGTCATTATGAAGAGCTCTGCTGGCACAGACAACACTCACCCAGCACCTGTATCACTGCTAAGAAAGCTAAGGAGACCGAGTAGAAAAGAGAAACCTAACACCCTATTAAAAAAAATAATATTAAAACGTCCTAATTACGTGAGCACCAATCATGCACCTGAAGTTTCAGTCCCAATCTGCTCCTGACCTGCTACATGTATCAGTCGTTTTTATTTCTGCATTTCAGAGCAATATACCACAAATATTGTCAACAAAGTGAATCAATTATCATGTACAATAAAAAGCACAGGGAAGCACACCATTCGGCTGTACTGCCAGTCCAGGAATCCTTCTAACTGGAACTACGTTGATGTTGTTCAAAGTATCTTTCCAAATTTTACTAACAGAAAGGCAGGAGGTCAGGAGCAAGCCAAGAGCTGAAGAGAGGCAGTGTGGCGGTGTGCTCTCCCTGTTTTTTTCTCTCCCCACTCCCCCACCAGCTCCTACTCAGGCCATGGCCACCACAACATCAGTTGCAATAAGTTGCACCCAGATTTTGGGGGATGGCTGGCAACACACCCAAAACACTGTCTGGAGTGGGGGCCTAGATATATTTTTCTCATGAAAATATGACTATAGGTCAATTATCTCACTCTGTAAATAGTGAACAGCCCAAGAGCCCTGTGAGCTCTCCTGTAGGCAGCAGCTGCACGCCAGGATCTCCCCTTTTGTGAGGACACTGGCTTAAGGTTCTACTCCTCAAGGTTGAGATCTTCCTTTGCCACAACAGATTCTTGGTTAAGCGACTAGTTGCATGCTAAACTTTGAAATCTTAGCTAATATAAAGGGTTGATTGCGCAGATACAATCTTTTAGCCATAAACTGTTGACCAAGTCTGGGACTAGGACTGCATCCAGCTGCACCCAGACTCCTGAGAAGGGGTTTAGAAAGCCAGGGGGTCCTTTCTGAACCTGGTGACTCAACGAAAGGGTCTCCCTGACAGCGTGTCTGACCCTGTCCTCTCTGCAGTAATAGTGTGTGCGTTGACATCAAATCTCATAAAACACTGTCGCATTTACTACTAATTTTGTTAAATCAACTGTTTCACCTCAATAAATATTTCACTACCTCTCTCTTAACGAGTGAAGTTCATCACTCTGTCCACAACAGGCAGCAACCAAGGCATGCCTGAATGGGACAGTTCTCCACGGGATTCACCAGCACGTTCACTGCAGTAACAGCCAGAAGAACATGTCTCTTGTGTTTCTCTGAAGACTCTCCTCTAAAAGAGAGTTCCTGGGTCATTTCTGTTGCAATAAGCTTTGTGGTTTGGGAATAGACCTTCCAGACACAATGGAGATGAATCCCACCTTTTTCCTTAACTCACATACTGTCCTCACATCTGCCACAGCTCAGGCACAATTCAGAAACAACCAGTTAGTTTCTGAGATCTTGTTCTCACACCTCTGATGGTTAATTACATGGGGTTTACTCAAACAAGCAGTCACAGAAATACATCCAGTTCTTCCTGGAACACTCTTGCTCCTGCAAGCCTGCAGCAAACTGTGCTAGAGGAGGTTGTCCCCTGCGTTCTGCTGGGGACAATGATGCTACGGGATCACATCCTGACTCAGACAATGAACAGCTAATCTTGTAGCTTAATCGAAGCATCACCTGCCCTCACTTCAACCCTGGAATGCTTAATAACAGGAACACCTGAGAGGAATTTCTGAGTGCTTTCTGAGTGGTAAGGTGCAAGGGCTACAATCTGGGTTGGGAGGTTCCCATTAGGAATATTTTCTATAGGAAGGGCTGCAGCCCTGGGACAGGGCACCAGAGCAGGGACAGAAGTGTCATGTTTGGGGCCTTCAACATGCAACTAGATGAAGCCATAAAGTGACCTAATCTGCCACTAGCAATAGCCCACTGCTTCAAGCATCAGGCTGGACCAGAGACCTCCAGAGGTCCCTTGTAACCAACTCAACTGTGTTTCCCTGAATTATTGTAACTGCACAGGAGGTAAGAGAAAAATAATCACAGAATTGTTACGGTTGGACTTCAAGATCATCAAGTCCAACCATTAACCCAGCATTTAACCCACATCCCTCAGCACCGTGTCTGTCTGTCTTTCAGATACCTCCACGATGGTGACTCCACCACTTCCCTGGGCAGCCTGTTCCAAGGCTTGACAACCCTTTTGGTGAAGAAATTTTTCCCAATAACCATTCTAAACCTCCCCTGGCACAACTTGAAGCCATTTCCTCTCATCCTATCGCTTGTTACTTGGGAGAAGAGACTAGCCTTCCATGAGAAAGCCAGAACAGAAATTCTTATCCCACAGCAGCCAAATTCTTTGTCACCTACCTATGCTCAAGTTGTCATTTTCCTCTTCTGCTGGGAGCACTTCAGTGTGCCTTAACCGACAGCGGCTCACCGCCTGGATGCCAAAGCTTAGGACCGGGTGGGTGAGGAGGAACTCTGAGATGGAGCTGAAGTAAGCTTTGCCCTCCTCTTGGTTCTGCATCAGCTCCATCACATACAACACCTGGAAGAATCAGAAACAGGAAGTCACTGGGCTTTCAGAGCAGACCACGTGCGTGTGGACTAAGTGTCTCCAAACAAGAGCTTTACTTTACGGTGAATAATCCTAAGGAGTGTTAAGGATTATTTATCAGCTGAATTGTTACCGTTTGTCATCTTGCAGCGAAATAGCTGAGGCCAACTTCTGCATTTTTAGCTATTAACATGCAAATCCCAGACCCGGGCAGCAGAACCAGTCAGGCCATTTCCCTTTCTCTCTGCATGACCCACACAGCCAGCAATAGAACAAATCACCTACTTTTCTCTGCACATCACTCAGTATCAGATATTCAGCGGAGAGGTCCAGGCAGACTTTCAGGCTGGGAAGGATACTCATGGAACTGAAGATGTCAGGAGAAAAGCTAGATCCACAAATAAGAGGCGCAGAATACAAGGTAGATTAGCACAACCAGAATGACTGCTGCGAAAACTGCATTAGTTTTAAAAAAAAAACAACAACTTCAGGAGTTTACAGCCTTATTACAGGGCACCCACAAACAAAACATCATTGCAGAAGTTAGTGCTTCACCTACAAGACTTCAGCAGGGAGACCACACTGTAGGATCTAGATTCTGAACATTTAAATGACAGGTGACAATCTGTCGTTACTTAATGTGTTCCATACTCATAGGAGGACAAGAATCAAGGCTACAGATTAAAAAACAAAAATCCGCTAAACGAAAACAACCCTTCTATAGGTTTTGGACCTTCTGTAGGATGAGGTGGAAAAAACAGCACTCAGCTGTATGCCATGTTCTTCTCACTTTAAGAGAGCGATTAAGAAGTGGCCTTACACATCCATGAGATCAAAGAGGCCATGATCCACCAGCAGAAAAGTAGAACCAGAGAACATAAGCTGAATGAAGGGATGGACTAAAATAGAATTTGAACTTCCAGACTCATGTGGCTCAGCAAGTAAGTCTTGTATAATTGCTTAAGCTCTGTCAACATAGCAGCTTCTCATTATTTAAATCACAAAAAGCAGTAATAGGAAAAGATCCTAGATTGGTTATTGAGTACCTAGTATTTTTACAGAAGAAAGCACTCAAGGTGTGCAATTTTGAATGGAATGCCTTGCCTCGTGCTACAGGTATGTCTATGCTCTGCAGAGCAAAGTGAAGACAACAGGTCTTGGTAGCACCAAGGAGACCGTATAAAAGGATCAACCTCCCCTGCCTTGCCAAAGGTTGACCTGGCAGTCTGTCACAGCCCTGAGAGCTTCCAACAGACAGGTCAGACTGGCAAAGGAGGACGAGGCTCTAACTGGGGTTGGAGTAGATTCCTCTGGAGATTCAGGATCACCTTTGCAAAGTAAGTATACCCAGAAATCCAGAGCTTTGGTACGATCCACTGCTCCAAGTAAATCCAACTCTTCAGGGAAGTCAGCATGTCAACACCTACCGAACGGTTTGCAGACACGTCCAAGACACAGTGCACCACATCTTCAGTTCTCTGTTCTGATCCGCTCCTGTGATGAGAAATCTCCAGAAGGGAACCCTGCAGCCACAACAGAATTAAGTCCTCTTTAAGAAGAGCTGGTCCTTCCCATAAAGACGTTTCACAGAAAAGTTACTCATGAGCTGCCTGTAGCTGGTTTTGCCCAACAGTGTCTTAAAGTTCCTAGAAAAGTCTCTGCTTCCAAGACAGATTAGAAACCATTATAGCTCTCAACAACCCTAAGCCCACAACTGACTGAAGAAAGACTAAAAAATAAAAAACAAAAAGTTACTTTTTAATCAACTGCAGTAGAAATTTGGAGGATAACAGGCCAGTTAAAACTGACCATACCAAAAACCTGAAAGGACTCATCAATTTAGATTTTTCTTTGCTTTCATGGAATTGACACACTAGAATTAAGGTCACTTTATAATGTGCTCCAGAGCCTGATTTATTTCTCTCTCCATCACCAGAAAACTGACTGCAAAGATGACAGGACTTCTCATGCCACCACGCCGATTTATTTTGGGGGTTGGTTGATTGGGTTTTTTTTTGTTTTTTTACACAATGCAGCTACAAGGAACCCTCCAAAGGCAGAGTTAGAAGACACTACTAAACTTCATCCAAGTACAGGTCTGGGAACTTACTCTGGGTCTTGTTTTTTATGGTTGTCACAGAAGAGCAGGCAGGAAAGAGGCCTCCCATCATGGGGTTTCCACTCATGAAGACACCTAGGAAAGAATCAGAAAAGATTAAGCATGCAGGGAGTAGTAAATAAGGGATATATAAGGCAGGCTCTGAACACAATACCCCTCACGCAAAGACAGCATTAAGTCAGCAGCCACCATGTGTTACCAGCCTGTAGCTGTCTACAGGCCTATACAGAATAAAGAGATCAGAGCCCATACAGCCATAGATGGACAAAAAAAAAAAAACAAAACAAAACTTAGTCTGGCATCTTAACAAGGGCACAATGCATAAAAAGTCAACACCAAGAAGAACAGCTCAGAGCAGTTTTCTGCATTTACAGGGACAGAGCAAGAGAGATTGACTCTTGTTTGAACTCCTGCTCCCAGCACAGCTCTTTGCTTTTTTTCTGAAGTTCACCAAACCCCACGTATGTGTGAGTATTCACATTGCAACTCTTCTGCAACAAATTACTTTACAAACATTCACCCTATATCTTTAGAATGTCTTGAGAATGACCTCTGCAGGTAACTCTGTAACAAGGAAATTCTCCCAGACAAAATGCTGCTCTCTCTTCCAAGATCCTTCATTTTCTAACTCTCCACTCACCTTGGCTCGTCCTGCCCCTCAATGTAGATCTGCCAGAATTTGACAAAACCATCATGGCTTGCTGTGGCCAACACAGTTCCATCTGGAGAAAGCGCTCCCTCGCTCAGACACTAAACAGAGAGGGGACAAAAGACACAGAAAAGTGATTTTATAGCTCTTCATTGAGAAAGAGTACTCTCTTCAAACAGGAATTTGACTGACAGGCTGATAGTGCAGGAGGTCACAGTGATTTCTAACAGACATGGCACCAGGCAATTTTGCCCTTCACAGAAGAACTGACAGGACTTTTTCTTTGTAATAATAATTAACAACCATCTTTCCCAGACAGCAAGCTTAAATACAATGGATTGTGCTACTACTGTTCTTACTGCTACTCATGTTATGAACAGAGCTCATTTTATTTTGGGATATTCTGGCTTTTCATAATCATTATAGACAAAACCACTATGATTGTGAGACAAAGTCATACAACTATTTTATCATCATCCTGATCAAGAAGTGAGATTGGACTCTTTCCAGTTGTTTCCTTGAGATTCAAAATATCACCTGCTGGATACTCAGCCGCTGTCCCTGTCCATCGTATTCACAGATATAACTATACTTATTAGGGGAATCATAGAAGAATAAAGGTGACATCGGGCTTAATTTCCCCTTTCTCATCCATCAGTAAGCCACTGCAGTGTAGAGTGTTCCATTTACCAGGAGAGTTTACCAACAAAAGAGTTGAAATACAGCCCAGGTTGCCAAACAGGCCCTTGGAAGTAGAGATGAGGTTTTTTCCAAGAGGCTTTTTCAAAGCAAATGACTACGTATTCACCTTGGCTCTTTAAAAAAAGGTTATGCACTGATCGCGTGTGTACACAGCCAGCAGGTTGCGGGTGACAGCGTGGATGGGTAAGAAAGTGGGGATTTTACAGTCCTAAGAACTGCAGCTCCTGAGACACTCTAAGCCAAAGAAAACTTCAGTGATCTGTAGCGATCACTTATGCAATGGCAGTAAAGAAAGCAAAACGGGTTTATACCGTGCTGTGGCCTTTCACTACGATGAAGCCTTCTTTGATGTTGGGCACTTCCACCGGCCAGGAGCTGTTGTTTGTTCGGATGATGTCCAAATCCCACACCTCTGCCTAGAAAACAAACACGTGGGCACACAGCTTTATTTCTGCAACTATTGGTCTGATTCAGTGGAGAATTTCTTAACCCTCATCTTACGTCCTGACACAGCAGCCCAATGGCAAGTATGTGACGTAAACCTTCCCATTTCCACCCGATGTGGCCAGGAGACACTTTTCCGGCACCCAGCCATATATAAGTAGAGGGACCTGCTCTTGGTAGTTGTGGTTGTGGCTCACTGAGCTTCCTCCCCTGGGCACTGGCTCAGCCTGAGCAGACAGGTGATGTCTCTGGCTCTCCACACTGTCTCTAGTGGTCCTCACCATTTGATGGCTAGAAGTTATCGCTTTCCATCCTCCTGAAGCCCAGGGAAAGATCAGCATGACCTCAGAACAAAGGAATCCCACATCTCATATGATGGGATTAGGGACCAGACAGAATCCTTTACAACTCTAACCCTATTGGGTCTTTCCTCCATTAGATTCTCTCCCTCTAGTGATAATAAGGTCAATGTTTCAAAAGTAGGGTTTCCTTACCCTGTCCTCATGCAACAACGCCAATGTCTGACTTCCCTCTTCACCGCTCTCCTCATTATCATCTGGGATGAAAGGGCACCAGATGATCCTTCGAGAGGTGTTCAGCGGGGTATTGTCAGGTCGCTTGATGTTAACCAAGATCTCCTCTCTGATCATCACGGTTAAGAAATGTAACATTTTGCCTGCGTTACTAACGGTCAGAATAACCTATTCAGGTTTCCTCCACTGTTAAACACTATTAAATCTCAAGGTTTTTTTGATCACTGTGATTCAAAAAGAAACCAGGTAAAAGGATTCTGCTAAGAAAGCAGACCAGCTAGCGTTTCTCCACTGTCAGAAGAGGTTAAGCTTACAAAAGTTAATAGAGTCTCATAATTTTCTCTTGCAGACAGGGACATGATAAGCACAAAAGATAAGCACAGACATCAATGTACAATCCATGCGACCACTAATGGACAGAGTAAATAATTTCAGTCAGCATCACAACACTGCCACAGGAAGACAGAAAAGCTACCATGTTGCCCTGGGCTGAATGCTCCAGGAAAGGCTAGGAAATAACTCGCAATTTTGAGGCTGCATTCGCATCTAACCGTTACACAAAGACTGCTACAAGGAATATTTTAACAAGATACTGGATTTTTTCTTTGTCCATGGCCAGGCGCCAGACAAAAAGGTTGCCAGCTTCATCCAGGCACGCCAGCTGGTTGGAGTTGAGGTGAGCAAAAGCCAGGTCTGCCACACCGCCCGTGAATCCTTTCAGCAAGGTCCGCTCAGCAGTGCTGACGCTCAGCACCCGCACCATAGCGGAGCCGTTACTGGCAACTGCAGAAAAGACAAGAGGGAGAAGACACCAGTTATGCCTGTGGTTTCCCCACAGAACTGCCTTTGCTTCCACCCATCAGTATTTCCAGCACCCATCCTGTCTTCAGCACGCCGAAAACCCACATCAATAGATACCACGTTCAAGAGCCAGGGTACGAGCACAAATATTGGCTGCACTGTTGAGCTTTGGGGCAGAAGACGGGAACGGCAGCATCATGGAGGACTTTGCCTGCCTTGTAAAGGGCAGCTTAATTCTCCATATCTTTTTGAGCACCTCAAATTCTAAGCTGCTCTACTTAAAAAGTCAACAGAATTTGACTTCTCATGGTCCCCAGGATTATTCTCATGAAAGATACCTTCATTAAAAGCAAGGCCTAAATCTTTATTCCAGGCTGATGACAAAGCTACCAAGCCTCCAAGAGTGACTTCCAGTGCGAGTGAATTAATTTTAATTGCAATTTCATTTTCAGTAACTAGAGAAAAGGAGTCATCAAGAGGCAGGTAGCTCAAATACATCTACTGTAAGGGAAATACAAAAAGCATAAACACTCACCTGGCAAAAAAAGCACTGCTTTTTTGTTTGCTTGACTGAAGAGAACATGCTTTAGAGCATGTACATACCAAGCAAAGTTTCCAACTTCCCCATTTCAGACAAAAATCCACTATAATGCTAGAAGTTTTATGGAGACCCTGTAGTTTCCACTTCTTGATGCCCAAGCCAACCCTAACAGGCCACTCAGCTTTCCATAGTGTTACTGCACCCAGCTTTAATACTTTAAAAAAAGGGTGAGACACCTTAAGGTTGCTCTAAATAACCTCAGCTAGGAAAAAAACACAGAAACGGAATAACAGACTTCATAAAAGGCCAGACAAAACGATGGGTGATAGACCTAGGAAGAAAGTGAAGAGCTGATGGAGCCCCAAACACTGTGTGGTTCTATGGAGCAGAAAGAGACACTGCAGATGACTTAGCGTTCATTTCTTTCATGTGTTGTGAAAAAAAAAATCTTTCCCTGTCTTATTCTGCTTTTCTTTCCTTCCTACTGCAAAACACACTGCATCCATATTGCTCTTTGGCTCCTCTAAATTTAGCCTTAAACTCAACTCTAAATTTACGCAAGCAAATCCATCACAAACATTTCTCTGCTCAAATTACCACGGGGCTGTTTCTCTCTGCTTAGTTACAGAGAAGCTTGTTTACTGCAGAAATATTTAATTAGAGGAGTAATCTGAACATCAGTTTGCTGACTAGTGAAACCAATGTAATCCTTCAACTTTTCCTCCATCCCCAGAGTCCTTCTCTTTCTTTTATTTCTAATTTCAGAAAAGCTTTCCCTCTCAGTAGAAACCCTCCCGCACCACCAACTCTTCCCTCCCCCATAGCTCCAGCTTCACTTATATTCCTGCTACAACAGCACCCTGACCTGGGTATTACAAGATGTGTTTCAGTTATTGCCAGTTACCTTCTTCTGGTGCAAACTTTGCCTCTTTTAGAGCTACACAGAGCAAAAGAATACAAATCACATCCCAGACAAGATGGTATCTCACCTCTAATGGCGTAAGCCAGGTAAGAGTTCGAAACAGCGATCAGATTGCCATAATAGTATTTCTGCTCCCAGTCATATCTAGCAACGGGCTGTATTTTCACCTGCTCAGGAGAAAGAAAACAAAACATGAGAAATGGCTGGAATTCACTTTTCCCTGGAACAAACCTGCCGATTACATAATTTTCTCTAGGGAAGGTCTGTAATGCTTAATAGGAAGCTGTTAGAAGGGGCGGTTGGAAAGAAGAATTGCCCACTGAATGCCAGGTACCAGAGCCCTGAACACACAAAGTTCTGGAGGCTGATGAACGTTGCCTTCCATTGCAAGGAGGAGAGCACCTCACTGAACTCGTCATGCTGCACAACAACACTCGACCCTGCACCTCCAGCAAAGCAGCCTTTCCCTTTTTATTAGCACTGTTTCTGGATTCCCAGCTCTTGGAAACTTTTTTGAAATACAGAACACATTTGCTGCACGGACACTTGCTTTTTAGTTTCAATACTGCTTTCCAAGAAACTGAGAGTTTGATAAGCATTGTCTTTGCAAGCAAAGAATCAAGAAATACTCTCAAAGTTATGGCAGTGATCGTCCCTTTCATTTTCATCTTCAGTATTATCTATGAAAAACAGTAACAACTTGGTAGAGCATTCACTTACAATCTCTGCTATCCTTTAATACATTGCATCTCAAGGAACAAAACGATACAATACGAAAAAGTGCCAAGAGGATGAAGACCAGAGCTTGCTCTCCTAATTACTGGCGTTTGTTTTGAGCATGTCTTGGTACTGAGTTACAGCACTAGTTCTGATCTCAGAGTGCAGTTCCAATCTGCTACGTGGAGCCCACGGCAGGACTGAGGATAACAAACTATCAAACCCAATCCTCCCTCTACAGTGAAGACCTTCCAGTGAAGAAACAATCAGCAGGAAAAGCTTGTTTGTGAAGGAAGTCACTTTTCCAGAAACCTAGAGCTTAGATTATGGACTTATTCCTGAAAATTAGAGGATAACTTGGCCAGACTCTGCAATAACAGTAACAATTGCTTACAAGATACCACTTCAATTTCCCCTGCTTTGTTAAGCACTTTGGCACATTTGTACATAATTACAAGCTCCTTTAACACAGGACAGAAGATAATAATTTCTATTTAAAATATTCAAGCATGAGTTGATGTGACCAAAAGAGACAGAACTATGCTTTCTCTTGCTCCTTACCTTGTTACTCCCTCTGGCCTTACTGGTGATGCTGGAATCACTGCTGGCCACTATCTCCACATCTTTTGCTGATATCACTACGCAAGTGGAACTGTCATCACCGGTAAGGCAGCTTTGAGGGGGAAAAAAAAGGGGGGAAGAAAAATAAATCAGACAGTATTCCACAGAAAGAGAACAGAGGTCAGATATTTGCCATTCATAATTTTAACAGCAATGCAGACGGAGCATCTGTTCAGACCTTGCAGTTAAAAATCTCCCTTTCCCATGTGCCACAGGTTTGAGAGAGCCAAACACCTGGTTTATTCAGCTTAAAAACCTCCAGTCTGTTTGATTTCAGCACAGACCTACATTTGTTTAAAGCCCCCGACACTGGAAGGTGCAAAGAGACCAAAGCCAATCAGTCAAACCTCATCAACAACAGCGCACACCACTCGTGGTTCTCACAGCATCCTCTCTCAAAACAATGAGCAGAGAATCCAAACCAGAGCTACTGACATGAGCTCTGATGTGAGGAGTCAGCAGATGAAGTCAAGCATTACACTAATTAGAGCGATGTGGATTTGTAATTGTGGATTGGTATTATTACTTCCATGACAAATCCACAGTATTCTATATGCATTAAAAACCACATCTGCTGTCCAAACCAGATTGATCTATGCACAACTCAGCAAAGAGCTGGGTAGAAATCTAGCTCAGGATCATTTGTCCTGTTTTAAGTTATGTGGAGAGAAACACTTTGACAAGTGCAAGGTCTACCATGCTGCAAAATGGTATAAGTTACCTCTTGGGTAACTTGGGTCCCTGAAAGAGTCCAGCTGGATGTCTACATGAGAATGCCAAGTTTCACTCAGAGCCCTGCTAATTTATCTCCATCTTTACTTAGGATGTCCACTGTGTGACCACTCCTGCTCCCCTTCTCTCTAAACAGCTCTGCCCATATTCTTCAGCTCCTGAGCAGCAAGGATGGCAGGCTCCATGCATCAGCCTCACAAAAGCTACAAAAACCTCTGACCAACAGCGTGGACTCACAATGCTCACCTGAACTCAACGTAAAACTCACTGTGAGATTCCCAGCATGTTTGGCCAGGCTCACCAAAACTGATTTTTAACCATGTTCTATTCACACTCAGCCTTTTTTCTTGAAAAAACAAAAACAAACTTACATGACTTGCTTCTCCTGCAGGGCTCCCAGAGAAATGCTGCGATGAACTGGCTTGCTCAAAGAAGGTCCATCTCCAGGCACGATGGGGTCAGGCACCAGCAGCCCATTTAGGTCACCGTTATACGAATTTGACGGTCTCTGGTTCTCATTCACTGAACCTATGGAAAAGCACAACCAACTGTGCACAATGTCCACTTAAAAGTGTCCTCACTGAGTGAAATACACTACCTCCAGATGTTTTTTTTGTCTGTTCTACTGGTCTATCAAGTAGAATACATTGAATTAGTTGGGAGAAAGTATTCTTCTCCAAAAAGGATGTGTAAGAAACCTTCCATATAGGACACTTACCTCTATCTCCACACAAACGAGTGAAGTTACAGCTCTTACACCAGCAATCCCAGCAGAGCAGAAAAACACCAAAGAACAGGTAGGAGGAACTTACCAGGTTCAAGGAGCAAATAGTCCTGGATCAGAAAGATTGAGCCGGTAATTCAGATTTACTAAATTTAGTGCCAGACCAAAGGGTTTTTGAAGGGTCATTTCTAACCCTCGTGCCTGCAGAGAGATCTCTCAAGCCCAGCAATACAGTCATCAGCTGCAACATTTGGGGGTGGCTGTACTATATTTATGACTTTCCAAAACTGGCTTCTGACAGAGACCTGACCTCAAAAGTCCAGTGTTTGAGTAACTGAGCTATGAAACCGGGCAGCTGTGCCTATGGGATTCCCTTTTTTTTTTTCCCCTTAGTCAACAAGTCACATAGAAATTTACAGCACCCAGAGTTTCAGGAGCACACGTGCCCTGACTTCGTATATTTGGCCAAGCAAAAGCTGCCCAGTGGTCTCCATACCTTCTGAAGGCCTTTAGAAGGACACAGATGTAACAGGGGGTGAAGGAGACTCTTCTGGTTCACCAGCAAGGTGCATAGTTGATGATCCCCACTGGAGAGGAAGCCTGCCCCATCCACACTTACACATCAACACACCAAACTCACAGGCTCCTGTCTCAGCAGAATCCTCTCTTGAAATTTTCAGTGGTTTGGAAAACTGAAATTTCATATACTGTTGCCAGGTAACAACTGCAACTCAGCTCCTGCAAAATGGCTGCTCC
The DNA here is from genome assembly GCA_025769975.1 of Gallinago jamesoni. Lineage (NCBI taxonomy): Eukaryota > Metazoa > Chordata > Aves > Charadriiformes > Scolopacidae > Gallinago > Gallinago jamesoni. Next base: position 23,788,174 of record JAOQGH010000062.1, on the reverse strand, counting down.
TGGGACCAGAAGCTCCACCGTTACTGGCACACGTAAAAACCTAACCAGAAGCGTGGGCAAAGAGGCATGTCCTCTGAAAGCCCAGGAAGCTTTCAGTTACCACACAGGCTTTAAGGCACCGCTGCCTACAGAAATAACTGCGACTATTTTTCGATCGCCAGCAGAATATTTAAAACTTGCCCATAATTAAATCAGCAGCTACGCCCGTGGGCACAGAAAGCCTGTGCAGTGAGAGGGTATCCCAACGCCGAGCCCATTCGGGCGCTCACCTCAGTTTACCTGCCCTGCATGAAGAACACAGCAGCAGCACTCACAGAGCACGGGGAAAACTCAGCCCAGGGAACAGGATCCCACAGCCACCAAACACTTTACTGCACTCGTTGTTGCAAGATTAAGATGTGCCCCTTATTCCTAATAGCACATGGTGGGTGCTTGTCCACTGGCAGCAACTTCCATCAACTGCAATTTAGCCTTGACGACTGAAAGCAGGAAAATAATCACTATAGAAAAAGCATCCAGGCTGCCAGAGAAAGATGACAGTCTTTGCTCTATTTGCAGCGTCAGGAATGTCTCACATAAGTGTGTCTCTCTCTTACGGACAGCAGGACAGTGACGTTCACTCCGTGGGAAAGGGAAGGAGGAAACACTCCCCAGAGGCTGTTGGGCACAAGAAGAGCACACGGAAGTTGAGGAATGGCACTGAGCCCAGCCCTGTCTCAGTGGGGGTCACAAGCACAGGGGCTGCCTGCACACAGTCCTGAAGGCATAAAAGAAGGGAAAAGGCTGTGTTTAGTAGGTACGCGAAGAAAATGAAATTTTCACCTAGATTAGCACTGTCGTTCAAAGGGAAAGAAGTGGGGTTGTACTCATTACTTTTTGAGAGTGGGTAAGCAGGAGCAATCAGAGCTGAGACTGCTCTCACCATCACCTGCACCAGGGGATGCAGCTTTTACTGAGAAGAACATCTCCCTGATAGATGTCAGATGAGCAGGGTGAGCCCACAGAACTCATGGTTACCAGCAGAGATTTCAGATAGATCTCAGTTAGAACTTGTTTGGTGTGAGGGTGGTGAGAGCCTGGCCCAGGTTGCCCCGAGAAGCTGTGGCTGCCCCATCCCTGGAG
>JAOQGH010000062.1:23766773-23783214 GCA_025769975.1 Gallinago jamesoni | reverse complement strand
GAATTACTTTACTGAAAGAGTGGTCAGGCACTGGAAGAGCCTGCCCAGGGAGGTGGTGGAGTCACCATCCCTGGAGGGATTTAAGAAACGTGTAAATGTGGCACTTCAGGGCATGCTCTAGTGCCTGAGATTGTTGGGTTGTGTCTGTTTGTGGCTTGGTTTTTTTGTTGCTGTTGTTGTTTTTTCTCTTTTTTTCTGTGGTTGGACTCGATCTCAAAGATCCCTTCCAAGCATGAAGATTCTGGGACTTTGGCAGCACAGAAGGAGCGTCAGGAGAACAGCCCTGCATCTGACACAGGGACTACTGGAGAACGCTGCAACACCAAAGAGGAGGGCCCCAACGTCAGCTGCTGAGAAAGCCCAGTACAACTCAAAGGCCAAAGCAGCCGGATTTGAGAACTGACAAGCTTGAGCACAGCCCCACCCTGGGCTCTCCTGAAAAGCCTCTGGAGGAGAAACGCCAAGTTTATGCACTTCGAAAGCCCAGCGAGGTGCACTAAGCCCTTGAAAACTGGGGCCTAATGGCTTAAGTCGGGTCTGAAGGTAAAGCCAATGGGATTCTGCTCCTGCGGTGGAAAGATGAATTTAATAAAATTCCTTCACTGGTGGAATATCGCCACCTCCTGGGGGGAAGACAGAGGACAGCCAACCTCACCATAAAAACCCACGCAGCGAAGGCAGTACCAACCAGCCGAAGTTATAATGAGGGGATGGGAGAATCATAGAACGGTTTGGGTTGGAAAGGACATTAAAGATCACTGAGTTCCAACCCCCCTGCCACGGGCAGGAGAAGGACAACACAGAGCAGCATCTGAGAGCAGCATCTGGCCTGTGCTTTAGGCTACAAACTCCAGGAAGACACTGCTGGGTTAACATCTCAAGTGTCTGCCTATGCAGAAAATACAGCATCCTGTTCAGCTTTGAGGGTGGACATAATGGATTGACTACAGGCTGCCGCGAGCATTGTCATCCTTGTGTGTTACTTAAGGCATTTGCTTTGGGAAAACACAATAGCTGGGAACTAACCTGTCAATGTTAAAGACTGAGCGAGAAGTCCCTGTTGTAAAAGCTGCTGTGAAAGAGGGAGGAAAAGTTGTATGGCCAAAGGCATACCTGAACTGCCTTCAGCAGGAAACCTATCACGTGCTCTTCACTCTGAGAGGTTTAGGTTTGAAAGCGTTTCCTCACCAGCCAGACACAGGACAGCCAAAGCAAGCGATAGCGTGTACTCCACATCCAACTCATTAAAACAATTTAAACTGTTAAGAAAATCTCATGGTTTTATTGTGTAATGTAGCATTGAAACATCTGAACAAATCAATATCTGGGCTGTACAGGCTGCTGTTCTTTCATTTCTTTGGGTTATAGAGCATCTTGTCAGTACAGAAACAACAACCTTTTGCATTATAAATTCTTTCCGAGGCATGCTGGTACAACACAAATTTCTCTTGTCAAATGCAGCTAAGTCTAACTTCCAAACATCATGCACAAGAAACTCATCTAGTGACAATGTAAACTCAGCAGAAGGGCAGGTCACAGGCCTTGCTTGCTCACGCTCTGCAGTGCTGCAGGTTTGTGTATGATATTTGGAATGTTCCGTGAGTGTAAATAATACCAGTAAGAGAAAAGAAAAAAAAAAAACAACAAACAAACCAAAACAAAAAGCATGGGTGCCTCGGGATTGGCAGCTCAGCCGAAGTTGTGCAATGCTAGCCTGAACATGTCATTGGTGCACACCCAGGCGTCGTTGATGTTCTTTAATAGAAATATCTGGTGGAATCCCATGATGGGATCTTCATCAGCCTGTAGAAAGAGAAGAAAAACAAATTGAAAAAGCTCTTTTTTTGAGAGATGCACTCCAAAACTCACAATAAGACAACTTAAAAGCTATGGTTAACAGTGATGTCACATGCTGTAAGATGCCAAGTAACCTCAGGAGACACCAATACAACCAGAAGTCCTCTTCCAACAAACACCTGGGACCCAATGACACAGAAATCCTGCAATGGCTTTTGAATTCAGGTTTTTCTGGAAGACTTGCTTGTTCCAGCAGCTTCACAACACCGATAAGAGCATCCCTGCATCAGCACTGAATCACAAGTTTTCTTTGGGTCTTGCCCAAGAACCAACCACAAAACCAAGGTGTTTCACAATTAGTTTGTAGCTGCTGTACTTTGGATTGATGACAGAAGAGAGTTTCTGTAGAAGTCAGTTTCAAGAATATTGCCCGAATGATCTAGGTATGGACTGTGGTGTTTGAAATCTTTCCCAGAGCAGGTATAGCTGGCCAGCAACTTAATACTTCCCACTTCCACCAACCAGGAAAAGCTGGGAGTGAAGTATCTGCTGTAGCTGCAATGAGATGTACTAAGCACAAAGATCTTCACAGCAGAGACTTAACTTCTGCCTTTGACAATCCATCCAGGTGGGTTGCAGTGCCTACACTAAATTTACTATATTACTACAAAAGCAGAAAATAGTACTAGAAGGAGACTATTTCTCCCACCTAATGTTTATGAGTCTCCTTAGATACAGCATGCAGTAATTAAAGCTTTAAAATAACATAAATGATTCCCAAATCACCTGGAAATCACACAATAGGATTCAATCTCCTAGTTAAAAAACAGTCTTCTGATACCGACTATAGCGTATTCAATTCAGCATTTTTGAAGGACTTTAAGCTCTATTCTTTCAGCACACGACTATTTGGCTTCAGAAAAGGGGGGAAATGCATTAAAAAAATGCATTGAAAAGCAGCAGCCAGAGTAGCATGTGAAACACTGTCGAAGTGCTGAATGTTTATTTTCAATGCTGTGCTGCTGTCCACCAAGAACAGCAAACGAAAAGGTTGAAGAGCAAAACAGGCTACAAAATAAACAACAAAAAAAATCTTTACTTTAAAAAAGTGATATTCATGTAAGTGTTAAATGGCCTGTGAAACAAGTCAGCTTTGAGGAGCAACTTGCTGAGGACATCAGTTTTATCACAAAACAGCAAGTCTGCCAGAGCACTGGTCGGATCAGGGGCATATAAAAGCAGCCTTCAAATCTAAAACCACTGCAAGGATTTCACAACTGCCTAGGAAATAAAGATGAAGTGTAGTTTCAATAAGTGTATGCTAATCCCCGGAGGAAAATCAAAAAGGGCCCTAGATTTGCTATTGCCTCTCAGGAAAGTGATACTGAAATCACGATGGACAATGTTTTATCATTTTCGGTGGTTTTTATTTAAATCAGCTCAGAGCTCAACAGCTATCCAGGGAAGCAGAGCGTTAGCAGTTATCAGGAGAGGAACAGAGAAGCAAACCCCATTAAGTAAGCAACTGCGTGAATGCAGAGAGCACCCACACACCAAATCCTGCATGCGCTTCTTCTCATTTAAAAAAATTAAAATGATAAAATAGGGAAAGGTCGGAGAAGGGCAAGAAAGATGAACTGGCTACAGCAGAGTTTCCTACTGAAGCAAGGAAATGGAGTACAGCTCTCCAGCTTGCAAAATTGTGAGCAGGGTGGGGAGAAGGGGCAAGACATCAAAGTGCTAGGAAACCAAGAAGGACTAAGTGAGCGAGCTACTAACCACAGCCAGAAATTAAGGAGGCAACAAGTAAGAAGTATGAGCAAGACAAAGTGTTCAGCAGACGAATGAATGAAGGAAAAATCTGCAAGCAAGACAAGTACCAATAGAGTCACAGGTAATGAACTGGGCAGCTTTTGGTCACACTGAATTAAGTCTCCTTTTGCATTAGGCAGAGGCTCTGTAACGATCAGCACAACGTGAACACAAGCAATTCCGCCAGATTAGACCAGCTCTTCATCTAGTTCATTAGCACATACAACAGCAGTCATGCTAATTATTTCAGGGCCAGTATCATCACTGTCAGCTCTGCCCAGAAGGGACACTTGTGTAGCCGTGCTGAGGAGGGGGCCTGTGCGCGGAAACCCACAGATTTATACCTTTTCTAGCTTTTCCTAGGATCAAATGTAGCACTTACATCGCAGCATAGTGTCACTACAGCTTGATGGCTGGTAGGTTTCTGGACACAAAGGACTTGAATAAAACTGAGCAGCATCAGATCTGGACACTAAAATTGAACATGCAGCTTTGTCAAGCATCTAATTAGTGCTATCCCTTTTGCCCAAATTGGAATGAACTTATTTGTGTTGGCTCCTTTTGAATGGCTTAGTTTCAACGAGCCTGGCAGAACCATTTCAGCTTGAACCACTCTAATTGCAACTGTTAATAAGTATCTAGTATATCCTCAGCTGCCCTATGGTCTCCTCTCCTTAAGTCACCGAGGCATCTATTACAAGGTGCAAAAGTAGCTTTCACACTAAATTTGGGCAGGTCATTACTGACACAAGTACACTTTTAAAAATATATACCTCTCGAAAAAAAGGATATCAGCACCAGACTAGTTTTAGTGTAGGTTTCCTCAGTTTCTGATAAGCCTGCACTGCAGCTCTTACTGCTTTGGCTCAAAGAGAATTTGCTCCTTTCTTACCCAATTCAGGAGTGGACACATGAAGATTAAAAGGAAAGGGAACTCTTCCCCAAACGCTTGCTGTTGGACATATGGCAAATACACTCATCGAAGTCACACATTATCGCTTACTTTATTGCTTTCATGTTATGTCTTCACAGCATAGACGAGAAGTATACTTTGAAACCAAGGAAAATCCTAGATTTAAGGCAAATGAAATAATTTATAGTCCATTCCCAAAATTCTGAATACATCCTACAAACATATAGCAAAAACTCACAGTTGAGTGACTTGAGATGCTCTGGAAGGCATAGACTAATCCTATCCCATTTTATTTTGGATCTTCAACACAGCTGATAAGCATAAAGAGTTTCAGTGAGGTTAACTTTCCATTCCAAATTCAGTTATGTCCAACTCAAAATTTGCATTCCAGATGCAAGCCCAGGCTTGAAACACAGGGGCTTCACTTTTCCTACACAGCTTTCCTTTATGCAGTTCAAATTCTTTCATGACATCCTTGAATTAAAATAAAAAAGTCAGAGCATCAGATTGGAAGGATCCTCTGGTTTCCAGTCCAGCATGAGCATGGCCTACCAGCAGCACTGCATCAGCCACAGCCTGGTTAGCAGCGTGTTCCAAGCCTCCAAGAACAGACATTTCCCAAGGTGTCCAGGCATCACTTCCCAGGGTTTCAACCTTTCCCTTGTGTCCAATCTGAGCCTCCCAAGTGAAGGTTTGCAAGCCCTGTCCCTTGTTACACTGTCTGGCACCACCAAGAACTGCTTGATTTCAGGTTGTTGGAAGTACTCAACCACCTTCCACCTACATTTCAGGCAGATTGCCCTCAGCTGCCTTCTCTCCTGGCTCCACCAGCTCAGGAACACTGCCAACCTTGGCAGCTTTTTGACCTCTTCCCACTTTTCTACATCCTTTCTGACCTGGAGGATCAAAACTGTAGAAAATCCTCAGCTCACAGAGCTGTGGGTCGTGTATTGGACGCAACACTACTTTGCAATCCAAGTTTAGCTGCACAACTTTTCTCCTCTTGCCTGGTCACAGACAGTTTTTCCCTTTTACCAGCTCCCCACAGCAACTGTTGATTAACTACAGGCTCGCAGCTCTCCTTATCTCAGAGAAAAGGCTAATTACTTCAGATAGCAGGTTCTTTCAGATGTTAAAAGCCTCGTTTAACAGGCTTTAAGCAACGCTTTAAGTGTTCTGCATGCATTACAAAAACATCCAGTGATTTTAATTGCAAATTTCCTTTCCCTTTTAAGTCTAGGAAACACCGCATAACAATTAGTTATTCCCGATTAATTCTGCAACAATCACTTCAAAATCCACACTCTGGGGGAGAGCCACGGCTCTGAGAAATTGCAAGCCACAGCCATGCTCATTCTCAAGTGCCAGGAGAGCGAGAAGAGAGCGCTCCTTACTCGACCAGGCCAGCGAGGAGGAGGAGAGGGCAGGCACAGGGTTAGCCGTTGTGGAGGCCTAGCCTGAAGACTTCGTTGGTGCACACCCAGGCACCTTGAAAATGTTTCAACAAAAAGGTTTGGTGGAAGCCTAGAACCTGGTCATCGTCTGCCTGAGCGTCGACAGGAGAAATAGGTTACTGGGCGAAGCACACTGATCATACTGGGTGACATGCTGGGTGAACGCTGGCAGAGCAGCATCACACCAAATGAAACTCGCTCCTAAAGGTTTAAAAACCTAGTTGAAGCAGGCAAGCAAGCTCCCAATGAATAGCAATAAAAATCTTAACAGAATTAGAATAGGTGGAGGTATATTTATTATACCTCTACAAAAGGATAAAAAAAACCAAACCAACCAAACCCATTACTACCTCTCCCAACATCCCTTAAAGAGGATGTTTTATATATTTACTTGTAAACATGCTTTTTAATGAAAGTGATTACTGTACTGCTTCTGCCAGAAAGTTAGAGCCTCCCTAGTGACATTCACCCTACTTTGATGCTCAGTTATTCTCCAACATCTTCCCCAAGCAGCTGCTGTGTCTGGTCCACTCAGTGCAGATGATTCTTGTGGTGCAAAAGATGTCTTTTTTTTTTTTTAATTTACAGTTCATATTGCCATTAGAAGGCTGGGCTATAGACTGGAGCAGCACAGAAAGAGACATACCTCCTGACCTTGTCATAGGGCCATCATGACTTCAACTGACCCTCAAATCCCCCTCCAGCAGGAGAGGCCAAAGGCTTAAAACAACCCTTTTACCGGTTTACTTAAGGCATAATACTCTGGTAAATGAAATACAGAGTTTGACAGTAGCAGTCCTTGACCCCATTATTTCTTCAGAACTAATTTCTTGTACAGTTAAGAAGGGAGCTGAGGCTGTGTGACAATTTGGGAGCAGTTCACCCCACAGTATATGCAGGGAAAGCAGAAGGTTCTTCTGATTTGCTTTGGGTTTTCCCCTAAAATTAAATTGAGATCAAAATATAATGGTTTAAGGAAGAAACACAAGATGTGCACAGCTCACTTAAGAAAGAGTTTCCACTGAACTAGGACTAGGAATTCAAGCAACAACAGCCTCAGAAAACACATGTAAGTACCATGCCAAGAATGACTGCTAAGAAAAGGCACGTTACAGGTGTTTTAGCCTTATTGTTTTATTGGATTATGCTATTAAAAGCATTATGCATGCTCCTTCATTACATAAAACAATGCAAGTTTTCAAAAACCACAGAGGATTCAAAAGCGTATGCCTTAATTTTAGTGGGCTTTGAAGAAGGCTCATGGCTCAGGCTTTCATGGGCTCAGTCCCATGAACAGGATAACTGTTACTGATCATTTCATTTGCCCATCCTTGTAAGTATCATACAAGGCAGAAGCAAGAAGTCTAAGTTCTAATTTGACTTTGACTTTCTGCACACTTCCTCAATGTGCTTTTTAAAGCTAAGATTGGAGACGCATACATGTGAAGAGTAGAAAAATGTTGCCTCTCCTAATAAAAACTCAAAACCAAGTTGGATTTGATCATGACAACAGGCATACTTTAACCCAGTATTTTTTCCAAGTACCTAGATGCACTATCATGCAATCCCTGAATTATTCTGAATTACTCTACAAGCTGAAATTGTTTGGAGGATAAAAACCAGCATAGTAAGAAATACTACTTCAAGCCACAGGAAAGCTCCCGGACTGCATCTACAACCCTAATAACCATACTAAAGGATGAGGAAACCCAAAAGCTTTACAGAATCTGTAAGAAGTTGGTATCTTGCCACAGGATTCACCACGACCACTGCTGCAAGCTATGATCTGCTTGATGATGATGCAATAACCTTAAAAACATGACTGTGCAAAACCAGGTGTAGATGTGAGTGACCTGAGACACCGAGTCAAGAAGTCTTGTCCACATCACTGGGTTCTGTGCACATCCACGAGCGGAACAGATGAGATCAGCACATCTGATGTCCTCCCTGTCCTGCACTTCAGTGTTCTCCATGGCCACACACGGTCTGTCCTCAACAGCGTGTTCAGGTGGGACTGAGCAGCAAGAAAGCTGGAATCCAGCTTGCAGGTAGGAAGTAGGAGCAGTTTTAAGGAGAGCCAAAGCTGTCTATGTTGGGTTAGAAGTGGATGCACTACACCGGGAACTACTCTTCCCAACTGCCCAGCCCAGAAAGATTACAGGAACAGCAGAGCAAGCAGGTTCATACACTCAGTCCCGGGTTTGCTCAGTGAACGCTTCAGGCAGTGGAAGTTTGAATGTTTTGATACTGGAGGTGCCATTGGGAGTTAACAGGAAAAGGAAACCTAAACGGCTATCTTCAAAGAAACTGAGTTTGAGTGATTCTAAAGACTGCATGGCTTTAGAGTCCTGACTTGACAGCGTGGCTGGACCAAACCCTGACAAAACTAACTTGGATAACTGTAACTATTATTTCAACTGTAACTATGTAATTTCACACTTTTTAAATAAACACTGCCCTCTGTGAGCAAGTTTTGCCCACAGCTGACTTTACACCTTTACAGGTTATTTTTTGGAGATTTCAGGACAACTTCTTTCATTGATAAGTAGTGTAACTACCTTACAAGTCTATGGCCTAGTGTATTTAGACCCAACATTTTTCTCAACTTAACAGGAGACTACGTAAGTTTATGCAGTTCAGTAGTATAACTTAAACAGTGATACTACAACCTGAAAAATGACCTAATTTCTTGACAAGAAGAAACTGTTTCAACAATAAGTGTTTGATCTCAGAGGCAACACTCCCATTGCTGAACCAGTTTTGACTCCAGAAGGACTGGACTGCATTGACACCAGGACTGAGTTCTTGTGTCCTGCGACAGCAAAGGAAAAAACGTGGTCTTACTGAAGGGTTCTCAACTGACAAAAAAAAGCCTGTTGATTCACAGCTCGGTGCATACATCAAAGAGCACATTAAACTAGACAGGCTTCTATTGTCCAAGGACACTGTAATGATGATTTGAAATGCAACAGAGGACACTGAAATCTTATTGCGTCAGGGTAAGGGAAATAGCGATGCCTTTAGAATCCATATGGCATTTGTATGCACAGTAAAAACCACAGTACTTCGCTCGGCAGGAATATACAACTGTCATATTTCAGGTGGTTTACCTAATGCTAGTTATCTGAAGGGATGAGCAGTTCCTTGACAGTCTTGAATGGCAGAAGAATAACGTCTCAGTGCCAGCTTACCAGTGTTCCTTCCCCACCCAAGACAGCATTAATGTTTCCAAAAATCGGATGATTTAGAATCCTGCAAAAAATCTAAGACGTAAGCGTTTGTTAACCTGTAATGGAAAGAGTTTACCTTAAGCTGTCCCACTACCATACTGAGTATACAGCTGTCAGGTGTAGGCTGGTGGTCTTGTGCTGTGATGCTGTGTTGTATTTTTTGGAAAGGGAGGCTCTACAATGAAAAGAAAGAAAAATAAGGTATAATATTATAAATAAGTGTATGGTCATTGCATTATTTAATTTACGAAACAAAAATCAAGCACATCCAACATTATGAAGTATTAGACTATTTTGGTAGTAGTGCATGGACAGTTGTTGCAACTTGACACTACTCTGGTTGGGTTGATCTTAACGATTGTGTTTTTTCAAGCACTGGGACATGAGGTAGTATGTCACCATATACATTAAGCAGTATCTGTTCCTATTACACTGCCTGAAGAGCTTCAGTTCATCTACAAGCTGAAAGTTCATATGATAAAGGCACAAAGCTTCTCTGCTCTGAACAGTGTTAAAGGACTGATTACCAGACAACTCCTAATTTGCTTCTCTGTTAAACGGCCACGAATACAAAGGAAAGGTGGTTGACTAAGACCCAGTGTTCAGGGCTTGAAATGCACATATCCACCTTTCCCCTTTTTTCTTTTCCTTTGTAACAGCACCTGAGGGGAACCATCACAGCAACACGCACCGTCTTTGCCATGTACCAGGTGGGAGCAGAAGGAAAGGTGGAAGAGGTGGAAAACACAAGAACACATATTGAAAAGAAAAAAGCTTTCCATGCTCACGTAGCAGACATGAGTATGTCTAGAGTTCAGTGTGCAAGGAACACACCTGGAGAAATACCAGACACTGAGGAGTAATTCCTCTCTTTCAACTTAGACCACATTCACATTCCAACCACAGAGGTCTCCAAGCAGTGAGCATCAGACCCCTGGGGGATCTCAGACGCCCGTCACTGAAGCAGGTTTGGCACCGTTTGGTCAGAAGCTGCATTAATGCCAGATGCTTTACAAGAACCAGTTCCACCCAGATGGAGCTCTGAGTGACCACATGGCTGATATCCAGAGTCCACCCACTGCTCAGCAGAGTAGCATGTGGGCATTTAAACCTCAGGGTGTACTTTGATGCCTTTGCTTCATTTCCCTGAGGTAAGAGGTTGAAGCAAATCCAAGCATATAATTTGGCAAGTTCTGCATTTCACTCTAGTGGAAGGAGCCTGGAAGACCTCCTAGAAGGCCTAGATACAACAACAGGAGACTTAAGTCCTACTGTTGAGGATGTGAAGAACAAACTTGTCCCTGACAAGTACAAGATTTCAGGAAGAGTACCAGGAAGCTAAATCCTTGGATAAGAAAAAACACAAAAACTGTGGAAGGATCAGTACCTGGGGAAGCAAAGGAAACAAAGAGCTGTTCAAGGGACACTGTGCAAGAACACTCTCTAATAAAGCCTGCAGTGCTGCCTCTTAGCTGGGAGAACAATCCCAATCTACCATCAACCACAAAGTGAGCCACTGGTTTGTAACATGGAATAGACATTTAGTAACAAAAAAAAAAATTTCACAAGAGCAGTCTCTTCTGAACTACCAGCAGAATATTTTCCAGGGTCACCATCCTGCACTTGAATATGCCTGCACAAGCATAGCCTGGGACATTGCACACCCTTACTTTGACAAAAAGAGTTCTGATCCCACCTCAGCACAACAGCTTCTCGTGGAACAAGTCCTGCAAGAAAAGTCTCTTGGAAAGGCAGAGAGATGAAGGGGAATGAACGTCTTTGTGTCCAGAAACCAGCTTCCAGTGTGACAAGATACCAATAAGGGATGAGACTGGAGAGAGAAGACAGGGAGGAAGGAAATGCTTGAGTCAAGAACTCTACAATATGGTGGCAAGGAACCAAAGTCAAGGCTGGGTAAGATGGTGCCCATTTCAAGTATTCAATTGTCCCCTTCAGAGAAAAGGGCCCTGAAGGTTGGCCAGCCAAGTTAACTACTCCTTGTGTGATGCAGTAGGGGAAATCACACTGGGAAGAGCAGGGTCAGCTGATAGGAAAGGTCACTGATTTTGGGGATAGAGAGAAGCTACCTCAAAAGGATGGTTGCTTGTGAACATCCATCTGTACCGGAGAGAAGCATAGCTTGAGATGAAGAGTACAATAAAAGCGACTAACAAGTGAGAAGCTGGACAACAACCAAGGCTTTTAGTACCCTCTGACACTTAAAGTTTTCCACCAAAACTGTGGAATCCTCCTTAAGTCAGGCAAGAAAAATTCTGCAAGAATGAAGCACAGTAGCTTAAACTCACTCCTGGCAACTGATGGCAACAAAGGCACCTCTCCCAGCTTCCTGCTTTGTCCAGGAGGCTCGTGCAACATACTCAGATGCTCAGTGTAAATCAGGCTGTCCCCTGATTAGGACACACTCTCTATTTGAGACAAGTTCAGCACCAAGTAAGATGGAAGGAACAAGTGTCAACTCCAACTCTGAAAAAAGGTTCAGGTGCACCAGTGCTGGCAAAGCAATGTTGTTACAATCCTGCTCTACTGCCTTAGCATCACCCCAGAGAGTGGGTTGAAAACTTCCATAGTGTTGCTGTTACACAGCAGAGAACTTGCTGTAAAAGAAAGTCCCACCTCTTGGCGCTTACATTGATTAATCAGCAGCCAGGCACTGAGGAGCACAAGAGGTGCAGAAGAATTTCAGGGTCAAACTTGCAGCGATCTGCTCAATGAAGAAGCTCCAGCAGCACAGAGAGAGTAGGTGAGCATATTAAGTGGAAAGAGCAAGCAGAGCCCAAGCAGCTCGGTGCTCACAGGGGTACACTGAAAGACATCAGAGCCAAGGTAAGTTGAGACAGTTCTATAACGAGCCATGGCAGCAGAAGGGAATGGAGTAATTTTACTGTATTTCTTCCTTGCTTTAAGCAGATGGATACAAGTCAGAAATATTTCCCCTGAGGCAAAGAGCACACCTTCACTCATCAAGCAAGACTGTGCAGCAGGCACTCGAATCCAGCCAGAAAGTCCAACTGGCACCAGAGACAGGGAAGGCAGAGATGAGTAATGCTCTGGTGGGAAAGGGGCCGATGGGCATGGGGCCAGATCCAAGGCAGCATCTGAGACACCATGGCCAAGCAAATGCTGAGCTGGTTGGGTATCTACATGGCTTCCAGCCCAGAAGTCTAAAGAGCACCGAGCACACAAACAAGCAACTCTGGAGGTTGAGTATCTGCTCAACCAGAAGTGAGCAGTTGTGAGCTGTGCTATTTCTGAGGTGGGCAGCCTTCTCAAAGGCAACGCAGACACCTAAAACACAGACCCACGGACAAACCTCAGCCTTCACAGTTAAAGATGCCTGGATGAAAGCAGTAATTCCAGAACACAGGAGCAGTAGCTGTGCAAGATGACAAGTGTCCAAGTTAAAAGATTTTTAAGTTAAAGATGGTGTATCTGCCTGATATACCACGATCTGAGCAGAATGTCTGAGGACCTAGCACATGCCTTGCACAGATCTTGCAAGAAGATACAGCCTCACGACAGCTTATAAGCACACCCAGTTTTATAACAGAAGCACAGGTTTATTCAAAAATATAAAACTTCTCTAAATTTAACAATATGAAGAGGGAGGGAGAGTTTCAGTCTCTACATAGTAAGATACGCTTTCTTCTCATTTGATGAAAAGGAAACACTGGTTTCAAAGTTCTGAATTATAATTGCTCTTATCATTAGCACAGCATTTTTCAGCTGTTCAGATAAGTCAGGTTCTCCGCTGCAGAATTTATTTGCAGTTTATTTATCCAAAAACAAATTGTTCCTTGCAATAACGTGTTTAGCCTTTGTCACAGGCAGATCCAAGTAACAGGTTTGCTATTGCTACTTCCTTGGCATGCTTCATAAGAACAAAAAAACCATCTTCCATTCCCCTAGATCACGGTGTCAGCTTATGAACTTTATTAAGAGTGAATCAATAACGTCAGATGCAATTGCAGGCACAAGATAACCTTGCAAACTAACACAGTCAATTAACATTCCATCATTAGACCCAACAATGGAACACAGAATTAATTCACAAATAACATTTTTTGAAGACCAAAAGTTGGAAGCACAAGTTCTCGTTCAAGAGCTTTAAACTGCTGAAGTTGAAATAAAATTTTCAGAAGCGATTAATTTATAGTCTTCAGAAGTGTTTCCTAAAACATTTGATAAGGATTACAGACTTACAGAGAGTTTTTCAACAATAGCTGCTTTGCCCTGGAACTGCTGTCCTTCCCACGTAAGGCATGATGCATCGATCTGAGGGGAAAAGGAACAAATTCATCAACCTGCTGAGGTAACCCTTAAGCAATCCTGTAAGAGATTTTCTTCACTTGGCATATATCCTTAGAATTAAGTAGATTAAATTTAATTATGATTCTACCAGGAAAAAAGTTCCAGCCTTTGGATCAAAGTTGGCTTTTAGAAGAAAATTTAAAGGATACACAAAAAAAAATAAATCCTATGGACACAAAGTCAAGCATGTAGAGAGATAAAAATATATGAAGAAATCTGAGAAGAAGAATTATAGCACCAGCTTTTTTTTTTCCCTCTCAGGTACTGATTTGCATACCCTGTTCACACCCAGAAAGTAGAATGTACCTCTAAAGGTTTTCTAACAGACTGCCCTGTGTGTCATGAAGTGATTGAGGTGCTTCAGCCTAAAAGCTCTTCTGAGCATGCAATGTCAGGTGCCACAGCAACTGGGAAGAAGCTTTCTGTTCGGCTTAGGATACTCTGTTTAAACCAGAGTCACAATATCCTATGGTCATCCAAGAACACTTCCAACCTGCATAACAGTTCTCCTGACCACATCTGCATAGGTATCTCCAATCAATGATCAAAGACAAAGGACGGAAAAGCCCAGGAGTTCATTGTGTGGAAGGCCAGGTTGCCAGGAATTCAAATTAGCTTGTATTTAATCACCAGTCTTCTGAGGACTGATAGCAAATACATAGCAGGCTAAAGAGCAAATGCTGTCTGTGCTGGTGGATCCTGCTGAGGTAGGAATAATAAGGGGTGTCAGATGGTGTTCCTGCAACAATTTTCATCCTCAACAGCTTGGTGAAGCTTAAGACAACCCATCCAGCAGATGAAAAACAGGTCAGGAAAACAGGATATGCTGCTAGAAGACTTGTAAGACTTGAGCGTCTTGCTGAAACACCTCAGCCACCCAGCAGCATTCCTCACCACCAGTACAATTCCACACACAGAGCACTTGGCATGTTCTGGAGGAGTCTTCCCCCAAAACTAAAAGCTGAGGTTCCTTGGGTTTGTCAGTTACAACGTTTAATTTTGGTTCTGCCCCAAATCAGGAGCAAAAACTAAAGCTTAATTCTTGAAGAAATTTGAACTACATTTAAATTTCTTTAACAAAGTCTAAATATTTAAACTGGATTCAAAATTTTAAATCTATTTTAATGTTCTGAGGATTAATACAGCATGAGCTCCAATAAATACCTATAAGAAATGCTAAATACAAGAACTGCTAAGAGTAGGACTTAAATCACATCCCACTTCAAGAGGGATCCAAGCAAATCCTTGCCTGCAAATCAATGGCAAACTAAGGCTAGCATATTTGGTTTTTACAGAGAATTTCATCACCAGATCATCACCAGCCCCCTCCGCTACAAGCCACTATCTACAACCAGCAGGGGGATTTATGAGTCTGCTTATAGATAAGGCACAACAAAGATCAAAATAGAAGTGAAATGTAAAAGAAATGCAACAAATAAAAAGTTGAGTAAGTGTGATTGCACTGACTGACGCTCTGGAGTCAGGATAAAATCCACTGTCCCACCCTCTGTATTCCCACACACCAAAACAGAGAAACCCAGGCAGACAATGGGACAAAGCCCTAGCCCCCTTTTGTGGATACTTACATATATTGCTCCTAACTGAGTCCTGTCTGCATCAAAAAGCTGGTAGTAATGTTGTACGAAGCTGGACCCAATCTGCTCCCAGATAGGCTTGTCTCCCATTCTGAATCCTCACCTAAAGCCACTGACTGTAAAACAAACAAAAAATTATTGAAATAACATACATAAGCATTGTACTTGGCTTGAGCATTAAACATCCATAAACATAGATCCGCTCAGGTGGCCAGAATTTTTCCTTGGAATAAGCAGGACAAATCTCACCTCTGTATCCTAGACCTTTATAAATACAAATACTGGATACCAAATGGTTTAATTTCTTATTATTGCATTTGGCGATTTTCTAGAGCTGTTTCAGTGGGAGGTCACAACTTGTATACAACAGTGGAGAACAACAAGAACAAAAATGATTAAGTGTTACCGCTTTATATTCACACTGGTCAAAAACTACACCATCTGAAAAAGTTGGCAAGCACTCACTTTATCTCATTTACTGTAAACAACTGACGTGTTAATATGGATTGTCTGCAAGAAGCTTAACACCAATTGATTTATCTCCTCAGGTCCTCAGGCATTTCACCATCCACAGGCCGTTCTAAGGAAGGGTGTCCTTTCAAAGATTCACAACAGGAGCTAACTCACTAGTTCTTTGCTGAACACAAGCTTACTTTTCTATCCTTTCACTAAGGCTGAATCATTCTCAACATTTATCTCTGAACCCGCAGTAATTTCAAGATGCAAGCCATGATTTCTCACACTGGTGAGGATATGCAGTTCCCAGCGAAGGTACTGGAAGCTCAGAGGCATCACACACTTCCAAGGGTAAGTCCCTCTATTTTAGAGGGGTTAAACATGCGGCACGTGCAGCAGCTCGGACAGATCCAGCCTGGAAACTATCATGCACTACGAGTACAGATGATGCCTTTACCATGCCATTAAATTTTTTAAGAAAGCAAATTCATTTTTTCTTTATCTTGGTATTTCTCTGAAAGAACCAATTATGCTAAAAAACAAAACACAACGCCGTGCTCAAAACCACTACATACATTTTAAGATCCAAGTTTACTTAAAGCAAACTAAATTATACTTGTTAAACATCAAGACCTGTCAGACACTAGTCCCTCTTTGCAATCCCTGACCAGGAAACCTTGAGCTACCAGTCCACTTGAGAGGCTGAGGGACTTGGGTATTTTTAGCCTAGAGAAGAGAAGGCTGAGGGGGGATCTGATCAATGCTTATAAATACTTAGAGGGAGGGTGTCAGGAGGATGGGGCTGGTCTTTTTTCAGTGGTGCCCAGGGACAGGACAAGAGGAAACGGGCACAAA
>JAOQGH010000062.1:23730665-23766558 GCA_025769975.1 Gallinago jamesoni | reverse complement strand
AGGGTGGGTGTCAGGAGGATGGGGCTGGTCTTTTTTCAGTGGTGCCCAGGGACAGGACAAGAGGAAACGGGCACAAAGTTGAATATAAGAAGTTCCACCTAACCCAGTTAACTACCATTAATTTAGTGTTTTCCCCCACACGCACAATGTGTATTCATGTTGACTTCAGCAAGGCTTTTGACACAGTCTCCCACCGCACCCTCACAGGTAAGCTTAGGAAGTGTGGCTCAGAATGGACAGCGAATTGGACTGAAAACTGGCTGAAAGACAGAGCTCAGAGGTTTGTCATTAGTGGCACAGAATCCAGTTGGAGGTCCATAACAAGTGGTGTTCCCCAGGGGTCAGTAATGGGTCCAGTCCTCTTCAATATATTCATCAATAACCTGGATGAAGGGTTGGAATGTACCCTCAGCAAGTCTGGTGACGATACAAAACTGGGAGGGGTGGCTGACACACCAGAAGGCTGTGCCACCATCCAGAGAGACCTGGACAGGCTGGAGAGCTGGGCAGAGAGGAACGTGATGAACTTCAACAAAGGCAAGTGCAGGGTGCTGCACCTGGGGAGGAATAACCCTGCACCAGGACAGGTTAGGGCTTACCTGCTGGAGAGCAGCTCTGAGGAGAAGGAACTGGGAGTCCTGGTGGACAACAGGATGACCATGAGCCAGCAGTGTGCCCTTGTGGCCAAGAAGGCCAATGGCATCAGGAAGAGTGTGACCAGCAGGTGGAGGGAGGTCATCCTGCCCCTCTGATCTGCCCTGGGGAGGCCCCATCTGGAGCACTGGGACTAGTTCTGGACTCCCCAGTTGAAGAAGGACAGGGAACTGCTGGAGAGGGCACAGAAGAGGGCCACCAAGATGACTAGGGGCCTGGAGCATCTCTCTTACAAGGAGAGGCTGAGGGACTTGGGTCTGTTTAGTCTGGAGAAGAGGAGGCTGAGGGGGGATCTGATCAATGCTTAGAAATACTTAAAGGGTGGGTGTCGAGAGGGTGGGGCTGGTCTTTTTTCAATGGTGCCCAGGGACAGGACAAGAGGAAATGGGTCCAAACTTGAGTGTAAGAAGTTCCACCTAAAGATGAGGAGGAACTTCTTTCCTGTGAGGGTGGCAGAGCCCTGGCAGAGGCTGCCCAGGGAGGTGGTGGAGTCTCCTTCTCTGGAGACATTCAAAACCTGCCTGCACACGTTCCTGTGCAACCTGCTCTGGCAGGGGGTTGGACTGGATGATCTCCAGAGGTCCCTTCCAACCCCGTATCATTCTGTGATTCTGTATTCACCCTTAGCACTGTACCATCACACAAAGCTAAGATCAAGCTATCACTGCACCTCCTTTAGACCCAGAGGCTTTGAACTCAATACACAGCCTCAGTCAGGCACCAGGTGCCTTCCGTTCCACCATGAAACCGTGTGGAAAGCCTTTGAGACTGCAAGAAATTAAGGAATTCTGATTTTAAGTACAGAAAGTAGTATTATGGTTCATAAACTAAAAATTAGTATACTTAGTATCTCTTTCTAAAAATGTATTTGCATTTTGGCAGGTAAAATGCCATTAAATAAATTAACAGTATAAATCAGAGCAGTAATAGTGTAGATTTTGCCAGAAATGAGAATCAAACAAAAAAAAAAAAAGAAATGCTGCTGAGATTAATGATCCTTGATTTTTTTATTTTTACTTTTTTGTTGCAACCTTGCTCTTTTTGCTGTGTCACTAAAACATGGGTTTGCTGAACACTCTCACTCTCCCTGGAGAGATTTTTTATTTTCCTTTTCTGATCTCTCATCTTTTCCTCCATCCTGTTTTGTTTTCTGCCTCTCATCACAGAGGTAAGAAGCTTAGAGACGTACCTAAAGAAAGAGCAAGACAGGAATGATCTTCTGTGTCAACAAGCCCAGTACCTGTCAATATGACACAAGCCACCTAAGACTGTATTGACATATTTATCAGGCTGCTTTAATGAGAAAAACATAATATAAAAGGCTTTTAAGATGTATTCCAAAGCTAGGAAGAATGCACATGTTCTGATGTTGTCAAACACAAGGACAACACAGATGTGCTTCAGAGCCATCCAGCCAGATCTATCTGTGGCTCAAAGTTTGGTTAGAGGGAAGAATATTCAGTTAATATTAAAACTAGACAAAAAACTTTCAGTATGTTTCACATACACCTGTCATTTTAAAGCCATCTGCTGGAAGTTATGACTGTATGACCGTATTACTGGATATTCCACCTTAATTCCCCATGGAAAAGGAGACCAATTCCTTAACCTAATTAATTCTCTTCCCTTCAAACCAAACCTCCCTCATCACATCCACTTCAGAACATCACAGCCCATTCCATTAACAGCTCCTTCACAGAAGCACAGTAGCAAAGCTGAGCTACCAACACAGAGTGTGATACTTCAACACACATTACCCCATTTCTTAGAATCTGCTCAAATTGGAGAATTTAACCCCACCTCAAACACCCCTCAGCAGTTGGGGCTCAAGCTGAAACCCAATACAGCTCCTCAACTTTGCTTCCTTCAGGAAACAGCCTGGAGATAACTCTCATCGGCACACTGCACTACGAAGAAGCAGCATCCCCAGAGTTAGTCAGAGGCGTAACTTGGGGAAAAAACACCTTTTTACTTAGCAGAAGTAGAAAGCTTCCTGTTGACTGACAGACAACGAGAATATTTTTCCCGAAACATGTAAGCACCGATGATACCTGGAAGGGGTGGGCGATCGTCACATCTCTGCGGAATGGAGAAAAACCAAAGAATTGCTTCAACCAGCAGCTGTGTTTACTGCATTATCAGACCTGGACATAGTCTTTGATACCAACTGATATCTTGACTCTATCAGAGATAGAGTCTTTGAATTCAAGCATGGCAGACCTTCAAGAGGAATCCTACGTTTTCTGAAAACGTCAACAAAAACTAGTATGAGCAATAGTAAATTATATTATAAGTTGCTAAAGAAAACCAAGGTGGTCTCCCAGGGACTGCCGCATTTAAAAAGCAAGCTGCATTCAAAGAATCAATGAACAACCACCACAGGGCAAATAAACTCAGTAAAGACCTTCTGATCTGTGGAACATCAAGAAAGAAAACACAGAATTTAAAGAGGAAAGACCTCAAACCAGTACATTCCAATATGTTAGTGGAGAAAAAAAATTGCCACCTATTACCCAGTTATGACTACACTTATTCCATAGGCAATCAAACCATAAATAAGCCACATTCCCTGGATATTAAAGCTCTCCCTATGCACCATTGCACCGAAGTTAAACTCTCTTAAGATTTAATTCAAACTTGTTTTCTGGAAGATTTGAAAAATTAGTGTAACAGGAGAGCATCAGTGCTCCTTTTAACATGGTGCTGTTTGTCCAGGGGTACATGGCAAACACGATTTAGACCATCAGTTGCTGCACCCTTCACTACTGATTAACAAGAGTAAATAAGGACAACGAAAGAGCTCTCAGTTGTTTCAGTTCTTATTATTCATGCAATTTCTACCATGCATGTATTTTCGATTGCTCAGATTAAAGAGTGAGCAGTAAAACCAGAAAAAGTAAAGGAGCAAACAGATTTTAGACTATTTTTCCTTCAATCTATTTTCCGTTGCCACTAAAACGTACAAAGACAGGAGTGTCTCCTGTGCACGCTTTCTAGGAACACAATGGAACCAGCATCACAGGACCAGTTAATCTTCTCTCAAACAGATCCTCTATTCAGCTACAACAAGAATCACTCGATAACATCATTTTCCTTTAGCAAAGCCATATACTGCCGACAAAGGAAACGACACAAACGATCACAGAATAATTCAGGTTGTAAGGGACCGCCTCCAGCCCAAAGCAGGGTGAGACAGGAGATCAGACCAGGCTGCCCACACCTATTTCCACTTTGATCCCCAAAAGCTCTGATGATGGAGACCACATAACCTCTGGAGCAACATCTGCTATGCCTGACCATCCTCACGCAGAGGGCAGCTCTCCTGTCTCCAGCCACAATCCCTTCTGTTCCAATTTATGCCCCTTGACTCCTGTGCTCCCACCACACGCCCCTGTGAACATCCTGGCTCCATTCTCCTGCAGGTAGGAAGAAGACCCACACAAGCCTTCTCTTCTCCAGGCTAAACAAGCCCACGCCAGGCACAACACATGTTAATAAAGCGGCAATGAACCACTGGAACCTACCTAGGGACATCATCGGTCACTTATGTTAAACACACTGTATACTTCTTGAGAAATTCCAATTTTGTGGTCAATCTTTCTCTGTCTGAAAACCTATGAAATTTTCAGTTAAGGAGCAAATTGACACAATCAGAGACTGAGAGAAGGGCTTCTCTTACCTATCTTTGCTATCATCTCCGCCACAGCTGACTGATCCATAGAAGTTAACAATCTGAGACTTACTGCTCCAGGCCAATCAGGAATTATTGATTTCAACATGGACCTTCACCTAGAAATTGCTATGGGCTGCGCTGTGCAAGAAACTACATTATTCTAAATATGCTTTCAGATCTAAAAATAATTAAACTAGCTATGTGAACAGTGGAAAGATGAAAAGGGAGAAAGGGGGAGAGTGACAAGGCACAGACAGTTTTTTTCTGAAAAATATGGAAAATAAATAGCCTTTCCCCTTCTCAGCCTTTTTATTCCTCTACACCAACTTCATTAAAACAAATTAATGCAGGAATTATGCCAACCTGAGTACATTTTTTTGATTACAGATGTCAGCAGGTACCAGGCCACTAGTAAACAAAATACACGGGAAGGACTCCGGCAAAGCTTTCACAGCTCCTACGGCTTGATGCTCATCCTGTCTGCAACCTGACAACCCAACAGAGTCAGGACGAGTCAGCCAAGATGATTTTCAAACATACAGACACATATTAAATTACATATAATTGGATAGGAAGACATAACGTGGTGGTGTTAAGCAACAGCCACAATGCTACACATCTGGCATTTTTTTGCCACAGTATTCTTGCTGCAATCTAAAACTGAATTCAAGTGGACAAGGCTGAAGTCACGTCTCTTTTCCCGAGGATGAACCCAAGATGACTTCAGTCTTAAAGTAACAGAAGAGACAAGGGGGGACTGGAGGGGGAAACAGCTGCACCACGGTTTTCTTTACCTTACAGGCACAGTAACGTTTAATCTCCAAGAAGCAGCAAAATCTAAGATATTTCTGTCTATCTGTCTCTGATTATCATGACAGCTGTTTCAGGTTAAGAAAAAATTAGGAATTGATTTTCAAGTTATAGAAGCAACGATGTCATGCTACAGTTATGTAGTAGTAGTTTTTCCTCTACCAAATCATTACTTAAAAATTCATAAACTCAGCAAAATAATATTAATTATTAATCTCTATTCTAAACAGAACTTCTATCAAAACCCACAGTTTAATCCTTGCTACTTTTCTTGTGGTTCACAGCTGAAGTTTGCACGTTTGAATCACTATTGTATGTCTGTTAAAAGTAGTCATGTAAATAACAGCCCTGAATTAGACAGCACAAAGGCAGTCACTCCTGAAAACATAGCCATATGTACCTTGGTGCAGTGATAAATGCAAGACCACCAAGATAACATCGTTGTTTTGCATTATATCACCCCACAATTTTAGGTTTAACGCCAGCATTCCTCTATTATTGACTGGCAGCACTCAAATATGGAAAATCTTCTCCAACAGGCTTTATGATCCACAAGCTTTTCATGTGTCTAAGCAATGCCTGTTCCATCTCACCTCCAAATGACTGGTCTCTAATCTTTGGTTGGGCTCCAAATTTCCACAATACGCCTAAAAAAAAAAAAGTGACTGAAACCTTTTGTATGATATCTACCTAACCATCTTCCACTTCCAAAACCACCTTTCCTATCCTGCTTTGCTTATTTTTTTTCCTCCTCTGCAACACACAATAGCCTCACTTCCAGCAGCATGGTATGTGAGCACACAAGTTGGTCATGTACAAAAATGAACATCAAACCTGCCCATGATGGCACAATACCCAGGAGTTTTAAAACAACTGAAAGAAATCACGCTTGAAAGTGTTACCAGTTATTAGTATGTTTTATGTAAGGATTGAAATACACACTCAATGCTACCACTACCTAGACAATCCTATTGTTAATGACAGAGACAAAAGAATCCCCAACAGAGAACTGCAGAAATTTGTTACTGTTTGCATTTTTCTAAAGAACTGAACAGACATGGCTGCGCTTCTACTTGTTAAAACAAATAGATTTCGAATCTTCTACCAAACAACTTGCAATTTTTTAGGAAAGAACATGAAATTAGGACCCAGTTGGAAAATAATGAAATAGTCCAAAAGTAAGTTAAAATGTCATTGTACTTTACATCAGATTATGTTTTTCACCAATAATGATGCTATAGACAGTAATTCCTCTGCTTCTATGCAGAGACCTGTGAAATGCCTCTGCTAAAAGAAAACTTGAAGTCACCACTCACAAACACAGAAAGCATTGCTTGACATTAATTCCTCCCAGAGAAAGAGAAACCAAAAGAGTCAACTTGAGAAGGTGGCTGACTCGGCAACCACATTTAACTTTCAAGCAAGTTCTGCAACTGATTTCTGTTCCTCCTTCAAGCATTTACCTGGGCTTTGTTCCTGTTCAACGTTAATACAATGTATAAGCTACAAATCCAACTCTAAAATACACATTTACACTGGAAGTGATGGACTTCAAATGAGAACTAACAGTTAGTTGAAGCATTACAGTCTGCCTTTGACAGGGAATTAAATGTGAATCGTAAGAACAGCATCTTTGGGATTTAATACCTTCAGAAAGCTCTCTAATATTAACAAAACGCAACATAGAGTCCTTGCTGCTGTGAATTTTTGCATTTGCAAATTTTGCATTTTTGAGTGCATTTAAAACTAAAAAGTGACAACAGTTATAGAAGTGAAAGGAAAAAAAACCAAAACAACTTATTCAGAATCAAACCAGAAAAGAGCAACTCAAAGGAGAAAAATTAGGTGTCTACAGCAGAGCCCTGAGCACACACAGTGCTTCCAGCTTTACTGCAAGGAAGGGTATGCAACAAAGTGACTCAAACACACGGGGTCAGCTCAGTCCTCGCACAACCTGCTGGCAACACAGTCACACACACAGAACGTAAAAAAACCCACCATCCAAAAAGCGCAGAAAGCACAACCAAGTACCCCTCCTGTCACACCCCATGGACCCTCCCCTCCAAGCTCCGAGAACTCAAACCTCCTTCTCCCCCCACTGCCACATCAACCCCCGAAAGCCCCCCTAGTGGCCCCCCAGAAGGAGACACACACACACACACCCCCAGGCGGGGAGAGACACACACTCTCTCCCCCCCACCCCCAGGAGGGGAGAGAGACACACACACACACACACACCCCCAGGAGGGGAGAGAGACACACACCCCACAAAGGGACACCCACCCCCCGGTGGCCCCCAAAGAGAAGCTCTGCCCCGGGGCCTCAGGCCATGGCGGCGGCGAACCCTCGAGCAGAGGCACCGCTCCCGGGAAGGGCCGGCCGCCGCCGCGGGCTGGGTGCGCCGGTGCTCCGCCTCACCTCCCGCTCACCGCCCGACCGGAGGGACCCGCTCCTTCAGCCTGCGGCCCAGGTTCGCCCCCCACTCCCCTCAGAGCCGGGCCGGGCGCCCTCCACACCCCTCAGCGCCGGTGCAGAGCCAGCGACGGCGGCTCGGCTCCCTCAGCCGGTAACCGCGGGCGCCGAGGCCCCGGCCACCGCCTCTCGGGGACGGCGCCTCAAAGACGGGGAAGGTCAGGGCGTCTCCGGCCGCCGGTTGCCGCCCAGCCCGGCCCGCTGCTGCCGGCAGCGCCCCGAGGCGGAGCTGGAGCCGGACTACGGGGCCGAGGCCAGCGAGTGCGGGGTGGGGCGGCACCATGTGCCGGCCCACGGGTGGCCGTGGCTCAACCCGGTCCCGTTTCTGGCCCAGCTCCCGCTCCCGCCACCCCGCCGGGTGCCCGTCGCCGCTCCGCCCCCCCAGCACTCACCCCGCGGCTCCCACTATGGCGGCGGCGGCCCCGTGCGCGGCGCGAACCCCCTCAGCCTCTCTCGCCCGCGCTCTCCGCCCCGCCTCGCCCCGGCGGCCCCGCCCCGCAGCATACCGGGATAGCGAGTCCCATCCGCCGCAGAAGGGTGCACTGGAAATGGAGCGGGATACTACAACTCCCGACGTGCCCCGCGGCACAGCCCGCCGTGCCTCATTTGAATGAAGGGAAGGGGACCGCGTGCCGCTGGCCCCGCAGGCCGTGCCCCGGAGCACTGTGGGATAGTGGGGGAGCGACCTCCCCCGCCTCAGCCGGCTCGTCCCAGGCCCCCTCCGCCTTGCGACGCAGCTTGGAGCGTCGGGGCCCCTCCATGACAAACCGCCTGTTCGGGGGCTACCTGAGCCGCCTCCGGGGACCTCGTCTCATAGGGAGGCTCCGCCTGGCCCGGTCACCCCCGGTGGTTGTGGCTATGGCGGCTGATAGGGCTCTCGGCCCACTGTGGGCCTGTGTCACTCGCCCTGGCTACAACTGACCCTGGGTTGTAAGGGTGACAGGATTTTTCCCCAAAGAGAAGGGCTCCCACCCTCAGAGGACTATGGCCCGAGTGTGGAAGGTGGCGGTGAGCTGCAGGTAGAACTGTAGATCCTGAAACTTATTTTTAACTCCCCTAACAATGGCTATACAGTGAAATAACGTAAAATGTGTGGTCTCAAATATGGAGACCAATGCCAGGCTCACTCAAGCAGCAGCAGGAAGGCTTATAAAGGTGCTGAATCTCTGTTATCGGGTAGTTAGGTGGTAGGGCTGAGCCTGAAAGAGCTCAGTTGTTGCCTGGTGAGCACTCAGGTGTGGTGGTTTAGCCCAGCTCTGAAGGTTCCCAGGTCTTTTCCTGAGCATTACTTGTCTGCTTCTTGGAGAGAAACGGTGTCGCACAATCCTGGAAGGTCCGCAAAGCATTTGTCTGGGCTTGCTGCTGAGGGCAGTACCAGGAAAAGGAGGTGGAGATGGCAGACACTGAACCTCTTTCCTAGATTCTTCTGTTGTCACGCTAACAGTATTTTCCAACAGGTTTCTCCTATTCAAAGGAGGCAAACCTGTGTGCCAGCACCACGTCAGTCCCCATCACACAGCTTCTTACCCCACTTGGCCTGGAAAAGGAGACTACAGACAGCTGAGGCTCCACTGAGTCCAGGTGAAGAGCAGCTGAACAATAAGCAGGTGAATTTTTTCCCCACTCTTCCCCTTGAGGTGCTGGTTCAAACCTGGGGGAAAACCATTTTTATTGCCTTTATCATATATTCTCAGATCTTCAGCTGCCAGCCTGAGAGTGTTCATGTGATCTGCAACTTGTGGATGCCACCGATGTCTCTCCCCAAGGGGGGAAAGATCTCAGTGGAATTTCTTGCACCATCCTGACCACAGTGATTTGTGGACTCAGCTTAAGAATCTGTGTCATGAACAAAACCCATTTTTAAAATTGTGGGGCCTGTGACCCTCTTACACAGGTAAACAGTTTGTACACTGCAGCCCTCAGGTTTATCTAGGAACTGGGCTGATTACACACCAAAGAAAAGCTGTGAATACACAGAAAAAAAGGTACTTATCATTTGTTCTTCATATCAAAAGGCAAAGGAGAAGGATTTGCATGATATGGACCACCTGGGATCCCTTGTTCTAGCTGATCTCTTGTGGAGTCAGTTCCAAAAAGGACGCAAGCCTGGAACTTGCAGGCTTTAGGATAAAATGCTGTTGACTTTCCATCTGCTATTCCTGTAATAGCCATTATAGTGGGATAAGTATCTTTTAGGATGTGGCTACCCAGCTGTAGTAGCTCCTTTCTGTGGATAAGTATTTTTTTATAGTGTGACTGCCCAGCAGTGGTACCCCTTTCTGCTCTGTGCAGTTTTTAATAGTTGGAGGAGAGACACAGTAAGAATTTGAGGTAGAATTGCTATGTGATTTGGGAGGAAAACTAGAAATTAGATGGTAAGGGCTGAATGGAGCGCCCTGAGAAGGAGGTAACTGGGTTTTAGGAATATTTTTCTAGCATTAGATCTGTTCCAAAATCATATTCCATCAGAAAGGACATAGTGACGGAATACCAGGATACACAGGGAGAAGTGAAGCAGTGAAGATCCATCAGCAGGTGGTAACCTCACCGCCAACAGGAGCACACCATTTTTTGTTCTTTTCCTGTGTAGTGATTCCCAGATGAGTTGTGTGACCAGCACAGGTGTGGCTGGTGCCTTGCAGTTGCCCATCTGGTCTCTGGGCCGTCCCAGCACGCCCACCTGAACTGTAATATTTCTGTGTGGAAACAATCAACCCTTTGAAGTGAGAACTGACTGGGCAGCAGCTGAATGGTGCTGATTCTTTGTTTTTTAGTAGAGGTTAAGAAGGGTATCACCTAGGAGCCTAGGCAGCATCAAAGCCCTGCTTTCCTGGGCACTATGTGCAAGTGGACAAGAGAGATGGTGTTTACCCTGGCAAATGTGCAATCTAGAAAACCAAAGCATAGTCAAGGCAATGAAGATGGGACTGTGCTATGAAGCACGAGATAGAAGTGCTCACTTGGCTTAGTTGCACCACATCCTGACCAGAGCCGAGCAAATTTCCCTTGGCAGCTTCTCACATGGCCCTTAGGTGGTGATGGGTTTGTGATGGTGGGACCCTGGGAGTGCTCCTGTGTTCTTCTCAGGAGGAAAATGAAAGCTTTGCATGCTTCCTCCTGACCGTTGGTGCTGGGAGGGTGATGCTGCTGTTTCCCAAATCTGGGAAATGATAGGAGGAGCCTGTTGGACTAGTGGGGCTCCCTTCAAGAATAGCAAGGGGAGCCAGCCCCAGAAAAGGCCTCAGCACCCCTTGAGAGTAAAAAGAGGGCATGTGATAGATGCAGAGAAGGAAAAGAAGGGGATGGAGAAGAAGGTTGGGTTTGTTGGTCCCATCTCTTTCAATTTAGCCCTGTTTTAGCCCAGAATTTCAGCATTTGTGCCCTCTTTCCAGAGCAGGGATGTCTGAGGCTGTATCAGAGAGATACCCGCCATCCAGCCTGTCGGCCTGTGCTTTCTGGCACACCAGTTCCCAGAGGAGTCTCCAGCCTCTGCATCATGATGCTCACTGGCACAGTAACTTCTGCCCTGTCCCATCAGGGCCCTGGTCACAGGGCAGAGGTAGGAGCAGCGGGAAGGACTGCAAGAGGAGGCAGCTTCCAAAGCTGGAGGCAGGACACGGGACAGGGAAACAGAGGTGGGGTTGGAACACACTGACTTCCAACACAGTGGCTTCCAGTGACAGAAGAGAAGAACTGTAGATGAAGTGTTTGGGCAGGATGCTGGAGAACATCCCTTGTGCCAGAACCCATCCTGCGAAAGATACTGTAGCAGAGGTCACGAAAACTGTCATCTGTCCTGGAATTTAATGGGAGCGACACTGATCTCTAAATACAGATGAGCCGAGGGAGCCTTGTGCACATGCAGAGAAGACAGTTAGGGTTTCATCTACAGGAGAGATGGTTTTGCATCAGAGAGAAGCTTCTCCATGTCTTCCTCCTGTTTGGTTCTGCTTGTTACTTTTTCTTGTCACATGAGAGCCCCTCTGTCCCTTCCCATCCATACCTGATCGTGAAGAACTCAACCTAGAGCTGAGGCTACAGGTATTGGGCTTTGTGGCCAAAGCTCTTTTTACACTCCCTTTCTCACAAAGGCTGATTTTACCTAATTAATGTTTAGAAAACTTTGTCCTCGGACATGCAGACATGTTGGGTAGAGCCAAGTTATTAAGCACAGCACCTTCAGAAAATGAGCTCTTTGAGTTAATCCAGAGGTGAGGATTATATGGCTTGTACAGATGCATAGGGTCATTAGGTAAAAATATGTTGGAATGCTGTTTTCACTCATTCTAGCCTGAGCTTCAACCAGCCGTGGTGTGATTTTTGTCAGCTGGTTTGGGAACCGAGCAAGGAACAACTGGAAACTCTCTACAGATGTGGACAACCCCATCAGCCAGCTGACAGCCTGACAGCTCTCCCTGTTACAGGCAGGCTGTGTTATCCTTATCCATGTTGCCAGGATTTTAGGATTGCATGGATAAATGTGCTGTAGATGGAGTTATGTTTCTAGATTCTTCTGTAACTGGGACACTGAAATTGCAGGAGAACTGATACCACAACACTGGATATTGGCTACTTAGGGAATACATGACTCGTTTAGTGCCTGAGCGCTGCAGCTTGCTGAGCAAGAATGCATCATCTTCAGGCAAATAAGATTATTAACCCACTGCGTTGATTAAAAGCTATCATATTGCTACAGGAAAACTTAGAACCAGGTACAGAACCCCAAAAGGGAGTTACTGTTAATCTCTAGAGGTGATTGTTATAAAGATGAAATTATGGCTTTCTCTTAGAACAATAAAAGCCATTCTAAACAAACATTCTTCAAGTCCCCTTCTAGGGCTAACGTTTGACAATATACAGACACGGGAACATGGCAGGCGAACAGTGGAAGCTGGGAGAAGGAAAATGGGGGGGGGGTATAGGCTAGATTTGGATACAGGATGCAGAAAAGTGAGGAGCTGAAATAGAAGGAAGAGCATCTGCGTGGAGCGGTAACACAGTTTATTTGTTAGCACATTCAGGTGACTTCCTGCAGAATTAACCTCTTAATTCACTGCCAGTTAATTCACTTTGCCACTTAATTTAGCGGCAAAGGGGGAAAAGTGCACGTGAGGACAAGTGTTCACTTTTGTCACACAGCTTCATTTAACGTCGAACTCAAAATGTGACGTTTTAGGCACAGCTGAATTTTTTTTGCCACTTACAATTGTTTGAGACGAATAGCTCTAAACCAGTCTGAAATCAGGTACTTTGGGAAGTGGAGTTACACACTCCAAGATGTGTAAGGCCAGCTTACAAGGCCAGCTCCTCCCTGTGTGAGGCTGGTTTGCAGGAGGTCATGCTTTCTCCTTTCTCCTCCGTGGGTAACGCAGGGAATTCGTGCTGTCCCTCCCGCAGAAGCCCTGTGTGGCTCAGATCTCTCCTGGCTATTCAGAGAGCAGCCGTTCTCTCAGCAGGACAGCTCTAACCTCGTTTTCCTGGTTTGAGTGACACAGAACTGATTTCTTTCCTAATACTTGGGAAAACTGCACTTTTGGAAGGCTCCAGTGTGTGAACTGGTGACAATATTCCCTTTACAGCCAGCTCTGGGGTGCGGGTCTCAAGGTCTGAGTGTTTTCGAGCTCTCCAGGAGCGGGGCTGAGGAGCAGCAAGACCCAGGCACTTGACCCAAGCTGCCAACGGGGTTATTTCATACCATGAACACCACATTCAGTATAAATTAGAAACTTTGCTGAGTTCTCTCTCCCCCCCTTGATGGCTGCCCCCCTGAGAGCTCCTTGCCCCCGTGCCGGAGCCCGGAGCCCTTCCCTTCCTCCCGCAGCCGCAGCGCTGGCAGTGTCCCACAATGGCTGTCCCTGGGGTGGAACGGGCTGGGGACAGTCCTTCTGTGGTTTATGTCAGTATCGGGATCAATGCTGGGTTCTTAAATATTATTGTTAATTATTTAGTCTGATCCTTTTAAATCAGTTTATATTTCAACCCTTGTTTTCTTGTTTTTCTTTGATTCCCCTTCCTGGGTGGAGAGGGGTCATCAGGTGATAGAACAACTGTCGAAGTGACAACTGATTGTTATGGGGTTTATCAAACTGTAACACCTGTGCAGGTAGGCACTTTGTACACTGAACGACTTCAAACTCCTCTTCCTCACCCTACACAAATGCAAAGATATTCACTCCCAGCTGGGGAGTTCAGGAGGAATATATAAATGTTGCAAAAGAGAAGACAAGTTCCAGCCACCTTTCAGAATTATATATATATATACATACACAGAGCACGGAAACAAGAAACATAACAAAACAAAATATACTTTATTAAAATTAAGCATGTTAGCACCTCAGTGTAACCTGGAGAAGTGGAAGAGTCCAGCAGTTAACCAGTCCAGCGGGCCGAAGGGCTGAACGTCCTGAAGTGCCTTCCAATGGTAGAAAAAAAATACCATGACTGTTACACCACACACGTTGTGGAGAAGCTGGGACACACAACCCATGTCGGTGGTGAGGGGAGACGTTGTGCTGCCTATTGTCTTGATGGGAGCATAGAGATCCGCTGGACCAATTCCATATGTTAAATCAGAGGGTGGAGCAGGTATCTGCTTTCCCTACAAGAAGAAAACCAACCCCAAAACAAACAAACAAACAAAATCGCTGCTTACTCGACTGGCAGGAAGATCAGGATACCACGGAGCTGCAGTTAAGAGCTACATATCAGATTGGAGAAAATAAATTAAAATGAAATAATGGGAAATACTTAGTACAGGAAGAGACCTGTAGTATCCTTACGGTCCGCCATCCGACTCGGTACACGTTAACAGAGAAGTGTGCCATGCATCACCTCGCAGGCTGCGACAACCAACGCCTGTCGCTCAACGGGCTCCATGATCCAGAGATAAACCTCCTGCTGCCAAATCCCACCGCACCCTTCTCTTCGGCCGTAGAGTATCCAAACGGAGAGTTGTAGAGCTACATTAGCCAGTGTTACAAAGATTACAATATTCTCAAACTAACAATACTTTTTTTTTTTTACATTTAGAAAATACTTCTATAAAACTTAGTAAAACTGACATCCCGATGTACCGAGTACGATGCACTCTGCTTCAGGAGAACTACCTCACGCGCCCGGCGGACGCCTGGGCACTCCTGCCTCCGACCTCAGGATGGGCACACTGTGGTGAACTGCCAGTTTCCAACAGCAAGGCCAGCGAAGCACAGGACACCAGATACCCTCCTCTTCCTCAGCGCCACGAGGAAGGCAACCCTGGAAGCACATCTTCAGGCCAGCCTCACTGCCCTCGCTCCACCGTCTTTCTAGCCACTATCGATTTGGTTTCCCGTTGCTGAAAAGCGAGGGGACTAACGGTTGGCTAGAAACAGAAACCACACAATCATTCCACGGGGATTTTGTTACAATACTCTTAAATCCGGGTTTAGAACACGCAAGCACGTTTCAGTAAGGTCTCGCCTAATGTACAGATTACGCGTTGTGCCCACCAGTTGAGGATCAGACAGCAAGGGTTTGCCACTGCTGCAGATAAACTCCCCCCGCTTCTCTTTCATCCCCTGTTCTCCGAGCGAAAGCTGAGGATTTACATTCCGATGCGTTACAAAGCCTCTGTTTCATTAGAGGGAGTTCTTAGCCAACGAGATAAACTACAGACATCCAAAACCACTGGGTTCTCGGTACCGGGTCGTAATCCTTACTAGCGTTGAGAGCACGGAGACGCCTGTAACAAATACGTATGTACTGCAGAGAAAGCAAAAAAACTACATGTACAAGAGCACTCTTTTATCTGGGGGGATTCTTTCACGCTAGAAACAGCAGTCTTTTATGGCATCAGTAATTTACTGAAGAAACACACCACCCTGAGAGGGTTTCTAAAGCTTTCCTCGGGCCTCTGCTAAGTGAGGCCAAACGCGACATCCTCCTTCGTTCCTGTGAAGGGTCCGGTGCCAGCCACGCTCTCAGACGTGCCTTCTCCAGGGGGTAGCGTTGCTGCTACCTCACTCAGCACGCAGAGGGTTTATTTGCTGAGAACCAACACCCTCCGGCCACTTCATGGTGACACGGGTCCCATCAACGCTAAAAGAAGAGCTTTCTGCTGCCGCCGGCACCGGGAGGGTGCGGATGGGCCTGGCGTAACGGGCAGGCACCCGCAGTGCGAGCTCTGGGGTAACGTGGGATGGATAACGGGGCTCAGCTCCGAGCTGACGGCGGCCGCCCCGTCTGGGCAGGGGGATGTGATGGCGAGGGGCTGCTTCAGTGGGGGCAGGAGGGACGGGGGGGGGGGCTGCTGGGGTTGGGACCCATCCGGTCTCCACTCTGTCCAGGCACCTCACCGAGGGTTGCGGAGGCTCCAAGGTCGGGACCCCCGCGTCGGGCCGGGCCCCCGGCAGCCCTCAGAGGCCGTGGCGCTTGCGGGTGCCGGCGCTGGCGGCGTGGAGCAGCCGGTCCTTCTCGCGGATCTCCTCACGGAGCTGGGCCTCGGCCAGGCGCAGGCGGCGGATGCTGCCCTTCATCTCCTTCATCTTCACCTCCAGCAGCGCGATGATGTCGCGCTGCTCGTTCAGCTTCCTCAGCAGCTCCTCCGACGTGGTGCCCGACGACAGCGAGTACGAGTGGTCCGGGGGGCCGCCCTCCACCGCCACCTCCTCCCCCGCCGCCGTCGGTAGCCTCCCGGGAGCGGGCCCGCCGGTCGCCCCGGCCCCGAGCTCCACCTGTACCGTCAGGTCGATGGGCTTCACGTCCTCGGCCGCGCCCCCTGCCGGGACCTCGGCGGCGGTGGCGGCAGCCGCAGCGGCACCGGGGGGACCCTGCGCGGCGGCGGTGGCGGCGGTGGCAGCAGCAGCGGCGGCGGCGGCGGCGGGGCGGGGGCGTCGGGCGGCCCGCTGCGCCTTGCGCTCGTTGACGCCGCGCAGGGGGAAGATGGTGGGGACCCGCACCAGGTAGGACTTGCGGCCGCCCTGGAAGTGCTCGCTGCAGACGCGGTGGCCCGTGGTGGGCTGGAAGGTGCTGAAGCAGCCGCTGACGCCCGCCCGGGAGACGTTCTTCAGCCAGAGCCGCCGCAGCTCCTCGTCCTTGGGGAAGGTGTAGAAGTGCAGCGCCTTGTCGCGGTGCGAGTTGTTGTAGCAGCCCGGCACGCAGCAGGTGAAGCCCGGCATGGCGGGGCGGCCTCTCGGGGAAGGGGGGACACCCCCGGCGGCGGGGAAAGCGGGCGCGGAGGGGGCCTCCGCCGAACTACAGCTCCCACAAGGCCAACCGCGGCCTGCCCGCCGCCCGCCGCCGACGCCGCCCGCCGCACCGGAACTACGCGGACCACAATGCACCGCGACGGCGGCGCCGCGCCGGAACTACCCGCCCCACACTGCGCCGCGCCCCCACCGCCCCCTGCGCGGGGCCGCCTCTCGCGAGAGGTGTGATGTCTCGCGGGAGGCGGTGCGGCCGTTACCCCCCGCCATGGCTAGCCGCCGCCTGCGGGCCCGCCGCGGGACTCGGCTCAGTACCCGGCTCAGTACCGGCAGCCGGCAGGAGGCTAAGGCGGTGAGTGGAAGTCGGAGTGTGCGGGAGGGGAAGGGGGAGCCCCTCTCGGGACCTGACGGGGCCGCCCCGCTCGGGGCGCCCGGGCGCTCCCTTGCCCTGGCCCGCCTTCAGGCGTGATTTTCAAATGGGCTGAGCCCTTTGAATTTAATTCTCACCGAATAGTCGGGGCCGTTAGAATCTCGTACCTCGGTTGTGTTTTTCTTTTATTTCCCCTTTTTGGGGTTGTTTTGGGTTAGGGCTGTGAGGGACAAAGGGCCCTGGGCCCTGCTTTCCAGCCCCTCGGGCTTTTGTTGCCGGTGAGAGCTGTGCATTGAAATCCTCCTGGGTGACAGACCTGGGGGAGTTCCCCCAAAACGAACTGCCAGCGCCGTTAGAAAGCAAATGCGTGTGATTTCTTTTGGGGAATTTTGAGAACGTTTCATGTTTGTTAGCTTAGATTTTTATTAAAAGAGGGATGACAAATGCTCTTGATGCTAAGATTCTTCTTTAATAATGAAAATAAGATGTTTTAATTGTGTGCCTCTGTTTCTCTCTTTAGAAGGAATCTGATTCCAAGAAGAACGCTGGCAGAACCACTTTGCTGAAGCAGAGACCCACTGTGTTACCTGATCTTGACAATGACACGCCACGGCTTATGCTCAAGAGAATCATCCAGACCCGTAAGTATTTTTTTTTTTTCCTTCAGGAAAACAGATAACAGAAAGACGATGTTCTGGTGGAGTTGAGAAGAGGAGGTGTTCTCTTATAGCCTGATATGCAGATATTTTCTTGCTCTGGTATGCAGAACAGAAATCCAGACCGTTGTATGATTACTGTATGTAAAAGTGGCAGCTGGAGGAGGGGATCCCATGCAGCTCTGTTGCAAAGACCAGCTCTTGCCTTGATGAAATCATAGTCTTGAAAATTGCTTTCATTCATTCTGCTTACCCTGGTGAACAAGCTTGTCACCTCTGGGTCTCTGTGCTGCTTTTAGCTGTAGGCTCATGTGTAAATTGTAGGTAGAGGCATGCCCGTTGCAAACTTCAGCTCCTCTGCTGCTGTACATGGAACCCTGACGCTGCCATTTGTCACCGCTGGCTTTGTTACTGTCTGTGCCAACTTTCCTAGGAGCAGAACCCTAGTAGTTTTCAGCAGATCTTTATTTTTACCCTTTAATAAACGTAACTTGCAGAACGTGTGTTTGATGCCGCTGCATGCTGGCATTCTTGCCAGATTGAGCTGTGGAAAAGAAATATTTTGGTTTGTTGGCAGAACCGCAAGTTTCACCTCTGGCACCTCGGATATCGAGACATGAAGAAACAGAAGAAGCTCGGTCAGAACTCCCATCTAGGAGGGTTTCCAGCATGTAAGTAATATTTGTAGGTTTTTACGCTACCAGGTGTAGCTGCATTTCCTACGGCGTTAATGGGATCGGGGGGCAGGATTTCTTTACAGATTTCTTTGTGTCTGTTTCAATGATCAGGTTTGTGTTTTGTCAGGTGGGATTTTCAGAAATACTTCTTTGGCTTTAAGAGTTGCGTAGGAATCACTGGGACTGAGGGACTGAATAGTAAATACTGCAGGTTTGGGCTTCTTAAGTGCAGACTTTTAATATCTGTTTTGCAGAGGAAGTGCTGAGTACAATAAGTCACCTGATGGGAGCCTGTATTTCTTAGTTGTCTGTGATGTATTAAAATATAAGTTTTTGGGTCTCCCCAAGGCTACCGGCCATGTGCTGACGATGCTGAGGTGTAATGAGTGACTGCTGTGCCTTGTACTCAGAGCACACGCTGCTGTAGCTTTTTGTGGTGTTACTGTTTCTTGATTGTCCCCATTTTGGGCTGCTGGGTGCCTTACTGTAGAGTGGTTTGGAGGTGAGGTTTTCCTAACGCTCAGCTGCTTTTATTCATGTTTAGCTTCCATTACTATTTTAAGTTAATTGGTCTGGCTAAGAGGCTGGAGTGTGGTTTGTTTCCTTCTGCTTTGTTATGAAGTAGAAGAAAACAAGTGGCAGTGGTAGGTCTTAATTTGCTGTAGCCAGTGTCACAACACTTAAGTGTGGTTTTGCTTAGTGCAAAACAGACCATTCTAAATGACATGACATCTTTTGTTTTGTCTCTATAGCTAAACTTTTTGCATTCACCATAAGCAACCTCAAACAGGTCATGTAAAATATCAGGCAAACTTCTATCTTTCTGATTTTTTTTTTAATAGAGAAAGAAACACTTGAGCTTCCTGTAAGTGCAGTAGCTTGTTTATTTGTTTGCTTGGTTTTTTTTTAATTCAAAAAAGAGGACAACATTATTTTAGTTCATTCTTAATTTTGCTTATTGTAGTTCTTGAATGTCTTTGACTGTGCTTCTCATCAGTCTTTCTTAAATGAACAGACAAGACAGTTGGGTCTTTGCAGATTTTTGTATTCCATGTGTTAGCTAGTCCTAGCTAGTATGTGTTTGTCCTGCTGCAGCAAGGACAAATAATTTTGATTTGCTTTTCAGACTCATTACAGACCTCTCCAGGGTAGCAAGCGATAGTGTTGTCCTTTGTTAAAGCCTTGGTTTGTATTGGTAGGGGGGAAATGCAACTGCCAGACCTTGTTCCTGAGAACACGTCTATCGCCGCATTCCATATGACTAAGAAGAGAAAGAAACTCAGCATTTCTGAATTTGAGAGAGCAGCAGACAAACGACTTCCTCAGAACCAAGGTAAGGCCACAGTTAAAAATTACTGTGCTCAGCACTGCATCTGCTGCCAATTGATTTTCATCTGCTGCAGTTTAGTTCTTAGTAATTTCTCATCTGGGCAGTTTTATGTTTGGAAGCAAGACTGTAGCATCTTGTGCAAAGGGGATAGTGGAGAAGGTAAGAGCTCCTCCTAAAAAGTTTAAAATAAGGCTTTCTGAGTCAAATCACAGGCTCTGTCCTGGCTGTATATAATTTCTTGACTATTTTTGCAGCTTGGTGCTTTTTGAGTGTTGAAGTATCTCCAAAGGAAGCAATCCCTGTCTCCCCCTCAATTCCAGAAACTTAGAACAAGCTGCACACTATTTGTTGTTGTCAAATAAGTTATAAAGTTCTTGTTTGAGAAGAAAGGGTTTTGTAGCTTTATAAAATAAATGATGTTTTATTTTGGAGTATGTCTCCCCTTTAAACACGAATTTGCAAATTTGGTAAATATAACTTTCACTTTAGTTGCAGTTTAACAGAGGCAGATAAAACACCTCACCTTGTTTTCCATACCCTGTTGGTAGTAGCAACTGGAGTAGAATTCAAGGGTGGGATTCAGCTCCAAATTACAGCTCTGAGTTACCTATGTGTACACCAGGTAACTGAAGTCCCCCTAAAGTTTCATGGAGATGTAGTTAGTGGAGTCTGGAGAGTGATTCAGCTCATCCTGAAGTAGACACCTACATCTGATTAATTGGCTTGACTGTAATGGGAACATTGACACCTGTGTCTGGATATTTTAATCTGCAGCTGTGTCCCACCCTGATTCACCTCTGTCACTTATTTTTCTTCAGCCTGACACCTGCTCTGAACGTGCTCTGCTGAGATGTGGGCAGCTCTGTAAAAGCAGAGGGGGTGTCCTGTCACTGCCCTCCAGATCTGCTTTTGGATTTTGAGAACTTTGAGAGTAGAAAAGGTTTAGTTACAGTTTCACCAGCCATCTTTGGAGTAGTTATGTGTACTTCTAAAGCTTCCAGATACTTTAATGTTTGGTTTGGGCTGCTGAAGGGTGATTGTGGCTGAGGCTCAAGCCTCGCATCGTGCTGTTAACGTGGCAAGATTAACATTATTGAGTGCGAGGGCATGTTCTATATTGAGTAATCTATGAAATAACTGTTTTATTACTCTTTCAGAAATTGCTTGTTAGAATTCTAATACGCAGTTCTGAAATGCAGACGAGAAATTGGAAGGTGAACCTGCCATCTAATTCTGTTCTCACCAAAATGGAACTTTGAGGGCTGTGGCATAACTTGCTCGAGAAAGGAATATCCATTGGAATGTTCCTGAGTCTTGTTGAATAGAGAGAATTTCTCAGCTAGCATCATTTCTCAATTAACGTGTCACACATTTTTTTCCTAGATCAGCCAGCATTGGACAGCACTGCTTTGGCTCGGTGAGTTTAAACTCAAATGTCTTGATTCATCACCTCTGTAGTTGTGAAGAACAGTGGAGATACCTGGATTTGTGATAAAGACCTGTCTTAGAAACAACCAGTTATCTCCCACTCTGGTGATGGAATTTGAAGGTGTTACGCTAAATACCTTGTGATTTTCAGACATGGTAGCTCTGCGCTGTGTGCCCAGGTCTAGCTTGTGTCACTGCTATTGCTCCTCTTTTTACTTATTACAATTGTTCCTTTTTTCCTTTCATTTTCATGTTTTCAACAATAAATCAGTACACAATATACCGTAGAATATTATCACTGCCCGTTAATTGACTCATCACAATGGCTGCATCTATGTAGCCTTTAGTCCAACTTTCCTGGACTTTTAGCAAGTCGAGGAACATAATTTCCTGTGTTGCCCGTGTATTTTGCTAATGATCCTAGCCTTGATTAGCAATTTATTCCACCTTTCTATCTGCAGTCCCTGCCTGTGGTCCCATGCAGGTGATTCAAAGGGCTGCATTCTGTATTTCCTGTCTTTGAATCCTCTGAATCCACTTTTTGATTGGGGATTGTATTTTGATTGGTTTTCCTTTTCTTTTTTGTTATTCAAAATTTTTAAAATTCCTGAACCTTATTTTGGATATATTATCACAACCTTCTCAAGGTAGAAGGCTGTTAAACAGTCTGTTTCCTGATCTCTGTGTTATGCATCCTGATATCAGGTGATATCATGAAATTACACAATTTGTTTACAGTGGACAGGCACGCGATCTTCAAGCTTTTTGGGGAGAAATTCCTCCTAACTGGGGGATTTGTGGAATATTTCACTGTTAGTGGCACCCTGTCTGTAATCTGAGAGTAAAAGGGGGGTGTGTAAGTTTGGAAAATCATCTCTTCCCTCTCTTTTTACAGATCTCTTCGCATTTCTCTTGGTTCCTTGATCCCACCAGACACAGTTGAAAAAAGAGGCTTACTCCGCAGGCCGAAATATCGCAAAGCTATTGACATGGAAGCCTTTGAAGGGGGAGTGGAAGAGAACATGCTGAAGAGAAAAGGTTTCTTTTGTGTTGTTATTTCTGGTTTGGGAGGAAGGGCCTTGTATAAAGTAGCTTTTGGAAGCAGTTGCTGAAGCGTGGTCTGTATCTTAAAATTTCAAGGCTAGTAGAACGTTCACAGACTTGCCAGTTTCTCCCTTGTGTCTTTTGTCTCTGTCATCCTGAGAGGCAAGATTAGGGCAAGACTCTGCACCTGTAATTCATTTTATTCTGTGTGCTTAAACATGCTTCACCTGGTTTGGTGATTTATACCACAGGAATCACTGGGGATTGTGTTCATAACCTTGGGTTCTGGTGAGAAAGACTGTGGGCCTTACCCAAAGTTAGGGTATTGAAGTGTGGTGATAGAGCTGCAATGTTTGATCTGTGGAGGATGAGTAGAATTTGGTTGAATAACTTAAATTTTGTATTATACAAGTGCTGGTAATAAGTGTGTGTCCCTATGACTTTGAACAGTTTTTTTTTCACATAAAACTTGTTTTAAAACTTTTATCTAAGCAGCGCAGGACTATCTCGTGGACTCGCAAACAGCATCTGGGATTCAAACAGCCCTGCTGGCAAGCGATGCGGAAATCATGCTGAGTAACACGGAGCTCTTTGTTCAGCCTCAGTTGGATGAACAGAGCCACAACAAGCTTTCTGCTCTCGAACCACAGCTGGCAGATTCAAAAACTTCACCAGAGAGAAGCAAGATTTCTGCTGCAGCTCCAGAGGAAGGGAGGCCGGAAGGTCTGCTATCCAGTGTGGGCACAGACAAGGGAAGAACCCAAAGATACTCCGGGGACTTAATCCTTGATCGTGAGCACATTGACAGAAGGAATTCTGTATCTCCGAAACCAACTGCAAACCAGCAAGAAGAGAAGCAAGGTCATTCCCAGCAGAGTAACGCGATGGAGCAGCTTTCTGTTTCAGAAGAAGTGGTGGCTGGCAGTGAGTACTATGGATTAGGACTTGGGGTTTAGCAGGTATTATCTGAAATCACAGAATGGTTGAGGTAGGAAGGAACCCCTGGAGATCATCTCCAGCCCCTCTGCTCAAGCAGAGCCACCTAGAGCGGGTTGACCAGGGCTATGTCCAGGTGGCTTTTACATGTCTCTGCAAATTCCAGGCAACCTGTTCCAGTGCTCAGTCACCCTCACAGTCAAAAAGTATTTCCTTATGTTCAGGCAGAGCCTCCTGTGTGGCAGTCTGTGCCCGTTGCCTCTTGTCCTGGCACTGGGCATCACTGAGGAGAGCCTGGCTCCATCTGCTTTACACCCTCCCTTCAGATACTTGCATTTTTTGGAGAGATTCCCCCTGAGCCTTCTCTTCTCCAGGCTGAACAATCCCAGCTCTTTCAGCCTTTCCTCCTTGGAGACATGCTGCTGTCCTTTATTTGGTGGCCCTTTGCTGGACTATCTCCAGTATGTCCATCTTTCTCTTGTACTGGGGAGCCCAGAGGTGGACACAAATATGGTGAGATGAGGAGATAACATGTAGCAATTGATAGGCAGAGTTAGAAGGAGTCTCGGAAGGTTACTAGTCCAGATCTTTATCCTGGTAATATTGTTTATATGTCACAACTAACTTCTTTGCTGTCTCCAGGGCCTTAAAAATCCCTTGGACAGAGGTAATCACGTCCCTGATCACACTGTACCAATGCTTAGCACACCCTGTCACTTTCCAGTGTCTCCCTGGTGTCTGGTACCTCTCTCCTGCATTAATTTTCCTGTAAATACCTTCTCCTGGCCGGGTAAATGGGAGCATGGAACAGGCCCCAAAGCATAGTTGTAACCCTAAAATTTTCTGCGTAGTGACCCTGGGCCAGCTGCCAGGACAGGCTCTGCTGTGTAAATAGCTTCAGTCAAAACTCCCTATGCTTTCCATGCATATGGACAGCTCATGTTTCTTTTTCATTCAGGTTATTTTATGATCCTTTGTCAAAAGAGCCACAGAAATGGTATTTGAAGAACGGTGGTTGTATTCAGTAGCACTCAAGCCAGGAGAGGAGTTCTTGCCATGGAAGGCTTAGAAATTAACTAATGCCTGGTGGACTGTTGTGCCATGCTATGCCTTCTGGAGGGCTGTCTATGGCCACCTTGGTGGGAAAAGTTGTTCTGAAAGGACCAGGTAAAAGCTAACAGCAGATTGGTTGCTCTGAAGAGGCCAATGGCACTTCTAGGACAAATGG
The DNA here is from genome assembly GCA_025769975.1 of Gallinago jamesoni. Lineage (NCBI taxonomy): Eukaryota > Metazoa > Chordata > Aves > Charadriiformes > Scolopacidae > Gallinago > Gallinago jamesoni. The sequence goes on along the minus strand of JAOQGH010000062.1, from coordinate 23,742,098 downwards.
ATAACGTGGAGAAAAGTGCGGAGGACATGGAATAGGGGACTGTATTGGATGAGAGGAAGAGGAGGGGGAGTGACAGCGTGTCTTAAAGATGCTGGAGTTTGTAAGGCATTAATGCCAGCAGTTAATGGCTACAGAGTTCTGCTGTTGTACCAAAGGTAACTGATGTCAACGCTCTGTGAACTGAAAAATAGTTGGCAAGGACTTTTCTAAATTATTCCAAAGATAGAATGTGAACTCCTTAAACTGTTTCAAGTAAAGGATAAGTGTTTTCTTGTGTTTATTCCTCTATGCTTGGTGGGTTTGAAGCTAAAAGAGAGTTTAAAAATTAATGGTCTCAATTTCTAGCTCACAATAGATGGAGCTCCTCTTTGCCATCCAGAAGTTTGAGTCAATATTTGGGATCCCCAGTTACTCTAAAGCCTAAGAGATCTTTCAGCAAGTCTTTGAGAGAAGTTGTGTCCCATATAATTGAAGCCCTAGATGTAAGTGATGCAGAAGAGGAGGTTGCTAATGCAGCGAACAGAGTGGAACAGGAGGAGATATTCAGAGAGGGTAAGAAGAGCTTTCAGTGTTGGAAGGGAATGGAGTACTTTAATCTGATTAAAACCAAGAGTTGTTCAGGTGACTTGCAGAGTAAAATAGGAGTTTATTGCGCAGTAAATGCTGGAGATCATTTAATTCAAGTCATATGAGAAACACTGTGAGCATTTCCAGACAAGCTTTCTAAAAGGAAGCGGTGACTTGCACGTGTGCTTGGCAGTATTTGCTTTGTTCACAGTGACTGCAAATGGAGTGAAGGTTGGTATCTTGTTGCTAGGTCTGTAGAACTGCTTATCTTCCCAGAGCAAAGATGAATAACTCCCTCTGGGCAAGGAATACACCTGGATAATTGTTCTTTTTCTTTGTATACATTTTAATGCTTTCCTGTATTTCTTTAAGCCATGTTGGCAACTATCTTTTTCCAGTACTAACCAGCATCATTTCCCTTAAGACGAGGGTTTGAAAGTTGCCCTCCCTTAAGTAATAGATTGTCGCTCGCAGGTTGGGCCCTAATATCTCCTTGTCCCTGGAAGAGAGCAGGTCATGCAAGTTGCCTGCTTTCACAAGCACGTTCTCTGTTTCCTCTGAAATCCTTTTGCCTTAGAGTAAGATGGTAAAAACTACACTGAGGGTGGCAGGTGTTATCTGATCATTACATAAAGATTTGGGTATGTGTGGACACAAATTCCTGTATTTTGTTAAATTTTATTTCCCAGACTCAAGTTTAGGATCCTTCTTAAGGTATTCCCCTTGTTCCCTTGGCATTGTCTGGGAATAAGAGAAGACCCTTGCCATGTGGGTTTAGCTTTCCCCAGGCTTAATTGGGTCAAAAGTTTCATATGAATTACCTTATGGCAGTATGGAAACCGAACAGTCGAAAGCACCAACAGTTTTGTTCTTTGCCCATAAGTAATTGCTTGCATATATGAAGTGTATTAGTAAAATTAGTTATGTTGCCTTTTTACCATGATAATACAGCCTTTTGTTTTAAGCAGTTCTTTTAGAGTCGTTCATGAAGGTAGCAGATAGTCAGCACCTCGCAGTTTAGGGTTGCGTGAGGGCGGTGTCCTGTAACCTTTTGTGAGTCTTTTGACCTGTTTCAGTTTTACTGTGTGAAGTGTAAATGGGATGTGACTCCTGATGCTGATAAGTCACCTCAGAATTGTGGGGAGTTCTGTGAACATCAGCTCAAAACTTTAGGGGGTGGTCAGAAAAGCAAATAACGTGTAAAAATTATTATGAAAGGAAGAGATGACAAAATGTCACTGTGCCACTACAGAAATGACTCTCGTGCTCACCCTTCGAATACTGTGTGTGGTTCTGACCTCTCCATCTCAAACAGAACTAGGGAAGGCGTAGAGGAGAACAGTTTTATCATTAACAATAATAAAATATATGGAGCAGTTTCTGTACGTTAAGTGACTAAAGATAAGGACTGCTCAGCCTGTAAGAAAAGACAATGGGAGTGAAATATAAGGAGTTTAGGAAGAAAAGCTTTGAGCAGTCTGGAGGAAGGGGTTCAGCAAACACGTGGAAACAAACAGCTCCCTGATCTGTCAGTGCAGGGACTAAGAGAGGAGAGAGTGGCGCTGACAGTGGTAGGTTATCCCAAACTACAGGAGGTGTTGCTACCAGCAACAGGTGAAATAATCATTAAAAATTAAGCTTTGAAAGTGTCAATAGCATCTGGTACTCCGCTATTAACAGTACTGTATCCCATCAGGGATCCAGTGGGAGAATCCCTGGTGCCTGTCTGCCTCGGGCAGTCTTAGTGTCAGGTTGAGCTTTTGTCTTCTCACAAAGCTAGTTAATACTGCACTTAACTTTAGGGAAGATTGTGCCCTGCATTGGTGTAGGGAGCCCAGTGTTCTGGTTAGTGGGGTTGGTATTACTGGGTTTTGCACCACCTTTGGCCAAATTTTCTTGTCCTCTTCACTGGGGCTTGGGACTTCCAAGGCCTTGACTCTTGGGTGTCAAGGAGAGGATGGTAAAAATCCACTTTCACAGCTTCTGGTTCTGGGCTCAGCCATGACTCCCAAACCCTTCAGCAAGTGACAGTACTATGAGAGTTCCCAGGAAGATTTCTTTAAATAATTACCCACGTGGATTTCTGTGCTACAAGGAAGCAGACACATAGACTATAGATGTAGTATGTAGGGCAAAGGAATATTTAAGTACTCTTCGGTAGCTACTTCAGTAGCTTAAGTTTTTAAAGATGTGCAAATCATGTGTTCATTTATTTCTCCTCATCCTGCCTGCTAGAGCCTTCTCCACAATGGTTAAAACCCCGCTGCTGGGCGCTGTCCTCTCTGTAGTCAGTGTATCTTTTCCAGAATTGTTTATTTAGAAAAACTGCAGAAATGGAGAGTGGATCCTGAACACAAACTCCGTGTATTGTTAGACTTAAAGGAAAACAAATAGGTCTTTCACACCGTCACCAAAAGTGAGAACAGGCATAAAGATGGCAGATCTTGAGGAGCTTTGCTTACTGATAAGTCAAATTCCTTCACTGGGCTCTGACCTGCACCTTAAGTAGGTGGCTGTAGAGCAAACACTGGAAAATTTGTGTGTTTTTCAGCTGTAAATTTTTGGAAGGGAACTGCCGTTCCCATATTTATGGCTATTGCTGAGTTCACTTATCGCGTAAATTTTAGCAGTTGTTAAACTGCCTGCTTGGGGGTGTTACTGTAGGTAAGACTGATGGTAGAATTTCCTGTTTTAGCTCCAGAACATCATGCAAATTCTGGCTATTCTGAACATTTGGAGAAGAAACCAAGCAAAAAAGCAGAATTGCAGATAACTGCAGAGAAGCAGAAATGGCCCCTTCAGCAGAAGAGGGAATCGCAGAAGGTGGTGTTGAACACCAGGGCTCTCGTGATGCTGGGGAGGACAACCTGTAGTAGTGAAGCCTGTCTAACACCAGACACCTCTCCAGCTGCATTGGCACTGGAACTGGAAGGGAGACTTGTTAACTCTGTGTATTCTGGAATCTGGGCTAAATCCTGGGAAAATAGCAAACTAATTTTGACATCTTAAGCTGAAAGACTGCATTCTGCTCAAATGGAAAACAAAACTATGTTGACAATACTGCTTAGAAATAGATAATTGTGGAAAGCTTAATTAAAATGTACTAGTGGGAGTTCTAGAATTAGGCAAAGATTGATAAAACTTGGAGACCTTCTGAGTGTGTTGGCAAATCAGGATCTCCCAGGTTACTTTTTTGCCTGAATTGCTGGGTCTTCTGTGTTCAACATGCTGCACTAAGGCCTTGTTAAGACTTCTTTTGAGATAAAAGTTCTTATTAAAGGAAATTCATTTAAAAGGAACTCAGATTAAAAATTTCATTCAAGTCTCCTTATTATCAAGTGCTAGGTTTTTTGGGTGACCTTTGCACACCTAGATGTAGCAGAGGAAAAGCTGAGAATTTAGTGCTTTAGCTTACCTATCTTAGTATATTGACACCCTAATCCTTGAAGACAGAAATATAATAGGTGGCAACGTTGTCAAGAATGGAAAGTTGGGTTTAATTCTTGTGAGTGCTCTGAAATTTTGGCTATGATGCTTGTTTCAGTGATGTATGTTTCTTGTTTTGGAACTCTTAGATCATGAAATTGCCAAAGGTGTTGAAGCTGGAAGTCCGGACAGGCGTTCTCATGCTTTTACCTCTGAAAAATCTGGGCTGAAGCCATTAGAGGAAGCTGTTGACCAAGCAGATGAACTAGAGGACCAGGCTATCATGATAGAATTGGATGGTCCAGAAGAAGAGCCAACTGAAGATGAAGCTGAAGACCCTGAGAGCGAAGGTAAGAAAACTATTGCAGCAGCAGCGGAAGGCAGGTGGAGAAATTTTCCCCTGTTATCTCCTGATAGATTGAGGAACAACAAGGTTAATAATGTGATTAATTGTTCAGTCCATCTGGTAGTCCAGGGGAAGCTATTGGCTGCCCTTCCCAGGATCAGATTGTTACTGGGTCATTCAGGGACCTGGATTGTCTTGTACTGCTTGAGGTGAAGGTAATGGAAGTGCACAAACAGACACAACTGAGTGCAGAGGGGTTTTATACAGTGACACGGGGTTATTCTCCAGTTTATTCTTCCTTCCTGACTCCTAACCTCATGCTGACTTGTTAATATCTTAGCGTTGAACTGCTGTTTCCACAGCCATTTACGGGACTCCAGACTTGAATCCTAATTTAGAACCCTATATTTTGTGCCTGTAGTTACAGGTTTCCTTTCCAGTTAACCAAAGGAGCGGGCTGCCTTTCCAGACAGCTGATGGGAAGTGTCTGATTCTAAACACTTCTGCAGACACCTCATCTCTTGGGAGTTCTCTCTTTAAAGTTGCAGCTTCTCGACAGCCTAAGTTGACCCAGCCACTGCAACCTGGCCCCGAGCATGTGTTCCTGCAGCCTGGCCAGCCTGCTGGTCCAGCACTGGGTTTCTCTCTGCTGCTGCAGCTCTGCTTGCTGCAGGAGCTCCAAAAGTAGACTTCTGTTCCTCAAATACTTCTTTATTTTTTTGTAGAGGTTTCCATGAAGACGCCCGCGTTTGTCCGTGCTGCAGCCTACAAGCTGCCGCTGTCAAATCCACGTGTTGCAAAACCTGCTGCTCCCAAGTTGTCAACTCCACGTCCTGCGAAATCTGCTGCTCCCAGGTGAGTCTAAGGCACCTGCAGCAGTGGCCCGTGTGTCTGGAGGGGTGTAAGCACCAGGGCCAGGGAGCTGCACCCAGCTTTGTCACTTGTGTTGTGCTCTCTCAGCTCCACCAGGGAGTAAGCAGTCCCAAAGTCTTTAGTTAGTTCACTGCTTTAGCAGCTGAATGAAGAGTTCTATCAAGGGAATGTCAGTCCTCTCCCAGAGCAGATCTGATGCCTCAAGTCCTTCCAGTGAACATTCAGTTAATATTTTCTTGTGCTGAAGGCCAAACCCTTTTCCTAGGAGTTTTTCAACTGGTAGGCTACCCTGGAGCCACAGACTCTGGTATGGGACGCAGGGGCCCTGGCAGAAGAGGGGAATTACACATCACATTACACTGATCCCATGAAATGACATTTTTGTGGTGAGGTTAGAAACCTAAAGCTGCTTGCGGTTGCCATGTGCTGAGTATAAAATGAAGCTCACCTGGAGGCAGAAAGTGAACGCACCTTCTGCATTAGTCCAAAATAATTAACATTTTGTCACCCTCTTAACTAGAAATTCAGTGAAGCCATACGCTTCATCAGAACCACCGATGGTCGCAGGGAGCAGGAGGAGGTTTCTAGCCTGTGTCTAGATATTTGCTTCTTGAAGCAATAAACAATAAAACTAAATTCTTGTGCCCTTTACTGCTGTGAACAGAGATGAATGATGCTTACTGAAGGTCCCAGGTGATTGCTCTAATCACAAATAGTAAAATATATTTATAAAATAGAAAAAGGAATCGTCGATACTCTGCTGATGTGGAACTGAATGAATGCAGATTTGCTTCATGATTTTGTTCATGATAAGAGCACTGGGATGTGCTCTTACGTTAGAGATATATGTATGGAATGTCTGAATACTAATTCTTCTGTAGAGTGTGCTAGTCCTCATTGGCAAAAGAATTCCACGTATTTGGCTGCGCGTTCTTTATAGGAATTTCTGGACATAAGTAGACTGGCAGATTTTTCAGGCTTTCAGGCTGTGCTGAGGTAACAGATGATGGTAATTCCAGGTTCAGAGCCTTGATTACAGGAAGCTGTTGCACAAGAAGTGCACGGTTTGTTTGCACTTCATGGAACACCATCTGGCTCTGAGTTGGCCTCCTCGATTCCCGAGATAGCGGCGCTGGGGTTAAAAGCTGGAGGAACTACTCTGGGTCGTGTAGTTGCGAGAGCCGTGGTTAAGGCTATAAAATCCTTATACTGGTAAAATTCTACCATGATCAACTGCACCAGGTTAGGGCAACAGGACGTTTCTTAGAGAAACACCAGCCTTATACGGTCACTAAACTTCAGTTTTACTCTTATCCTGTGACCCAGACATTTAATATTGAATCGTTCACAAAGGCACGGGAACAAGTCACCAAGGTGGCTTAAAAAAAATCACTGCATTTTTTTCGTCTCTCTACGACACTTGCTTCATCCCTGGGGCTGAGCTCTTCCCGTTGCCCCCGAGGTTCTGCCAGAAACGTGGAGGTGGGCAGGAGATGGACTGGAATGACACACGCGCCGCCTCTGTGGGCACTGCACGTGTCGGCCTGAGGTTCCAGGTCTGTTCTGTTGTTTCCCACTACTGAGTGAATCCGGGGATTTCACTTCCCCTTTCCGTGTTACAAGTTTTCCTCGTTAGAATGGAAACCAGTAGTAGTTCCCTTTGAGACTTACAGTCTTGTTTAAGAAAACAAAACCAACATCACAGCCCACCAAAAAACCCAACCAACCGAACAACAAAGCCCACAAAAGCCCCACTAAATAAAATGCTCATAAGGGCGTCGAGTGTCTGTGGGTGCAGAGGTGACCTGTGGGTGCCACGGACTTTGTGTGCTCCTGGAGAGTGACTATTGCAGGGATGCAGTGAAAACTGCACTTATGGATTGGAAGGATCTATAGTTTGCTGACTATTTGTTACGCTGCCGTGCTTAGCTTGGGAACCTTGAACCTGGATTGCTTCTCCTGAGGTCGTAATGCCGTGTGAGCTGTTTGCAAAACGATCTTGTGGGCGGGATTGGGAATTGGGAGGGAGAAGGAATTAAGAGTTTGAGGTGGTTCTTCCCTCTCCGAATCCTTCCCCCTCTCCGAACTCAGCCGTGTTCTCTGCCTCTCCCCCGGGTTGGTTCATTTGATGTGTGAGTTTTTGCTGTTCCCCAAAGGTCTCCGCTGCAGCCGCTGCAGGCGAAGGCAATTCCAAAGAGCTCGGGAGCATCACGGAGGAAAACGCGTGAGCCTGCAGTACCCACTAGTTTGATAAAGAAGATATTTAGCCATTACGTGAAAATGCCAGTGGCCAGAGATGCCTTCAAAATTGTTGAAAAATGGTGAGTGATGGCAAACTGCTCCTTCTCACACTCTTTTCAGTCTTTTTCTTTTTTTTTTTTTTTCCTATCTGGAGATAACAAACCTGTCTGGAGTGCTGTTGGCAGCTGGGGAGAGTCATAGGAAGCCTAATTAAAACGACGACAACAATATGCGAAGTGCTTTTGGCTTCTGGGAGGGTATCTGTGACCATCACTGCTTCGCAGAAGCTTCTGGGGTTTGTCCCAACCATTCACAACCTGCTCTAGCTAACGGCCCACTAACATCATTAGCTCTCTCCGTGAGCTCTGGAGTGTTTCTTCTCCCACACAGCCAGCAGCTCCAGAGGTGGGTGAATGGCTGGTGTTCACACGTTCCTCAGCCTGACTTTATTTCCCTCCTCAATCCTCCTGCAGCACAGAGAGATACTTCAAGCAGCTGAGCAGTGATCTGGAGGCTTACACCAACCACGCAGGGAGGAAGACGGTGGAGATGGCTGATCTGGAAGTCCTCATGAGAAGGTAAAGGGAGGGTTGCTATTAACCCACAGTAGTGTTGGGGGGGGGGCATTGATATCCCAGTAAGACTGTCCATGCCAGGGTGTTCACTCACAGAACGTGTTTCCACAGTTCATGTGGTACCTTGTGATTCACTCTGTGAGATGCCACTTGGCCAGGAGGGCATTCATGGACATGGGCTTCATGGTGACGGTGGTGGAGGGGCAAGAGGAAATAGTGAGGGGTTGGGAGAGCAGGGATTGTCTGAGGAACAAGTAGGAAGAGGCAGGGGATGCGTGTGAGGGTGAAGGATTTGTGTCTGGAAAAGGAATGGTGTCAGCAGACACGGCAGAGTAACAGCCAGCGCGAGGCTGAGCTGCACCGTGGTGTCCCTCAGCCATCTCTTTCCAAAAAGCTCTTGCAACTGAAATGGCGTGAGCACTTCCACATGGTCAGCTCTCTGTTCTGATGACTTCTCCAAACAAAATAATGGAATTGTAGAATTATTTAGGTTGGAAAAGACCCCTAAGATCATTGAGTCCAACCATTAACCCAGCACTGACAAACCCACCACTATGTCCCTGTCCCTCAGCACCATGTCTGCCCGGCTTTTAGATACCTCCAGGGAGGGCGACTCCACCGCTTCCCTGGGCAGCCTGTTCCAAGCCTGTCCATGACAACCCTTTTGGTGAAGAGATTTTCCTAATATCCATCCTAAACCTCCCCTGGTGCAACTTGAGGCCGTTTCCTCTTGTCCCATCACCTGTTCCTTGGGAGAAGAGACAGCCCCCGCTTGCTGCACCCTCCTTTCAGGGAGTTCCTGCCTCTGCAAAAGCCACTACTTTGAGTTCAAACTGATAGTTCCTGTCCAGTGTAGGAGATGAGCTCCAGCTTGGCCATCTAGGACTGGCCTCTCCTAACAACTTCGTGCTGCTGCTTTGGGACCCCACAGAGGGGCAAGCGGGCTGGTGGCCAGTGAGCTGTTCTTAGAGCCTCTCCTCTGCTGCTCCTTCCCGTGGGCTCCCTCAGCTCCCCCGTCTCGTGCTGCATTTCACTTTGCCCTGTGACCAGAAGACAAGGGGTTTTTGGTTTGGAAGCCCTTTGTGTATCTCTGTGAAGCCTGAAGCAAATTCATCACTCAAAGTCATTGCTCCAAGTTGCTATTCCTTCTTTCTGCTGGAAGTGTCTCAGATGTGATGTTGAAGTCATCTGAGGGGTTTTGTGGGCACGTCTGAGGAAAGGCGTTGGCTGATTTTTTTTGTTTGTTTGTTTGTTTGTTTGTTTCTGCAAGATGATGTTGATTTTTTTTTTTTCAGGCCAATCACCTCAAAGGTGTGCTAGAAAACTAGCTGGCCTGCACAGTTTGTCAATGCCAACCCCCTCTGAATTGTGAATGTACAAAATCTGCTGGGTAATGAGGTCTTTGCTTCTGTTGCATCGTTCTGTGCATGGCCTCAAACTGGACAAATTTATCCCTATTTGCCGCCTGCAAATAGACATCTGCAGCTTCTCGGGCACAAGCAGCCACGGCATTTCAGCTATTAAATGCAAAAATGTCACTGCAAGAAAACTTCAGAAACTTAACTCTGATAGTAAGTTTGAATGGAAACACTTTTCATTAAAAATTCCATCTTCTTCTCCCCTCCCCAAGGCAAGGGCTGGTGACAGACAAGATGCCGCTGAATGTGCTGATCGAGCGTTACCTGCCTTTGGAGTACAGGAAGGTCCTCATCCCGGTTGCCGTGAGTGGGAATAAAGTGATCCCCTGCAAGTGACTGCTCCCCTGGGGGCGGGAGGGTGGCAGCTCGCGGAGCTGGCCCTTGGCTCTTCCCTGTAACGTCACCCTGTGACATTTTTCCACCAGTAACGAGCGGGGCAATTGAGAGCCGACTTTCTTTCTCTTGAACTGATGCAGGTTGTGGCTGTCACACCAGCCTGCTCGACGTCACCAACTATTATTCCAAATAGTCTTACTGTCTTGAACTTTTTATGCTACCTTCGAATACCTGTACAGCTCTGATAAATAAAATATTAGATGTATTTTGCATGATGGAAATGCTGCTTATTCCAGTGAGCTGGGAGGCTACTTCACTGCGCTGGATGTTCAGGATGTTCCTAAGAGACATCTCGCTGTGTCGATGCTCTTCCTACTGCCCAGCTGGTAGAAGAGAACGGGGAAGGTTCCCTTCTAGGAAGAAGCAGAGCTTTGTTTAAACTCTGTGGTTTTGCTAGATTTTTCTAGTTGGAAAGCTTGGGGTCTCGCCCCTCTTTGCAAGTCTCATCTGGTCTCTTGGGTCGAGAGGAGGTGACAATCTGTCTGTTACCACAGCTGTTTACTGGTGGGAATGGAAACGGGGCAATATACTTTACACTTATTTATATATATATATATAAAAACCCCAAATAAACAAACTAAATCTGATGGGGAATTAGCAAGTGACACTTTAAGATGATTAGAGAGATGAAGTTCTCTGGTGCACACATGGTAGGTAGAGTGGGAGAGACTGGTTCAGATGAGTTAATTGTCTGTGTTGGGTTTCCGTGGGATGGGGGGGGGGGCCTCAGGTGGGACAGAGCCAGTTCCAGTCAGCTCCAGAATGGACCCACCACTGGCCAAAGCTGAGCCCAGCAGCGTTGCTGGTGGCACCTCGGTGACGATGTGTTCAAGAAAGGCTTAAAAACACCACACAGCTGCTGAGGAAGGGGAGGAGTAAGGAGCAAAGTGTGAGAGAAACAACCCTGCAGACACCGAGGTGCTGCTGCTGAGACTCCCCTGCAGCCCGTGGAGAAGACAATGGGGGAAGCAGGTTGTCCCACTGTGTCCTCCAGCCTGTGGAGGACCACAGTGGAGCAGATATCCTCCCTGTGGCCCGCGGAAGGCCAAGGTGGAGCAGATGTCCCCCTGTGAGGACCATGGTGGAGCAGATATCCCCCCTGAGGACCACAGTGGACCCCACGCCGTGGTGGGTAGACACGCCCTGCAGGAAGCTGCAGCCTGTTGAGAGGAGCCCAAGCAGGAGCAAGTTCTTGAAGGATTGTGTCCCATTGAGGAACCCACCGTGGAGAAGGGGAAGAGTGTGAGGAAGGAGCATCGGAGACAAAATTATGGACTTGCTGAACCCCCATTTCCACATCCCCTCTGCACTGCTTGGTGGGAAGGAGAAAAGTGAGCCTGGGAAGAAGGAGGGGAGGTGGGGAAGATATTTTAAGTTTTGTCTTTGTTTCTCAGTATCCTACTGTATTTTTAATTAGCAATTGTTCTGGTTTGAGCGACATGGGATTAATTTATCTTTCAGTAATTTTACTTTTCAGTAAGGTCTCTTCTAATACTTGGAAAAACTGCACTTTGGGAAGGCTCCAGTGTGTGAACTGGTGACAATATTCCCTTTACAGCCAGCTCTGGGGTGCGGGTCTCAAGGTCTCGGT
>JAOQGH010000062.1:23713296-23723350 GCA_025769975.1 Gallinago jamesoni | reverse complement strand
AAGGGCAGGTTGGAGGGGGCTTGGAGCAACCTGGTGTGGTGGGAGGTGTCCCTGCCCAGGGCAGGGGGAGGCACTGGATGGGCTTCAAGGTCTTTTCCAACCCAAACCTTTCAGTGGTTTTAGGTAAGTACTGTAAATAGAAACCTCTCATTGAAGAGAGCACATATGATGTGACTAAAACATTTGAGAGAAATGGGATCTTCCAGAAGCGCTGTTGGGAGCAGTAGGTGCCTGCCATGAATTTCATAGACAGAATTCCCTTCTCTAGTGTATGTGTGTGTGTGTGTGTGTCTGTCTGTCTGTCAGCGCTGACTTTTATTCTCACGAGAAGGTGCAGCTGCCCAGGGGGAGGAAGGGAGGTGAGGCTGCTCTGCAGAGGAACGCTTCCCCTGCCTGCTGCCTGTCACACCAGGGACAATGTCTGGGCGAGGGGTGGCGGTGGGGTGTGGGCTGCTTACCTTCCCGGTGAGTATCTCATAGAATGAGCTCAGGACGTGGTTTGATGGACAGACCCGCATGTTCTCATAGAGGGTGTAAGACCATTCCATGGCAGCAGCATCTCCGAACTTCTTCTGGAGGTAGCTGAGAAAGAACTCGGGAAGACTGGATTGTTTCCCCGTCTGCGGATAACAAGCCAGTAACTCTCGTGAGCACCAGAACTAAATCAAATCTGCCCAGTTGATTCTAGCTGCTTGTGCACAGACGTCTGTCTTTGGGGGATTTCACACAGTGAAATTTGGGGATTTCACACAGCTAGTGCTGGCTGGAGTCCTCCTTGTTATTAGAGCGTTCAAAATGTTTCTCCCAGGTTTGTTCTCTAAATGTGGGTAAATTTACAATGAAGCTCTGGTGTTGCTGAGACCACTGATAAAGTCTCTCTTCTCCTCCCTATTTTTGTGAAATCTGCCTGTGAGGCACTGCCCTTCTGTCAGATTTAGCTGAGCTTGGCCCATGGGTTGAGAAATGGAAGCAGTTACTGGAGAAAAGTTGAGCCAGGGAGTGATTGCAGCACCCCTAATTGCCCAGGAACCCAAGCTGTACGTACAAAGGCGGCTGCCCTGGAAAACATCACGGCGTTTAGGGCTGATCTCAGAGATGGTTCTGGGCTCCTAGTTTGAGAGAAGAAATTTATAAAGCAACTCTGCCTCTCAAGGTTGCTCTCACGTGACCGAGGCACAGTAACAGGGCCTCTCCAGTGCCTGGGGAGATGGTATCGTACTTGTCCCTAACGCAGGAGGAATTAAACAGCCACTTTTATTCTCTTTTTGAGTCTTGTCTTGCTTCAGGCAACCCATAATGTCTGGTCGGGCAGAGAATGCACACCTCACCCCTCTAGCCTCTCACTGTCACTCCCGACCCACTCTGGACAAAGAAGGGAAAATAATTTGGGGCTTTTTTTTGTGTAACAAAACCAAAGCACTTTTATCCATTTATCAATATAAACTATTTTTTGCCCTCCTCTTTTTTCCTGCAGTGACACCCATTCCTTTTTTGCATGGGCACAAACACTGTGGAGTTTAACAACGGGTTGATACGGGTTAAAAATCAACCCAGCAATAAAACCCTGGCCTTGGTTTGGCTGCACAGATGTCCCCAAGGTTTCCACCACCTAAGAACAGTCCCTGCACGGTCCCGATGGGATGCTGGTCTACAGCCCCCCATCCCACCCCGGGACAGCACCGGTTGGTCTAGCAAAGGGCTCAGACTCACAAATGAGGCTGATTTAGCTCAGGGTAATGGCAGTGGTTCCTCCTCTGGCCACCCTGCTTTGTGGAGGAGTCTTCATTGACAGCTCAGCAGCTCTTGCAACACTCGACCACTGCAGTTTGCAGCCCTGGCCACCAAAGCCACCAGTGCTGGTTTTTGGTTTCCTGAACACCTCTGAATTTGCAGGCGGTGGCGGGGCATCGGCTGCTCCAGGAGCACTCGGCTGTCCCGGGAGCAGGAACTGCAGGAGAAGCCTCTTCTCCAGCCTGGGATGGAAGTCCACTCCACATGACACTATCCTAATTCCTGGGGAGCCCTGCCAGGCACAGGGTTACTGCCAGTTTGTTCTTACAACGTTTCATGCAGCTCCATCCAGATGAAAAGCTTGGCAGGACGTGGGCCAGACCCTGGCACCCCAAACCCGACTGACTGTCATAGCAAATGCTGTTTGTGGAGAAGGAAAATGGGACAAACCTGCTCTTCTAGTGCTATTTTCTCCTTCCAGATGTCCTTTAGGATGTTGACCACATCCTTCTTAGTCAGCTTTTTGTTCTTGACTTCGCCTTCATGCCTCAGGTACACAGGAACGTTGCCACCTTTGCCCTAAGTAATGGAAAAGAAACATAGACACAGGTAAGGCCTCGCCTCGGTCCAGCAATGCAGCACCAAAGCCATATTCTCAGTGTCTAAAGTCATTAAAATGATTAATTTGTGTGGGTCTCCTGCCCAATACTATAAAACACAGCTGTCAGCATCTCTGCAGTGTGTCTCAGGTGCTCCAGGGTGGACCAAATAGGACTGTGTGACAGGCACTGCCTAGCAGAAGTAGGAAAGGAAAGACCTTCCTTGGAAATATCTTCCATGAATGGCAGGGCTTCCATTCCAATGTCCAAGCTTCTGGAGAGGCTGAGGAAGAGATGCTGAAGGACCAAAGAAATGTTCCCTGTCCTTGAGAAAACCTTTGGATACAGCTATGCTTGGTATGATGTGAAGAATCCTTGTCACATTTCCTTGTCCCTGTGTCATTTCCTGATTCCCCCACACGCTGGGGTGCAGCGCAATGGGACGGCGTGGGTGGAATGAACTTCCCGGTGCCACAAAAAGGAGTCATTCCCTACTATGTAGTCTCACTGCTTTTAGTCATCCTAGTGCTTTGTCTGAGTTCCTCTCATCAGCAGAGAGCTAACTTGGGAAAAATCAAATACTGCTCTGCTGGAAGCTTCCCCGTTGCTGCAGGCGGTGCCAGGGGGTAGGGACCAGGAGAAGGACAAGGCTCATCAGCAGCAGGAGGCTGTTCATTTGTCTCAGCCACACAAAGCAGCATTGCAAGGGGCTTTAGCCTACTGATAGTACCTGCTGATCCATGTGGCACTGTTGTAAAGTGTGGCTACTTCAGCTGTGTCTTCACCAGGCACAGGTTCAGCTTTTCTAGTGCACCTGAGCTTTCCTGGCTTTGAAGTTTTCTGTGGTTACTCTAATGGGGAAGGTGACCCCAGCCACAGAAGCGATTCTCCCGCCTTCCCGATGGGTATTTATTACCAATTAATCTCAGTGGAAACAAGCAGAGAAGAAAGCTTGCACATACCCATCCAGGGAAGACATTTATCTCTTTTAGTGCTGCTGTTCCTATTTCTTCCAGGAGCACATCCACGAGCTGCTCGCTGGTCTTCCCCTCAGCCAGGCCTTCCCACCGCTCTGCTCCTCCAGGAATCACCTCTGCAACGGCAAAAAGACCCCGAGCTGCTAGAAAGAGGAGCACGCACCTGGTTTCATGCAAATCCCATGAGGAGCTTCACAATAGATGCTGATCTCTAGACATCTAGTTTGTCTCCTAAGGTGTCTAAGGCGAAAATGGAATACCCTGCAAGCTCCTCTCTCGCTGCCTAAAAGCCCAGGGGAAAGTTGGAGGTGAGAAATGCAGCATAGGAAAGCGTTTAAAGAGGAGCTGCCTTAAGCAAAGCGCTGCTGGGTGCATGTGGCACCTGAGCACTTCTCCCAGTTCGGCCGGGGCGTGCAGTTCTGCTGCACCCGCTGGAGCTCGGCGCAGAACTTGTCTCGCTCTTGTTCCGTCTCCCCGTGGATTTCCAGCAGCGTTTCGTATTCCTTATGGAGCCGATCAAAATCCTTCCGCAGAGTAGTCATCTGAAGCGTACAGAAAGGAGGGTCGTAAGAGCAATAGAAATGTTCCATTGTTGTCAGACTGCTCAGGTGAGCAGTCACCATAGGCCATAGACTTCTGGGGCAGGGGCAGCCCCATAGTTGGGTTTGATGACCTTGGAGCTCCAGCAGGCTAAAGAAGCCATTTAATGCTACTGGAAAAGGCAAAAACCCAAGTGGACAGATAAGCATTAGTAGCCCAGCAGTAGTTTCAGTCAGCCGTGGTTCAGAAAAAAACTGCAATGTATGTGAGGTGAACCTAGTTCATTTATTTATAGATCTGATGACCTCAGACAGCAGTTCTCGAGCAGTAATCTATGGGCTCGTGGTGGTTTGTGGGCCATTATTGCTTTTATGGTTAATTGAGTTAACTCAGTTAAACCTGATGGTGTGGGTTTGTGACGGTGTACTAATTCTGAGTGCTCTGACAGTCTGAGATTCCAAAAGGCAGGGAGCTTTTGGGGCAGTGGCTTTTCATATATTTTATGTACAAAGAAAAACAAATGCCCTTATGTGATCTCTGAGCTTACTGAGTTCCTGTCCCAACCTCAATACTGAAGCATCATGTTAAGATTTTATGTAAATTGGGAGCTTATGCTTACCTCCTGCAGTAAATCAGAGTATTTTTTCTCCAGTGATTCAAAATCTCTCCTGGGCACAACATCTCCATAGTCTGCTATCATTTTATTCAGCTTCACCTGGGCTTTTGTGAGGTCCTGCCGAGCTACCTTTAATGCCAAGGTTAACTTCACCACATCTTCACCCTTCACATCTTTTAACGACAGCCATAGATGAAAGCTCATAGTGAAACTGCACTCATTGTTTTCCAAATCATCTATTAAGCCTTTAGACCCCATAACCAAACAAAGGGGTGGCAAGAGCTGTGTTATTATTAAAGAACTGCAGGTCCAGGACTATATTGCAGTGATGACATTCCCACCCCCTGCCTCCTCTCCCACGCACACATACGTATTCAGAGGCTCAGGTTTGGGTTTGATTAACGGGGGAAGGATGGCGGGTGGGGAGAGCCTTGGGTGGGCTACAGCCAGCGAGTCACAAGTGCCTCTAACCCAACTCTGGATCAACAGAGATCAGGTACTCAATGTGTCCCTACCACCCCGAGTAACTGCTGTGCCAAGTACAAGTGACACCTCAATTCCAGCAGTTTTGTCCATCCTCTGTGGACAGGCACAAAGCTGGCAGCTGTGACTGGGTAGGACACACTGACAGCTGGCACTGGGGTCAGCGTGAGGAACCTTTGCACCGGGCAGCTCCTGCCTTCAGTCAACTTGTGCTAAGGAAGAGTGTCCAAGAACGCAGCAACGATGTGGTGAATCAGATCTGCCTATTCTCTTTCCTACCTGTGCATGTATTTGTGTAACTTCTTTCAAGAATATCTGAAGCTATTTCAGATACTCTGATTCCCCCCCCCCACCCCTCCCGCAACACTGCTCCCACGTGTGTGCTTTTGGGTGTCTGTGCAGGACAGCTTCTCTCTACCTTGGGCTTGGCACCGCGTCATGTCCAGCCGTTCATGGTGCATCTCGTTCAGTTTTGCTAGAAGCAGTTTGTGGGCATCGTGCTGATTGAGGTACCGAGTGTACTCCTCAGCGACGCTGGCCTGCAGGTACTCCACCTGCGGGAAAGAGAGGCTGGAACTGATGAGGAGCATCACTGGAACTGGTTTGGTGGGTCTAGAGCAGAAACTAAGGAGAGAGAGTGGGATAATGGAAGCAAAATGGGAGAAACTGGAGGAGGAGAATGGGGATGGACCGGGTGGAAATATGACAGAAGAGTTCAAACTCAGATATACCGTGCAAAAGGGTGCTCTATCTGAGCATTCAGCCTTCTAGAGAGTGAATTACAAACATTTCATCATCTGAGTGACACCATTTCTCTGTTGTAAGCCTGTATCTAAAAAACCTTCCGGCAGCTTATTCTGTCCCTGTTGCTGGTCACACAGGAGAAAAAAGGCTGCTGCTCTTACCGATTTACTCCCCTGGAACTGGTGGCAGAAATATATCTTAGATGGAAACATGGGATTCTATTTGTGCTGCATTTTTAAATTTTTTGTTGCAATTTTTAATATTAGGTGCATTTTGAATTGGTGGCAAAGTAAAATGATCAGAAATCTAGAAGTCTAGAATCTGGGATTATGTGTAAAACTATAGCTTATTCCCCTGGCGTGCATTGCATTACATGATCACGTCCTGAGGCCCCTCTGATCTGCTGGGCAGGGAGTCAATCAAGATGTTCTTTTACTTGTTGCTCAGAAGATGACCGGCATCTTGGGGAAACTCCAACTATTCTGACTCTGCTGAGAATTCTGAATTTAGTCTCACAAAATAAAAACCCTCTTTAGCAATGCCCGTGTCCCTACACCATCACAGCCACAACCTTGCTGCCACCAGCAGACAAGTCAACAGCTTGGATGGATCTTCCCAAGGAATTTTTGAATATCTAACCATGCCCCGGTTAGAATATTTGAATGCTGTCTCAAAAAATGGATTTCTGGTTTGAGCAGAATTATTTCGCCCTACCTCCCTCACCCAAATTACAAAACTTAAATAGCCCAAACTAGAATTTGGATTCTGGGCTCTATACTTAGGTACAGCTTCTTGGTTGCTTCTTTCAGAGAAGGTTCTCTGTAGCTCCATGAAGCACTGAGGCCTGTGAATACCAACCAGTGGAACTGGCTAGCTCTAGGACTGCAAATAGAAGAAATATTTATGAGCATTTTGATCTAGCTAGTGAAACCAAAGCCTCTAAGGTTCACCAAGTATGAGCAAGATGAATAAGGAGCCTACGCAGACTGTCCTGAAGCTTGTTCTTCATCTTTACCTCTTAAACTTATTACTCAAACTAGTAAATGAAAGCATGTTCAGGTGGAGTCCCTCATGCTGTTATCATACCTCTGACGACAGCAGAATTGCTGTGTGACAAGGACAATTTGTTTCTTCCTCCTGCTCATTTTTCACCAGGAGGATGGTATGACCCTGGGAGAGGCTGCCCAGGCAGGTGGAGGGTCACTGTCCCAGGTGGAACAAGCTCATGGCTGGTCTGATAGAATGTAGGTGATAGCTCTGCTTCTTGTGGGTGGCTGGGCTGGAGACTCTGGATGTTCCTTCCAACCAACACTTCTTTGATACTTCCTGAATAAGTGACAGTAGCTATCAGGGCCCCAAGAACCTTAACTGTCCTGATCAGCCTCAGCTGGACCCTCCACCCACACACCATCTGCCCACAGCTGAGGAGCTCTGCTTAGCTCAGGCTGAGACTTTTGGTCTTTGTTGAGCTATGTTGTAGGTGAATCTGTCCTGTTTCCGTACCTCAGCTGGACCTTGGCCTGATGTTGTAGGTAGCTCTTCTCCTGGATGGACCCCTTTGGATGCCTGTTGAGGTTTTGTCTCCAGTCCTGACTCTGGCCCCATTTCCCTGCACTCCTGAGTGTTTGCTTCCTCCACTATATCACAGATGGACCCTGGGCTTAACTCCTCATCTGGAGGTGGAGTTGCTGGAGCTGCTGGGGGTGGCTGTTACCACCACCTCGCTCACTGCTGTGGTCAGTGGGGCTCTGACTATGCTGCAGTCCCCCCAGCTCCTGCCCCGTCCTTCCTCACACAGCAGCCTTGTTGATCTTGTTGATCCCCAACAGTAGCATCGTTTCAGCCTGAGTAGCTGAAACTTAAAAAACCGTATAAAGTGGTAATTTATGTTGGAAAGACTTAACTAATCTCTCCTATAGACATCAAAGTGACTCCCCTGGCAGAAAGATGAATGATACAAATTTAAAGATGCTAATGGCACAATGCTGTAAAAGAGTGCATGTACTTTTTAGTAAGAATATAAAACATCAGTACCAGAAAGCCATTTATTTCCTCCCCCCTCCAAGTGTGACTGTGCAAGAGCCAGACAGGACAAGAGAATACAAGTGAAGGCTTCTGACAGCGGCAGCACGGCCCGTCCCAAGGGAACAGGGTGTTCTCTGGAGCTGGCCGAGTCCTGGCATCACCAGGTGCCAGATGTTCCATGCCTGCTCCAGAACTTCTGCTAGCACCAAAGGGTGGGAGCCTGCCAGGGAAGAGACCAGAGGTACAAAAGGCATCCAGCTGAAGCTGGGGAATGTTTGACTCATTGGTGTCTAATTTACCTGAGTCTGAAGAGAACTCTTTTCTTCCTTCAAGTTGTCAATGAACTTTAACAAATGTTGTTTCTCTTGCTTTAACAGATGTATCTCATCTTTCTCCTTTTCCTGCAGTGCCAGTATCCTCTGGGTGCACTCCTCAGACATAGTTGTGACCATAGCCTTCAGGGGCTCTAGGGAACGAATTGTCTTCTTCTGATGAGCTAAAGAAAGCAGAGGTGAGGTCTCGCAACGAGCAACAAAGCCTGAACGTTGCTCAGCTGGGCTGTTGGATATTGAACCCCAGAACAGTGTGACGGGGAAGGGGGACCGAACAGGGAGCTTTTACTGCTTGGTCTGGTGAGCGCCTAAGGACTGGGGGCAGCATCTTGGGGCATTAAATCCCCTTGTTTATCCAGCTGTGCATACGAGCTTCATAAGGATTGTTACAGAAGGATTTCTGATTTCAGCTCATGCCATTTATGCAGGTTTGGAAAATAAAGGATGATCAGTATTTTATTTTGTTTTCTTCAGTACTTGAGGCTTTGATAAGATACAATGAGCACCGATGGCTTTGTTATGTTTTACCAGGTGGGAAGGTGTCATCATTTAAGCAGAGGCAGCATATGGGGCTAAGAACAGCTGGTAATTAGCAATATACCCTCTTTTGTGAAGGCACGTGGACTTCCATCTGCTCTCGTGTCTCCAAATGCATGTTCTCATGTAACCTTTTGTATACAAATGTGTTGTTTAACCCTCTGTCCCCTCTTTTTAGGTCGGTCTTGACCTCTCTTCTTTTGCCTTTCCCTTCAGTACATCTAGTACAGAATTAATGTGCTCTTCTTGGTTTTCTCTGCTGTAACATGTGCTATTTGCACTCAGCTGTTTGCCCTTTGACTTGAAAATGTGTCTGAAAGATATTTACCTGAGGAACCCAGTGGCAGTACCTGACTTGGGTCTACAGGGTAGAATTTGGTCTGATGTCACCTCTTTGGTGTGGAGGCTTCTTTTTATGACTAGGTAGAATCCTACCAGGAGAATCAAATGATCAAAGAGAGAATATGGTGTGATTCAAACGAGGCTGTGAACAAGCCCCATTTTGTTTGTGAATAACTGCATTATTCAGCAATCAAAACTGTGCACTCTCTCTCCCGAACAGAAGGACAGAAACGCTGGTGGGCGCTGAATACTCTGACTTGAAAGTTTTTTTCCTCCTCAATAAAACCTGGTATTAGTATCTATGCACAAACACTCTGCAACAGATTTTTCATTTTAAAAGTTAAAACACATACATAAATCTAAGAACAGGAACTACTTTTCTTATGATACTCGGGTGTGAATTTCCTTCCCACGCTATAACTGTACCAAAGGTTTTGCAGAACTCTTTCACTACGACTCTTGTATCAGGACAAGGGACGGCAAAAGTTAGAGCCATCTAACTTAATCCCACTAATCACAGCGGGATTCTGCCACTGGGCTGTCTGGTTGCTGAGTGAGACCTCCTTAAAACACCAGCAAACTTCTTCTGAGGCGTAGTTTCAGTGTTTCACAACTGACTCCTGACCCCACGAAAATCCCTTTAAATTAAGTGCAACAGTATTTTTAATTGTAGCTGCCCAGTATGTCAGAAGTTAGAGCTCAACCCATTGGCTGCCAAAGTGATTGTTTTGTAGAGTGGACGTTGGCCAGTGCCATCTGAGACCATGAGCTCTCTGCTGACCTCTCAAAACTCTCCCCATACCAAGAATGGACTGACATTCTCCCACTTGGAACACGTTCTGGCTGGGGAGCAGCTCACTGCACCCACAGAGTTGCTGGAGGGACCCAGAAGCCTCAGCACCATGAAGCAGAGAAAGTGAAGTGAAGAAGAAGGCCCTGTGTACAGAGCAACCTGAGTATTATTTTAATCAAGAAGAGGTGGAATCTCCAGCTTTGGAATCCTTAGCACAGGAAGGACACGGACCTTTTGGATCAGGGCCAGAGGAGGCCCCGGAGATGCTGGGAGGGCTGGAGCCCCTCTGCTGGGAGAACAGGCTGAGAGAGTTGGGGGGGTTCAGCCTGGAGAAG
>JAOQGH010000062.1:23696719-23712501 GCA_025769975.1 Gallinago jamesoni | reverse complement strand
CTGTAGCGCTGCCTGGGATTGTTGTGACCGAAGTGCAGGACCCTGCACTTGGCCTTATTGAACCTCATCCCATTGGCTTTTATGACTAGGGCAAAAGAACCACAGTAAGACAAACCTGCTAAATCAGACTAGAAAGATAATAACCAGTTGGCTGAGAAATACAGTGCTGTGGTGTAAAGGGGGTTTAGTTTTCGTTCCAAAATGCTACAGATGTATGCATGTTAGGTGGAGTGATGAGACATCTCTCTAAGCAAACTCCTTAATTTATGAGCTCCAAAGCTGCACCATAAGGCTCCAAGCACTGCAGCGAGGAACAAGGAGGGCTCCCTAACATCAGGATTTCAGCATGGCCATCTCTCACAGATTTTAAAGAAGTTGTTTTGTTAAGCACAGTCAGACATAATTTAAGAATACAAATGAGTAAATTTTTTTCCATTTCTTTTTCTCTTGTATTCTTTCTGCTCTCAGACACCTGCTTTTATCTTTTCCTGAGCTCAAGAAAGTGTCTGTGCAAGTCACTAAACCAAACCAAAGTCACTAAACCAGCAGGAAACTTTGCAGCTTTTGGTCTCTGTTTTTCCTGCTGGGTCAGTCGATTCAGCTCGTGGAGGTGTCCAGTGCGTGGCTGGTGCAGTCTAAGCACAGGGAATATACCAGCAGGGCTGGGGACATGGGACCTTCTTGTTCTGGTGGCCATGAGTGGCTGGATTAGGTCACTGCTTCCCTGGGCAGGCAGGAAAGCTGCTGCCTGTGCCAGGTGAGGGGGGCAGGAAATGACTTACTGATACCCCCCATTCAATACCCTTAGCTAAAAGGGGATGGATGCCACACAAGCAAGGTGAAAATCTGCAAATAGGAAAATGAGTACCCAATATACAGAAAGGTAGGAGGATCCCAATCTCCACTTAAAAAAATAATACATAAATAATTCTATTTGTTCTATTCTTAGAGCTTCAATTACATTTGCTACCATGGCATATTGGTTCGCTGGCATTCGCCTGATTTCCAAAAATAAAGCTAGCATAAAAGATATGTTTTGTTGGGTCTCCAGAAACTTCAAAGAAGAAAAGGGAAATGTCACACCCAAGGAATATGAAGAAGTAGTAAATAACTGCTTAAGAAAAAGAAAAAAAAAGCTTCAGAAAGCAGCACAATCTGAACTACAGCATGGACACTAGGAATGTCTCTGGGAACTGAAGCAAAGAAATGTCTACTGAAGAGTTCTGAAGGAAACTCTGGAAGGATTCAAAAACAATATTTTACATAGTGATTAAAACTGACTTATTCACCTGGCTGAAGAAAGAAGCTTTTTGTCTATAATGAGAGACTGTGATTAGGTAGTCCTGGTAACAGGTACTGGGATAAACAATATCATGTCCTCTAAGAGACTGTTTTAGTAGAAGGCTGTTGATATTCGATAGCTGCTCGGTGCCCAGTGTGAAACCAGCTCCTGGTTACAGTCTATTTCTAGCTCTCTGTGATTG
Source organism: Gallinago jamesoni (assembly GCA_025769975.1). Taxonomy (NCBI): domain Eukaryota; kingdom Metazoa; phylum Chordata; class Aves; order Charadriiformes; family Scolopacidae; genus Gallinago; species Gallinago jamesoni. The sequence continues at coordinate 23,711,017 of JAOQGH010000062.1, read as the reverse complement.
TTTACAAAATGCTGGTATCACTGTGGCATCTGAATGCCAAGCAAAGTTTAAAGCAGACTAAGAATGGCCGGGGAACAGCCAGTTCAGTTCCCTGCCCTGCCCTGCTTCAGGAGAAATTCAAGCTTCAAGTTAGCAGGGCAAGTGTTGCCAAAATATTAATACAATACACTCCACTATAAATGTAATTGTCCCAGAAAAACCTGGAGACACTGCTGGGGCCTGAACTGTATATGTGATGAAGATCTAAATCTAAAAATCTAAAATATTATAAGAAAAAAGGTCTCCAAGAACTTCATCTTACATATAAAGGAAATAGAGTTAATGGACCAGAAAGTTTCATCAGTTGACATCTATTTAGGCTGTTCATCCTATATACGTATCCAACATAACTAAGCTGTGTAAGAACATGTCTCTATCAGTGGTTTTTCCTCGTGGGCCAAAGTCCAAGAGCTTACCCAAGGTAACTTCATATTCATTCTTTATAGCTGACAGCAAGGGCTTGTAGGTCTTGAGGTTGTCTATGAAGAATTCAAAGATCTCTCTGTAGGGCTGAGAGAAGAAAGAGAGCTTGAGAAAACATTCAGTGGCACAGGTTTCAGAACTCAGAGAAAGCTGTTTTGTCCAACGCAAATGGCATGCAGTGACGGCGAGAATAAATATAAAACCACTGCTACCACATTTTATTTTGCCTCTTCACCTTTGGTTTGCCATCCCAAATACGTCATGAGTTCTCTCCCCTGTTTAGTGGCACCCCAGCATGATGGAGAGCAAACAAAGATTTTTAGCAGCCAAAGAGAAGCTTTGATCAAGTCTGTCAGGGCACAGCTCCAAAATACGATACTCTTCAGATGGAGCTGACTAGAACTCAAGGACATAACAATACGAATGTGAAAGATGTGTAACAAGATCATATTGCTGCTCTTGTTGCCTATTTTGTTAAGTTAAAGGGCAAGCTCTGCAGAGCAGAGGGAGTCTCTCTCCAAATGTCCTTCTCAGTAGAATAAAAACTAGTTCAGAGAGGATAGTCAAACTCACATGGTGTATCTGGGCCACGGGAAGACTTCACTAGCAACAAGAATTGTTCTCACTATTAAATACAATTAAACATGCCATGTAAGACAGTAAAAATATTTTCAAAACAGAAACACATTTATGAAACCTCTATTTTCTCTTGCCATTAGTCACTCTTTATTTCCCTCCAGTCTCTTCCATCTACCACTTTCTTTCCCCATCACTACAGTATTCCTTTGGGAATGAGAATTCGAATTAATTTGTGCAGAGAAAATAAAATCCAAACTTCCCATGATCTGCTCTCATTGCAGGATATTACGAAAACAGGAGTACCCACTTCTACTCTATGTGTGTTTTACATTAGTGGTGGTTTTCGGTCTCTCCATGAGGTGTGTCCTCAACATTCACAATAAAACCCCCAGGAACACACACATTAGAAACTAAGAATCTGAGGGATCCTGATCAAGCTCAAGTAAGAGCTAGATGTCCCTTCTTGTCATATGTAGAAACCTAACTTCAGAAATAAGAGGTTTTGCAGTGAAAATTTGGGAACCTACACACTTGCTGTTTTATGGGTTTCTACAAGAATCTTCAGGAGATTAGTGCCTAAATTCTGTTTCACATACATTTTAGGTTACCATATCTTTTTGAAGCTTTGATTTGAAAATGGAAACAGCTATAGAAGATGCAGAGTACGCATGAAAATGCAAACGACCCAACAACAGGTAAACCCAACATGCAAACAACCCAACATATAAACAAATTGCTTTCTGCCAAAGTTCTCTAACGTGGGCTGCAAACTCTCTTATCCAATACTGCCTAATACTGCTCTTCTCATCTACTTTTTCCTTTGGGTGGCCAATTTAAATAATCCATCTCAGCAGATGTTTCAAGTCAAGAGAACCTTGTATCAGACCTGTAACTTCAGTTCTTGAGCGTTCTTTTCAGTCAGATCAAGAGACTGCAACTCTTTCCTTAAGTAGGACTCCAGTTCCTCCAAGTACTGTGGCTTTGGAATGGTGAGAAGGGCCTGTTTATTGCTGCAGAGACACAGGAAAAGAGTGGACACATGGATTTATGTGTGTCTCAAACATAAGAATAAACTCATAAAAAATCAGCTCAAGGATTTTTTTTTTCCTACTGCGCATTGCTTCACAGCATGAATTTTCTTTTTTTCTTTACTGTGTATATATATTCTGTCAAAGCATACAACAGATGATTTCAATTTCCTTGATGGAGCAGGAATCCATTCAAGACATCCTGCTATTACTACTTTTCAGTTTAAGAACTTCATTAGGCTTTTTTTTTGGTATAAAAGGGCAAGTAAATGGGTTCTCTGTGGCAGAAAAAAATAAATTCTAATTACTTTATTTGTAATGAGTCAAGGAAAACAGCCATTTGAAAAGAGAAACGGACAAAATACTACATCTCCTGAGGTTCTAGGTTCTTCAGGAGGTTCTAGGCCAAATGTCCATTTCCTATCACATATTTCATATTAAAACCAGCTAGAATTAAAACTAAAGTGCAACTATCCTATTATATCATCCAGAACTGTGTCCTGCAGTCTGTTAGAGCTCTGAGTTGCACCAACAGGCTCTGCAACTTCTTCCCCTTCCCCTGGGGCTTTGGGTGCCTGTGCTCAAGGGGAGCTGGAACCCCACAGAGGCGAGGCAACCAGGGACAGTGATCTGCCCAGCCACAGGACTTGAACAAGAATAGCAGAGCAGGTCCCTTCATGGCAGCCAGGGTCATCCATAGGATGAGATGAAACGGCCTCAGGTTGTGCCAGGGTAAGTTTAGAATGGATATTAGGAAACATTTCTTCACAGAAATGGTTACCAAGCATTGAAACAGGCTGCCCAGGGAAGTGGTGGAGTCACCATCCCTGGAGGTATCTAAAAGACAGACAGACATGGTGCTGAGGGACATGGGTTAGTGGTGGCTTTAGCAGTGTCAGGTTGATGGTTGCACTTGACCTGAAAGGTCCCTTCCAACCAAAACGATTCCGTGATTCTATAGTTTAGTGGTGGTCAGGCAAGTCTACAGTGATGGGGAAGTCCAATGGCAAGCTGGGATGTCAAGTCAGCAGGCCAAGGGCAGTGAGGTACAAGACAGACCTGGCTACACCATAGCTCCATTAAAAACCAAAGGGGAGTGAGCCTGAGTGAAGGCTTCTCATATCTTTCTCACACAGCTCTTCACAGCACCCGATCCCAGGTTACCCAGCTGTTCATATCAGAACCAGTCTTGAGCCCCGGCTTCCAAAGGCTCCAAAGACTGGAGAGGAGGTTGCAGAGCCTGTTGGTGTACTCAGAGCCCTGGAAGGACCCTGTATAATGTCAGTCAATGAATCACTAAATGACAGCATTTTATGGTAATGTTTATACCAGGCATGACTCGATTACTTAAATACTTGATCAGAATCAACAATGTCTTCTCTTGTGGGGTAGCCCAACACCATTGTTCTCACTGACACTGGAAGAGGTTTTGCTCTGCAAGATCTTGGTTTTTCAAAACCTGCTTCCAGAAATCCGGGTGACTCAACCAGCAGTACAGGCTGGGCTTACCTGGACTCTCTCCCCTCTGGGGCGCAGCAGGGTTTGTGATTCCCTAGGATGGTCTGCCCGCACCCAAACGCCGGCCATGTGGACCAGTGACCTCGAGCAGAAAGCTGAAAAGACTGAAAGGAAAAAAAAAAAATCCCTTTGCTGTATCTGAGCACTACAAACTCACAGCAAAAAGCCAAAATGCAGAATCGATACAACTCTGACTGCACCTAAAAACCAAGTAAAGCTGAATTTGCATCAGTGTAGAACATAATGAAGACAAGGTCTGAGGAACAGATTTAGGTCTGAGGAATAGTAAAAAAAGAATGTGATAAATGAATTTTCTTCCAGAAACTGCAAGCTCTTCTGAAAGAAAAATCCTGTTAATTTTAAGAGTCTGCTCATTTCTATCTTGGAAGCCAACTATGCTGGATTACTCTACATTATCATCATTATTATAACCAAATAATTAGTATACAATTGTCCAATACAAATCCCTCCCTACTCTGTCCATAAAATTTACAAAAAAAAATAATCATGGGCAAACAGGGGGGTTTGACTTTCAAAACCCAAACTTCAGACTGAGCAAGCCTTGAAAGAGTTAAATGTAAAGCCTCAGCAGTTTGAATGCCCTAATTTCAGTACAAGAAGCAGGAAAATTACATTAGAGAAATAGTAAGATTTTAATTTATTGAGAGTTGAAAATCTTTTGTACAATGAGGAAAGAGTTTACGGAATATCCCAGCTCTAGGGACAAAATAATACGTCAAGTTCTTGTGCTAACGTAGCACACAGCTTGTCATAGAAGTGGCATCTTCCAGAAATACAACCAAAACGCTAATGAAAAAAGCCCCCAAAATAAATATGACTTTTATAAACCTTAACTTCCCATTAGTTCGTTGGGATACACGTTCCTGAAATTTATTTTCTTTTAATTTGGATATAATTTTTCCCATGCTTGTTTATTTTATTTATTAAGGCTGATAAATACCATGTTCCTGTAGGATGCTCTTACCCTGTGATTAAACAGCATGCAGTTGTCTGGTTTCTTTTTTTTTTTTTTTAAACTACATGGGTCAAATTCTGACTTCAGTATTTGGCACATATGTTTACTCAAAAAGTTGGAGCCAAGAGCAACATTTATATTTCTGTCCTCTTTCCTCCACCCTTAAAAAAGCAGTGATTAATTCACAAAGATGACATCTGAATCTGACGTTCAAGAGTTAGCAGCAACGTATAGATTTTCTCTCCGTGTATATTAAAGAAACATTAAAATGATTACAACTTGCTTGACTTCCTAAGAGTTTGGAATGGTCCCTGGGCTTCCGGCAAGATTCAAAGTTGACCAAGTTAACTAAAGTTTGGATGTTTCACTGGAACTCTTCAACTCACCGGTGTTTTCTGTTTCTTGGACAGGATGTATTTCAGACTGTTGACCCGTGTTTGGCAGTCGGGAGTCTCAGAGGCAGATTCAGGAGCGGTCCTGTGCAATGACAAGAAGAAAACTTTCCAAAATATACAGAAATAACTAAATATACAGTGGAGATTGAGAATCTGGCTCATGTATATCTAAGGTAAACACACGAAGTGCCTGATGGATGAAAATACACAAGAGGATAATGGACTGGGAGGGATTGATGGAAACATTTGTGGTAGAGCTGAACTCCAGGGTTTGCTGTTTGGCAACTGGCACAAGGTTTGGTGGCTTCCTCACTGTCCCAATGACAGCAGCCAGGCTGAGCCCTGCGGCTGAACCTGGATGAATGAGTCTTCTGAAGAGGAGAGATTTGAAACAGCTGTGGAAAATCCATCACCCCTGGATCAAGAACTGGGATCCGGGGTCCCAAAAGTGCCTGCAAAGCCAGGTGTGTGGGGTGGCAGTGGTGCCATGGCACAGGCGGCCTGATGGCCAGTAGAACCAGCAAACCATGGAAAAAAATATAACCAGGAGCTCCTTTTCCTAGACTAGAAACTGGCACGTAGAGGTGAAAAGCCTTATAAGATGTAAACATACTGTTGTACGTGTATTTTAGGGAAAATTCAACAAACAGCTGAATTTGCCTCAGCGCAGAACGTAATGAAGACAAGGTCTGAGGAACAGATTTAGGTCCGAGGAACAGTGGAAAAGGATATAATAAATGAATTTTCCTTCAGATACTGCAAGCTCTTCTGAGAACCATGATATGGTAAAGGAATCCAGAGACCACAGTGAATTTGCAGGCACTGCTCTGGCACAACACGACCGCACGCTCCACTTGATATCTGAGCATTGGCTCCAACTGCCCGCAGAGTGTCACCTCGGGTGGCAGGCAGCTCTCATACCTTCAGCAGGTCTAACGCCCCAGCCACAGGCTTTCAGGGGAGGCGTGCACAGGGTGAGCTGGATTAGCTCTCAGAGGAGGCCACCAAGAGCCAGCAGAGCCTTGGGGTAGAAGATGCTGGGCTGGTGAATCTCCCACCCTGGCTTTTAAAACAGCAGTCTCAAGCTGCAGCTATTTGAAATGTGGTCACAGCTCAGCACTGCTGAAAGGGGAGGTCCTGTTTCTGCTCCACCACAACAGGCCCTTGATGCCCACCTAGAGTGAGCTCTACTGTATGCTGGACAACTCTCTGAGCTGCTTTACTGCTAATTCAAGGAAAAACCTGCAGTTACCCTGTTTAGACTGACTGAAAATGTAACATGAGAGTTGACATGCCCAGAGGGGTTGTGAAGCATCCTTTTCTGGAGACAATCAAAACCCGCCTGGACACATTCCTGTCCAACCTACTCTGAGTGACCCTGTTTCGGCAGGGGGTTGGAAAAGATGATCTCCAGGGGTGTCTTCCAGTGCTTGCCATTCTGTGATTCACCCCTGGGTGGGAGAGTGATTCTGCAGCTAGCAGTGAGGACAGAGATGGAAACCCCAAGCAGTTGGGTCAAGGTTGCCCAAGGAACCACACCTTGGGGTGACATTCTCTGAGACACCATGAGGTGGTCAAGCAGCTTACTACTCTTGAAAAGCCAAACCCTCTCCTCCTCCCAGCCATATCCTCCTGCTGTTTACCTCCTGCTGCTCCTCATCAGACCTCTTTATAAGCTGCTGTAAGGCATCACCTCAGCAGAAAATGAACCCAACATCATCTTTTAATTTTGCTCAGCAATCAGAACAGTGACATAGGCAAAAGAAGATCGTACCTGGCACAACATGCTGTCATGGCACGGTGCCACTGGCAGGAGGAAGGAGGCCATGGAAGCTTGTGCTGCGTGTCCGGCTACAGGGAGGGATGGAAAAGCAGTGGCAACTGGGAGCCACTCCTGAGAAGCTCCCCACTAGCCAGGGATACTCCAGGAGCAAGGAACAGGATGAATACAAAGTGGAATATGGTCAAAATTGCAGAGTTTTGAAAGTCTCCAATATATAACAAAGCATTAAACATAGAGTAACTCCTCTTTTCGAATCTGAAGGGCACTTTTCATGCATTTAAACGAAATAAGGTTCCTAGCTATCCAGAAATATGCACCACTTTCTATCTGCAGCTAAACTTGCGATCAGTTTGATACTCAAAGTACTAAGCACTCTCTGCTTCCATTTGCTTTCATAAAAACTGCATGCAAGAGCACATCTCTTTGTTTTTTTCTTGCAGGATAGGATCTTAAAACAATGGTAATCTTTACAGCCACATCGGTTGGCACGTGACCAGCCATGGCAGCTTTACACTCACCTGAAAAGATGAGGGTCTCTGACTACAAGATCCCACGTTTGGCAATTGAAAGGTGCCTGTTCCCGGGCAACTTCATTAAGTGAAAAAAAAAAAAAAAAAGAAAAAAAAGAAGTGCCTGTAACTTTTCCCACGAGGAAAAACGATTGTTATTTGGACTGTGATACAGACAGCCCAGATTTGGAGGCGATGGCTTTTTCAGCCCTGTGAAAGCTGGTGAAATTGCAGCAAGGAAAACTTGCTTGTTTGATAAGAGTTACTTCCCAGGAGTGCAAAGCATACAAGTTAAATATAGTCAAAGTTGCTTTTACTCTATGTAAATTTTCTTGAGTGGATGCAGATATTGCTGTCCACATTGGAGCTCTCAAGCAGAAAAGGCAGTGACAGCATGCTTTTAGACTACCTGCATCATACAACTCTGAGATCTGAAGATAAAAACCTTTATGTGGGCATAAATTAGGCCTTCTCTGTGCCAGAGGGAGGCTCAAGACATACAGAGGCTTGGCCATGAACACTTCAGAATTTTCCTTTTGAGGTGGCCCAGGGAGATGTCAGTGCCTTCAACAGGCCTTAATTATCCTGACCAACCTCAGCAGAGACCCTCACCCATGAACCCTCTGCCAGTTGGTCCAGGAGCTCCATTTAAGCTCAGGCCTGAGCTTTCACATCCTGCCTGAGATAGTTTATAGTTTGGAACTGTCTTCAGCCCTCTCTCCTGGATGTGCCTTGGACTTGCACCGGAGCCTTGTTTCCTGTCCTGTCTCTGAGCTGCCTGCTCTGGACCCAACCCATCACTTGGTCTTATCTGCTGTTGGGGATGGCCTTGCCTGTGCTGCAGCCACCTTTGGCAGCCATCTCACCCTCCTTGGGGAGCAGCCCTGTGCTCCCAAAAGGCAGGCAAAGACCCATGTGCTAGAGGAAACCATCACAGAATGGTCAGGATTAGAAGGGACCTCTGGAGACCAACTAGTTCACCTCCCCTGAGAGAGCAGGGTCACCCAGAGCAGGTTGCACAGGAACATGTCCAGGTAGGGTTTGAATATCTCCAGAGGAGGAGACTCCACACCCTCTCTGGGCAGCCTGCTCCAGGGCTCTGCCACCCTCACAGGAAAGTTTTTTGTCATTTTGAGATGGAAATTCCCATGTTCCAGTTCATGCCCGTTGCCCCTTGCCCTGTCACGGGCATGACAGAGAAGAACCTGACCCCATCCTCTTGCCACCTGCCCTTTAGCTATTGCTCAGCATCGATGAGATCCCCTCTCAGTCTGCTCTTCTCCAGCTGAACAACCCCAGGACTCTCAGCCTATCCCCAGCAGAGGTGCTCCATTTCCCTGATTATCTTCATAGCCCTCCATTGAACTGTCTCCAGCAGTTCCCTGTCCTTCTGGAGCTGGGGAACCCAGAACAGGACACAGGACTCCAGCTGTGGCCTCACCAGGGCAGAGCACCCCAGGAGACCATTGTCCTTCTTGGCCACAGGGACACGTTGCTGCCTCATGGGCAACTTGTTGTCCAACAAGACTCCCAGGTCCCTCTCTGAAGAGCTGCTCTCCAGCACATCACCCCCAACCTGTACCAGGGGGTTGTTCCTCCCAAGGTGCGGGACCCTACACTTGCCCTTGTTGAACTTCATGAGATTCATCTCCAGGCACCCCTCCAGCCTGTCCAGGTCTCGCTGAATGGTGACACAGCCTTCTGGCGTGTCAGCCACCTCTCCCAGTTTTGTGTCACCAGCAAACTCTGTCCCCTTCAAAGAAATGAAAAGAAAGGAGACTGCTCTGCTTTTATAACTGGACTATTTGGACTAACTAGAACAAGGTATGGATGGTAGAGACAGAGGCTTTGACAAAGGAAGGGTATGGAAAACAACTAGTAAGGAGATACACAGCTGTCCAAATGTAAACTGACTAGAAACAGTAACAACGGCAGAGCCAATACCACAGGAATCACTCAGCACATCTCTTGCCCCGCTGCCAGGGAGAATGGCCCTTACTACAGGAACACCGTGTCCCGACGTCCCACGAGCAGCCCTTGAAAGCCTTCCCCACCGTTTATTGACGCCCCCAGGCAGGCAGGGGGCCGTGTCCCGCCGCCCCGGCTCAGGCCCCACGCCGGCTCTCGGGGAGCGGGGCGGGCTGAGGGAGCAGGCGGCAGGGCGGGGGGAGGCACTGCAGCCCTGAGAGGAGGGACGGGCGGCCGGTATCCCCCGATATCGGACGCTGGTACCCCCTGCTCGCCCTCCCTCCGGTCCGGCCCTTACCCGTCGGGCGGAGGGCGGTGCGCCGCCATGGCCCGCGCTGTGTACACCCGTCGCCATGGAGACGCTTCCTCCCCCCCCCCCCCTCAGGACCCCCACGCCTGCCACCATAGCTGCCCCGGTAGCGCCTGACGCTCTGCTGCCGCTCGCCAGCCCCGCCGCGGCCCGGCCCCGCCCCGGCGGGAGGCGGATTCTGGCGGACCGGGAGGTTCCAGGGCGAGGCCACCGGAACGGCGGTGCCTGGCTCCTCAGCGGGGCGGAACGGGACCGGTCGCCGCACGGAGGCGGGCGGCGGAGGCCGGCAGGCGTGAGGCAGGCGTGAGGCTGACGCTGGACGCCGCGCTGCCGCGGAGCACGCTGGGAAGGGGAGTCCTGCCCGCGGCGGCGCTCCCAGAGGGTGGGCGGAGGGGGGTACACGTTTCCCAGCGTGCAGCGCAAGGCGGAGAGGGGGTGGGGCTTGTGACGCATTGTCTGTAGGGATTTGTAGTCTCTATCGGCGCTAGAGGCGCGCTGGGAGGCGCGGCGCGGACTCCGCTTCCCGTCGAGCAGCGCGGCCCCATTGTGGCCACGCTCGCAGCCCATTGGCTGCCGGCCGGAGCCGGGCCTCGCTCCCCGCCCGGTGACACAAAGCGAATCCAAGATGGCGGAGGCAGGCGCGGGGAGCTTGCACGGGGGGGACGCGGCGCTGCTGGGCTCGCCCGAGGAGCAGGAGCTGAGCCAGCGCCTCCGCCGCCTCTACCCGGCCGTCAACCAGGAGGAGACGCCGTTGCCGCGGTCCTGGAGCCCCAAGGACAAGTACAACTACATCGGCCTCTCGCAGGGCAACCTGCGCGTCCACTACAAAGGTGCCGGGATGGGGCGGCGGCGCCGGGTTCGGCCTCGGGCTCAGTCCGGAGCGGGGCGGCCCTTGGCCCGGCTGCTCGGCGGGGCTGGCCGGGTGGGCCGGCAGCCCGGGCCTCCGCTGGGGCGGCGGCGTGTCCGGCAGCCCCGGGGGAGGGGGGCGGCTGGGCCGGGGGCCGGCGCGGGGAGGCCGCCGAGCTCCGGCCGCGGGGGACGGACTGCTCGTCCTGGGTGCCGTGCCCGGGCTGCAGCCCGGCGCGGCGTTTTTCCTTGGCTTGGGAAGCGGAGGGGGTCTGGAGCACTCCCCCCGGCGCAGGGTGCTGCCTTATGCAACGCTTTGCGGTGTCACCCGCCCGGGCGCGTCTCTGTAGCTACATCGTCTGTTTACTCTGTCATCCTGCTAAAAATGCGGCCGAGGGGTAGGATGGCAGCGACACGCCGCCCGGCCGGGGCTTCAGCTCTGCCAGATTACACAAAATAGATGCTCGCAGACTTCTAGGACTTGGGGAAGCAGAGCGATGTTTTTCTTGCTCGCTATTGGAGGCTGTTCTCCCTTCCCACCCAGCGGAGAACTGATCATTCCTTTTCCTGCCTGGTTAGTAAACACTGATGTCATTCCCCTCTTGTGTAATCATTTTTGTCTTCTGTTTGTGTACACTGGTCTTCAAACTATGTTGGTGGGGAGGGGGGGAGGCAGTACCGTGAGCCTTTCTCAATAACTTCACCGTGAAAACAAAAGGAAAAACTGCAGCGCTCTTAGCGCAGGGCTCGTTCATGGTGGCAGTGCAGGATTGTATACAGCAGATTGTATACAGATTGTGCTTTAAAATGCTGCATATAGGTAGAGGCAGGCCCCACTGTAGTGTTTTTAGATCAAAACGTGAGAGAGTTCAGATCCCATCAGGACTTACACTTCTCTTCTTTCCCAGGTCATGGTAAAAATCACAAAGATGCTGCCTCAGTCAGGGCTACGCACCCTATACCTGCAGCCTGCGGCATTTATTACTTTGAAGTGAAGATCGTCAGTAAAGGTAGAGATGGGTAAGTGCCTTGTTCGAATCTCCTGGTTGGTGCTGTGTATTTAGCAGTTCTGCTGTACTCTGGCCTCCTCTTGGGAAGGGGTAGAGGTCTCGTGGCTGTGGGGTGTAGGTACATCACGGGGAGGTCGTATTCTCTTGATTAATAGAGGTAAATGTGGTAGAACGTGCTGGAAGGGGAAGCACTTGCACAGCTGCTTTATGTGTTGTTTGATACGGGCAGTTTAAAAAAATTAAGAAACTTGGGGTCTCTGGTGCAGTTTGGGTTAAAATAGTTTCTCCTCTTGTGAGCTAGGTCTGGTCACTCAGATTTCAGGAGTTATGATGCCTTGGAAGTGGAGTGAAATAGAAGGGAGGAATCTTGAATTTAATTTTGGACTGTATGTTTGCCTGTAGAAGACTGGTCACAGCAGGACCTGAGGACTGGAAGGAGAACTGAGAGCGTTTTTTAGAAACCCCGTATGCATGATCCAGGGCAAGATGCTCAAAGAGAGGGAAAAGAGATGATTGTGAATATAAGCTGGAATCTGTGCTACTTCTGTCATCTTTGGCCTAAGACTTGAATTTGGACTTGAGTCATTATCTCGGGATAGATTGCATGCATCATGACAGATAACAGCTGTGGAAGCTTGGGAGCCTGCGCCGGAACCACAATGCTAAATATAAGAAGGTTTTTTCCCAACCAAATAGTGTTTTTTTGTAGGAATATTTAGTACTGTAGGCTGTTGTTGAGCCTGTGCTTGCCCTCTCAGTCTGTGCCACTTTGATCAGTGGAAGAGCTGCAAAAGCAGCAGATCCTGCCAGTAGCATTAGATGCAGCCATACTTCACTGGGTGCCACCTCGGTGAACTCGACTGGGTTTGGTGGGTTTGGGATCTCATCCAGTCTTGCAGTCATGGTATCGGGTATTATTTTGATCCAAAATGTAACGGAACCACGATGTATGTGGAGTTCTTTTAAAGCCGTATTCAGGATATCAGGAAATGTGGGAGAGCAATAAAGGGACATTCCTAACAAAGTTTGGGTTTCCACTTTACTGTAGATTTAATTTTTAATTATTATAAAGATATCAACTTGTTCTATGTGTATGTGTTTGGCATTTTTCATTGCTAAAGGATGAATATAGCAGATATAACTATCCAGAAGGGAAAGCCACACAGGAGACTGTATTGAGTGTAATTAATTAATCCAATCCTTCAAGAATAACATTTGAACTCTGGCCACTTTAGGGGTCTTACTAAGGGGCAGCAAACATTCCTACTAGAAAACAAATTAAAGTCATAATTTCTTACTGTTGAATTTTTTTGCTGTCATTGTTGAATTGAGAAGTGGCCTATCTGTAAAGAGACTTGCAAAGGATCTTTGTGCTGAATTTAGACCTGTAATAATTATTAAGTTATCTGTGCAGAGGTGGTTGCTGGGTTGGATGCTTTACAAATGCAGTGAAAAGACCATCTTTACTCTTTCGGTTCACTGACTTGGTGATTAACTGCTTGTCTCTTTTGAAACCCTGCACTAGATTAATTTATGTAACTGCTAGAATTAAAATAATTTACAGTGAGCTTCAAGACAAAGCAATCACATTGTGAAAGGTCACTGAACAGCGCTTAATCCTTACTGCGTTCTAGATCGGTCTTACAGGGAGATAATGGAATTTGCTGCTTGTTTCCCAAGATCAGTTGTCTATATTAATAGACAACTTGTTGATTTTACTGCATTCTGTAATTATAATTAATTTCCAGGAATACTTTCAAAGATACGGAACAACACGAACATGAGATGTTGATAGCTACGATCTGTAGTCAGGGCAGCCGGGGAGCTTTTGAGAGCTTCTCTGATGTCTCCATTGTTCCTGTGCCACGGTCTTCTTTTGCTGGTAGAGAGAGCTCCAGTTTTTATCTCATACACAGTAGTGCTGGGGGTTTGTAATTTTGAGTTTATATTGTAGGTGCTGCCTTCAGAAGATGCTCTTGTGTGTCTCATCTTTAATAGTTTGAAGTCTGCCCGTTGGGGGCTTGGTGTGTTGTAATCGTGAACTGCAGCAGAGACATCTCTTAGGAAGCATGTTTATTACAGTGTTTATTACACCATGGTGTGGTGGCTTCAGTTGAAAGGAACAAAAGTGCAGAAATCTAAAGAAGGGATTAGAGGGAATGAAAGGAAAGGAAACTTTCAAGTGGTGTAAGTGGCAAAGCATGTCCCTACAAACTCAACTGGAAGCAAGAGGAATTTTTCTGAGCTTGTTTGCAGAATGGGTACTTCAGGTGTAAAGTCTCTGCTGTGTAGCCTGTTACTTTCTTTATGCTGTGCAGCACAGGGAGGAAAGGACCATGTGATGGTATTCACCATGCTTCTCTTGCTGGAGTTTCTGATAGCTTTTCACATTTTTGGTTTAAAACGTGAGCAGTTGGGTTTCAAAACGACACTCAAAAAATACCTTGGTGGAACAAATTTCAGGAAGTGTGCTTTGAGGAGTTCTGATTAATTTTTCCTCAGTAACTCAAAGCTGTCATCTCTTGGTGCTAATAAATTGTTAGTCTGGCACTCTGTGCTCTGGTTAGATGCTGACAGTCGCTAATAAACAACAGAAACTAAGGATGCAGGTAAGAAGTCATGGGATAGAAGCTTCCCAGTGGCTTTTACTGGAGGTGTGAGAGTCCTGAAGCTCACGTGATGACCTTTTGCAGTCTGAGAGTTGAAGTTCCTTGTATATGGTACACTGGGATAAGAGAGTTCTTGACTTGGCATCAGGTTGTGCCAGTTCTGGGTTGATGTCACCAAGGCAGAGGAACCCCAGCTATAGAGACAACTGCGGTATCGGTGCCACCTTTTTAAGTTCTCCCTTCTGTTGCTCTCGTGGGGCCAAGGTGATTTAAATCCAGCGTGCTGTGGTTCCTTCCTAAGTTTC
>JAOQGH010000062.1:23680813-23696619 GCA_025769975.1 Gallinago jamesoni | reverse complement strand
TTAAGTTCTCCCTTCTGTTGCTCTCGTGGGGCCAAGGTGATTTAAATCCAGCGTGCTGTGGTTCCTTCCTAAGTTTCTTCCCACCAGGTTGTGTTCTAGCAGTAAAAAAGCACCCCTCATCTGCCCCCTGCCACGTTTCAGGCTTCTCTGCTCCATTTTACAAACCCTGGTGCCAGCGTGGGGGAAGAGGGAGCACAACTGCAGCAGCAGGGACCCATGTGGCTTTAGATGGCTAAGGCACTGCACCCATAGCCAGCAGAAAAGCTTCCTCTTTTGTGTTGTCTTTCTCCACTGTCGTTTAATACATCGGCTCCATAAAGGTGCTTTTGTTAAAGAATTAAATGAAAACTGATTCATGAAAACTTTCCCTTTACCATCGCTAGACTTTTCTGCCTTGGCATCGTTAAAATCTAGCTGAGTTTACTGGTGGGTATTTCAAAGCAAGTACAGCACACACACAAAAAATCCATTTAGATTTATCACCTTTTCTTAGCTTTGGATCTTTGGCTGCTTGTGCAATGAGGTATAATCACAATCCTTTTAGTTAAAGAGAGATGATTGAGACTTACTTTTAGCTGAGCGTGGTCATTTCTCATCCTGGTGGTTTCAGTGTTTATTGATAAGAGGTCATGTTTTTTTACTTTTTTTTTTTTTTTTTTTTCCTGGGAGAGGGGAGACTGCCAGGCTACCACTGAAAAACGATCTTGACAAGGAGGCCGGGTAACACATAACAAATCAGATCTGCCAGTAGATTGATCTGGTTTTTCTGCCTCTTTTTGTTTGGGGTATGGCTCTTATCCTCAGAGAAGATAATTTCATTTACAGTCTGTAGTTCCAGCCCTCTTTTTACCTCCTTGTCTGCGCTGAACACACAGGGAGTGGTCCCACAACACGTAAAGAGGATACAGATGGAGACTGGGGGATTCTGCCCTTGCATTTGCCGTCGGTTTCTGTGCCTTCCCTCGTGCTGACAACCTGCTACCTGCTCCTTGGTGAGCTGGTTTGAGGAGATAACTGGCTGAAAGCTGGCCACATCAAAATAATTATGATGATTTAATCTATTGACGTCACTGTCAGAAATTGCTGCTGCTTTTTTTTTTTTTTTTTTTGTAAATTGAGGGCTAATTTTCAGGGTTCTGCTCCCTGATGCGGATCGAAGGCGAGTCGATGAAGGGATGGGCTGAGCTGGGAGAGGGAAGGCTATTGCTGCAGCAACTCTCCTTTAGTTCCATTCAAGGTGGTGTTGAAGAGTTTTGTCTTAAGACTTGCTGGGTGCTTAATTACTGAGCCGCTGTGTGCGTGTCTCCTGAGTGTTCTCCATTGGGACAAAAGGACGAGAGGTGATGGGTCACAAGTTGTGGCGAGGAGAACGCCAGCCGGACATAAGAATTTTCCTTGTGAAGATAGTTAAGCAGCAGGAAGAGGATGCCCGGAGAGGCTGTGGTATTTCCATCTTCAGATTTGCCAGGCGAGGCCCCAGGCTGCTTGATCCAAGTTTCAGACTTATGTTTTGGGCAGAAAGGATGAAGGTCCCAAGGTCCCTTCCAGTCTAAGCCTCGTGGTTCTGTGGATGGCTCGCTTCCAGCATTCCTCAGATGAGCAGACTGGCAGAAACATACGTGAGTCTGATGTTTCCGAGCTGCCACAAATAACCCGTGCTTTTATCAGGGTGGTGTTTATAACAGTTCAACCTGAACTATATTTGAAGCGCTGGACTCTTTATCCTCTCTCTCTCAAATGCGTGTTTCTGTTTGCTGTTGATTTGTCAGCACATCTCACAGCTTCTGTTTCCCCATTAGATGATCTCTGCTGGGTAAACAGGAACAGCCTTAGACTCATCAGGGTAGGGCGGTCAACCCACAACTCACGGGCTGCTGTGACTCAGGAGGACAATTTGTCTTTGTCCTCTTTATTCTGGGGCAAGGTGAATTGTCTCATGGGTGGCAGCACTGGTTCCTGACCGGCATTTCAGTTTCTTGACCTGTTTTACCTGCCCTGGCCATATGGTGGGTTGTGACGGAGTGGGGCTGGCGAGGACAACCTGGAAGCTGACCCTCATTGTGCTCAGATTCCCAATTCTAGCAGAAGTCCCCTGTCTGGCAGTTTCCTCTCTGTTTCTGGGCTGGTCCTGGGAAGGACAGTCCAGCAGCCCGTGGGTTGCCTTCACAATGGCAGTTTGCTGTTGAAAGCTGTCTTTTCTGCAAATTATTTGTGTTTGAATGGTAGCTTACTGCTGAAATCTTGCGTTCTGCAGCAGGTCTGACCTCTCTGTCTGTCTGTCCACAGAGGCTCCGCGTGTCCAGTGCAAACAGAGCAAGGATGGTAGGCGGGCAGGCCATTCCACCAGGACTTTGAGCTAAAAGAGCCAATCTAGCTTTTCTTCTTGCCATGATTTTTTTTTTTTTTTAAAAACCCTTTCCTTTGTGACTGTGTAACGAGCTGACTTGTGTTAACTGTCTTCTTGCTGGATCGGTCCTCAATACAGCGCTTTCTGTGTGTGCACTGGGGAAGGGAAGACCCAGAAGGGCGGACGATGGAGGGGGGAGGACACGGGGTGTGTTTCTCTCCTTCTTCCAGCACCGCCTGGAACTGTTTTGCTGTTGCTTTGAGATGTCCAGAGAGGTTGGTGGGTGCTAGCTTAGGTTCTGGGAGGAAAGAGTCCTTTGAGGAGAGTGGCTGATCTGGCTTAGTCCATACTATAGTTTATTTAAAATCTTCCTTTAGCTTTTTTACACAAGCTTTTTTTTACACCATATCCCAGACTTAAAAATAACTTAGTTTCTCTCTGGCTGAAAAAGAAAAATAAAGGTCAGCTGTATTGGTTGTTTAGCAGTCTTTACATTAGTAACAAGTAATCTGTCCCTCTCTTACTTGCTTACATTTCTCCATGCCAACTTTCCATTTCTCACCGGCATATGGGGAGTGTGATTGCTCCTTGGACAGCCTTTTGCTCGTGTGCTCTAATGGTTTCCAGATGCTGACAGAAGGCTTGGCCATGAAGCGCTCTGACACCGGTGGCTTTAATGGCATGGTGTCTGTGTGTGTCCGTCAGTTATCCCGAGGCCACCATCTAATGTCATGCATGTCTGGATGTGGCTGTAGGGAAGGCTGAGGAATATTCTGGGGCAACTGAGATTTTCTAGTGTCCGCACGTGCTGCGTGGTACCTTATTCATACCTGATAAGCCTGTAAATAATTTATTTCCTCCCCCTTTTTATGTTGTTCCGTCCTGGTTTCCAAGAATCCACCACCAGCACAGAGAGAAGGTTGTTCTTCTGTTTGCAGGTACGTCTGCTTGCTTGAATTTATGCTGTTCCGCAGATGTTCACTCAAACAAACCAACACAAATAAATCCCCCGAGTAGGTTCAGTAAACAGTTCTCACCTTCTTCCCATTTGCACACATCTTGCCCGAGCGAGTCCTGCTCGTTCGGCTACTGCCTCAGCTTTGGTGCTCTGAAGTGCAGAGAAACTCACCTTTTCTGCAGAGGTTTCACCTCTATTGATGACATCTCATATGAGTTATGTTTTTGTCATCGTTCTGCTAAAATTATGCAAGAGGGAGTAATATTGAGGGCAGCTTTTTCAATGTGAAGCGAGTTGTGAGACTGGAATATCTGATTTGCAGTTGGTAACTTCTTTTAACTGCCTTTTTCTTTATTTTAAATCGATGAAGTGGAAAACAAAATGCAGTACCTTATAGCAGCATTGTGGACCCATCCATTGTAATGGTAGAATATCAATTTCTCATGAAAATAATTTGTGAAATCAGGAAACGAAGCAGAAGTAGTGATGGTGATGTGTGACTTCATCACTTGTGTGTATTTAGGTATGTCTGAGGCATCTGCTAGATCTAATGCTTTGATACTTTTTTAATTTCTATTGATTTGTTTGTGCATGTGTCCAGTTAGAGTTGTAAGGTTGTGCACAGTAAAGAGGAAAGTGTCAGGAAAAGGACTTTTAACTGCTCCTTCCCCTGCTGTTTCTGAATATCTGTGATAGAAAAGGTATGAATGTAGCAAGATCAACTGAGCATCTTTAGAATGTGTCTAAAACATCATGCTTCAGTTCTTCAAAGTGTGTTTACAGTTGATAAATTGTATCCTAGAATGGGAACTAATTGTTTAAATGTTCTAGGGTCTCTGTTAAATAAATACATGGTGCAAGTCACACAACTTTTATAGAGGGGAAATTTTCTTCCTTCACTTACGAAGCTCTGGGATGGTGAACTGTTACAGAATTTGTCATCTGCTGTAAAGCTGGACTTTTTCTTCAGATCTGCTGCTGTAAAGCTGAATTGCACGGACTGCACAGCCAGACTGATTCTCTTAACTTGCTTTTCTAGTGATTGGGGCTTACGCTGTGCCTGTGCTTTAAGCCTGGATCTCCGTTTCCACACTCCAGTTTCAATCCTAGAGATACAACCTTCCTTGTTTGCAAGTTCTTTGGATGGATGCTCTCCAGGCCTGGCCTTTGCTCCGTGGTGGGGAGATGGTAGCACGTAAAAATCTGTGAATTTACTGTGCTGCTTTCCCAGTACACTCCCTAACTAACCCTCTGCCTATTTGTTATTGTTTTAAAGAGAAAGTATTCTTATTTAATGAATACATCCATCAAAACTCTCGGTGTGTTACTTTTTTTGTGTTGTGTTTTCCACACAAAGGAAATAGTTCTTACGTAAATAATGCAATTATTTTTTTCTTTTCTGTAATTTCATGAAAACTTGTGCCAGCAGGTAAATCCTCCTGTGTAGGAATTGTTACTATCAAGCGTAAACCAGAGCGAATTAGCCACAGGGACGGGAGAATACATCTTAAGAGAATGAGCTACCTGGCAGCTGGGCGTTTTCTTCGGATTTGGGTGTTGTGTTTGCATTATTCCCTCTGTGTTTTAGTGGAGACAACAGGAACTCGAGCTGCTCCTCGAAGCTATTATGGGCTGCAATGCAAGATCAGTCTGCGGTGTGAAACCTGTAGTCTTTACGTGACTTGCCTTCTTTTGGGTGCCTTTGTTAGGTATTTGGGGTGTGTCTAGTGTCTTTCTTTACTGTTTTCTAGGAAAAATGGGAAAAATGGGCTGTTGCTTAGTCTGGATTTAACAATTTTAACTCCATTCAGTCGTGGAAACCTGTTTAGCTTCCCCAATAGCACGAATACAAATTTTCAACAACTCTGAAATTTCCTTATTTGGAAGTGAGGTCTGTTAATCGGCAGGACAAACTGAACAAAAATTCTACTTGTTCAATTGGGTATAACTAGATAAAATAATTAGAGAATTAATACCAGTAATGCTCTATGCTGTCCCCAGACTGTCATGCCATTTGCCACCCACATGGTTTATGTGAACTTTTTTGAATACCAGCTGACTTAAAAAAAAAAGTCAGCTGTCAAGAGTGAAAAAATGTAAAGCTGGGAAACTAAGTTGGTGGGACACCTCGGCTTCAGATGCAGTTGGTTTTGACCACAGCACGTTGCAGGGTTTGGGGTCCTGTTGGATGTGATAGTGCTTGTGGAAGCAGATGGAGAGGGTGGTTACTCTGGCCACATCCTAGCGGTGATTTTAGCCTGCTGAGGCTTGTATTGCGTCTTTTCTTTCTTAAATGCTGCTCGAGTCAAGCCATCATCTCTGAGCTGTATTTTTTTTTTTTTTCAGTATTCCTACACATATTGCTTACCTACATCATCAGCCTTTTCCTTTCCTGGAGGTAAGACAGAAAAGGGACTGATTTGACCATTCCTGCAGCCAGCAGATACCAGTTGAATGGGATCCTAGAATTGGAAGGGAGCTGGGAATCTGATACCTTGGTCTAGCAAAAATAATTTTTTATTCTTCCTCTGTTTTGTCAGTGTTTACTCATAAACAGAGAGATGGTTTACATTACCAGATTGCTGCCTCTTCTTTTTCTCCTGCTTGCCCACCTTCTCTTCCACATCCCCTGGCTTTTAGAGTTTCTCTGCCTTTCTAAGGGCTGACAAGCAGAGGACTCCTCCGTGCCTCAGGATACTTGTAGGTTTTTTTCTAGCGAGCTCTTAAGAATTTTATTTTCTTGCCTTCATCTATTTCTTTTCAGCCTTGCATTACTTGTCTTTGCTGATCTCTGCTTGGGGAATTGGGATTCTTTCTGGAGCCCGTCAGGGCTATTTCTGAAGCATTGTCAGAGAACAGCACAATATCCATGAGTAAAACCAGAAACGCTTCCACTTTAGAGACTCATTTTATTCCGTTGTGAACTAGTTCCAAAATATTTATTGTTAGACTGAAGAGTCAGAGGCAGTTGGAGTCTAGTATTTTATAGGTAATTTTTTTTTTTTTAAACAGATGTAACTTGTTTTTCACCGCCTTAAAATAAAGTGCCCTTTCCCCCACGGTAACAGGGACAATGTGGTTTCAGGTGGTAAATTGATACGGGTTATCATTTCTCGCCACTCTTTAAACCTGGCGTGAAGTCAGGGCCCGACTCGGAGAACAGCAATGACAGTTCAGAGCTCGCGCCGGAGACTCCCAAAGCCTCTGAAATGCCGCCAGGGCGATGGGGTGCAGTGTTAATCTCTAACTTAACTAATTTAGCTTGATTGGTTTAGACGTAACCGTGTGTATGTGTTGAAAGAGCGGGGAGCGGGATAGCTGGGAGGACAGGATTCCTTCCAGGTAGGAGGGTTATTAGGAACAATTGCAGGATGCAGTAATGACACCTTTGAATCACACATGTCCCCTCTTGAGCCCGTGCCTGGGCTGCCCGGCCTCGGCTGAGCCGAGTCATGAAATGCCAACGCCAGGAATTTCTGCCGCCTCGTAGCCATATTGTTAGTTACCGGCTGAGCAGGGAAGGACTGCTTTACTGGGTGGCACAAATGATTTAATGTCTCTGGTTTTAACTCTTTGGGCCTCGCTGGACACGGTAAAGCGTGCTCTCAGGTGAGGCTCCTGCATCAGCGCGGCACCGGCACAAGGAGAGGAGTTCCAGGCTGGTCACCATTAAGGTAGCCAACCAGTCCTAAACCGGTGTGTTTTTCCACTTTCTGTTCCCAGCTTTCGGATGGGGTGAATTTTCTCTGCCTTCTAGGTGAGCTTCAGAGGCCCTTCAGAGGAGCAGCAGCGTGGGTTGGTTCACCATCCCGACTCGGTACCTCTCAACAGGTTGAGACATAAATAAAGGGAAATGGTAGCATCTTTCTTTTCATGGGAGAGCCCTAATAAATCTGCGCTGCTCATTGTCAGACCTAGCATTTTTGAGGGGTCCTCTTTTCAGTTTTCTTGGAGGAAGGAAGTCTTGCAGCTTTTTGGGTGAAGAAACGCCTCCTTTGTTTAAAGTGTACTGCCCTGGTCCAGTTAGGACCATTGACTAATTGCTTTCTCCCTCTGTCTGCCCCACCTTTATTTATTTTGTGTCTGGCAATGCCTCCTGAGTGCTGGGAGCTTTCCTGGTGTTCAAAGGGAGATGTTCTTTGCTCCTGGGATTCTTAGAAGTGAAGAATATCAAATCCGTGAGTTCCGTTGCCGTGTTCCCCTCAGGTCTACCCCCAAAGTTCTTCATTCCTGCACTGGAAAAGCCAGATAGATGCAAGTGCTGGAATTTCAGCATTTAGCTACTTGCAGTCAAAGGGTAGGTCTGTTCTTAAGTTTTTCTGCAGGGTTCAGGAGGATTTTTGTGGGTTGCTTGCACAAAGTACCTTTAGACTAGCCAAAAAAACCTCTTCTTACGTTCAATTTTTGGCAGGCTCTCTGGGTTTCGTGTTTGTTCTGAAGAAACATCTTTTGACTCGAAGAATTGCTTGTGACATGGGTGGATTCCCCTTCTGGGGACAAATTAGTCAAATACTCCTGTGACATAACTTTTCCTGTAGCTTTTTGGGTAATTTCTGTCCAGTGACAATGTATAACGCTTTCTGGCTAAGTCAGTGCATCTGAGATCTTTACATTTAACATGTAACATTTTAATTTAGAAGTAGAGTTGTCATTTTGACTATTCCCATCTCTTTTCTAGGGAAAGTCTTTTATTGGCAGAAGCAAAAAAAAATAGTATTTTTTTTAATATACAGATTTAAATTGTGACATTTGCAATATCTGCACTGCACAGCCCACCACACCAGGTGGTGGGGCCAAAAATGAATGCTGTCCTATTTAAACATCGCTGTGCTGGAGTAGCAAAATGCTGATGTTTACTGGTAAAATCCTTGGGAACTGGGGGGAAGGTACCAAAAAGCTTTGTCTCTTGGAACTTCATATTACCGCAGTCACGGTGCTGGAAGATCCAGAGGTGGAAAAAGGTTGGGAATCCAGCCCGTCGTGTGTTGCGCAGGGTCAGGTGTGAAACCAGCAGCTTTTTTTGGCATGAGGGTTTGCTACCGTGGTCCCTTCTTCACCCGCCGTGGCCAAAGAGCTTGGACAAAAGAGCTGATGTTGTGGCTGGTGGTAAGTGGGGCCGATTCAGTCTATTCAGAATTTTGAAAAGCAAGTGGTATCGACTGGGCTGGGCTGAGGTGCAGTAGGAGTCTGGAAAAATGTGGTGCTATGGTAACTGCTGAGGCTGCTGGTGAGTGGAAACACGACTTCTGACTGAATCACTAGCATGTGTCTGCGTTTATTTTTGTCTGTCTGCTCTACTTGGAATTGATCTACTGATGCAGCGGTTTTGAAGCTTCTGATCGGGTGTTGGAGAGCATTTCCAAGTATTCGGTGCTCGCTGCTGGTTTTAGGAGGTCACTTTTGCCTGGCTTTAGTTGAGGTGTATATCTTACATATTATGGGTAGTGGATTTAAATGAATCATTACTCGGAGCCCTTTTTTTCCCTGTATGAAACTAACGTTTGTGGATCCACTTCTAAGAGGCTCTTTGAATCCCTCAAAAAGGGGCTCCAGTTGATGGATGCCCCATACGGAGTCTGTCCACAAACCCAGTGGGGCTGCAGGCAGATGCTGTAGGGATTTATGTTGAGCGATATTGAACGTTATAATTGATTCTTGAAAAAAAAAAAAAACAACACAAGCAGTAGGTTGTGCTTGATGATGCCCACATATACTTTTTAACTAGTTTTGAATTTGTTGTATACACAAAACTGGTTTGGAGCATTTGGAATCGAGGAAGGGAGAAGCTGTTCTGCACCAAAAAGCTCAGAAAGCTTTTGGTGGCAGAGTTGAAGACGATTTTTTTTTTAATCCAAATTTTCAAGAGATAGAGCTTTTTTTTTTTTTTTTTTAATCTGAGGCTTTGTAGGTCTCAAAGGTCATTTCATCCATCATTTCGGGTTATGTTAATCAATGGTAGATGGGAAAAGGAAAGTAGCTAGCACCTTCTAAAACAAGCACCAGCAATTGAGTATATGACAATTAGAAGTTCTTATTTAGAGAGTTTTGTTTTATTTTAGGTTGTCCACAATTCTGTGTACATTCTATAGTCATTATGGTCTTATTTTTAAAGTTTGTCTTAAGCTTTCAATAGGAGCATAAGTTGAAGAGCAGAGTTTTGTGAACCTTGAAGGTTTGTGGTTGTGTTCGCTTTTATTTTTTTTTTTTCAGTGACAATATGCGAGGTGCTGGATATCTAGATTAAAGCGTAATCTTAAATTAGAATTTCTGGATTTGTAGTACTTGCTTTTTATAGAAACATACAGACTTCTAGACCTGATGTAAAGCTGTGTTGTCTGAAAATGGAAAGACACCACGGTACGTGTGTTTGCCCTAGGTTACGCGCGTGGGATTTGCTGCAGTACTCAAAAGAGGGAGGATGAATCTGCATAGAAAATAATAAAGTTAAGCAGGATAAGCTGAAGTGGGAGATGACCTATTTTATCCGAGTTCAACAATTGTGTTATTTCTTGTAATTTCCAACAGCTTGGGGAGTACTGCCGCCCTTACGGTGACAATGCAGTGCGGTGACCCAGCATGGGATGGGGTCTAAAGGGAAGCCGTGGTTGCGATGATGCTGTGTGCCAAGGATGAGCGCAGCAGTGGTGTCCTGTTTAAATTCCAGGTGTCTCTGTTAAATTCCAGGTGTGCTAATGCCAACAGCAGCAGACGTCCAGCTGGAGGAACAGGCAAGCACCCTGGGGCAGTAGGGAGGGACGGAGGTGGACGATGGCCCTGTGCCAGCGGAGCTGTGCTATGTGATACTGGAACTCAGGAAGCCCACACCACTACGTGAAGAACCTACTCTAGAGGAGACAAAGTGGCCACAGTTTTACCGTCTTTCACCTTCAGCTCAGCCAGATAGTCCAGGACATGACATTCCCTATGTCAAGAGGCATGTCCTGCCTATTGAACAAAATGTGACAGCTTCCAGGAAATCCAGGAGGTCTTGGGCTTGCTAATGAGACCAGGTGAAGGTGGTGGGGAGGGTTCGCCGGAGTAATTTAGAGCATTGTGTCCAGTTCTGGGCTCCCAGCCTCAAGAAGGACAGAGAACTGCTGGAGAGCGGGTAACACAGGGCTGTAAAGATGATGAAAGGATTAGAAGATCTTTCTTATGAAGAAAGGCTGAGGAACTTGGGTCTCCTTAGACTGGAGAAGAAAAGACTGAAGGGGAATCTGATCAATGCTTATAAATACTTAAAGGGTGGGTGTCAGGAGGATGGGGCTGGTCTTTTTTCAGTGGTGCCCAGGGATAGGATAAGAGGAAATGGGCACAAACTGGAACACAGGCACCTAAACATGAGGAGGAACTTCTTTCCTTTGAGGGTGGCAGAGCCCTGGAACAGGCTGCCTGGAGAGAGTATGGAGCTTCCTTCTCTGGAGACATTGAAAACCCACCTGGATGGGCTCCTGTGGGACCTGCTCTGGGTGACCCCGCTCTGGCAGGGGTTTGGACTAGATGATCTCCAGAGGTCCCTTCCAACCTTGACAGTTCTGTGATTCTGTAATGGAGTAGATGACTCCAGGCAGATTTTCTCTGTTTTTGTGCCCACCAGGGTCAGGACCAAGCACTCTGGTATTATTGCACCGGGATTAGATGGTTGGGACGTTGAATCACAGCTTGCCTGAGGCTTGAACCATTGGCAGAGGTGGGACTTCTCACTGCTTTCTGAAGCAATATAGCCCTGGAATGTAGTTCTAGCTGTGGACTATGGTCCTGACTGCTCACACAGAGTTGGAAAAAAAAAAATCAAATTGGCAAACCCCACCACGTAGCAAGGAAAAACCTGTAGCAGCAGAGGGTTCCAGACTCATCAGGAATAGGAAAATTGAAATACCAACAAGCTATCTTATCTGCCAGTGCGCTAAAGAAGGTGGCAAGGAAGAGCTAGAGCGCTCCCTGCAGATGCAGGGAGAAGTCTGCCATGTTGTGCCTGGAAGGCTGTAAACATAGCCTTAAAATTCAGTTTATTCTTTTTAGCCATGTGTATGTCTCATGACTGTGAGACTAAATTTTTCGATGCTGTAAATGACCACTTTGGAGGGGCTAGTCGGGGAACTCACGAGAAGGGATGTAACTTCTGACTCATGCTCTAAGCAGTGCAGAAAATGTTTCTAAAAAATGTTTGTTTATAAGTTGCTCTGCAGCTCTCACCGTAAGTACTAACATTGAGCATTCTCTGAGAAGCACCATAAAAAGACCCCCGAACCCAAGCGCTTCAGTGGTCATCAAAAAAAACCCACCACCCAACAACAAAAGTCAGAAAATGAAGCCATGTAAATTGAAGAAACTTGTTTGAGAAAAGGTAAAAAAAAGATGCAGTCAGAAAAGTTAAATGCTTTCAGATGGCATGGAGACTGTTTAAGGAGAGGTCATACCAGAGGATCAGATTAAGTGTGTGAACTATACAGACTCAAAATGACCTGACAGTTGTCATAATTAGATATCAGGGTGAGAGAGGAAAGGGATACACCCTACAAAAGCTGAAATTTTATTAAATGAGAAAAATGGAAAGAGAAAACTTTAAATAGAAAAAAAAACCAAAACAAACCAGTAAAGTTGGCCAAATGACTTGAGGGGCATCTGGCTTAAGGTCTGAAATGTTAAAGGAGTATTTTTCCCTCCCAAAATATGAGGAAAGGGAAGCAAGCTGGAGAGCCTGTGAAACCAGGAGATGATTCAGGAAACCTTTTTATTAAGGGCTCTGAAAAAGTAGGAATATTTAGAAGCTCCCAAATGCCAGTGTTTGTTGTTGGAGGATTATCCGGCTCAAGTTGAAGAGTTAATACAACGGTGGCATTTGTCAATAAAACGCATGCAAATCTTTGTTTTTAAATTATTACCTGGCTTTTCTTGAAGGATACTAACCCTGGTAGGGTACAACAACAGCGTTATTTATCTGTACAACGCAGGAACAAATCATTAGGGGTTATCTGGGTTTCATTCAGGACGTCTAAATCATGAAATAGCTGAGACATTAACTGTGGAGTGTGATGTTTAAAATGTATTGATTATGGAGGAGAAGATATAGATAGATAGATAGATTTTTTTTTTTTATTTTTTTTTTAAAGGGATCCAAGGGAATTAAATCGCATAGTGCTCTCTCTTAAAGTGTCTTCTAGCCTTGAGGTCTCTACATCAGAGCAGAACTATCCTTGTTGCTTTTTCCTCAAGCAGACATTGGGTTCAGGGGCCCTTCAGCCAAAGAGCTACAGGGCCCATAGCGAGGTGCCAGGCCACAGTCCTCATGGGGTGTTCTGTTTGTGAGCTCAGGGTTGTTCTGCAGATCAGGAACCAGTCTTTCCTGGACCATCCATTCTCCTTGATGACTAGAAAGAAAGCTGAGCTCAGCTGGTATGACCAGGTCAGGACTTAGCTTGCGGCGTGTTTATGTCCTGTAGGAAGTTCTGTCCCCTTTCGACATGGTAGATACCCTGCTCTGTGCACTTCTAGCCAAGAGTTTGTTTGCTGCCTGTCAGCAAAACTGTCTCGAGTCAAGACATTATTGAATAATTTAGGTTGGAAAGGGTCTCTGTAGGCCATCCAGTTCAGCTCCCCACTCAGAGCTCCAGAAGTTAGATCAGGTTCCTCAGGACAACATGCAGTCAAGTTTCTGACTATCTCTAAGGGTAGACATTCAGTAACTTTTCTCATCCCTTCTCCAGCGTTCAATCACGCTCATGGTTAAAATCTTTTTAGTAACATCTAATTGGAGTTGTCTTTGTTACAATTTTGATGCCCCCTTCACTTTCTCTTCTTAAGACCAAACAAAGGCATTTCCCTCAGCCTGTCCTCATCCATCATGCGGTTTGAGCCCACTGACTCTCTTGGTGGCCATTTGGAGTTCTTCCTTGTTCTGGAGAGCCCCAGAGCAGCTACAGCAGTCACTGGGGTCAGCAGAGGGGAGCCGGTCCCTTCCCTTGACCGGCTGCCTGCATTCATACTGGTCCAGCCCAGGGTGGGACTGGTGAGACGAGTTCTCTTTATCGTACTCCTTAAGTCGTGTTGGTCTTTCCATTCTCCACTTTTCTTTTTGCTCTTTTCCTCGGCTTTCCTGAGTCTTCTTTTCAGGTCACAGGTGTTTGTTCTGAGCCTGTGATATGATGTCTTTACCTCATCTTGGTGTTCCTGGAAGCATTTTTCTTATCCTTGATCTCTTATCATTTAAACCAGTTACTAGTCCATGAGGTGACTTTCTTTTTGTACCAAGATAATTCCTTTAAGATCTTCTGGGGAAGGACCTTGCCACTGCTGGAACACAGATGTTTTGATAACTTACCTATGGTGCCATGTCCTTTTTGTGGCAGTTGGTGGTGCTGGGGGGTTCTTGGGTGGAGTGTTTTGCAGGCCATGTTTTCTGTCCTAATAGGGAAGTGGAGACCAGCAATTGATCTCTGTTCTTAAAAAGCTTAACTCTATACAGATACACAAGATGAGAATTGTGACTAGCTGCTGCTGTCTTAGCTGATGGCTGCCATGGTGCTCACATCTCTGCTCAGGAGTATTTGAAAGACATCCTAGGCTTCTCCTCTGATTCTGTGAAACAAAAGTGCTAGCAGTTAGGGCATCCCTTCTTAGATGAAATGTTTTTTTTTCCCTGTTGGTTACTGAGGAGAGGATAGTCTAGAGAATAGGTTCTTTCATCCTTACAGTAGTCTACAAGTTTAGGTTTTGGGATGAACTCCCAAAAGGCTCTGCCCAGCTCATGTATCATTTGAAGCAATGTTGGTCTTTACCATTGAGCTTTCTACCGTGGGGCATGCTGCGGACTATGCAGGGCTTAATTTTGGATAAATCCTCCCCACTCCACTCTTGGAGTACATCTTGCCTGACTTACTCTACGGTGTGTGGCAGCAGAAACCTTTGGGGTGTCTGTTGTTAGGCTGTATCATAGCAGCCTCTGACCCCTCCTTGGAGGGATGCCCAGGCAGATGCCAGCTCAGCTTTGGCTGATGTTCCCTTAGTGCAGCTGAAACCATCCCTGTCTCTGCTGGAGAAGCTGGTTACACTCCAGTAGGGACAGGCTCCTTCCACCAGGGCCAAGTGAGATGAGGAGGGCTATCTCCGGGGTGAAGCCAGTCAGATCGCAAAGCTTAGGACTACCAAGTGCAGGAAATAGTCATTTCATCTGTGTCCCACAACTTGAAGCAGTACAAAATACACTCAGGACTTTTGTTTGTGTTTCTGCATGCTCTGTGTCCAAGCTGTATTGCACTGGGGTGTCCACTGACCCCTGTCAACCAGGAGAGCACCTGGAGATCTTTTTGTGGACAGGCTGTAGGGTTTTAGCATTTCTGCATAGAGTATCAGATTTGATACGTAATAGTGTATATCCTAGATTGGAAACCCTCACAAATCTCTCTTTATCCTTCAAAATCAGAAATTGGAAATCCAGCCAAATGTCCTGGAATCTGTCCTCTGTGACTGCAGTATTTCTGAGATTAAACTTGTTTGCCCTAAGTGCCATCGGGAGGTTCACATCTTCTGCTCCTGAACTGGCTACTGCTAAAGCCTCTTTGGGCTTTTTTTCTAAGTTCAGTGATCTTACTGTTTCCTTTATCAAACACTAATGCTTTCCCAGTGGTTGTGTAATTACATAATTTGTATGTGGTGAGAGCTGAAGGACCTGGACTGCCCTTACTTGGTTCTACATGGTTGTTATGTTAACATAGTCAGTGTTTGCCCCAAGAAACTTTGAGCTTGAAGAGCACTAGTCTTGCATCTGGAAAACATTGCGCTGGGTGAAGGAAAGGTAAAAGTCATAGAATCATAAAATAGTTAGAGTTGGAAGGCACCTTAAAGATCATGGAGTTCCACCCCTCTGCCATGGGCAGGGATACCTCCCACTAGACCAGGTTATCCAACCTGGCCTTGAACCCCTCTAGGGATTGGGCAGCCACAGCTTCCCTGGGAAACTTGGGCCATTGTCTCAGCAGCAAAGATTTTCCTCCTGATATCTAAATCTACCCTCCTTCAGTTTAAAACCAAGCAGTAAGTTCCCTGTATCATGATTGTGTATCATTTTCCTCCACACATAACCTTCAGAGGCCTGGACCAGATAAAGGAAATGATGGACCACAGAATGGTTGGCAATTCCGTGGTCAGCTTTGCCCAGTACCAGAATAGAGAAAAGGAGACAGTTCTGGAGTGTTGCTGAGGAATTGGTCTGAAGAGGAGAAGTTTGGATCCTCTGGGAGCTGGGGCATGTCTGAAATGGAGCATGATGTTTAAAGAGGGGACTGATTTAATTTAAAGCACCGTAGAGCTGGGTTTCACATGTCTGAAATCTGGAAGGTTGTGTTACCAAGAGCTGAAGTGTACAAGAAAGACAACACTGGCCATGTTTGTGAAGATGTGGTGCTATTTATTGAGTAGGTGCTGGAGTGGGTCCAGAGAAGGGCAACGGAGCTGGTGAGGGGTCTGGAGCACAAGTCTTGTGAGGAGAGGCTGAGGGAGCTG
>JAOQGH010000062.1:23662813-23673918 GCA_025769975.1 Gallinago jamesoni | reverse complement strand
GGAGAATGACTTCCCTCGACCTACTGGCCACACTCTTCCCTATGCAGCCCAGGATTCTGTTGGCCTTCCTGGCCAATTCCTGGCCCCAGGTACAGCTTTCTTTTCCACATGTGCAAAGCATTTTGGTATCTGAGGATGAGATTAGGTGTTACAGCTGAGCTGATCTAACTCGCTGTCATCAAAGGAGAGAACCCTGACCCTTCCTCCTCCTCTTCCCTTCTGCAAGCCCCTGGCTCTGGCCCTTGTCACCTCCACAGCCAACCCAGCTCTCAGGCTTGGCAGGAGCCTGCTCCTTTTCTGCCATGTTGGGGTGGTGGCTGGTTCCTTCAGAGCTGGTGGGGCAACATTCCTACCTACCTCTGCATCCTGAATGTAGCATCTGAAATGTCCTTTTTAAAGTTTTTTAAAATTTATTTTATTGTTTAGCCCTCAACCCAGTGAGTTTCTCTGAGCCCATCTGAAAACACATTGATGGTTTGCTACAGGTCTCGCCTGACTTTCACAAAATGGAGAAGATGAGTGTTCCCATCTGTGTATGGATGAGATGTGCATGCTGGAGATGATTCTCCCCTGCACTGGTCCAAGTCCATCATGCTGCTGAGAGATAACATTTCATTTGTTCTTGCTCTTTGAGGGTGACCCAGCAAGAACGTACAGCCCTTCCAGAGGGGGAAGGAGCAGTGATTCTCTGTGGTAGCAGCAAAGTCTTAATTCAGCCTAAAACGTTGTGAAAACATGCCCTCGGGCGTTCCCTGCTTCAGTTTCTGAAACATCCTAGATAGGATCTGATCAATAACTTTTGGAGACTTTCAACACCCTCTGGTTAATAACTGGGCAGAATTGCATACGTGAAAGGGAGGGCCAGCTTCACTCACCAGTGGTTTGGTTTATGAAACTTTGATTATTTCTTCACCTTACTTTTCAAATGAAAATATATTTTTCGCTCTCTGCCTGCTTCAAACTCCCTATTAAAAGAACCAAGCCTTCAAATTGGGGGAATGTTTTCTAGACTTTGAATTAGAGTGCAGCTAGATAAGCCAGAAGAATGTGGTGTTCAGAAACCTGCTCCGTTGCTGGGGTTGGGCTTCTGGGGCTGTGATGCCTTAAGCCAGGTCAGCAAAACCAGAAAGAGTTTGTCCACCTGTCCTGTGTCTCTGTTCAGCAAAGGGCCCTTGATCGATCTGTCTCTGCAGACATGTAGATAAAATAAAAATGAGCACTGGGAACTAAGACTTTCCCATGCTGCCCTCCTCTGTGAGAGCTATGTCCTGTAAGCTACCAACACAATGAGTGGGCTTTCTATTTTAACTTCATTTGGAGATCCCTTCCTTTCCTTTGCATTCTACTCTTGCCAATAGGTTTCTGTTGACATTTGTAGCCAGGATTTTATTTCTACTCGTTTTATCTTGCACGTTATCAGAGGAGACACAGGCAGGGGGAGTAAGGCTATTGAGGAATCTGGCTTCCCATTTCTTCCTTTGAGAGGAAAAAGATAGTGTTTTCTCCTCTTGGAATGCTCACAGGGGATTTTCAGCCAGCTGAGGAGAGAGGCTGGAACCTATTGTAGGAACCAGTGAGAAACTAAAGGAACTGAGTTGTTCAACCTGGAGAAGAAGAGGCTGAGAAGAGATCTAGTGGCAGCCTTTCACCATCTAAAGGAGCTTGCAGAGAACACGGACCCTGACTCTTCTTCAAGGTGCACAGTACAGGGAGAGAGACAATGGGCATTAGTTGCAACAAATAAAATTCTCATGCAAAATAAGATATTATTCCCCGTTGTAGTTGGGGATGGGTTATTAGAAAGGTTCTACCCTTAAGAGATTTTCAAACCTTGATTGGGCAAGGCTCCAGGCAACCTGATCTAACTCTTCAGTTAACCCTGCTATGGGCAGGAAAGCTTGGCTAGAGACCTCCAGATGTTCCTTCTAGCCAGTTTTGGGGTTGTTTTCTGTGTGTGGTTTTGTGTGTGGTTTTATTTTTCCCCCCTTTGTGACTGCTAGGGGATCTTTCTATTTCAAGTGAGTTTAAAGAACTTAATTTCTACGTGTCAGCTTCTGCTTTCGGTTGTCACTTTCTGTGACTCCAATGACAAACGAAGGACCTGTGCTAAAGGACTTAGTCCCAGTGGTAAATATAATAATTATAGAAGAAGGGACCTCACCAAATCATCTGATCTGAAGCTAATTCAATTATACCTCAGTCCAGCCTGAGAGGTGTGTGTCTAAACCAGTCTTTCATTATCTTTCTGGCAACTTTTCCAGCACTGTCCTTGTGTTGGAAACTTTTCCTGATGACAAAGCTGAATATGTAGTCTAAGTCCATTGCTCCTGGATCATGTGGAAGTGGAGAATAGTTAATATCTTTCCTCTTTGTAGCTGTGTACATGAAGAACTCTATCACTGCTTTGAGGTCTTCTCTCTAGACCAAACATCTCTGGCTCATTACCCTGTCCCTCTTTGTCATCTTTTCTTGATTTTTGACAACTCCTGTTGACCTTTTCTGAACTTTATCCACCGGGTGCATCACAAGCACCGGTGTCTCACTCCCTGTGGTGAAAGAAAACATTAAAATTCAGATCAAGTGCAGGAAGCAGCTCATATCCCACGATATCCCACAAGGGCAAAGGAAAACCCTCGCCAGACTTTCACAACCTCTGAGGCTTCAGCAGAAAGGGGAGGGAGAAGCAGATGGTTAACTGGGAAAAGAAGGGCCTTCCCCCATGGCTTCTAGAGCAACCAGCAGAAGTTCCAAAGTACGGGATTCAATATCTGAACAGTGTCTGGCAAACAAATAGTGATTCAGGCTGCTTTCAAATACTTCTGACTAAATCAGCCTTTTGGACAACCAGCTTGATTTTTCTGTCTTTAGAAGTAAATTCTCTTAAGATTGTTTAACTGTTTGTGGAGCTGATCAAAATCTGTCTTAAAACACTTCATGGTATTTGTCCTGCTGCAAAGTTCTTCCAGAACTGTCCTTAAAAACAGCTGCCCAAAGTCGCCCATGGGATTTCCATACGGTCTTTAAGTAAAGGCTTGTACAATGATGCTCTCACTTCTTGTCTCTTCAGTCAATACACCTCAGATGAACCTTTTTTCTATTCTATTTCCCGTGTTGAGGAAATAAAGCGAAGCTTGGATTTGTTCTTAGTTTAGATGCAATTTTAATTATGCAGTCTCTCCTTACTGCATCTTGTTGACACACGAGGAAGGCAGATGGGTGGAAAAAAGGATGAGAATTCCAAGCTGCTGGCATCATGGGCTCCATGTGTTGAGGCTGAGTGAGCCAGACTTCAGGTGATGGGCAGAAAGCTCCCTGTTGGGCTTGGTGCTCACTGAGTTGAAAGAAAGCTACTTGTGGTCAATGCCATCAGCGCGTATAGGGAACCTTGGAACATCAATGAGAAACCTGAATTCTGTTCCTCCCCGCTGTTATCCATAAGGAAGGCATAATACTGTAAAAAAAGCACAGAAGCATTCAATTTACCTTCCCCGCAACCCCACTTTTGTTCTTAGTGTTGCTGTGGCTCTTCATGGAGACCTTGAAACCATTGAGGTATCTAGTTAAACTACTCAAGTGATGCATAAGTGGCTGAAGGAAGCCTTGTTATGTTCTTAGAAGGGATCTGAGTCAGCTTTTGTCTGATCATTACTTACAGCCCTATTTCTCTTGCCTGTTTTCCTTGTATTTTTGACTTGTGCTTCGTTAGGTTCTCTTCAGGACTAAGTGCTATGGAAACCTTTGAGTACTGTTTGATTAAGTGTTTTGGGATAAAAGTGGTTACTTGAGTAATTTAATCAAAGTGCTACCAAAATGTATACTCGGTTCAACACTTAATACTTTTTTTATGGCAATTTGGATCTGTTAACGTTACTTCTGTTAGACTGGTAATGGCAATAGTGTTTATAACCATGTCCTGCTGGAGTTACTCAAAGAAGTGATAGTGTATAACCCAACTCTGCTTGCCACTCTATGTTTAAATATTTCCCCTTGCTAGCCAGAAGGAGATTGGACTTGTCAGGAGCTTTATTTTACTTGTGCAGTAAGTATAACCCAGATTGAATAGTACCCAGATATTCATTTTGGTGTGTGATTTGTGTATAGATAACTGTAGTACCCATAAGGAATTTCATAAAGGCATCATTTATTTAGTATCTGTGTTAATGATAGAGGATAGCAATTCATTTTTGTATGTCAGGTTAAGGAAAATATAGGGTTGATATTGATTTTTTTGAATAAATAATAAATAGAAGTGCATTCCCCCCAAACAACTCTGGAAACACCTCCAGGACTTTGTTACGGATGCAGTCCTTCAGCTGGCTCTGCCAGTTCCTATCCACAAACCTGCTTACGCTGCGGGTACCCTCTCATTTATCCTTGCAAACCAGTCTGTGGGGCCTGCCTGTGAACTGGGTCAGGTAATTGGGTTAATAATAGTGGGCGGGGGGCACTGCTTGATTTTGGGGTTGTTATTAACTTGGATCTGTTCTGTGGCCCAGTTGATCACACAGG
The DNA here is from genome assembly GCA_025769975.1 of Gallinago jamesoni. Taxonomy (NCBI): domain Eukaryota; kingdom Metazoa; phylum Chordata; class Aves; order Charadriiformes; family Scolopacidae; genus Gallinago; species Gallinago jamesoni. The sequence continues at coordinate 23,669,409 of JAOQGH010000062.1, read as the reverse complement.
TAGTGCAGGTCGAAACAACTTCTCTGTGAAACTTTATTCTACAGAAATGTGTGGGTAGCAGTGGTCTGAGATTAATTTTGATAGAAATAAATATTACTCCCACCGAAGATATATGCCAAAAACCTTAATTAAAGACTGAGTGTGCCCTCCAATTAAGTTATCTGCTGATCATGGAGACATTTTGAAGAAACATCTTGTTGGGGCATACTGGGTTGTAGCCAGATTTGTTGGCCACATCTCTTTAATGTTTGATCTGTCTGCCACTTTTCAAGTTTTTTGAAGATGCCTGGATGTCTTCATTTTGGTAATTAATAAGATGGTATTTGAACTTGATTGGATTTTGTGAAAACAGATGTCAGTGAAAGCAAATGTTTGTTTTGCTGTTACATATCTGGTGATTTATAGTCCCAATGATCGTGGGACTGAAGGTTTGTGAAGCTGGTGAGCTCTGAAAGGCTATTATTGGCTATTATTAGGAGGGCTGTGTGCTAGTCATGGTGTTAGCTGAAGATGCAGCCTTCATTAGCAAAGTATGAGCAGAAGACCTTCTGTCTCTGCCGTGGTGGATGCTGCTCCAGCTGTAGAAGGGTGTCCTTAAGGGCAAATCAAACATGGGTGATGGAGGAGAATCTGTCTTGGGAACCTTCTGGGCCAAATGCCTTCTGGCTGTGTCTGATCTCTTGCTGGTGATATGTTTAAGAGGCTGTGGTCTACACGTGCTTGCTGCGGCTATTAGTGCCCTAGAATATGATGGGATGAGAGCATCTACAGGAATTGTCTCAATGGCAGTGAAGGAAGTTATCTGAAATTAAAGGACAGTAACTTCTTGCAAAGGATGTGCATTGTGGAAGAGTTCAGTGGTCTGAAGCACAGGCCACCAGAAGTTCGTTTGCAGTAGATCGAGGGGGAGGCTATTAATCACTCCAAAATACAGAGATGTGAAAGATTGAAGCAGACCTGACCTGTGGTGGCTGTGGGAGGAGGGCTGCAGTCCCACCACCGCTGTCTCTGCCTCCCCAGGCTGGGCAAACCCTACATATGTATGTGGAACATGTAGGAAAGTGTCATGTTGCTTAAATGCAGGTTACTTGAAAGCAGTTTGGAATGAAAATCTGAGGTTCAGTAGGAGCTGAAGGGGAAAAGCAGCCTGAGAACTGCTCCAGAACCTTTGCTTGGGTAGCCTTGTTGTTGCCAACTTAACTATGTTTTGACCTGAAAAAGTAATTTGTATCTGTCTTCAACATCCTGAGGGGTCATCGGTACGTTTAGAAATGGCAGGTTTTGGTGCTGTGTGATGGAAGAAGTGCAAATGAATTGGGTCAGCGTGGTGGGTCAGCTCCTGGGTGATCCAGGTGTGCAGAACACATGTTTAGAGGGATTCCCCCATCTGGATGGGTGAAGATTCCTGTGGAGCTTATGATGGTGGATGATAAACATACACTGCCAAGAAAAAGAAACACATTCCAATACTTAAGATTTCTGGCCTTTGTAAGTCAGATCCTTTGGGATTTGTCTACATGAATCTCTTATTTTTGCAAAAGGGGTTTATTTTTTAAGTGAATCTCCCAGTTGTCACCACTTGCTCTACATTGATTTACATCTTCTGTTGCGCTACCCTTGTTTCTTCTAAACTGAATTGGAAGATGTGCTCCAGGATCACAGTGCACTCCAGCTGCTGTTCAGTCCACAGGACAAGGCTAAGTAATACAAGGTACCTATCCCCCATAGAAAAAAAAAAAAAGTTTAAAAATCTCACGCTGGAGAAGTAGTGTCCTGAGACTGGTTGAAACTGGTTGTTTCATTCTCCAGGTCTGCTCTTCCTGTGCTGCACCATGTGCTGTTTCCAAGGTAGCTTTTGATGATGATGATTATTTTTAAATTTAAATCCAAATGAAGGTCATGCTAAAGAAATGGATAAGAAATTTGGGCTTCTTATAATAAAACAAAAGGATTTCCTTTGAACGTAAGTTTTCACATATTTTTAGTGTAATAATTTTTCCCATGTGGAATCAGTTTCATACGTTCAGTGTATGTAAAATTTCATCATAGAAAAGTAATCTGAGAAATACGCCTTTTCTGTTTGTTCTGGGCATCTTTTGTTCATTTATGTTGTTTCTTTTTCTGTCTGCACTCTCAATTCTATATGTTTGCAGTGCCTAACCAAATTTTAAATGCACTATGGGTGCCTTTCTGCATCTTGTGATAAAGAATCATGGTCTCCACGTTCCTCTGGCGTTACTTAACTCACCCTCATCTTGTTTTCTCTTCCAGCTTCTGCTCTCTGCAGATCAGTAGACACCCTTTAAAATGGTTGTTCTTTCTCAAAATTGTATGATCCTTATTAAAAACAAAAAAAAATTCTACGTATCTTTGTGTATCTTGTGTTTTATGATTGACCTGTCTACTACCAGTGGAGGTCTGCTGAGCTCTTCTTAATTGCTCAGCCATCTTCTCCACATCCCACATGAGCTTTCTCACTTTCCAGTCCATTTTCTCGGATCCTGCTCCCTGTGCTGAGCTCGCCTCCACTTGTGTGAAAATTCCAGCTGGAATATTGAAATGGATTTGATGCATTTGCTGTGAATTCATTCATATCTCATCTCTTGGAAGAACTGGAAATTCTTTCTTCCACATTCTTAAATGTTTCATATATCAATAGCGGTCTTTCTGACAAAGTTTGGATTCGCAAGATCTAAATTTTGGAGACATCCAAAATTTTGGAGACATCCAAAATTTACCGGCATAGGATTAAAAGATTAGCTGGGTGTGCTGAGTGTGGGTGCTTTGTGGTACGGGAGGGGAAGGTTGTGTACAAGGATGGCTGTGATGGTTTTGTTGCGTAATACAGGGAGAGTTCAGTGAATTGATATTTTAGATTAAGATTGTGTTGTTTGGGTGTTGGAATGACCTGAAGTCAGATCAGACATTCTTTTAAAATGTGTATACTGCCTTGAAAAGCAGTAGTTTGCAAGATTTTTGGTTTTGAGGAGCGTAGTAGCATTTCTGTGTCTTGCCTCTCCTTTGTCTGGGCAGGCTGTTTTGCATGTGGCTGGCCCTGTCTGGAGACTTGAAAGGCTGAGGGATTTGGGTCTTTTTTGTCTAGAGAAGAGAAGGCTGAGAGGGGATCTGATCAACGCCTATAAATACTTAAAGGGAGGGTGTCAGGAGGATGGGGCCGGTCTTTTTTCAGTGGTGCCCATGGACAGGACAAGAGGAAACGGGCACAAACTTGAATGTAAGAAGTTCCACCTAAACGTAAGGAGGAAATTCTTTACTTTGAGGGTGGCAGAGCCCTGGAAGAGGCTGCTCAGGGATGTGGTGGAGCCTACTTCTCTGGAGACATTCCAAACCCACCTGGACACATTCATGCGCGACCTGCTCTGGGTAAACCTACTTTGGCAGGGGGGTTGGACTAGATGATCTCCAGAGGTCCCTTCCAACCCCATATCATTCTGGGATTCTGTGGGACATGGCTTTTGTGGAGCCTGGTGAAGGTGGTCAGCTCATAATCGGCACTGGAAAAAGAGCTTCGTGTCTGCAACACCCGCTGAAGGGAAGCTGTAGGGACATGGGGGAGCCCAGCTGAGAAGCTTGAACTCTGCTGTTGGGTAGATCTTGGCCAACTTTCACTATGAACGTGCTGTCTGGGAACTGCAAGAAGTGCACAAATGTGTATGTTAGTTTATGTACCGTTCCCTCCTTTCCAACACGTCCTTTTTTGGGGGAGTCATGGTGCTAAAGTGCAGTGTGTAAGATCTGTAGGTCATAGTGGATGGACTCCAAAGCTGTCGAGAATCAGTGAAACAAGAAATACCGCTATATTTGTACCTGGAAGCATGTGCATTTTCTTCTTTAGCTGCCAAAGCATCTCTCCCCCAGCACTCCTGTGCCCTACTCGTTAGGTGTGCCTCCCCTAATTAGGCTATCTTGCCCATAGCTGGATACCACTTGTTGAGGGTGGGTCATGGTTTAAAACGTGAGCCTTCTGCTAAGAGCTGATACCGGGGAGGCTGGCAGGGCAGGGAGGAGCTGGGCAGATATCTCACATACACTGCGGTGACACTCGCTAAGGGTGACAGCAGGGTGGTGATGATCAAATCCACAAATGAGGTCCGACCTGACACCCTCTATCAGATGTGTTCAGAGCTGGAGAGTAACAAAACTGGCTCCTGACCCATAGAACTGGGGCGAATTACCTTCTGAATTTAGCCTAAACTTAATCTCATGATTTATTTATGTCAAAATTAGGATTGTATAAAGTAAAAGTTACTGCCTTTTTCCCTTTCAGACCCCCTTCAGTTCATGTGTTGGTATTGATTGCCCTGATGGCGGCCAGAAGAACCGCTGCCAGCCACTTGGTTGGGTTTGTAGGGAGGTGGTGTTTTTCTTTTCTTTCTTTTGGCCTTTTGAGTTAGACGAGCTTTTAGGCACACAGACTCCAGGTCTGAGTGGAGGAGGCAGACAGAAAGCTGAGCTCTCAGTAACCGCGTTTCGTTTCGGGAGTGACTGGGAAAGCACTGAGCCCCATCATTTAGGCTGAACAAAACCAGAAATTGGGATTTCAAGGTGGCAACCCTGCCCTTGGAAGATTAACCAGAGAAAGTGTTTCCACAGGCTATTAAGTGCTCAGGCATCAGTGTGGGTGAGTGAGGAGTTACTCTCACTCAGGGGTTCCAGTTGTCCTGGGCCTTTCCCTGCCCTGATTTCCATGCCATGATTCTTTTGGAGGTGGGCTGCCTCCTTGTAGAGGTTCTGCACCGTTTCCTTGTGCAACATGTTCTCAGAAGTGTAGGATATGGGTACGCTGGAGCCTGCCTTCGTGTGGAGCTTTCTGTCATCCAGCTGGTTGGGTTGGGTTGGGTTTGTGCCTTTTGAAAACAAGAGTTTCCAAAGCGGAGCGGTGACGGCACGGCGTGGTGGGGTCTGTGGTTTGGCCTTCACCACTCCTACAGGTTGCATCTCCAGCTGTAGCACAGATTACGGACAATCCAGGTAATCTCAGTGACAGGTAAGAGTTGACTGGACATTTAGAGGCAGCAATTTAGAGGTCAACAAGAGTTGCAATCAGCACTGCTAGTTTTTCAGATTAAAAAAAAAAAAAAAGCATCCTTTCTAGTGGTTGTACCTATTATTTGAGCCTTTCAGATAAAAGGTAACATCAACACAAAGCTAAATCTCGCTACAGCTCAAACTGATGGATAGCAGTTATTTTTAGAGACGGGTAAGTATGATCCTCTTCAGAAAACCCTGTTGCTTTACCTTAATTGATATGGAAAGTATTTAAGGGACCTGAGTTTAGAATCTAGAAGGCCTTGTTGCAGCCCCTTCATGTCATGAGATGTTCTTCTTCTGGAAGACTTCTCTCTCCATAAGGTCTTGTGTTTATAGAAATACTTTTTTTGTTCATAATTTCCTTACCTCATTAAATAGCATTTTAAGGATTGTTTTTAATAGCAGCTGGATGCTTTCCTCATGAAGCTCTGACATGGCTTGGGGCTGCATCCTTTAGCTGCTCTGCCTCAGTGTCCCTGAAAAATGGCTTTTGCCCATTACATTGCAAGTTTTTTTCTGAAGGTGTCTTAATATTTTATTAAGGTATCCTTGCCCATCAGCTAAAAGTTGGCCTATGAATGCAAATGTGAGTTATCTAATATGATGAGATTTGAAGCCTGTGTATGAGGTAATGTATCCAGCTTGTTCTTTGCCCCTGCCACTTGATAGATAAATGGCAAAACTCCTCATCTGACTTTTTTTTTACCCCTATCCTGCCTTGGTTTGCACCCCTGCGCCTCCCCCCACCCCCTCTGGTGGGGGGTGTCAGGGAATATAATAGATGTAATAGTACAGTGGTGGCCTGATTGTGCTAGAGAGCTCTTTGAGCCTTGCCTTTGTAGATAGAACCAACCTGTCATTGTGCTTTAACCAAATGGTGCTCTTTACAGGGCTGGAAATGGCTTGGGGCTTGTCTTGGTCTCTCCAGTGTAGGAAAGACCAGATCACGTTGTGACTCTGGCAGAAGGCGGCCCATCAAACTTGTAGGCTGGGAGTTGCCATCTTTATTCATTCAAGGAAGTAGGACTTTTATCTTGATCGCTGTATTCTGTGATGAGGCGCACGCTAAGTAATAGAGAAATGGATTAATTAACAAATCTCTGGGGCAGGTGGAACAGACCATTCCTGTTGACAGGTATTGCCCATGTGGCAGCCATCCAGAGTCTTCTGCTTTTGTTTTTTCGCTTTATGAGTCAATGGGTAGTGTCAATTTATATAATTAGGTTTAAACTGTGGTTTGATGTTGTTTTGAAGCCTCGTTAACATGCAGTAGATGTCAAATGGTAGGAGTTGCTGATCTGGTCTAAAAATCCCCAGTGCCAGGTGAGTATTGTTAAAATAGGAAATTTCACACTGTCACTTTCTGCTGTAGTCTCTGTGGTGGGTCAGGCAGTGCTCGTTAGCACCCATCTCCTGCGAGACCTCCCAAATTTTTGCAGGCCTTTTGAGAGGTCTTCTATTGGAGTGTTTGTGGTCTTTGGTCACTCCGTTCTTTTGTTCCTGGTTACTGTTAATGTGAGAGAGATGCTGGGAGGGCTGGAGCC
>JAOQGH010000062.1:23635716-23662523 GCA_025769975.1 Gallinago jamesoni | reverse complement strand
CAGGTTGGAGGGGGCTTGGAGCAACCTGGTGTGGTGGGAGGTGTCCCTGCCCAGGGCAGGGGGGTGGAACTCAATGATCTTTAAGCTTCCTTCCAACCCAACCTATTCTATGATTCTATGTTTTCTGTTTTATTTTTTCTCCTCCCCCCTCTCCTTTGGATGTTTGCCACATTTAAGTCCCCATTGGTCTGAGCTTTGTCTCCTTTACAGTTGCAAGCGCAAGTACTTTATTAAAAACATGGAATAGCCTCTGAGCCAAGCCTACAGCCAGGGCTGCCAAGAATCCTGCTCTCTCTGATTAGCATCATCTGGTGTTGCTCCACAGGGGCCAAATCAGGCTTGGCTGACTCTGCTCTATCTGCTGGGAGCTGGGGTGAGAGGAGGTGGCTCTACAGCAGTCCCTCACTGGGATGTGTGTGCTGGTGTGGTAACTGCACCATTACCTTGGACGTGATTGAGTGGGATGCTACAAATACTACACGACCTCAGCACATCCAGCTCCTGCTTTAGGAAGTTTGTCCTCCGTGGGCTGAAGTGGTTTTATTTTCTGTATAAGCATTGGCCCTGTGGTGCTGGGTTTGGACTTCTGCTGCATTCCAACTCATTTTGCCACCTTGCAGAAGTAGAAGCTGTTACGAGAAAGAAAAAGTTGGGCTATTACCAGCTAGGGCTTCTTCATTTCCTAATGCTCCTAGGTAAGCAGGGTTTAGGGACATGTTTTTTCCTTGACGTGTTCTGGGCAGATGTCCAGGCCCTTGAAGTTCTGCCAGGAAGATGCTTTAATACTCTAAGCACACTGTTCCCTGGTCCTATTTCTGGCCTGCAGCTGGTGTTGTGACTGTACCTAGATAGCTGTTCCATGCCAGGACCATGTCTCCCCTATTCCCAAAACCCCAGATCTACACCATAGGTTGTTGTGGGCAGCTGAGCAGCTATTTTTGTAGGCTGGTCACTGAAACAGAAAGATGAGTTGTAACATTAATAATTGGTCTGATTCTGAAGCGTGGTTGAATGAAGAAAACCAAACCTGCCTCCTTGCTGTCACCCACCCAAGCATCTGATGTTTATGCAACTTCTTATGGTTTGGCATAAATGTCATAAAACTGGCATTCAGCTGAGATGCTGTAGCACCCCAGATGCTTTTGGGGGCAACAGGCTTTTTTTTTGACCAGGCATTTATCTTCTAAGGCTGTAGGAGCACAGGGGCTTGCTCAGCCTCCCCTTTGCTAGAGGCGAAGACATGCTCTCACTGCTCCAGGCTGACATGGGCCAGGGACACATCCAGTGGCAGAGCCCAGTGCACTGGAAGATGGTGGAACAGTCAACAGAGTGTGGCTCTACTTCTGCTGTTGTAATGGCTTCTTCCCCATCTTTATTTTTGTCCTGGCCCCGTAGACACCAGTCCCTCCTTGGGACTGCTCTGTCCAGGACATTGTAGATGCAACTCTGAACAGCAACATCCTACTTCTCCCAACACCATATTCGTCTGTTCAGCCTCTGTTTAATGTACCTTCCCCTCCACTGACATCGTGCTCTGATGCTGCCAAAGACCCAGAGCTGGCCAAGCACCAGCAGCACATGGAGATGGCCCAGCCTCCAGCCAGAATGTGGTCCAGCAGCAATTCTGGGCTCCGTAGCTGGCTCCACCCTCAACATCCCATTCCCCAAGCACTGTACAAGCAAAAGTGTGTACATCTGTTTCTGCTGGACTTTGGATTCAATAAATCTTATTAAAATTACTTTGTTTGGTTTATTTCAGCGTGTTGACACAAGTTCTTGTCCCTATGTGGCTAGTGTTTGCACACTCCATGCCCTGGCACGGGCAGCTGTGGGAAGCTGGAATTGCTGTCCAGAAGAGTGGGAAGAGGAATGCCACAGGCAAAATACTGGACAGGAACAGGGAGGAGAGAAAAGTGAGAAGTGTTTCAAAGTACAAAGAGAAGAAAGTTAAATTTGGAAAGATGCAGACACTGCAAAGACTCTAGAGCAGTCACTGGGGGCTGGCCTGAAGAATAAGCCTCAAAAGTCCCACCTTATTTGGGATATAACAGAGACAACCCCACTATTTACAAATCTTTCTTCAGATTCTTTCTGAGGAACTTCTATCTTGTCTTTCTGTGGCCAAATACATACTTCACTGGCATCGCTTACTTCTTGAGATGTTTCAGGTTTTCACCATCACAGGACAGGCCACCACGGAATTTGTTGTGAGCAAGGCCTTGCCCTTCACAGCCGCTTCTGCACCAGGTACCGATTTCCTGGACCACATGGGCTGAGTTGCAGGGGAACGACGTTTGTCCCCTGGAATGGGCATGGGCAGGGGATGGTCCTTGTGTCAATAGTGATGTCCATCTTTCTGCCATCTTTTTAAGCCTGCGAGCAGGAAGGGTCTGAGGAGTCAGGCTGTAACTTACTGGAGCAACCACCATGATCGCAGTGAATGTTGTCTTCCCAGTTCTGCTGTGCGCACTGGTACCTCTGGCACGTTTGAACTGTGATGCCGAAAGTCCTCAGTCTCCATTCTTCTCCACACCCTGTGTGGAGGGAGCCATGGGCCAGCACAGACCTACTGCTCTTGGTACTTTCCATCAGGCCATCCTGCACTGTGTCACCTCTGTTGTGTGACGCCTGATGTTCCATGCTTTCAAAATTGAGCAGCGTGTCCAGGTCCTTGTGCTCCTGGATGTGAGGTAGCCATGATGCCAGTTTTACCCAGTGCCTGCTGGAAGAGGTTCTGTGCACGGTGCTGACACTCTTGAAATGGAAGGTTTAATGCCTTGTTGTCTCTGTAGTGCTAAGAGGTACATGGTGTCCCAGCCCAGTAGCACCACTTCCCAGTTTGCTGTGTAGGGAGGCAGGGCCAGATCTCAGGTATGGACCTTAGGCCCATCACAGGAGCTGCCCAAAAAGTCAAGAGTAGAGCAGGGCCGATGTTGAATGAGCAGGGTGGGACTGAGCAGGGCTGGATGTAGGAGAGCTAGGGGTACTAGTAGCACACTTCATCGAACTCCAGTGCTCACTTAAAGATGAGCATTTATGAGTTGATCCTGTAACCGTGTCCTGAAGTAGCTCAGGCCTTTTCTGCCACGTGGTCTGGCATTGCATCATTCTGGCCCGTTTATCCAGCAGCAGCAGTGGAACTTGCTGTCCATTGTTTTCACTGTGTGTTGGGATCAAGGTATTCTGCCAAGAAGATCAACATATCTACTTTTTTCTTGTGAACAGGCCAAGCAGAACTTCATTTTGGTGCTGGACATACAAAAATGTCCTCCCGGGCCCTACTCATGGGTTCTGTTTTTCTTTCTGCCCATTGCACAGTCTGTCTGTTAATAAATGCCATACATATGGTTGGGGGTTGAAGTGTCCAATTCAAAGGGATGTCATTTTAACCTCTTCTTGTTCACTTTATATTTGAGTGTTCAAGGTACACTTGTCTTCAAAAGGAGCTGTAGTGAAAACAGGAGCTAAAAGAGGCAGGATATTTAGGTTCTGCTTTGACCACCATCACAAGGCAGCTGGCCAGGTCCTTTCTGTCCTTTGCTTGTCTCCTCTCTTTATAATCACCTTGTGCTGTTGAAGAGAGGATTGGGAAGGAATGAGAGAGCTCTGCTAACTGGACTCTCCAACCATACTGTAGCTCACTAGATTTCATAGACCTTATAGAGTAAGGTTCTTCGAGGGTCCATGATCTACTTTTTATAAGAAAAAGGAAAGCACACTGTCCAGTCTTGTTATCCAGATTTCTGAATTTTGTAAGGAATCTGCACTTGGATTTGAGAATTTTTAGTCTTGGTCAGCTGCACGTAGGTGTGAAATGTTCTAGACATCAGCTGTCACCAAGAGACTGAAATGGGATGATATCTAAACCCCACAACCTTGTTGGAATGAGTTACCAATCAGAAGCTGGCCATGCATGGCTACTCCCAGGGTTTTCTGAGAAGCAGCTGCCTGTTCCTCGCTAGCCCAGGCTGGAGGATTGCAAGCCACCGAGGGTGGTGAGGTGGAGAGTGCTGGAGAAGAGCTGTGGGAGCGGGCTGAGGCTGGGGGAGACAGCAGATGGGAACCCGCGCAGAGAGGGCACGGTCACGAGAACGATGATGCATTTTGGAGTGTTTACAATAGCTTCATGGAAATGTCAGTTCAGTGGTAAAGAGGCTAATAAAGGGGAAAATGCTGGGATTAACTCCCAGAGGGCTATGGAACAGCGCAGAGAAGAGCTCCCACCGCTTCCCTTCTCCGTGGGGCATTTGTGTCTCCATTTGCTAAAGCCACACTGTCAGACCAGAAAAGGTTCAGATGATGGTGGCCAGAAATGCATGGAATAGCTGAATAAACCAGGAGTCATCAGTCTGGAAAAGGGACGATTGTCGGGATTTTGTAGAGGTCTATACAATGATGGATGTTCTGGAGAGGCTGAATACGGTTTGCCCAGTGCGAGAACTTACCGACTATCAAATACAAGTAGCAGGAGGTGGGTTTTCACGCAGCTTGCAGTTACGCTGTGAAATGCCTTGTCACGGGACACAGTGTGAATATTTACATGTGTGGGGTCTGGAGAGTAAGTCTTGTGAGGAGTGGCTGAGGGAGCTGGGGGCGTTCAGCCTGGAGAAAAGGAGGCTGAGCAGAGACCTTCTTGTGCTCTATAACTACCTGAAGGGGGGGTGTAGAGAGGTGGGGGTCAATCTCGTCTCCCAAGTCACAGGAGGTAGGCCAAAGGGAAATGGCCTCAAGTTGCACCAAGGGAGGTTTAGATTGGATATTAGGGTTATCAAGCATTGGAATAGGCTGCCCAGGGAAGTGGTTGAAGCACCATCCCTGGAGGTGTTCAAAAAGATGGGTTGACATGGTCCTCAGGAATATGTTTTAGTGATTTTTATTTCTTATTTATTTTTTTGTCATAGTTAGGTTGATGGTTGGACTAGATGATCTTTAAGGTCCCTTCCAACCTAGACGATTCTATAATTCTATGATTCTATGTGCTTAAAGGAGGATTGGACGATGGAAAAATGGAAAGGAAAGAAAATCCTTTGAGGAACACAATCTCCATCTGGCTCGGTATGTCTGTGCTGCAGGTGGTTGCAAAGTGGTGTCATTATTCCATAAGAGCAATATATATCCGCATCCCACACTTACACCATCTCATAAGCATCCGCTTCTTGAACAGGACACTTATCTGGGTTGACCCCACATCCTGTATGGCCATTCTTTTTAAGACCATGCAGATAATAACATCTTGTCTCTGCCTTCTGGGTCCCACCAGAAGTTGAAATACTTGAGTACAAGTGGTACGGAGGTTAAACTGCCCAGAGAATTTGCAGATGTAAGTGTGGGGAAGGAAATCTGATTCAGCCCTTATCAAAACAGGGTTAGATTTTGGAAAGGAAGGGGCTGTTGAGTGACCGGAGTAATGTCGGAGTCAGAGGAAAGGTTGTAACATCGTAGACACGTTACTAGGTGGCGATAGTAAACTGCTAATGATGCAGAAAAAGCCCCAAGTTTTCAGCAAGTGGTTTTGTATTTGGAGAGAAGTTGGAGGATGTTTTTGCAAAATCCGTGCGATAAGTTACTCCCCGCTCTGCTGCTAATCCCAGATAACGCCAAGCACATCTGATAGGGATGCGCTGTTTAAATCAATAGGCCCAGATAACTTTGACCTAGAAGTATTAGAAGCGTTGATTGTTATTTTTAATTTAGATTACTAGGAAATTTCAGAAGACTGGCTGAAGTTGGCCAGTGCTGGAATGACCTGTGTGCCTTTGCCCTCCTGTTTATTCTGGGCAGAATTTTAGAAATACTGATATGTTATTTGATTAATAAATAACTAAAGGTTAGGCTTTATGTTTATGGTGAAACATAAACCGAGCTTATGTTTATGGTGAGTACAGTAAGTTCTCTCAAACAAATTTGGTGTGTTTTTTTAAGATGGTGATTTGATAAGGCTGACAGTCAAAACCTAAAACACTTAGTGTTGTGCCAGGTCCAGAGTCCGCACTGCACAACATTCGAGTTGAAAAAGTTAACTCAGTGTATGATTAGCAAAGTGCTGGAAGAGTGAGATTTCCTTAACTGATGGTTTTAGTGGTTGTCTGTGAAGAATATGATTCAAATCAAGCGTTTCCCAGGCACCCTTGCAGTACATACTAAATTTGACACTGTCCTCGAAGCCGTTATGCAGTCACTTCTAACTGGAGTTCATCTCATCAATGAGTTTGTCACCACTTTTGGTGGCACAGCAAGTACCGATGCTGTGAAACACAGGAGCAGGAAGAGGTTTTTTCAGTAGGATGATTATCTGTAGGTAATGATGCCTTTTGGTTTTTTATCTTGTACTACAGAATCTGAAGAATACGCATTGGCACAAGTAGTTTGTAAAATTATCACAGAGTCACATGGGGTTGGAAGGGACCTCTGGAGATCATCTAGTCCACCCCCCTGCCAAAGTAGGTCCACCCAGAGCAGATTGCACAGGAACCCATCCAGGCAGATTTTCAATGTCTTCAGAGACTCCACCACCTATTCCAAGGCTCTGCCACCCTCAGAGGAAAGAAGTTCCTCCTCATGTTTAGATGGAACTTCTTACATTCAAGTTTGGGCCCATTTCCTCTTGTCCTGTCCATGGGCACCACTGAAAAAAGATCGTCCCCATCCTCCTGACACCCACCCTTTAAATATTTATAGGTGTTGATCAGATCCCCCTTCAGTCTTCTCTTCTCAAGACTAAAAAGACCCAAACCTCTCAGCCTTTTCTCATGGTTGAGCACACTGCTGCATTTCTCACGATAGCCCTACATGGTCCATCTGACTACTTCGATGAAACTGATGACAAGTTCTTATTAAGTGCTTGTAACGCCAGGAATGTTGTGTGTGCAGAAGAGCTATGTGGATTGGAAGAGCTTGTATGTGGATTGTTTTGTTAAATACCTTAGGAGATAAATTGATTAGAGTTATCATCTGAAGTTACCAACAGCTTCATCAGAGAAGTTCTGAACATGTGTAACTGGTCTGTGTTTGGGGACAATGAAATAATAGATCAGCAATGGCAGCCTTTCATGGGCCAGCAGCAGAGAAAACAAAAGGGATAGTGGAAAGGAGCCAGAGTCTTAAAAACTCAGTATTTCAATGATATTTATACTGGATGGTGTCTGAGCAGTTGAAGTTTGACAACAGACTCCGGAACCCCTATCACTTCCTCCCGTGTTTCTGGCAGCCCAGTTTGGCATGGTTTTTGAGCCTGCCGAGGGTGCTGGCAGTGCTGCTGCCCCAGTCTCTCCTGGGGATAGGAAACTGGGTGGGCGCTACTGTCAGCAGCGTGTTGGGAGCTGCTCCGAGGGGAGATGGACTCGAGTCTTGGGACATCTCAGTCTGTTCCTGGGAGTGTCTGGGACTGACAGAGGAAATTATTCACTGTTTCTAGACTGGGATTTGCAAGGAGTCCTTCATGCCTCTCACTCCTAAACTTTGCCCTGAGGTCCAAAAATCCCCGACTGTGGCATGTTTTGCTCTTGCTCCATTTCCGGACTGTCCCCTTGGCATTCATCTAGTTGTGGTGCAACAAACAGAGGGCCTTGGAGCACATCAAATGTCTCATGCTTTTCTGAGAAACCCTGAGCATGTGGGTCCCGCTGAGGATAAGATACCTGAGTGCTTGTAGCTGAGCAGCATTTGCTGGGATTAAATTTCTTGTGCTCTCGTGCTGTTGTTGGTTTTGTAGGAAAATGGTGGCTTGCAGGAGTGCTCTGGCCCACCTTCACCAGGCTCCTCTTTGCAGTGTGCTTGGTCTTTTTTTTTACCTTACTGCAGAATGGGCACTTTCTGCTTTTTAACTCCTCTCCTCTCATGGTCACTGTGTTTCTTCTGCAGTCCTTTTGCCAAAAGCGTTGCTTTGCATTGAGCAGATGCTGCACTACCCTCAGGGTGTACAAGGTCAGTAGATGGTCAAAGCACCTTCTTTTGCTTCCACTTCAATTGGCCTGGTCTGCCCTTTAAAAAAAAAAAAAAAGGTGGTTGTTAGTGATGTTGTGTCTGTCTCATGCTTTTTGATGGAAGTGCATCTCTCTGTGAGGTGTGGTTTTGATGGTGTAATTCATAGGAAGGCTCCAAAGAGCTGGAGAAGATCCTGATTCTTCTTGAAGTCGTAGAATAAGACAGACTGCACCATGCGTTCTATAAACTCACTGAGGACATTCCCCATGACTCCCTCCCTGCCGAGGCTGGGCTCCTAAAGAGAGTCAAGGATAAGCCATCTTGAGCAGTAGTGGCAAGTGAATTCGGCAGGGCTGGGTCAGTAGATTTGGGTGGCGTTTGCTGAATGACTCTGTGGCCACAACCACAGGAGCACTGTCCTCTTCTGCAAGAGTCCTGGAAAGAGCAGCTTGGTGCGTTGCTTGAGATACGCTTTGACTTTTAAAGGATGGATTAATCTCTCTGGTTACTGGTTATCTGGCATTTCTACATGTAAGGAATCCACAAAAGAATTTACAGCAGAATTGGGATAGAACAGGACGAAATCAGGAATTTAGAATTCCCGTGAGATGCAGAGAAGAGCAGGTGGGCAGAGCGCAGTCCCGGAGCCCAGCACAGTGTTGCTGGCAGAAGGAATAAAAGATACTCATGTTAGAATTGACCACTTGGAAAATTACCTATTGACATTTAAAGGTTGTGTTTTAAGCTGTCCATACAATGGGAAATGTTGTTGCCTGAGGGGAACACAGAAATCCTTATAAACTGTTGGAAGGGGAATGTGCCCCGGTCCGCCTGCGAGCAGCACTTCTGGACAGAGCTGCAATTGGACAAGAGTTATTTTATTAAACAGTTTTTTGCCCGAAGATTGCTTTAGTGGGAAACACAAATGTTTTACAAAGCGGAGGTTGTTTCACTGCAGGCAAGATAAAACAGAAACAAAGATTTAATTTAAAAAAAAAAAATAAAAAAAATCATTGTCTTTGTCAGCATGACGTTTGGCAATCTATTCTTATTATTTCTAATATGGGACAAATGAAGTTGAAACCCAAGTGATGAGTTATGGTTGACGATCATTAATTTCTTTTCAGTTACTGGTACATGAGAATTAATTAATAGGATGGATGAGAAGCTGAAATCAAAATTTCAAATCTCCTGCCAGAAAGTTGTGTTGTGGGAGCTGTAGTTGCCATGTTATTCTGCGTATTATAACTGGCTTCATTGCTGACCTCTTCTCTTCTCTTGTCTTCTGCAGGGTGGGATAAACATTCGTACGGGTACCACGGTGACGATGGGCACTCCTTCTGTTCTTCTGGGACAGGACAGCCCTATGGCCCGACCTTCACCACTGGGGATGTGATTGGCTGCTGTGTTAACCTTATCAACAATACCTGCTTTTACACAAAAAATGGCCACAGTTTAGGTAAGTAAAGAAAGGTTTTTCTCAGGAGGGGGATGCTCCTATCCTGTCCTCACTGCTGCTGTTTAATGCTTTGCATGGGTTGTAACTCCTGTCTCAGATCTTTGGGTAAAATTTAAGAACCGGGAGAGAAAAAGATCACTAAGCAGCAGTCAGGAGATGTAAATTGGCTCCAAGACAGAAATATTTCCAGCACGTACCATGGTTTCTGTGCTGCTCCATTCATGTAGGTAGGTTGGGATTCTGCTCCTTTCCTCTGCTGCTGCACAGCCGGGGGGAGGTGGGATAAGATGGCTAATGGCTGGGTGGGGAAATAAAGACATGGGAAGTTTAGTTAGTGTATTAGTCAACTGACCGGAAACACCCCTGTATCAGGGTCTTTTTACTTTTTAAAGGAACTTGTCCGTCTGTAAGCCTTGACATGTTGGTCCGAGCATTCCCAAAGTCAGACATCAATTCAGCATAAGAAGTCTTCAACTTAAGTACTGACTTCTAATTTTGTTTGTTCCACATTTGTTTCAATAGTTCCCCTAAAGTTAAGGACTTCAAAATTTTGCCCAAAGTAATATCTTGCAGATGTTTTTCAGGAATCCATTGTATCCGATTTGTCTAAGATAGAAACTTGTAGCCATTTCCACTTAGAATCTCCGTCCCTTGGATGACATTTGTTTTGTCACATAAGACATGCTGTAAGTTTCGATAAGTTAATCTCACTTTTTGTGCTGGAATTTGTTTGGTTTGGCAGGGACAAGCACTCTTTTCCTTTGCTTCTCCTTGCTGTGTCAATTCTCCTGTGGTGAATTCAAGATGAAGTAGCTGGTAGAAAAATACCCCACTGAAAATACCTACCAGAACAAAAGCTGTTTGGGGTTACTGCTGGGCTGAAGGAAGGAGTGGGATTGGAGTGCAGAGTGTGTCTGGATAGTTCATAATTTCTTGATAAGCTCTTGGGAAAAGTACGGGGCTCCCCAGTATTAGAAAGATGGACTTCTGGAGAGAGTCCAGCAAAGGGCTGGCAAGATGACAACAGGACTGGAGCATCTGTCCTGTGAGGACAGGCTGAGAGAGCTGGGGCTGTTCAGCCTGGAGAAGAGAGGGCTCATGTGGGGATCTCAGCATTATGTATGAATACCTGAAGGGAGGGTACAAAGAAGATGGAGCCAGGCTCTTCTCAGTGGTGCCCAGTCCCAGGACCAGAGGCCATGGGCACAAACTGACACACAGGAGGTTCTTTCTGAACATCAGGAGACACTTGCACTGTGAGAATGACCAGGCACTGGGTCAGGTTGCCCAGAGAGGCTGTGGAGTTTCCATCCGTGGAGGTATTCAGAAGTCATCTGGACACAGTTGTGGGCAGGCAGCTCTGGGTGGTCCTGCTGGAGCAGGGGGTCGGACCAGATGACCTCCAGCGGTGTCTCCAATCTCAGCCAGGCTGTGGTTCTGTGGAAGCAGCACACTGTGCTATAGGTATGGCAGAGAGCTTTCCCTCCTCAAATCTCAAGAAGGATCCTTCCTCTGAGGCAAATGCAGAAAGGCATGGTGCTTCTTTTGGAAATTTGGTTTCAGTTTTCTTTACTTTCCTACCCACCATTTGTTAATTTGTGAGGGGGTAGTTGCCTAGAAATGAGGCGCATGCTTTCTGAGAAGCAGCTAGTCCTGATGCTTTGCAACATGTCAGGAGGTCTCCAGACCTGAATGGAAAAAAAATTTCTTTGAGCATCCTTTGGGACTTGCTCTTAACATTCTAATTTTATAAATAGAGCCTTGATCCAGTGGGGGAGCTTCTCAGAGTTGAGTGTCTGATCTGGCTTGTTCTTTGAAATCATAACTTTATCAGCCCAACACCGTGACGCTGGAGGACTCCTTGTGAGACTTGGGGCTTACAACCTAGCGAAATCAGTCACTAGTGGAGATACTAAGAGTCATTTGTGGTCCATAAGTATAAGTTAATTGCCCAGATTTCTATTAGCTGGATTATTCTAAATTTAACTCGTAATCGGTGGATGTTGCTCTTGTCACTCCAGCACTGGGAAGACAAATAGAAGTATGAAAGCAACGGCTGATGGTGTGGTGCAGGAGCTGTTGCTCAGGAATGAGATAAACTCACCGTACAACAGTGCTGAAGGTGCTGAAATAGTTAAAACAATCTCAGAAAATCTCTCCTATTAGTCTCTGTCCTGGATTTGTAGTGTGTGTTTCCACAGAAGTGTAGTGACGTGTGCTGTGCCCCTCTGGCTGTTTCCCGTTGTTTGAGTAGGTGGTTTTCCAGCTGCACCATTTTTCAGCCTGACAGTGCTATTACTTTTTGACACAACAAAAGTGTGATGGTTAGGTGGAGGCCAGGTCTTCTATTTAATGAATACAAAATTTAATTTTGTACAATTTTTGTACAATGAATACAAATTTAATTTATTTTTAGTGACCAGGAATCTGCAGAGTAGAAGGTGTGTCAGTTGAAAAGTTGTCCCGTACTCTGTCCTCCGTTTTGGTCCCAGGGCCATGTTGTTCCTGGATGTCTGGGCATATGAAGCCAAATGAAGAGCACAGTTCCATAACTTCAGTATTGCTTTTAGTTGTGACCATCTTTGGATTCTTTGCCTTGCGTCCTGCTCAGAGGTTTGTTTTGTAGGGCATCTGGAGGTCTTCACAGCAATGAAGTTGCCTGGTCTTCCTTTCTGGGTTTTTAGTGCTCCTTTTACTTCAAAGATGGGGGTTTTGGGTAGAAAGCTTGTGTGTTGAATGATCCTTTGGGGAGTAGCCTACCCGAGCAGTGAACAGTGCCAGTGGGAAGAAACAGGAAAAGAAGGGAATTAAATTATAGTATGTTTAGAGAACAACGGTAGGTTCTGAGCATTGCTGTCTCCTGAGTATCCTCCTCTTGGGCTCTTCAAATGTGTGGTACAGACATGAAGTGCATGAGAAAATGATAGGTTGGAGACTATCTTGAGTGTTCACAGGTGACTCATTCATGCACCAGCTCCTCCTTCAGCTGGAGGAGCTGAAGTGGTTGTACTCGGAGAGACCGCGTGGTTAGAGGAGATAGTGGTGGAAGCACTAGGGAATCGCAGACCATCAGTCATTGCTGGGCTGACTCCTCCCAAAAGCTGCTGGATCATTTTACTGTCTTTTTACAAAAGCAGAATGAAAACCTCAGCTGGGAAGACTCTTGTTAAGGGTCAGTATTGTCTGTTTGTGCCATTGATAAAGAAACACACCATTCAAGAGAAGTGTTTCCCCCTTGAATGTTAAGTAGAACGTGGGTGAGCCCTGTAAGGCAGTAGGTCCCAGTCACCTGGCTTCTCATCATAGCTTCTCATGAGCACTGGGCAGGTAGATATGGTATGTGTGTCTCAGTAGAGGAACCAAGACCAGATGGAGGTAGCAGCAATGCTTTATTTAAAAGTCAGAACACTTTCTGCCCTAGTGGAAGCATCTCCATGAAGTTCTTCAGCATTTCACGACATTTACGCTAATCTGAGAATTTCATTTCTGTGTCAGGTAAACCCAAGATTTACCAGGAAAGGGATGAATGTGCTTTTTCCTGATGTTCCCTGACAGAAAGCCTCTGAAGCTGTATCTCTCTCCTCTTAGGAAATTAGGTCATTATGTAGTCCTGCTGCAGATACAGAAAATATTCATGAGACTAATTATGATGCCATTAGCTTGACAGCAGGGTTTCACAGCCCTGCCTCTGGGCGTTTGAATTTGTCTCACTTTTAGTGGAATTACTGTAGCTTTGTCTTTCCCTAAAGATTATATTATCTATTCACCATCTATGCACCATTTCATCCTCTCCTTTTCATCTGTTAATTAGACACCCCCACTTTGTTTTCCTTGAAATTTCTCCTGTTGCTTAACTCTGATCTTCCATTATCTCCATAATTTTGCATTTAATGAGATCCAACAGGAGCACTGTATAAGAGCTGTTTTCTTGTCTGTCACAAATTCTGGATGTTCTGGTTGGAGCTAAGTCTTGAACTTTGCTTGGAGATGTCATGTGAAAACTGTTTGACATCGTATGTAGTTTTGATTCTCTGTTCTGGAAAATATCTCGAATGTCTTCTGGCTGCTGATGAAATGCTTTTGACAAGTTTTGAGCAGAGTCTTGGCAATAAAAAGCATGATGAGATGTGGCTAGAAGTGTGGTGAGAGTGAATTAGGAGAGAACGAAGGAGAAATGTGGGAAATGTTGGGGCTCCAGCCACTAGGCAGGGGATGTGCTGGGGGAATGTGACCACAACGGGTCTCTGGGATGAGGTGGATGAGTTTACTCAGAGACTGGTGTGGGAGTCTGTCAGATCTCAGGCTTTGACAGCAAGGTAAATGGAGCAGCAGGGCTATAAAAAGAGCATGCAGCCCTCTGAAGTCTTGGCACAGAAGACTTCCTCTAGTCGGAGTTGTAGTGCAGGCACTTGGAAAGACCAAGGTAACCTGTAAAGTGAAATTCTCAACTAGTGTAGAGATTAACAGGAACAGTAGAGGGAATGAAGAAATTTACTTGTTGAAGAGATGCACAGACGTGCATCCCAGCTTTGCCCAGGTTTAACAGGTTTGTCCTCAAACCAAGTTGGCAGAGAGCAAGAGCGTTGGGAGGTTTAAAACAAGACTTTAAAGATGAACCAGATCTAAAATGAATGGAAAATACCAAACTTGGCTGCAGCCTAGTTTTTCTGTAAGAACAATTTAACCCATGTGGCTTATCAAGATAATAACTGTTTCCAGGAGCATGTAGAGCTGTGTGGGTTTAATACTGCTGCTCCTCAGCAACAGGTTGTAGAAGTATTCAAGTATTTCATGAGCTGATGTTTCCTACCCTACTCTTTAAGATCCCCGTCTTGCTGAAGGTGCTGTTGCACATTGGAGTGGATCAGCACTGCCTAGGCATTCTCTGAATTGCGATTGCCGAAACAGAAGCTGGGGGAGTACCCTACGGTATGGGAAATAGAGTGTTGTGGCTGATCACTCCCATGTATGTTGTCTTGTGCAAATTGAATCCTGAAATGTATCGTGGCAGACAGTATGATTGTTGGTGAGGCAGATGGGATGATTGTTGGTGGGTGGATAAAGTTGGGTGAGAAGGTCCACAAGCATGTTGTGTGCATGGAGACGTGGATGAGTGTGTTAGTTGGAAAGGTGGAAGGTGTCGATCATGCTGTCCCTAAGACCAAACCTTGATTTAATGTTTTTGTATCACTGCCTTGATGATCAGGTTAATATCATAGAATGATAGAATTGTCTAGATTGGAAAGGACCTTTAAGATCATCGCGTCCAACCATCAACCTAACACAGCCAAAACCACCACCAAACCATGTCCCATGGACTTACAGGAGACTCAACACACTCACTCTCACTTCCTGACCTCTTGAGCTATCTAGTTCTTATGTCTTTAAATGTATGAGGTTTGTTATTTTAAATAGGACCCAGGCTCTGGGGTGCTGCAGAGAAAAAGCAGTTTCCAATTCAGCTGCCCAGTTAGAGCTGCCATTCCTTCGTTTCTGCTGTTGGATGCAGGTGTGGAGCAGTGCGGATTCAGGATGAACTCTGTAAGCAGACACGTTTGTGCAACAGATCTAATTCTGTATGCTTAAAGCATTTTATTGGTCTTAGTTAGGTAACAGGATGCAAAACATACAAATACCTTAATTTAAAGGCAATGCAATACGTTTGTTTGTAGAATCAAAAGTAATTTTCATTGGGAGGGATCTCTGGAGGTCATGTGTCCTGCCCGGAAAGCAGGACCAACTAGATCATGTTACTCAGAAACTCATCAAGTTTTTACTGTCTCCAAGAATGGAGATCCCTCAGAGGGCTTTTCTGGTCCCCTAATTCAGTGTTTGACCACATTAATCCTGAATTTTCCCCACCTAATATCTAATCAGAATTTCCCATGTTGCAAATTGTCTCTGTTGCCTCTTGTCACCACACATCTCTGGGGAGAGTCTATCTCTGTCTTTTTATACCCCTATACCAGCTATAAGTGTCTTCCCTAATATTCCCTAATATTATTCAGACTGAAAATCCCCTTTTCCTTTAATCTTATTGGCCTCTGCTGGAGTCACTCCAGTCTCACTGTCTGTTTTGTATAGGGGAGCCCAAAGGTGGACATCATACTCCAAGTTTAGACTCCCAAGTGTTGAAGAGAAGGGAGAAATCCCTTCCTTTAACCTACACTCCTACTGTTTTTAGCCCAGGATGTGGTTGACCTGCTTCACTGCAAGGACCCACTGCTGACTCCTGGTCACCTGATTGCCCAGCAGGACACCTGCATATGTGCTTTCTCTCCAATCAGCTCCAGCCTGTCCTGTTTTCTGGGAATATTACGACGTCGTGGAAGGGCTCTTCAGGTGCTTTTGTTGAGCTTTGTGAGATTTGTGCTGGACCATTTCTCCAGCCTGTTGATGTCCTTCTGAATAGCAGTACGCCCTCCAGTGTATTGTCCTCTCTCCCATTTGTGAGCCTGCTGGGAGTGCACACCCTCCATCGTCCAGGTCATTAGTAAGGACATTGGCCATCCCATCGATCCCTTAGGGACAGCACTTGGACTTTGAGCTTGCTGATCACAACCCTTCCATCCTGACAGCCCAGCCAATTTTCCACCCACCTTGTAGTCCACTCAAAAATCATATGCTGTCCATGTGCCAGATGCAGCTCCACGTGTTGTCATGGGAAAGCTGGGCCACCTCTGGCTCTGAGCATCCCTCGGCGGCAGAGGAGGACTCCAGTGGACTACAGACTCAAGGACCTTGGCCTCGTTGTAGTGTAAGGGTAGAAACAAGCTTTCATCCAGCTGAGCAAAACAAGTGCAAAGTGGCAAACGGGTTTGAGTGAGGAATAATAGTCTTTGGGTAACGAGAGGGAATGAAAGGAATGTTTAGTGAACGTTTTTCTCAGCCAGGTGTTCAGCATTACTTGTATGCACGAGTTCTGGTTGGATTGTAGAGAAGGTACTCGGCAGACAAGGTCCAAACTGCTGTGACGTTAATTAAACTGTATTGGCTATGTGCCAGGGTGTTAATTAAACCTTATTGGCTGCTCACAGAATCACAGAATTGCCTAGGTTGGAAGGGACCGGTAAGATCATCTAGTCCAACCATCAACCTAAATCGAATCTGAGTTTGAGTTTGGTTTTGGATCTGTACTATTCTGAATGTTGACTCCTCTAATTGGTTTAAATTACCGTTTCAGGCTGATGTGGTAACATCCCATCGCAGCTCTTGGTTAAAATAGCCCTAGCATCAAAACTGGAGAACGAAGTGCTCTCGTGTCTGCACCGGCTGTAGTGTGTGTTGGTGCCAGCCAGGAGGGGCTGCTGCGTGGCTGGGAGGGGGGACATGCACCAGAAATGGGTATACTGGTGTGGGTGGCTACCAGCCTTCTTCTGGCTGGGGACAGAAGGCATTGCTGGGAGCGCACGCTGGGCAAGGCTGCAGCTTCTGGATGAACTCCTGAAATGTTAGCCTAGAAGGTGAATTAAGCTCAGCCTGTCGCTGGCTGATTGTCTCTCCCTGCTCCTGCCTCGCTGATGGATCTGGCCAATGGTGGACGGAGGGTCCCACCACGGGACCTTTCCTTCAGAGTGGTACCTCACACCTCCCTGGGATGCAGAGCTGTGCCCACCTGACCGTAGAGAAGCATTGTCTCCAGCCTTAATTCCATTAGCATCCTCAGCAACTGCTTAAATATCTCTATTCTGACGTGACAAATGTACATAAAAAGGGAAACCATACACTTTTTTTCCCATCTCTCCTATCTGGGACCATGGCAGCGTAGCTGAGGGTGAAGCAGTTCTTTGCCTGGTGGTACAGGAGCTCCTGGCTGCAGCTCCATCCCGTTGCCCAGCTGGTCCCCAGCTGCAGTGCAAAGGTTTGAATGTTCCTTCCTTCCTCTCCAGCTGGTAAGAAGAACTAGTTATAGCCCAAACTGAAGCAATGCTATAGTAAAACTCTGTTTTCTAAAGCCAAAGTGAGTCTTGAATGCAAACTCCGTCATAATAACACAGGGAGAAGCAAAGCAAAGAAGAGCTGCTTTTTATAAAATCACATTTTTGGGAAAGATGTCTGAAACATTAGGCTTTTCCCTGAACCTTTCTGCAGGTGCAAAACCTTGCAGAGGAAGGAAGGTTACTTCTAAAAAATACAGGTGGGGAAATACATGGTCAGAAGTGGGGTTTATTGAAATGCAGTAGCGCTTTGTAGCATGTTAAAGATGTAGCCAAGCAGGGAAAAAAAAATCCTTTGTCTTTTTAATTCTTAATATTTTTCCCCCCACAGGTATAGCCTTTACAGACCTCCCTGTAAGTACACCGATTTTCGATATTTTAACTAAGGATGCAAACAGAAGGGAGGGGGAAGAGTGAAGGGGTGTAACTTTTTCTTTCCTGTTTGATGCCCTGTTAAAAAAAAAAAATATGGTAACACACATTTACTGAACGGTGTGAATGCTCCTTGTTCTGAAACTTCATAATCCTGTGGCTGGGTTCGTGGGCTACTCACCTGCCTCCTCTCATCCCTCGCTGCAAAGTCATGGAGAAATATCTCATGTCTCATCATCAGAGCGCCCCAAAATGCTTACCAAAAAAAAAAAAAAAAAAAGAGCTTTTACCCACGACTTCCACAGTGGGTCACGAACAAAAAAAATGGTTGCTCTTTTTCAGCCCCAAGTGTTCCTGGAGAGAGAGCAGGTGTTTAGGAAAAGAAGATAAAACCAGGTCAGGCATACAGCAGTACATCACTGCATCATTTCTCTCATACACAGAACTTCTAGTCCTCCTGTCTTTATTTTTAATGACCCCACATGAATTCCCTCTGAGGAATTTCTTTGTTTCCATAACTTGTTTAGGCTTCCAAAGCGATCACTTTTCTTGACTGACTTCACAGAGTGTGGAAGGAAACTTGCTTTTCTCTGTTTTACACCTCCCGCCAACAATTTTGGTTTGTTCCTATAATTTTGGGGTTGTGAGAAATAATGACTAGCACTCCCCGTTCACCTTCCTAATGGGATTTATGGCTTTACACATCTCTCTGATACGCCAGCGTCTGCTGGAGAACGTTCCAGTTACCTGATTTGCATTTTCACATCAGTTGTCACTACAGCTTTTTTTTTGTTGGTTCCTAGGCTCTTTGAACTTGGTAACATGGCAGTGTGTTCTGCAACCAGAAACCCTCTTTACGTGGGTTGTTTCATGGTGATTTATCACTTTATTAAAGTAAAACAATATTTTACCTGTCCATGAGTATTAACCTTTTGGAGTGAGGTCTTGTGACAATGTTGCATCCATGGCAAGAAGACACTTCTGTGATACGACCCTTAGTTTTAGATGCTCTTTGCTTTCCCTCTGGAAATAAATGACATTAGGAGTTACGGTTTCATCTTCTAATAAAAGGAGTATCTTCTAATTTTTTCACCCTTTTATATTCTCACTTGGTTAGGGTGCTTCTCAGAAAGAGCTGAGAGCAGTCTTCCTGTTGTGATAGATAGTTAATTACTATTTAGGCTCTCACCAATCAAAAATAGCTATAAAGCACACCAAAACACACATCCCCTTGTTTTCTTGTTTGCAGCTGAAATGTTACCGTAGGATTGCCCAGTTGTTTTCTGTGGAAATCTGTTTCTGGCTTTTACAGCAGCAAGTGATCCATAACACCGTTTTTCTGGGCCAGGAAGGAGAACAGTGTCCTCCTACCATGATAGTAGGCCTCCTACTATTGTGAATTATTCTCCATGAGATAATTTCTCTTTAAAAAGTGGGCGAAGAGAAGCCTGACCGGGTCATTTCCCCCCTCTAACGGTGGATGTGAGCAAAGACAGGAGACTCCTTCCTCCCTGTGGATTTTGGCCTTTCCTCTCAATGGCTCAGCAGTTGTGTTGGAAGCTTCATCCCAAGGATGCCTGCACCCAATTTCTGTCATTCCCATCTTCCTTTTCCAATATCCTTCCCTTGAATTACTGCCTTCTTCCCTCACCAGGAAGACACCGGTGTATTCTGTGCCCTTTTTGCTCCCTCGGTCCATGGCTTCTTGGTCGTTCTTCCAAACAGTTGAAGTTACTGCCCTTTCCGGAAGAAGGGGATGCCAAACCCAAGATAACTTTTGGGTTAAATGTAATGACTATTGGCAGACATGGTAGAAATCTTGACGTAGAAGGGAATTTGAAATTGATATAATTTGCAAGTGCTGTTTTTCATTTATTGTAGCATTGTGGTCTAGGCTTGAACACAATGTCCATTCCTCAGAAGGTGAAGAAGAGAAAACATCCATTGTATGGAAGATACAGAATGTAATGTGTGTTCTTTGGCTTCTAAAGCTGCGGTCTGACGATCTAACTGCAAACGGGAACAGAAACAGCAGTCTTACCTGAGTGACCCCTGAGGTTCTCTGGGTTGAGCAGCTTGACTTGCCTTTTTTGTTAGTGCGTTTCACACCTGATCACTGAAATCCTCCCAGGAGGGGCTGGCAATTGAAAGCCTTTTTCTTGGCTTCCGTGGTGTTGAGGCTGACTGGTGGGACATGTCAGCGAGAAGCTTGGACAGTAAGCCCCCCGTGTCTTTTGCACCTTAAAGCTTAAATAACTTCTAGGGTTGGTGTTTCAGTGAGATTACAGCAGGAATTAATAACACCTTCAGTGTGTTACCCGTGTAGAAACTGTTTCCTTGAAGTGCGTACTGCCAAATTCTCCTTTCCGAAGCAAATGAAGACAGTACTTTGCAATATTTGCAATATTAGGAAGTTGAAAGGGATACTTTCAGTCAAAAACCACGTTTTATTATCCTAATTGTCACACACAGTGAAGCATATTTGCTTCAGCTTCTTTCAGTTCCCTCTAAAGAGTATTTGTGTTTGTACAAATATACATGAGGGAAAAAACTGCATTTTGGCTTAGCACAGGTTGAAGTTTATACAAAAAATAGCTGCTTATATCCCACAGAGGGAGTTTTCCCCTTTTCCACCAATTTAAGTTAATGTGTAGGCCTAGCTCTCTTACTTACAGAAGCCCTGCTGAGGTTTATCCCTCCTGGTGGTTTGCTGAAATAGGAAATGTTAAAAAAGCAGAATGTGGAAGAGCCCAGGGTCAGATTGCATGGGGACAAAGGGACAAGGAGGTTAAAAAACAAGTCAAGATGAATGAGGGGGTTGAGAGCAACTGGCCACCAACATCAGAGGGAAGAGGTGCTCCAAAAGTCACTGGGAAAGCATGCCTGAAGAACTTGGCAGGAGAAGCATCTGCCCGGTCAGTGGGCTCTGAGATGATGTCTCCCTGCGTCTGGCAGGGTGGTGGAGCTACATGTAGTTCCCAACAGTTGCTTAAGAGAGAGGACACATCCCACAGGGGAAAAATGGCATTTTGACTTGGAGATGGTTTGAGAGAAGTTGGGGGTATGCAGCTTCCCTTCAAATATGAATATACCCCAAAGTGTCTGAAAAATACATTATACATTATAACTTGGGGTTTTTTACTTCTAACTTCCAAGTATTTTGGGTGTCCTACTCCTGGCTTTGGAAGCCCTTGGGTACTTAATACTAAAGAATTAAGTTAATAAAAAAATCAGATCTGTGAAAAAGATCTGATCCATCATTAGAGATACTTCCTTATGAGCTGGGTTTGAAAGAATGGAGAGCCTGACTTCAAATATGGGATTTTCCCATGGAAGCTCCTCCTTTCTCAGGCCATATTTTCTTTGCACACCTTTCTAGCCCAGAAACTTCCTTGGTGTGAGAATGGGAGAAGAAGAGGCACACTGAGTCAGCAATGGTGCAATCATCCTGATTTCTCATGTCGATTCCTAGCCTGTATTTATAGATTATTTTTTTTTCCTTTGGTATTTGAGATTCGATAATTTCAAAGGTATAGAAGGCTGGTCAGGACCTTATCCAGTTGAGTTCTGGAAATCACTGACAACAGAGATGCTGCAGTCTCTCTGGGAACCTATTCCAGTCTTTAATCATACTCACAAGGAAGAATTTCTTCCTTATGTCCCATCAGAATTCCCCTGGCTGCAGCTTGTGCCCCTTGTCCTTTCACTGAACTCCCTGGAGAAGAATTTGTCTCAATCTTTTTTATCACCTGTCTTTTGGGAGCGGGAGACCTGCAGTTAGATTTTTCCTTTTTTGCCTTCTCTGAGCCGATTCCCTCAGCCTCTCCTTGTTTGCCCGGCGTTCCAGCCCTCTGGCCATCTTAGCAGAACTCTACAGGACTCCCTTTGGGAATGTCTTTCTTGTCCCGGGGCTGTGGATGTGGAGATGGAAATCCCAATCTGGTACTGCATCCATAGCCATGCCAAGTGCCAGCAGAGAGGAGTAATCACTTCCCATGACTCACTGGCTCCATTTTTGCCAACATGATTAGGATTCTGCTGAGTTCTGCCTCGTAACAATCTTAACACCTTTACTAAAAAATAAAACACACAGTTAACTAGGTCTGAAGGGGAGATCAAGGACATTACCAATGTCTCAGGTCTCTGCAATATTGAAGAATTGGTTGAATAAATTTTTCATGTAATTGTAGGAAAGCCCATGCCCCTTGCTATAGAGGAGAAGAGAACCATCCTGGCTTTCTTTAGGATGACCATCTAACCACCAGTAGTACTTCTTGCTGGTTTGAGAGAGGTCTGCTCCTTCACTGATCTAACATCTGACATGGGTTCAACCATGAGCGAGACATCGCACCAAGCACCTTCCAGACTTCACTACGTGCGTCACAGAATTGTCTAGGTCAGCAGGGACCTTTCAGATCGAGTCCAACCATCAACCTCACACTAACAAAACCCACCCATCGTGTGCCTTGCCCAATGTCTGGATTTTGGCTGTGGCAGTCTCCAATGGGAAAGTGAAAAAACCCAACACCAAGCAGTTCATGAGAGAGATTTCCCCCTAAAGCCCACAGGCCATCAGCAGGTGCCCTGAAGCAGAGGATTTACTGAAGTCTGTGTTGCAAACGGAAAAGTAATTTGTGCTGCAGAAAAGTGACATGACAGGAAATGGAGCATTCTCTTGAAAAATGTGATCCAGAGTGATGAGAACCAGGCACCCCCTTACCTTTTCCAGTGCCTTTTCTCTTTTCCCCACATTTCAGTGGGCTCAGGGATTCAGTTCATATCCATAACTTATTCTTAAAATAGCCTGAACTTCTAGATAGACTTTGACCACCTATTTTCAATTACATCGTTTTTGGAAACTGATTTATTGGCTGAATTTTAGAGGTATTTTCATGGTGGTAGCCTTTTTCCCCCCCCTCTGTGTTCTGGTGACAGGTCAAAGCTTCCATTTGGATCCATATGCTTGTTCTTAAAATGCAATTTGTCTGTCACCAATGGAATTTCTTGTATGGATGGCTTGCTGTCTTGGGATCATCAAAGATCTAACTTCAGAGGTGCACTTCCATCTGTTCCCTTTTCATCAGAGATGTAAAATATTCAGAAAGCAGCTTCCAAGGAATAAGACAATTCAATTGAAACAGCGGAGAGCACATAGATCTGTTGATTGAGATGATGCCCTTTTCATTGTATTGTTGTTGTTGTTGTTGTTGTTGTTGTTGTTGTTATTATTATTATTATTATTATTATTTGCTGGCTCTTGAACTCTGGTAGAAATTGCAGAAAACTAAGCCAGAAAGTGGACGCGCCATAGAGAGCAGCCATGTCATTAATCCCAGGCTGCTGGGGACTGAACTCCTTGTTCTGGTTTTGTACTTTTTAATAACTGCACAATATTCATGGGGTACTTTGAGATGTACCTAAAGGGCTGTTGCCCCTTCCTATTCCATTGCATTTTCCAGTGTAAAGAGCAGCTCCTTTGCCTCACCGAACCACGTAACTGGAACCACAGAAAGCAAGCTGGGTTTAATACGGGTTTCTTTTTCTTCCTTCCCAGTCAAATCTCTACCCGACAGTGGGTCTCCAGACGCCAGGAGAGATCGTGGATGCCAACTTTGGGCAGCAGCCCTTCGTGTTCGACATCGAGGACTACATGAGGGAATGGCGAGCAAAGATCCAGAGCACCATCAAGCGGTTTCCCATAGGAGACAGACTAGGCGAGTGGCAAGCCATGCTGCAGAAGTAAGTCCCTGTTCTGTTCAGCTCCTTTCGGTCTGTTAGGATTGATATACTTTTTATTTTAATGCTAATTTATGCTTTCTGATGGCAAAAATTGCCAGTGAGTGCATTTTGCTCAATTTGTTTTACCCTCTGTTTTGTTGTTTAATAGTCTTTCCTATGTAGATTGCTGCTGTTTCAAATGTAAAAGATATGGGAGAAGTTTTCAGCCAAAGACTGCATGAAAGCTTGTAGGAATGGAAGAACATACACTTTGAGGTGATGCACTGGGGGAAGGGGAGTGGAGAGGACACCATAAAAACTCTAACGTAGGAGCAAAGCCAGTATGTAAGTCAGCTGAATTCAGAAATGAAAGAGCAAGAAATAGCCTAAACCAAAGGCTTCCAAACCCAACCTAACTGAAAGCACGATTATGGCACTCTATAAAGTTATGATTATTGAATGCATTTCCTATTGCAAAAAGGATTGAGTGGAACTTGATGAGAACAGTTGACAAGAGTTGTCAGAGGTCAGGAGTATCTTCTGCCTGAAGAAAGACAGAGCTGACTAAGGCTCCACAGCTTGGAAACAGGTAACCGAGGGAGGTGGACGGTAGTTGTCTGTCAGTCATTGACACCATGAAGAGCATGCCCAGAAAGCGATTATTCATGGTTTCTCAAAACACAAGAATTTGAGAAAGAGCACTTTCTGGCTTAAAAAAAATATGTTTTTTTTTCCCCTGACTATATGAAACTGTGGGACCTGCTGCTGCTGCTGCAAGAAGTTGTTGTGGTTTAAGTGGATTTTAAAAGATACATGTTTAACTATTCACAGTAATTCATGGAGGCTAATTCCATAGTTCTGTTTTAAACCCCCAAGTCTATGGCTGTTGCTTCTATCTCTGATTGATTGCAAATATCTCTGTGTTTCACCCTTTTATTATACTCTTTCTTTGAACACCTGATACTGGTCACTGTCATCCAGGAGACTCAGATGGAGTGATGGTTGCACCCATGTGATTGTTGTTGTTTTCTGCTGGTCTTGTGTTTAGTTATTTGCAGATAACTCAGGGCAACCAGCAAAGCTTTTGTCAAGCAACTGACAGAAGCTATTGGAAATAATAATAACATCTTTCTTCAAGAAAATAAGGAGCAGGAGCCTGCCAGGGAGTCTGTAGGACTTATAGAGAATGAAGTATAAAAAGAGACTATATCCAATTGAATTCTTGGGTTCTATGTGCAGAAATCAGGTAGGTTGTCATGCTGGGACCCTTCTTTGTGAGGGACTTGTCAGAGGCTGTGCCTGGAATTGAAGTTTCTGTCACAGAAGCACTGGAAGAAATAAGTCAGGGGAAGTGGAGAAAATCCGATAATTACCCAGATTCCTAATGGGACTCAAGGAGAAAACATATGAGGTTGTGGCTGTGGAACAAAGTTTCTCTCCAAAGAAAAGAGAAGGGGAGGATGGTGTGTATGGTGCCATGTTTCATGAAGGGTTTCAGAAGAGAGTCAGGCAGAGATGGGCTGAGAGAACCTTGATGTCTGGCTTGGACAAATCCGTGGAAGCACTGCTAAAGGGTAGATGCACTGGACACATGGAGAAATAGGACATGAGCTTTGCAAAGAGGAGCCACAGACGTGTGGGTGTGGTTCTTGGGCTGCTGTCTTTGTCTTGGAAATCAGAAAGGCTTTTGAGAAGTTCCCTTGCTGCAGAGGGCACATGGCCAGTGTGGATTATGAGTTGTTTAAAAGAGAAGAGAGGGAAGGAGTGGGAAAGGGTTTGTCATTTTGAGAGGAGGAGTCTGTAGAGAGACTTGGTTGCACGCTGGTAGTGTCTGTGATGTTGAGGCTGTTCAGAAATGACTGCGAAGAAGGGACCCTCCAGGAAGGAATGAGGTCTTTGGGTTATGATGAATCATTGCACAGAAATGTCAGCTCATTTATTTGCCAGCATGCAGGAAAAAAAAATATAAAAATTCTAGGACTTGTTGGGGGGAAACAGAGGAGAAAAATGATTCTGTCACTGTGTGAATATGTGGGGCACCCTTAATGTGAATACTGTGTGATGTTCCCTCTCTCCAAGAGTATGTGGCAGAAGTGAGAAAAGCGTGGACAAAAAAACAAGGCAGGATGTGCAAAGGTATGGGGTGAGTGTAAGTCAAGGAACAAACATACAGACCCACAGCGTTGAAGGAAACGATTGTGAGGGGCAAGGCAGAAGCGTGGTAAAAATACCGTGAATAGCCTTGAGAAGGTGATGAAGAAACAATTGTACTGTGAGAATTAAAGGGAAAGCTGCCCAGTGGAAAAGGACCTGGGCGTGTTGGGTCAACAGCCAGCTGAACATGAGCCAGCAGCGTGCCCAGGTGGCCAAGGTGGCCACCAGCATCCTGGCCTGTGTCAGGAACAGCGTGGCCAGCAGGTCCCCCTGTGCTGGGCACTGGTGGGGCCCCACCTCGAGTGCTGGGTCCAGTTTTGGGCCCCTCACAACAGGAAAGACCTTGAGGTGCTGGAGTGGGTCCAGAGAAGGGCAACGGAGGTGGTGAGGGGTCTGGAGCACAAGTCTTGTGAGGAGCAACTGAGGGAGCTGGGGGTGTTCAGCCTGGAGAAAAGGAGGCTGAGGGGAGACCTTCTCGCTCTCCAGCTCCCTGAAAGGAGGGGGTAGCCAGAGGGGGTGTGAGTCTCTTTTCCCAAGGAACAGGCGATGCGACAAGAGGAAACGGCCTCAAGTTGCACCAGGGGAGGTTTAGGATGGATATTAGGAAAATTTTCTTCACCAAAAGTGTTGTCAAACACTGGAACAGGCTGCCCAGGGAAGAGGCAGAGTCGCTGTCGCTGGAGGTATTTGAAAGATGGGCAGACGTGGTGCTGGGGGACATGGGTTAGTCGTAACTTGGCAGTGCTGGGTTAACAGATGGACTTGATGACCTTAGAGGTCTTTTTGCAACCTAAATGATTCTAGGATTCTACAGTTGTAAGTGAAGTTAACCAGGTGGCACATTTAGAAAAAATAAAGGAGGGGTTTTTTCACACTCTCTGCCGTATGAGAGCATGAAAACAGCATGGAATCAAAATGACTGGAGACATTACTCGAAAGAAGAATCTTGGGAGCTACATTGTAGAGAGATGCCACCTCTAGGACAGGAAGTATCTGACCAGTCATTGGAACCTGGAAGGGTTATGGGGAAAAGTATCATTTCATATGTGCCTTGTTCCTAGGGGTTTGCTTCTGCCATTTGGGAGGTACAAGGACTGGGCTAACTGGATCATCATAGAATCATGGGGTGGTTTCTGTTGGAAGAGATCTTAAAGTCCCTCAAGTGCCACCCCCTGCCCTGGGCAGGGACACCTCCCACCACACCAGGTTGCTCCAAGCCCCATCCAGCCTGCCCTTGAACCCCT
>JAOQGH010000062.1:23614425-23635616 GCA_025769975.1 Gallinago jamesoni | reverse complement strand
CAGGGATGGGGCAGCCACAGCTTCTCTGGGCAACCTGGGCCAGGCTCTCACCACCCTCACACCAGAGAAGTTCTTCCTGAGATCTCATCTCAATCTCCCCTCTTCCAGTTTGAAGCTATTACCCCTTGTCTTATGTCAGATCCTATGCTCAGATGCTTGGTGTGATCCAGCATGGATGAGATGTAACAACTGGCACTGACTTTAACATTAATTTTCATTCTGATGTGCAGGAGTGTTTTCTCCGTGGGGTCATTTCACTCTCCACAATGCATCTTGTCAGGCTGTGGGCCGGCTGGCCCACTTTTGGAAAGCAGGATCCATTTTTGGAAAACTTGCTTGGCAGCCAAAGAGAACTAGGAGGTTCATTGATATTTCAATGGAAATACTTAGTTCCTAGTGCTCAAAAAGCAACTTGTTTAGAAAAAAAAGTGTGTGCCCTGCATCTTTTGCATCTTTGACATAAAAGCACCTGCATTGGCTGAGAGCACTGGTCTGTCATGATCAGTTTTATCGATAATTTAATGGTTTTTGCAGCACTAGAGTGCTTTTTCCTTTCTCTGGTAAAACTGACCATTTTTTGCCACCCCATTATTTAACTGTTTATTTAGCCATGTTGGACCTTTTATCATGTGGTAGCACAATTTCTCTGAAAGGCTTTGCTCAAAGACTCTGTGAAATACCTTTGGACAACCAAGTGGCCTGCAAAAGGCCTTTTTTGTTTTCTGCCTGCTTCCAGGCACCCTCCAAAAATGTCCCCAGACTAGAGAGCCAGGACTTCCCTTTACAAAAGCTGTCGATTTGTTTGCAGTAGGACCACTTTATCCCTGTGCTTCTTCCTTGTGTTCTCCAGAATTGTTTCTCTGGACATGTGTGGTAGAGGTATCAGGGTCAGCACTCTGGAGTTCCTTATATCTCTTGTGGACTATTTTTTAAAGAATCAACATCATGTTTCCCATCTTCTTCCTCTCCATAGGCAGGTTTAAATCTGGGCTTGGACCTCATGTTAGTAGTCCAGCTGTTTCAGGTTGGAGCTCCAAGCTCTTGGGCCAATGTTTCCTTGTCCCATGGCTTTGTTAGGATTCCTGGTATCTTATTTAATCTGTGACAATGCAGCTAAGAATGTCCTTCCCTTCAAAGACTCTCCTCCCTGGTGGATCCTGAGAGGGCACAGCCCTCGGGAGGCTGTCCTTGGGAAGGTTTGCTGTTGGGAATCCCTCCCTGGAGAGCAGAGCAAGAATTAGCCTGGCAGGATTCTTCATCTGTGCTGCACTCCTGGGTGAGCTGTCACTGGAGAGGCTGATCTGACCGGGTTTTCAAGTGCTTGAAACCTTGAGAGGGACTCACCTGGATCTTTGTTGTGTGTTGTTGCAGTCTCGTGGGATCTCTAATGTTTTTAGCTCTTGCTGTGAGAGGTCTGAGTAGGAGTCATCTGAGATGAGATCAGCTGGTGTGGTTAATTATGGGAGGAGGAACGGTGTAGGTCCTTATTTCTGGTAAAGCAGGAGGACTCAGCGTCGTTCTTGTGAGGATCTAAGTGATCCCACGCAGAAGGAGGACTTGATGTAGAGAAGCGTGCAGTCACGTTCTGTTTTGAAGAAGAAAAGCCACAGACATTACAAGGCTCTCTACTACCCCTGTGACCGCTCCAGGTGAGAGAGAAGCACCCCTAGATGCAGCACAGAGATTTGAGCAGTGATCTGAGACACAGAACTCATAAGTCATTAATGAAAATTAGCCTGGCGTCATGACCAGCGTGTAACACTGCTGTGTGCCCACGCAGGGACGTGGCCTGTGGTGCCACGGGTGTAGGGAGGAGCTTAGTTTTTGTGCAGCAGAGGATTTAAATCTTTGCAGCCTCTGGCTACTGAATTACTCTGAGGCAAGAACTGGCTTTTCCCCTCTGTTCCTGCCAGCCCCAGCAGGGCTGAGACAGGGCGACCTGGCTGCCACGTGTGGTGCAGAGGGGCCACTTCATCACCATGTCTCCTACCAACAGTGGTCAGAAACACTTGTTTTTAAAAAGAGTTTTAAAAGGGACACGCCTGCTTACAGTGTTACACCTGAAAATTATTGCTAACTCCTAAAATACTTGTTTCTTGTTCGGGAAGTAGCTGAGCAGAATGCGTGTTTTGAGCTGTGATTTGATCAGATCAGTACCAGCTTCGTCATGAGGAGCCTGTGTTGAGATTCATCACCAGAAGCTTTGAAATCCTGTGCTGGCTTTTTAGATTTTGTTAAAATCCAGTGAGCATTAACATTTACCCACCCTATCCTGAGAAAGCACAAATGGTTTAGAAATAGTCTGTTCAGAAAGACATTTTTATCGGGTTTGTTTTCTGACAGTGATACTGCCTCCCCTTCCCAACAAGTTGAAAATACAATTTAAAAATGCTCGTAAAATCAATGCTGACAGTCTGCTCTTTGTAAATCAGCAGATAAAAGATATGTATAGAATTCCTAAGGAGATTCAACTGCCAAAGATATAATTGCTGGCAAAATAAACGATGGAAGAAATTCAGGACTAGAAGCTTCTTTTTGAGATCTGCTTGAAAGCCATGAGCCTCTCTGAGCTTCAGATTTCGTGTCTCAGTACTGAGCTCTTACAAGTGACCCTTGGGCAGCAGTAATTAAATAAATACTGTGTATGCATTGGGACTCTTATTCTTTTTTTTTATTATTCTTAAGGTGAATTTAGAGTCTCCCTTCTGTTTGCTGAGGACCAGATACCTATCCAGTAAACTTACACTGTCTGGACCCAGAAGTAGGGCCCTGGTTCTGGGCTAAGCAAGCTGACTTTGGTCACTGAAATAGCAATTTCTGTTGTGTTGATGTTTTTTTTCCAGCGTGATCACCCTGTTTTACCAATGCCTCTTCAACTGTTTGTGTTTTCTTGTTTTCTAGTATGGTTTCATCCTATTTGGTTCATCATGGGTACTGTTCAACAGCAACTGCCTTTGCCAGAGTCACAGACACCACAATCCAGGAAGAACAGACCTCAATAAAGAACAGACAAAGTAAGTCCCCTGGGTGGTTGTTCTCAATGAGTGTCTCATGCTGGCCATGTGTCTCCTTTGGGACCCTGCAGAGGAATGAGGTGCTGTGGAAGTAGAAAAGCTATTCCCCAACAGTAGGAAGCTGTCCACAGCCCACCACTGACTTAGTGTTGCTGCCTGTGGCTCAGTAGAGCTCGGGGACAGATGCTTGGAGCACTTTTCCCATCACTGCTGTCCCCTCCACCCTCTGCCTTCTTTGCCTGAAGAAGTGCCCTGTTCCTTCCATTGCCTCTCTGCGAAATGACCTGCATGGGTTGAAGAGAGGGAGTTTTCTGATCAGCTTGGTTAATTTTCCTCAGTCTTGGTGGAAACGAATAGGTGAATCCTGGAAGAGATGAGGTGACTCTCAGTTTGGAGACCAGCAGTTTCATACATCAGGCTACACACGATACCTGGGGCAGAAAGTGCTTTCTTGGAGGTAGAACCAAATCGGTGGAGAATAGAATGATTACCTTGGACTTTACCTGGTCACTGTGTACCAGCATCCCTTTGGATTTTGGTTCTTCTGCGTAGTCTGTTGCATCAGGGGCAGTTTCATTTGCATAGTCCTAGGGACCCAGACACATCAATCTGTTTTGACTACAGCTCCCGGAACTTAAGAGTCTTTCAATCCCTTTGCACACTTTGTCTTTAGGTACATTTTTTGCATACTAAGGGATTTGCAGATTCACAGCCAGCACGTTTAGCTCACACTAGGTGAAGAATTTGTATTCTGTGTCTGTTGTGGTTGCTGCTGCTTCCGACTGTCCATCTCTCAGTCGGTAAGGCTGTAAGTGCTTTTGGTTCCTGCAGAATACGGCTTGCAGCTTTCTCCTGCTGTCCTGTTTTTTTAGTTTTTTTCTATTCACAGGCTCAGACTGCAGTCACAGAACGTTGGTGCGTTTTCCGCGATCTCCTGGCTGTTGAATACAGGCTACATCCCTCCCGGAACATTTCCCTTCCCTTTGTGAACCATTTATCCTGTCACTGTTACGTATCGGGAGCATCGTGCACACTCCATACGTTACACACGCTCAGCCAGCATTCGGGTTCATTTGGGGACTCTGCTTGGTCCCCAAAATAACTTCTTGCTGCTGCCTGATGGGCTTGATGCTTTCCAGGTCATGCATTATGCCGGTGTTCTTGCTGGTGTGGGTTTAGCTGGTGAAGCCTTAGGGAAAGCACACAAGAGAGTGAGCCCTGTTTGTCTGGGGACGGGTGACGAGGCAGATGGGAGGGAAGGAACTCTGAAGTTGGGGCTTAAATAAAAGGCGCGAGGAAAACACAGATGGGAAAACAAAAAGAGAGGAAAATATAAAAGGCAGCAACATCTGTGAGATGTTGCCAAACAAGGCAAAGAGGAGAGCTGTCGGAAGGAGGAAGACATGAAAATGGACGGGCAAGTAAGTCGAAAAATCGGTGTGAAATGAAGGAGACCATGCAGCACACATTGGTGTGAGCACCCCCTCTTTGGGTTGAGCTTTCAGCTATGGGTTGGCAGGCTAACAGAGCCCGAGAAGAGGGAGCCAAGAGAAGTCACTGCAGATTGTTACTGGCGTTGCTAATGAGGGTTTCTGGGCTCGGCGTCCAACTGCTCATGGCTTGTGAAAGTCACAACCTGTTGCTATCAGAGTTTCTGCTGCAAAGCACCTCACAGGCAATTCAACACCTTCTCTCTGTTTTTTGTAAGGAATCCTGGAAAAAAAAAAGAGAGGGAAGTACAATCCATTTGTAGTTTTAAGTCCACTTAGTTTTTAGTTTTAAGTACACTTAGAAAAAAAATAAAATGTGACCCTCTGTAGATCAGTAGCTTCTCGGAGTGTTCAGAGGTGGGATCTCAAGTTAAGTACTGCACTTGTGTTTTCTGACCCGCTGAAGGAGCGTACGTGGGACATGAACACCCAGGATGATAGGTGGCTTCTGCCTTGTTCTTTGCATCTCCTCCTCCCTCATTTGGGCTGTTTCTGGCTTGGTCAGTAGCTGATTCTTGGAGCCAGCTTACAGGTGCCACATCCTTATCGCAGGGCAAGCTCAGGTTGCTTCTCTTGAGAATACATCGAGGTGGGTCTTGCAAGAATCCAGGTTTTTTTTGTATAATTACTTCTACTTAGAGGTGCGGGTAACACTACTGTGCTGTGGTTTAAGCCCACAGACCCTCTGACAATACTTAGCTGATGCTTTGTCATACATACACTTCCAAGCATGAACTAGCCAGAATATGTAACGTGGGGTGACCCAGAGGCTTCCCCTCTGAAATTGTCATTTACCCAGCAGCCTCCTTGCTCCCGTCCAGTTGTCATGTCCTGCTTTCTTTTCCACTGCTGCACAGCTCTGTGATTAAAGGACTAAAGTGCCAGAGCACTCCACCCTGCTGCACCCATTTCATCTTTCAGATCCTTCTATTCTTGGTGTTTCTGAGCTACTAACACATTCTCCCTCATTTTCACAAACTTTTCTTCATCCCAGTCCATAGTAAACAGAATCATGGAATCACAGAATGGTTTCTGTTGGAAGGGACTTTAAAGCCTATCCAGTCTCACCCCCTGCCCTGGGCAGGGACACCTCCCACCACACCACGTTGCTCCAAACCCCCTCCAACCTGCCCTTGAACCCCTCCAGGGATGGGGCAGCCACAGCTTCTTGGGGTAACCTAGGCCAGGCTCTCACCACCCTCACACCAGAGAAGTTCTTCCTGAGATCTCATCTCCATCTCCCCTCTTCCAGTTTAAAACCATTACCCCTCATCCTGTCACTACATGCTCCTGTAAAAGTCTCTCCCCAGCTTTCTTGTGGCCCACTTCAGATACTGGAAGGGGCTCTAAGGTCTCCCTGGAGCCTTCTCTAGATACAGTCCCCAGTTCTCCCTTGTGCATGGTGGCAGTGGGAGCTGTGTGACGTGTGAGACAACTCCCCTGGCCATTCTTGTTGGCTGGTCCTGTGTGTCAATAGTTGTCCTTTTGCTTTCAGGAATACAGAAGCTAGTATTAGCGGGCAGAGTGGGAGAGGCTATAGAAGCCACCCAGCAGCTCTATCCTGGCCTCCTAGAACATAACCCCAACCTGCTCTTCATGTTAAAGTAAGTATGAATAGCTCTATACTCCCTGACGCTGAAACGTGTGGATGAAGGAGGGAAGAAAGAGGCCATCCAGGCTGGCTGCACACCTTGGTCTGAATTCAGACTGTCTGATATCCCTTTGGAAGCTGGTGGGGAGAGGACATAGTCCTTTGCACAGTACTTGTAGCAATGTAGGCGTAGCTCAGACCCAGTATGGCTTTGCCTCATGTGATCAAGCAGAGGTGGGTGAAATTTTAGCTCTGCTGACTCACAGAAGTTCCTTCACGTATAGCCTTTAGTTGTCTTGTGGAGAACTTACCACACCATGCAGGTAGCAGTCACTCAAGGTTCCTAGAAAGGCAGATGTATGGAAAAGGCCATCTGGGGAAAAAGTGCCTATGTGTCCCAGTTCCCCCAGCCATACCGAGTGGCTCTCCCCAGCCTCCTGAGATGTTTAAGGACAGTTCCCAGTAAAACCAAATGGGCAGCCGTCCTCACTGTCCTGTCACTGTGGATATTGCATTTTTTACCCTTCCTTGTCTATTTGCCACTGGCCATCAGCATGTCTAGGTTGTTGGAGTAGTAGATCAATGATGTTTGCCAGATTTTTCAGTCCCTGAAAAAAACCCCACATTTGAGTTGTGGAGTTCCTGCAGAGCTGGTGGAGATGAAAGCATGCTGTAAAGGAACGGTTGCTTCTTAACACAATAGAAATAAACTCACTTTTGGGGAATGTCTCAATGTTTATTAGCATCAAAGCTGTGGTCTCTGAACTAATTCCTCCCATAGTGTTATCAGAGCACGCACAACACAGAGGTACCAGGAGTCTGAAATGTCTTTTTGGAAGGCAGGAAATGTACCTCCAGTTTCTAGGACTTCTCCACTCAGTAACCAAGGGAACCTGAATGCGGAGCATCCTGGCTGTCACGCACCCTTTTCTCCTTCTTCCCTCCTATGAAACCAGGTGTCGGCAGTTTGTGGAGATGGTGAATGGGACAGACAGTGAAGTACGTTGTTTCAGTGCCCGCAGCCCCAGATCCCAGGACAGTTACCCCGGGTCCCCCAGCTTAAGTCCTAGACATGGATCAGGCAACTCACACATTCATAGTACTGGTAAGTGCGTTTTCTGGTGAGAAGAGCAAACATTAAAGATCAGCTGTTGTTCTTTACCTGCTACTTTCTGCACATCATTCTATGAAATGCATCTTTCCTTTCTGACACCCAGCTGAGAGGACATACTGTTGTCACGTTGACTATACTGTTACAAAATTGGGTTTGCGTTAGTTATTTTCCGCAGACATTTGTCTGCAGAGCAGATAAAGAAGCTTTTGAAGGTGGCCTTCTAGTGTAGGCACTAGTGACTCAGTATTTCACTGACCAAGCTGAAGTCTGGAAAACCTGTGCTCTCTTGATTTTCATGATCAGAGGGTTTCTGAGAAATATTTGGGTTTGTGAGAAGAGAGTTCGTAAACTTCTTTACAAGCCATCCTTGCTTCATATTTCAACAATAATTTCTGTGCTTGTGT
The DNA here is from genome assembly GCA_025769975.1 of Gallinago jamesoni. NCBI lineage: Eukaryota > Metazoa > Chordata > Aves > Charadriiformes > Scolopacidae > Gallinago > Gallinago jamesoni. The sequence continues at coordinate 23,628,003 of JAOQGH010000062.1, read as the reverse complement.
GAGCTACTTCTGCCGATCTCTTATTTACAACCTATTTTTGTAACTTCCTTAAGCTCAGATGTTGCTGGTAAGCAGTGGGGTTCCTTCCATATTCATTTGTGTTTTCTCTAAACCCCACGGGATTTAAGAACGGTGAGTAATAATTTAAGTTCTGCAGTCTTATTTTGCTTTCTTCCTCTGGGGTGTGCTCTCTTGCTAAATTGTTGACTTCACAATAGAGCAATACTGTCAGTCTGGTCTCAGTTTTCCCTTTCTTCTTGACTTTCAGGAGCAGATAGTCCAACCTGTAGCAATGGAGTCATGTCCACAAAAAGCAAACAGAGTCACAGTAAATACCCGACGCTGACTTCATCATCTTCATCTTCCTCCTCCTCCTCCCCCTCATCTGTGAATTACTCTGAGTCCAATTCTACAGATTCTACCAAATCTCAGCAGCACAGTAGTACAAGTAACCAAGAAACCAGGTATTTTTTTTTTTCCTTTGTAGATGCCTGAGGAGGGTGAGATAGTGGGAGAGCATAAATCTTTGAGTAAATCTTTGTCATGTACGAGGTCAATGCTGTTCCCAGCAGACACAAGCTTGTTCCAGTTCCCCTGCTCTGGCTCAGGCTTGGAAGCTCATCTCATAAGGAATATTGTGATGCTCTTGTTTCAAGCACCAAGCTGTTCCACTAATCTGATGCCATCAGAGTCCAACGTGACAGTTTGCATGGAAGTTCTCCCATGGAGAATTACTGCTGCTGAGCAGCCTCCCCAGTCTCCAGTGAGTGAGGGAGCAGCTCCAGTGCTTACTGTGTTGGTGCATTGTCCTCTTGAGTATTTTTCTTGGGCTACCTGTTGCCCAGTTCCTTATAGATGAACCTCTGAATCAGCAGTTTCGTACTTGTGACAGCAAGTCAGACCTTAGAAAGCCTCCCTTCTCCCAGGAGAAGTCCATTTACCGGAGCATGGAGCGTATTGAGCCATGGTGAGAACTTCCTTTGGGCTCACTTTCCCGGTTAATGTTGCAGGGCTGTCTGAGGCCCTGCTCGAGTGGAGGATATCCTCTGATTAGTGGAATCTCTCGCTAATTGCAGTTGGCACTCATCCTCTGAGGACTGTGCCGAGTCTGTAGTCTTTATCATGACCTCTTGGGACCTTAGAGCATGTAACTGGGTGAGAAACACTTGTTCAGACTCAATTTGCCAAAATCCTGTGGTACTGCTGGATTTATGGTTCTTTTTTTTAAAATGTAGAGCCCCAGTCCCAGCAAGATTTTCTCATCATCTCAGTTAATGAGCAGTTAATCAGCAATCTTATTCAGACTGCTGTCGTGAACGTTTAAGCCTGGAGCCCTTGTGTTCTGTATTGGACTTTTTGCAGGTGTTGATGGCTTATCACAGCCAAGATTTCCCTCCTGTTCAGTGTGATATCTGCTGTCTCGCTGCTGTTCGCTGTTGCAGAGATGACTGCTTCCGTAAGGGAAAATGATAAGCACCTGTAATTATGACAAGCACTTTCAGAACAGAAACCTGTCCCATAAGTTGCCATCAGAAGCCTGTAACAATTTTTGCTACGCTGAATTAGACCGTCTGGCTCCCTGTAGCCCATCTGGCACCTTTCCTCGTTTACTGGTCATTGCTGAGCATCATTTGGCGTCTGAGGTCTTCATTTCTTTTTCCCTTTCTAATTTAGACATCTGACCTTTCTTTCCCCCTCAGTGACAGCGAGATGGAAATGGAGGCTGAGCATTACCCCAACGGAGTCCTGGAAAATTCATCCACCAGGATAATGAACGGCACCTACAAACATGAAGAGATCCTGCAGACGGATGAATCCAGCATGGGTAGGGCCTCAGGGGCAGGAGGGGTAAAGGGAAATAGAAGAAGCTGGTACGAGAGTTAAAATTGGGGTTGGATAGCAGGGAAAAAACATGTACTTTGGGATTCTTTCCCCACCCCGGTGAATGAAGTTCTCGGGATGCCTGTTTCACAGGGCAAATGAATCTGTCCTGAAACTAAAACCAGATCTAGCTTTTCATGGGCTCGCAGAGGTGCTGGGGACATCGTGGGGCAGGGGAAGCAGTAGGAGTCAAAGGTTTGTTCCTCTCTGGTCATGACTTCCATCTCAGAGCCCTCCTGGTGGTTCTTTCAGCTGAGGGACTGAACGGAGCTGGAAGGGCTGGCTGATGCCCAGCCACCAAGTGTCCTCAGCACAGCGTGGTCGGCTACAACTGTCTTTGTTTGTGGGTGCTTTAGCCAGGAGGGAGGGGGTGGCCACACTACCTCTGAAACTGGGGATTCCTCCAGTTCTAATGAGCGTTGTGGCCACTCAATAGTGGGAAGTTGGTGGCTGTTGGCACATCTGAAAGTTTTCTGAGCCCGAGGTTTGTTAGGCCAGGTCTTTCCATGTTGTGTCACACACATGAAAGGGTAACACGGCGGGAGTTGCGAGCTCCCATGATTCTGTCAGAATACTTGATTTGTAGACAGTCCTCAGCCGTTAAACAGAGCTCAAGTTTTCCCTGTACCTGACAGGTGCTATGAAAAAGCCCAACTTCTGGCTGTTATAGTGCAGGGATCAGAAAAAAAGCTTCCACTGGGATAAACTCAGAGCAGGGAGCAGCAGCTCCCTGCGCCAGAAGGGGAAGCAGTTCCTGGGTAGCGCGAGACGGAGTGGGCAGTGGTGGGGAGCAGGAGATGATCCTTACTTCTCCGCTGCCTTTCCTCTAGAAGACAGCTGCCCCCAGAGGCAGCTCTGTGGAGGGAACCACGCTGCCACCGAGAGGATGATCCAGTTTGGCCGGGAGCTGCAGATGCTGAGCGAGCAGCTTTGCAGAGAGTACGGGAAGAACACGGTGCACAAAAAGATGCTTCAGGTAAGCCCTGTGCTGCATCGCAGCAGGTGTCTGGGGCTGGGGGTTCTCTTGCAGAGCTCTGGGTGGCCCCCACTTCTGCACCTGGTGAGGAAGAGGGGGCCTGCATGGGGACCAGAGCTCAGAACTCGGTGAACTTGGAGGACCTAGAGCCAGTTCTTGGCAGAAGAGAGAAGAAATACAGCTCCTGCCTGCCTTCGCTCTTCTTCTCTCCAGGTGACACTCTACCTGCCTTCTCGTGTTGGTTCCCCTGCCAGGTGGAGGGGGCACCCTCTTTAATCCACTATCTTGATGGCCCAGTGTGGTCTCTTGCTGCCAAGAAGAAAAGGGCCATTTCTTTTCAGGAGGTAGGCACCTGTCACCTTGGTGATGGCAGGAGGTGCCCCGACTGATGGTCTTGGAGGTTTTCCTGTGTGTTTGCAGCCACGCATGACCTTACCGTGCCTTTCTTTTCCCTCGTACAGGACGCGTTTAGCTTGTTAGCTTACTCAGACCCTTGGAACTGCCCCGTCGGCCAACAGCTGGACCCAATCCAGAGGGAACCTGTGTGTGCTGCTCTTAATAGTGCTATATTGGGTAAGGCCTGGTTCCTGTGTGAGTGCTAGCGCTGGATGGACCTGCTCTCGAGGGCTGTCCTGGGGTGGGCAAGCCTGCGAGTGTCAGAAGACAGAAATACTTGTTGTTTAGGTTTTTGTCTTTCTTTCTGTTGCTGGGGACTGACAGGGCAGTGATGCAGGAAGGCGGGTGGGAGGGAAGCCTGCAGAGAACAGATCCACCTGAACTAATCTCCTCTTGGCTCCCGTCCTTGGGTCTTCTTCCAAGGATGCTCCTCAGATTTTTCCTCCCCTGCTTACTGAGGGAGCCGAGATCTCTTCGATGCATTTCCTGCCCCTCTTCTTGCTCCAAAGCCACCTGAATCACTTTGCTGGCATCAGCAGTGGTCTTTTCCCACGCTGTTTTGATTGGCAGAGTTTTGTCCTGGCATCGCCCTGCTTTCTGGCAGGGAATGCAGTTGCTGTCACAGCAGCTCGTGAGGGCAGCAGGTTTCCGTAACGTTGGCTCTAAAGCAGAGAGGGGGGGGCATAAATCTCATTACCTTTGGTCTCGTGTTGGCCATGCAGAGTTAAATGGGTCTGTCTTCCCTTCAAGCATTCCCTCTGCGTGTTCTCATCACGTGCTGTGCCCGCTAGAGCTCAGAGAAGCTGGCGTTGGGAAGATCCAACGTTGGGATCGGGACTGGTAACTGGTCCAGCTCTGTCACTCTTTCCCTTCTGGTCATAACCGCGCTGAGAGGACCCCGCTCTGTGCAGAGGTCTGGTTTTCTTCAGCAGGCAAGACAGCTCCCCTTTTTTCTGGTGAGCTTTCCTCCTCGTGTCAGCAGGATGGATCGTGGTTGGAGCCAGGTGTGAGCAGTCTCTTGCCCTCTGCTGTGCCCTCAGAGCTGAACGTTTATGCCTGTTCTTCCATTTTCCTTAGACAAGAATGTTCCTTGGCCCAACAGCTTGTGGTTGTTTACTCTCTTACCTTCATCCTGGTGTAGTAAATGCAGTAGCTTTCCCTGATGGAAGTCTTAGCTTGCAGTCAACGACTTGCCACATCTTTGCTGACCCTCTTGGCATCTTCAGCTACAGAAAATCCCACAATGGAGAAATGAGTTCAGTGATAATGGAGGTTATGGCCTGCCAGCAGTCTGCCAGAAAGGATCTGTTTCATTCTAGGTGGGGCCCTTGGTCCTGTCACCAGACCCTGTGTGTGCTGTGTCTTTGCTCAGGTAACTTCACAGGACACTCTGGGTTAGCTCAGTCCATCCACAGCTGGTCAGACTGTCCTCTGGATGGCTTCTGTGTCTCGGGAACCCAGGCTTGGCTCCTGCACCCGCTCGCATTTCCTAGTGGGTTTGTGCATCTCACGTTGGGTGTGCCAGAAGAGATTATCTTCTGGTGGAAGGAACAGCTTGATGGACAAAGCCGTGAGGGCTCCTGTTCTGTTTGAGTAAAGGAACAGAAATGACATGGTGTGGAGAGGAGAGTCCCTTCTCCTGACAGTCAGCGTGGGCGGGTGTCCAGCAGGGTGGCTCAGTTCTAGCCGTTGTTTGTCCAGTGCTTGAGGAACATGGAAAAGTTGATGAGGGTGTCACCAAGGAGACAAAAAAGATGGTGTCTGGACGTGCCTCGTGACACAGGTCACAACACCTTGTCGAGCTCAGCTGAGGATTCCTTCTTGCATACACAGCAAACGTGAGTTGAAAAGAAGCAATGACCAGCGAGTGAGTTTGTCAGAGGCTGGGGCTACTGTGTGAGAGATGGAGAGTTTGCCTCTCACTTGGTGCTAGTTTCTCCTGCCTTTCCTTATTCTTCCACGCTTTGATCTCTCATGCTTTGAGGGTTTTCTGGCAGACACTGAGGGAGCAGGAGCTCCGCTGACTTTTTCTTGCTCTGGCCACCACAGCAGCACTTTCTCAAAGGTCCCGTTGAGCTGTGGCCCCATTTGGGTTGTGTCACGGGTGGTGGGATGTGTGGAGGAGCAAGGAGTAGCTTCCTTCCAGAGCCAGTGTCTTCTGCCAGGGCTGCTGGGCTTGGTGACCAGGTGGGACTGAGAGGGACCCAAGTGTCGGTGAGCCGGCACACGGCCAGAACGCCTCTTCTAAACAGATTTCTTTTTTTGCCCCCACAGAATCTCAGAACCTGCCAAAGCAGCCCCCGCTGATGCTTGCCCTGGGCCAGGCCTCGGAGTGTTTGCGGCTCATGGCTCGCGTGGGCTTGGGCTCCTGCTCCTTTGCCAGAGTAGACGACTATTTGCACTAGCCACCAGAGCAAGATGGAGCTGACATCGTTGAGTGCTGCCCTTCACCCTCCGTTGCTGCCACTACACCACCACCTCGTTCGATAGCCCACCCCCTGCCACCAACACCCCTCTAGTGCACACACACACACACACACTGCTCGGGACAGGAGGGAACCGGTCCCTCCCTGCGTGGCTGTTCCTGACCCCAGGAACCCCTGGCAGATCCTGCCTGACATTGCTGCAGCTCCAGCGGCACTCAGTATTTCGCTGGTTCTTCTAATGTAGCGCCTTCTGACGTAGGGATTTCTCTTTATTTTGATTTGAGTTGTTTCTCAATGGATCCACCAGTGTTTTATCTGGAGAGTTCTGCTGAGCTGGTTTCTGCTGATTTACTGAGGAAGCTCATCAAGTTGGTGACAGCTTGTTCTTTCCTTCCCTTCTCCCTCCATCGTGTGCATACAGCATCATCTTCTGTGCTAGTTATCTGAACTCTTCTTGCAGTGGCAGTTCAGAGGGATTTTTTTAATTTTATTTGAATCCTGTTTATTAAAAAGGTCTCTTCCACCTCCACAAAGTTATTGATGTATTTATTGCCCACAGGCTCAGTCCCAGCCGTACACATCATGCATGGCATGAGGGGAATTGGAGGAGCTTGGTCCTTCCTGGTGCTTGTCTCTCGAAGAGCACAGGGCTCTCAAACGCTTGTCTTTGTGAGTGGGAAGACTTGACGTTGCCTGTGTTAGTAAAAGCATCTCAGAGCCATGAGAAATAGGTAAATCCAGCTCTCACAGCAGCTAGAGGGACAGGACTAGGGGATATGAAGTCATCTACCTCTGACTTGGTAGAAGCAGGTCGTGTCAGCCCGCAAGGAGCATCCGTGGTTGGGCTGTCAGTTTTTGTGTTAAATCACAAATCCCGCTTTGTTCTCCATATAGGAGGGCTCTGTCATTAAGACTCATTAATAGCAGTATTTAGTGACCCCTCCACGTAACGCTGATCTCAGTGAGCACTTCTGAAGCGTGGAAGTGTCTAGAGAAACACCAGTGTGAGGTGTGCTCACCCTGCTAGGGTGCACATGGTGCTGAGGTGAGGTGGTGCATTAGGGTCAGTACTACCTTTGTAACGTCTGAGCCGGTCACAAGGCAGCACCAATGTGGTTTTAAGGATGACTAAGAAAATTATTTTAGTTGCAGGCCCAAAAGCAACCAGCAAGGGTCTGTGGGTGAGTAACGTCCAGCCACCAAGATGGGTTACTGTGTCCTCCTGCAGTATGTATCGGGCCCAGGGACTCGAGTGCTTCTAAGCTTTTGGCATTCAAACCATCTGCCCATAAGTGTCTCTGACCATATATTTTTAGCCAGCGAGGGTGTGCAGCACCACTGTGTGCCTTGCATCCTCTGCTCTACCCTGAGGAGACTTCAAGTTCACTCCGGCTGCACGGGAGGTATTGTAATTCTGCACCAAATGACTTGTAGGTCAGTAGCTCTGAGTAGACCCCAGGAGACCTCAGCCCCAACATGGATTTTACTGCTGTTCATGAGTAGTGGTTGGTTTTGGTTTTTTTTGGAAGTCTCAATGAAAGTTGAAGAGATTGTGTTGAAGTTTGCCCTTGAATTGGAGGTTAGCCTGTGCCAGGGCTTCAAGCAACGGGAGAGCTCGTGTGCCACTGAAGAAAGGAAGGGGATGTGCGACCTCTGTGCCCAGAGCTTGACCCCAAGCCCAGAGCTTGAAGGATTTTCTGCATTTTCAGGCTTGGTTTGCAGCTGAGAGGTGAGGTCTGAAATCAAGGCAGAGCCCTGGGGGGCAGGTGTCCCCTGCGCTGCGGAAGGCGACTGTGGCAGTCAACGTGGAGTTGGTGTTGGGAACGCCTGTCACTGCCTCTCAGGGAAGGTGTGCAACGTGTAGGGACAGTGCCAGAGCTGGAGGGGGACCTAAAGCAGGCAGCAACGAGGTTTAGAGATGGAGGAGATATTTTTATTAGATCAACTCTTATAGTTTAAAAAAGCAGGGGGAGCTCTGTGTACCGAATCCTTTCTTCTCGGCAGACAGAAGCACAGGTCTGCACTAACTGCAGGAGTTTAACTTGCAAATCTGGGGCTTGTGTTTCAGTTCTGGGGAACAGCTCGTCTGCCTGAAAGCCCCAGAGTTGATTTTTCGACTCTGGTCCCAGGGATGGGTATTACCCCAGGCCACAGTCCCTACCTCGCTGTGATTGCAGAGACGCTTTAACTCAATGTTAAAAAAAAAAAAAAGTGTTGAAAGTGTTAAAACTTTCAACTTGAACACTTTAGCTAAACTTCCTTTTTGAAGCCTCTGATGCTGGACCTGTTGAGCCAAGCCTGACCCATCATACCCAGTGCTGCTGCTGGACCTGCGGCAGCACATGGACTGGTCTTGGTGGGAGATTCTCCTGCAGGCTCTCCATTTCTTACACCCAGGCTTCTGGCACTCTGCTGACTGGTGGCGGGTACTTGGGTTGGAAATACTGTGGTACTTGGCTTTGCCTTTCACATCTGGTGATCTCCTCTGCTGTTGGTCACCGTTGCTGCAGTCTGGCTGTAGTCGGACCTGTCATTCATCTTTGTAGAAACACCATCTTTATCTCTTCCTGAGTTTTCTTTGTTCCTTCTCTTTGTGATTCCTTTAAGCCAAGCCTCTTTGTCATCTGTTGTATTAACGCCCCACTTGGTGTCTCGGCAAAGCTGTGCTGACTATCCTGGAGCATTTCTTTCTTGTTTTGGTTACCCTTTTGCTACAAAACCCCAAAGAGATGCTCCTAGATACCTGGTTATTCTGGTGCCAAGAAATGCGTGATGGGATGGTTTCTCTAGTTTCTCATGGAGACCGTCCCTCCAGTAGAAACCATCTTGCTGTTGTGTCAGGGTTACCGCTGAGAGGCCACACTCTTCATGATGATTAATTAATTGCATGAGGCAGAGCTGAGTCACTGTTCCTGCCCCGACAACCGCATCATGGCGGTAGATCCCTGTAGACCACCAGTGGTGCTTTGTACTTCTTGCACTTGCCAGCTCTTGTACCTGGTGTTCTGCTTCTGTTTTTTTGGGGAGTGCAAAGGCTTTTCTGCTGTGACACCATACCTGTTTCACTAAGTGGTTTCTGCAGGTTGTGCTCAGGTTCTGAGTAACGTGGTCATGACTCGGCGTGGGCAAGAGAAGTGTGTTTGCGGTGTGCGGTGGGGGTATGGACTTCAGCCTGCCCTGGTTCCTAGATGATGAGATTTCTGACCTGGATGTCCCAGGTTATTGGTCAGAGCCTCTTGGTCTTTGAGTGTTCCTTTTAGATGGTTCGTGTCAGGTGAGACTTGATTCGAATTGTTGCAGTCATTTAAAAAAATGAACGGAACGAAATTTCATTGAGTCTTTAACTTTGAACGTGGTGCTACATCTAACCAGAGGCTTCATGCAGCTTAAAAATTACTTTGGTAAAGAGTGATTTGCCTCATGCTTTGCTCAGAAACTGTTGAGCTAAGAACAGCCCAAACTGAGACCCTGCTTCACCTGGGCAGTCCCTTGCAGTGTCACTTCTCCCAGGAGTCCTTCAGTGATGCCGTGGAAATGATTGTGTAGAAACTACTGGCTTCTCACTTCTTGGTGAGGGTGATGAGGTCCCAGCTGTGGCCCCGCGTTGTAACACTGAGAGCATTGGATATAGGGCTTCTGTCACACGAGGCTGACGTGGGCTGCTCTCTGCTGGGCTGCCTTCAGAGCAGAGAAGGTTTTCCAAACCACGGCCAACACTGCTCCCAGGCAACGTTTCTCACTGTGCAGCCCCAGGAGAGGCTTTCTAGCTGTGGAGTCCTGCCCAGGACCTCTGGAATGCTGCAGCTGTAGCAACTAAACCTCTTTCCAGCTCTGCTGTGTCTACACAACCACACGGTCTGAGCTCTCAACTGCTCAGCCCAGTGTCGCCACCAAAGAGGTGACAAGAGGTACCCTCCAGCTATGTGCTCTGGACACCACCCGCCTTCCTCAAACTCACCAGAGCAGCAAGGGCTTCTCAGAAGGGTAACACTTCACAGGGACTTGGTAGAAATCTGCTTTCAAGGGTGGTGAACTGGACATTGTGGGCTTTGGTTTTCAGCCCAGTGCCCTTTGAGAACAGCACTTTGGGAACTCCAGACCTAGAGACTTGGTTAAAGTGTCCTTAAGTTCTGCAGAGAGAGCTTCGTGGAGCTGAATTCCATCACCAGGCTTTTTTCCCCATGGACAAAGGTTCGTCCTGTCCCCACAAGCAGTGAGTGAGAGCAGTCACATGGACAGTAACATGGGAGAACTTCGGAGTGAGATGAGGGATCGACTTGAGAATTGGAAGCATTGGAATAGCTGGGATAAGTGTTTCTGGGAGCTGTATCCACTTCATACACTTTGTACTCCAGCCTCTGACCATCTTAGTGGCCTCTGCTGGATACAGTGCAGTTTGTGAACATCTCTCCTGTACCAGGGAGCAAAGTCTTGTTCTTCTTGGTTCCTCTTGTTCCAGGTGATTCCTGTTGCTGCTTCACAATCCTGTCCTAGAAGGTGTTTAACAAAAGCTGATTGAAGACATACAGGGTTCGGTGAGCTCCAAGTCAAGGTCTTCTGTGAGCATGGAGGGCAGCAGGTTATTTCCCATGCATCCTTAGGTGCACGCTTGGAGCCTTGGGAAAACTTAGAGCTACCAGGTCTCTCTTCTTCTTTCTTTACTTCCCCCAGCTCCTGGTGTTCTCCCACCTGCGTGACCACCAGAAGTGGTATCTGCAATGTTTGATGCTGTGGGAGCTGCTTTGAGACCAGGATCAGCTCCATGGCCCGTGCCAGCAACGCATTTGTCGAGCATGGACATGGCAACTCCAACTGCTCCTCCTGGTCTTGCTTCTGCTGCACTGGCCTAAGGGAGCAGATCTGCACGGGATGATCCCTTTTTGTCACTGCAGGATCCCATCAGCCCACATCTGGGCTGGCTGTAGCACTTTTGCCATTCTTTTGGAGTCTGGTTAGAAATTGAGGCTTTGCTTGTGACCAACGGAATGGAGAGAGACCTCCAGAGTGAAGCACTGGGAATGTGGCATCCAGCTGTTGGGAGGAGGTTGTCCCAGTGGTTGCTCTCCCTCCCCTCCAGCTCCCCATTGCTTTGGGACACATGGAAGGTGTGTGGTTATCGGTGCCGGAGTCTGTTTCTATTTCCAGCTTCCCAGTGGTGCTCGCTGTGCCGCCTGATGGGACATGGGCACCAGGAGATGCAGCTGTGACTCGTGTGGAGAATGGCCCCCTTCGGGAGTATCATTCCTCGTGGTTGCGTCCACCCAGGGTTTTCTCATCTGCTTCCTTCTTTCTTCTGGTTTCTTACAGTGACATCTCAACCTGTCCTCAAGCTGTGTCCTTATTTTTCACATGGTCTTATTAAGGCATCTTTAACCATTCCTTAAATAGCTCTGTTCTTGAGGCTCCCTCGAGCAACTGGTACGGGCAGAGCTGCTGGAACTTCCTTAGGCTTCAGGGATGATGAACTGTCTGCTCCTTGGTGGGTTGCTGTGATACTGCTCTGTTTTGGTACCGCTCTTTCTTACTGCTCACGTGTCGCTTAGGTGCAAGTTTCAGAGTTGCTTCTGCCATCATGGGGTTGATGGTGAAGGTGAACCATGGTAGCCAGGCCTTATAGCAGTGGGTAAGTGCCATGAAGCTGCATGGTGTGCAACACGGTATGGGGAAGTTCTTTCCATGAAGAAGCAGCTTGGGCCTTCACGCTTCAGTCCTGGGCATGCTGAGACCCTGTAGAACTGGTCACAGCATGGGAGAAGGAACACGTTCCTTAGCAAGGTGGTCCTGGTCTACCTGGGAGTCCCCGTTGCAGAAGGAGCAACTTCCTCAAACCCTGCAGAGCAGCCTGAGTGGTGGATCCAGGGGGCAGTAGGTCTCTTGTAGAGAGCTGTGTCTGCAGCTGTACATTGCTGTCCCTAGGTATTTCTGCAAAAGGGCTGGAGTGGGTCATGACAGAGGACATGTTCTGTGTGCTGCTGGGACCCTTTAGCCCCAGAAGAATGAGCAATGGAGGGAACTGTAGTCCAGCAGCTCTTACTAAGAGCTGGCTGTGAGCCATGTCCCATCTGCTGTCTAGATCAGAGAGCTGGAAGAAGTGTTGGTGAAGTGAGTGATGGAAGAGCTCCAGCAGGTTTTGGGAGGAAAAGAGAGTGGTTGAGAGCCTGGAGACCTCTTCCAGAGGAAGCACAAGCTGCTCTCCACCACTCATCCCTGCAACAAGAGGTGGCAGGTGATGGATGAGCAAACGTGGCATGTCTGTCCCTCTACCTGTGTCCCACACCAGAGCTCAGGTACAGCCTTGAGCTGTAGCAGCACGGGGCAAGCCAAGGGTTCATCCGGGCTTGAGGAGCACATCTCCTGCCAGCTCTTTTATTTCCAAGAGGGAGGCTTAACTCTTGCAGGGAGCCGAGTCCCGCGTGGGATTTATACTCGCATCGCTGCGGAAACATTCCTGGAGGCCACATAGACCTCTCTGCTCCTTGTTGAACTTCCTCTGGCCAGGCAGACGCCTTTTCTCTGGTCGCTTCACTTGGGTCTGGGCTCATGCTCTGACCCCTGCGCTCGGGAGGGCTTCAGCTCCATCCCTTCTCCGGGAGGGACCACAGAGGGGTTTGCAGGCTGGGCTTCTCACTCGGAGCTCTAACTCGGAGAAAGGAGAAGCAGCAGTAGCAGCTTTGGGGATAACAAAAAAAATTGAAAAGAAAATTTTCAAAAGACAAGTTGTGGTGACTCTTCCAGATCAAGTACTCTACACAGGCATTTGATGGGCATTGTCTCCCTCAGTCCTACCTGTGCTTACTCTTGACGGCTCTCCAGCCAGTGGGGGGCAGGAGGAGGAGGAGGCTGCCAGCACCTGAAGCTCTTGCACGCGACATGTTGGGCGGTGTGAGCCCCAGGACCTGCCCACCACCCAGTTGACTCTCCTCTGCTGGTTGCTCAAAACTCAGGTATGAAACGCTCAGCCGGAGCCTGGGCTGCGAGGTCTTTGCAGGTTCCCCATCAGCCCTGGAGGAACGGCCACCGCGGGGCTGCCACAGAGCAGATGTCCCTCTGCCCCTCCAGACTTCTCACCACCTTTGGACAAGGCGGGAGGGTTTCTCTTTGGTACAACATCGGCTAAATGGACATTACACAAATCGTGCACATTGGTTCAGTCTAAGCTTAGTATTTGTGAATTTTAAGTTATCTGATGCTTCGCATGAAAACTTCAAAAAGGGGAGGGGGGGGATTTTAACTGAGAAAAAAAAAGCCTATGAAAATATACTGGAAATATGGTAAAGAAATTGACGTTCTGCTGTATATTGACAGAATTATTTTTATTAAAATACACATCCATGTGCGAGAGCTCCGGTGGAGCCGTGTGCTTTGTCAGTCTCTGGGGAAGGCGAGCGGCAGAGCCAGCGCTGGTGGCAGCTCCTGTCACCTCCAACACAGGGTGGCATCTGGCCCTGCCAGAACGGGGCAGGACGGTGGGGTGGTTACAACAGCGATGCCCCATGGCTCAGGAGGCATCAGCCCAGGGACTGTTGGTGGAAGAAGTGATGCCCCATGGCTCAGGAGGCATCAGCCCAGGGTCAGATGGCTGGGTGGGAAGAGGGAATGAGCTGGCTCCAGGATGGGTTACCCCCATCCAGGGGTGAGCAGACACCAGCAGAAGTCTGTCCCTGTCATTGCACAGGTCCCTTGGCCATCAGGGTAGGATCTTGGTTTTCACAGCTTGTTCAACACTGCTCTTTCTGCAGGTCAAAAATTTCCAGATCAGCTGTGAGCCATGGAAGAATTGCATTTTGTCATGGAATGAGTTGGGTTGGTAGGGACCTTGAAGACCACCCAGTGCCACCCCCTGCCCTGGGCAGGGACACCTCCCACCACACCACGTTGCTCCAAGCCCCCTCCAACCTG
>JAOQGH010000062.1:23597045-23610420 GCA_025769975.1 Gallinago jamesoni | reverse complement strand
GATGGGATGGGATGGGATGGGATGGGATGGGATGGGATGGGATGGGATGGGATGGGATGGGATGGGATGGGATGGGTCAGGCAGAAAAAGCCACACTGGACCAAACTCAGAGGGACCCCAGAGCAGGGGGTGGCAGAGACACTTTTGGTGGGTTAAGGAGCCTTTACAGAAGGAGAAGAAATGGGGCAACAGCAGCGGAGCATCTGACGAGAGTCTGGGTCTGATCCCAAGTCTGATCCCAGGCATGGATTTGATGGCTGGACCTCTCGGTGGATAAGGAGCTGGCTGGATGGCCATGCTCAAAGGGTTGCAGTCAATGGCTCCATGTCCAATTGGCGGCCAGTGATGAGTGGTGTTCCTCAGGGGTCTGTACTGGGACCAGAGCTGTTCAACATCTTTGTTGGAGACATGGACAGCGGGGTAGAGTGCACCCTCAGCAAGTTTGCCCATGACACCAAACTCGGTGGTGCAGTTGACACGCTGGAGGGAAGAGATGCCATCCAGAGGCACCTGGACAGGCTGGAGAGGTGGGCTCGTACAAATTGCATGAAGTTCAACCAAGCCTGGGACATGGCAATCCCAGGCACAAATACAGGTTGGGCAGAGAATGGCTGGAGAGCAGCCCTGAGGAGAAGGACTTGGGGGTGTTGATGGATGAGAAGCTCAACATGAGCTGGGCACAAACTTGAGTATAAGATGTTCCACCTAAATATGAGGAGGAACTTCTTTACTGTGAGAGTGGTAGAGCCCTGGAAGAGGCTGCCCACAGAGGTGGTGAAGTCTCCTTCTCTGGAGACATTCAAAACCCACCTGGACAAGTCCCTGAGCAACGTGCTTTAGGTAGACCCACTCTGGCAGGGGGGTTGGACTAGATGATCTCCAGAGGTCCCTTCCAATCCCATATGATTCTGTGATTCTATGATTCTAGTGTGCACTAGCAGCCCAGAAAGACAACTGCATCCTGGGCTGCATCAAGAGAAGTGTGACCAGCAGGTCACGGGAGGTGGTTCTGCCCCTCTACTCTGCACTCATGAGACCCCACTTGGAGTACTGTGTCCAGCTTTGGAGTCCTCAACACACGAAGGACATGGACCTCTTGGAACGGGTCCAGCAGAGGGCCACGAAGATGATTAGAGGGATGGAGCACCTCCTGTGTGAGGACAGGCTGAGAGAGCTGGGGTTGTTCAGCCTGGAGAAGAGAAGGCTCTGGGGAGACCTTATAACAGCCTTTCAATATCTGAAGGGGCTACAGAAGAGCCAGAGAGGGACTCTTTGTCAGGGAGTGCAGTGACAGGACAAGGGGCAACGGTTTTAAATTGGAAGAGGGGAGATTTAGATTAGATACCAGAAAGAACTTCTTTGGTGTGAGAGTGGTGAGAGCCTGGCCCAGGTTGCCCCGAGAAGCTGTGGCTGCCCCATCCCTGGAGGAGTTCAAGGCCAGGCTGGATGGGGCTTTGAGTAACGTGGTGTGGTGGGAAGTGTCCCTGCCCAGGGCAGGGAGGTTGGAACTCGATAATCTTTAATGTCCCTTCCAACAGAAACCATTCTATGATTCTATGATTCTATTATTTCCTCTGCCTCCCGCACCGGAGATAGGATCAAAATGAGAAGGTCAGAGGGATGGAAGCTTGTGGTCATCAGTGCACAGGCAGGTTGTTTCTGCAGGGAGATGGGACAAACCCTACCACAACCCCAAGAAAGTCATCCCAGACCCCAGGGAGGACCCTGAGGGCAGGACGGGTGGGTGGCACAGACCCTAACAGCAGCACTGGTGGACATCAGCCAAGCTTCCATACAGGGATCTGCTCCCTGGGAAGGTGAGATGCAGTTGCAGTCTGTGTGCAAGGAGGGGGTGAGGACCTGGTGGGAACTCATGTGGGATGATGGTGAGTGGGAGTACAGGATGGGAGCTGGCTGTGACTTAGGAATGAGGCAAGCCAGGCTTCTTGGAGGAGAAGAAAGGTAGAAATGGACTTCCTTGAAGGTTATCTCATGTTTGTTTGGTTTCTCTGAAAGAAAAAAGGAGAAGGAAACAAATCAAATATGCTGACAACTCTAGTTTAGAAAATGTGGTCTGCAGGACATCCAGTCTGGTGGCCTGGCACAGCGGTAGGGTGGCCACGCAGAGAGCTGGGCACGTCGCCACTGGTTTCTAATGCTACTTTCCCCAGGAAAGGGTTCTGCAGGAAGAAAACACTGAATATAGAGCTCCTGAGCTCACTTCTGCAGTCTCTGTCCCTGCCTCCCCAGGCTCTCTCATCTTGCCCTTTCCGGCTCTTACCACATCCTCAATGTACAAAACCTCAAGCCCAACAAGCCACCAGGGTCACACCACCTCCTAGACATGGGTAGGTGCGAACAAAAAAAACAACACAAAAACAATGTAGAGATGGGAAATATTCTCTGATTCATAGAGTGGTTTGGTTTTTGAGTGGGTAATCAAAGAAATTAATTGTTTAACAGTATATGCGGATCCTCTGCAAACGATAAATGCCAAAGAAAACGGAAGAGCACAAGGAACTTGCTCACTGGGGATGCTGGTCCCTGACAATGATGCCACCAAAACCCTCTCTGGAGGAAACCTTCATCACCATCAACCATGGCCAAAAAGTCAAAGGCAAAACTGACAATCACTGACTTTCATAAATTCACTGGAGCCTTCTTGCCATGGCTAGGAGTAATAGAATTGGAAAAGGTGATAGTAAATGTGTTGAGGGACATTTGTATTACAAAGGCCATGATAGACAGCAAGAAGACCTTACAAACAGAGGTTAGCTCTGGATATCAAATGGTGATCCAAACACAATGAGCATTAGATGGTCTATTAGAGGCCAAGGGAGGGGGCTGTGCTCTCAACTCCAGTTGTAGTTTCTGTGTAGACCAAGACAAAAGAATAGAAACAGATGCAATGACAACACAAAGCCATGAAATGAAAAACCCCCAACCCTTTGGGTGGGTGGGGCTGGACACCAGACATGGACAGATGGTTTGGAAATGTACTTAAAACATTATTCAGATCTATATGTGTAGGGCTAATGGCTATAATAGTAACCTATGTGTCTGATCAATTAATTATTGGTTGTGCTGAGCTTGTGTGTTTAAGCAGTGGGCAATTACTGGGCGAGAGCTAAAGCTGATGGTGCTGCAAATGCACAGGAGAGAAAAGAAATTAAAGCAGAAGAGAATCAACTCTTTAATAAAGGCTACCCTGGGACCCCAGGTGTCCCTGCTGTGTCCATTCCCTGGTTCTCTAGACCCTGCTTGGAGGGGATCAGTGGTGGGATGTCTGTGGGGCTGGTCTGTTCCCTGTGGGTCTGGGAACCAGAGGTCTCATGAGGCAGGTGGAGATCTCTGGAGTGCACCAGGAGGTGCTTCAGCTTGGGGAAGCTTTTTAAACTGTTGTCGTTAGTCCTCAGGACTCTTCAGACCCTAGGACACCCTGTTTGCTTGGTCCTGATGCCCTCTCCTGCCAGCAGTGCAGGAGGTCCTGGATTACTCAGACCTCTCCACAGGACCCACAACCTCTGTCCAGCCAGGTGTCCTTCTCTGGTCCTGGGTCCAAACCCTCTGCCAGGGATTTCTGCTGCATGTGATGGTATCACAGCGCTGGCAGTGGCCTCACAGCCCCGGTCCTGTCCCTGTCCTCAGGCAACAGCAGCCGCAGAGGACTGCAGTGGTTGGAGAAGGCAGCTCCAAAGGAGGCCCAAGCCCTTGGCCCAGGCCCTCCCATGCTGGATGCCATTGGGCTGCCATCTCACAGCTGGCTCCTCCTGCTCGGGGACACCAGCTGCCTCTTCTTCCTTGGCCCCAGCTTTCTCCTTCTAGTGGCCAGAGCCACTGCACTGCTGGCAACTCCAGCACAAGCCAATGGGTAGGAGGGATGGGGTCCTACCACCCCTCTGGACCAGCCCTTCCTGGGGAGCCTGGCAGGACTAGGTCCTGTGGGGACCTGCTCCTGCTCAGCAAGACAGCCCCTGGCCGGGACCCACATGCACTGTGGGACAGGGCAGGAGGCCTCTCCATGGGCTCAGCCTGGGGAAGGTCATGGTGATGGTGGTTCTATGCTGGTGATGCTGGTTCTGTGCTGACAGGTAGCTGCCCTGAGCCAACACTGGGGAAGGCGGAAGAAGGACCAGGATGGAGGAGGGGCCCTGCTCAGCCCCAGCGCTGTCTCCTCCAGGTGATGGGATACTCCTCCTTGCTCTGCTCTGTGCTCACACTCTGGATGTCCCCATCCCAGCCTTGGGATCTGTGCTGCACCCATGCCACAGCTGTCAGGAGAAGGCACCATGACCAAGCAAACAGGGTGTCTCCATGGTCTGAAAGCTCCTGAAGAGTAAAACCTTCCATAGACTGAAGCACCTCCTGGTGCACCCCAGAGATATTCACCTGCCTCTTGGTGCCCATGAGACCTCTTGTTCCTAGACTCACAGTGTGTCAGGGTCATCCCTCAGCACTGGACGGGTTTTGTCCCTGCTGTGAAGGTGCCACAGCTGAAATCCTGCTCCCCAGGAGCGGGGAGCATGGGCAGTGGGGCTGCCAGGGTGGCTGTTGCTCGGGGACTTGGTGGGCATTATCTGGCTGGTGGCGAGTGGTAGCTTCTGCATCGCTTCCTGGTGTTTTAGTTTTGTTGGGGTTTTTTTGTGGGTTGGTTTTCATTTTTCCTCCCCCTAATTAATCTGTCTCAGGGAAAGAAGGGGGAAATGGGAAGATGTTCAGAGTTACAGCATTTGCCTTTCCAAGTCACCCTTATGTGTGAGTCCCCTGCTCTGCTGGAGGTGGCTGAACACCTCCTCGCCCGTGGGAAGGAGGGAATGAATCCCTTATTTTGCTTTGCTTGTGTGAGCAGCTTTTGCTTTACCCGTTAAGCTGTTTTTATCTCAACCCACGAGGTTTTTTTTCACTTTTGCCCTTCCGTTTCTCCTCCCCAGCCCAAAGCCCTGGCAGGGATCACTGGTGGGCTCCCTGCCCTCCCTTGGCATGGAGGGGATTTCCAGGGCTGTATGTGGGTGAATCCCTCTCCTGCTCCAGCATCCCCTGCCTGTCCTGCCTGCAGGGAAATACTCCCTCTGCAGCGCAGCTCGGACGCGCTGAAGTCCCTGGGGCAGATGTGGCAGCTGGGCCGTGCTCATGCATGGGGCAACACAAGGACAAGCCGAAAGCTCCATCCTTGGATGAGTTTAAGAGTAGTTTAGATGTGATTTTGGGGGATATGGCGTAAGGAAGAACTTTGTAGAGTAAGGTAGATGGTTGGACTTGATGATCCCAAGGGTCTTTTCCAACCTAGATGATTCTATGATTCTCCAAGCCCCAAACCGATAGCAGTTCTGCACCTAAAAGCCCTCAGAGGGGTCTTCAGCCCCTTTTGGGAACCCTTGAAACAAGTACCCAAACACCCAGAGCATCCACACGGCACCCCCCGTCCCCCTCCCTGCCTGCCCTAGTGAGACCCACAAGGTTTGGGGAGGAGATGGGAAGAGCCCTCATCCCACCCCAGCCCCTCAGCCGGCTCCATGCCCCGACCAGCCTGCAGCAGCACGGTTGCTGGGACTGGGAGAAGAAAGGACATTGCTCTCCAGTATCACATGAAGTAAACCTTTATTTCGTGACTGTACTCGATGGGCAGGTGCTGGCAGGGCTGGAAGCGCCCCAGGAGCTGGTGTCCAGCTGGTCAATGTGGCGCAGGGCTCTCTGCCGTCCCTCATCAATTGGGACCTCCGCAGGCCTTTTCAGAAGGATGACTATAAACCTTCCTTCCCACCAGGATGTTAGGGAGCCTGAACCAGGGGCACCCACTCTACATCATGGAGCACGAACTCTTTTTTTTTCAAGCGCCTCAACTGCTTTCTTCACCCAAGACTCCTCTGGGTTTGCACAGATCCTGGCCCTCTTCCTGGTCTCAAACCTGCCGAGATGAAAGGTGAAGCTTGGTGAGAAACGACAGCTATAATCCCGCTTGTGTCCATGCCATCCTCCCTTCCTTGCACCCCTTCTCCTTTTCCCTTGGCCCCGCACACAGCTCATCCTTCAGCCCAACACCTCTAGAACCTGTGCAGAACCTTCAGGAGCTGCAAGGGACTCGTGGCATTACGTCTGCCCTGTAGAGGTGACCAGACGGTTACGTCCTCCCCTCTTCATGCTGGTGGGCAGTCACCCATGGAGGCTACTCAGAACTGTCCCCAGAGAGGACAGATGAACTGAGCCTGTGGTGATGCAGGAGACAAAGCAGCAGTGAGGAAATGACCAGGACTTACACAACTGCTTGGGAAAAGCACCCCTTGGGAGTCATGTAGAAACGCTTCAGGTTAGGCTGCCGGAGAGGTGTCTTATGGTAATCGAAGCAGCACTCAATCGGTGTGAATATGCCTGCAGAAGACAAAGAGAGATGGTGAATATTTGCTTTGGACTTTAAGACCCTCCCCCATAATAAGGCTGATGCACACAACATCCCCCAAGTTCTGCAGATGCTGCCGTGGGGAGCCCCAGGTGCCCCCTTCCTTCCCAAGGCAAGAAGATACTCCAGGTTATCATCCAGCACCCCCAGCCCTGCAGAAACCCCCCGGCCCTGGGAGCAGTCTCCATCCTTCCCTGCACCCCAGGACATGCTGCCCCACACCGACCAGGGGGTTGCTTTTGCTGCAGCAGCACCGTCCTCGCTCCACACTGCTCCACACCGTCCACACCGCTCCACGCTGTCCTCGTTCCTTGTCCAACCACCCCAAGGGGACACCCCCAGCCCTGACCCACAGTGGTGGGGTGCCTTACCTGCATCACAGTGTAGAGAGAGGCTGAGGAGCAGCACGAGCGCTAGGACTGTCCTTGCAGTGAGCATGGTGGCTGCCTGAGGGCTCTTCCTTGCAGGGTGCTGCTCTGCCTCTTCGGAGGAGCTCAACTGTGAGCTCAGGCAAGGAGGTGCTGCAATTTATCCTCTCTAACCCCTCCCCACATTAGCCTTTTTCCAAAGAATTTTGACCAAATTCAGGCGAAAGCCCTCTATGTTTTCTTTGGCCAAGGGGATTTCCGTGTCACGTGGGATCTTGAAGGTTACCGACCAAGATGATACCTAGAAAGACTTCAGCAACTTCTGCATTCATCAAATAGGGGCTGTGGGAAAGCCACAGGGTCTGAAAGGAAGTGAAATGCTCCTCAGAGGAGGTGTAAGGTGGAGGGCTGCTTGACCCTGGGCGAGGGGGGGGTCATCGGGGATAGGAAAGGCAAACCCCACTTCTCCAGGCAATGTCACCCGACAAGCGACTGGGCTGAAAAGTCCAGGGCCAACATAAACATTCTGGAGTTGGTGAGATGTCTGTGACCTTCCCAGAGAGCACTAAGCAGAAATGCGGTGACGGCTGCTCCCACCAGTCTTTTACAGCTTGAAAGCTGCAAGATGTCAAATACACCCCAAAATTGCGTCACGTTTTCATGCTGTTCCTATGGAATGGAACATGAGTTTTCCCGCCAAAAGGCCCTGTTTATTTCTCGGAAGCACGGGGTGAAAGGAGAATAGGTTGCAGCCAAGCCCCCCCCTCATGGATGAGGCCGGCTTAGACCTTTGGCTTCAGGGAAGGGCAGGAGCCTGACTCAGGCTGGGGGAAGTGGAAGAAAACGTCAGTTCAAAGTCCTTGGGTGTTTTTCCAACATCTTCCTCCATGCACGGTCTTGAAGTCCCCCAGATCCTGCAAGGACCTGCAGAAGGGGGGGTCAGCCTCTCTGTGTTAACCTGGGGACTGCTTCTCCACACCATGCTCTACTCCTCCTTCCTCACCCAGCCACTCAGACCCTTCTGCAGGTCCTTCCCAGTCATACACAGCTCCTGCTCGGAAGCTTATTTCCCCATTCTCTTTTTTTTTTTTTCCAAGCTGTAAGCAGATGCGTGGAGTAGGAGGGTTCCACGAGGTTCCTCATTATCCACCATGAGCTCTCGAAGCTCTTCTTCATGTTGGCAACCCCCAGCCACCCTCTGCCCCTTTGGAGCTGGGGGTTGTGTCATCCCTGGAAGCCTTGTAAAAAACTTGGGGGAAAATCACCCAATGCTGAGAATTGCTCTGGTCTTGCCCAAGTCTCCTCAACCCCAGTTGCAGCAGGAGACACATATCCTGCTAAGGAAGGACCCCTGTAGCTGCTGGGCTTTGGCTCAGCTCCTGTGGAGAGATGGAGTCCCTATGTCTCTAAAGCATGACTTGGCCCAGGAGGGTCTGGCATGAGGCCACCCCTGCTGTGTAGTTGCCAGAGGACTGAAAATAAAGCATTTATAAACAGGTCCCACAACCCTGTTCCTGCCTGTGTGTTCAACCCAGTGACTCAGTGTTTACCTAGGCTGTAATAAACATTTCATGCCCTCATGCTGATCCCCAAAAGCATCTTTCCTTTCTCCCACAGCTTTGCAGGTGCTCCCTTCCCCTTCTCAGCCATCTCCCCACCTCTGTTTTGCCCCAGGCTCCCTTCCTGCAGACTCACATGCCTCTCCAGGAGCCTCTCCCCAGATGTGAGCCATGGCTGCTGGGACTAGAGTAGCCTCCCATCCTATGGAGATCATCCCATCAGGCCAGCTTTTTGGATACCACAACACTCCATGAGCTGCAGCCAAACCAGTAGTGCCCTGCTGGGGACATGGGCCACATTGGTGTTCCCAATGTTTTTTTGTCTTACCTGTGGCACGCACAGGAGCAGGGCCACCAAGCACAGGTGGCATGATGCTGTCATACCCATGGTAGATGTCATCACGCTGGGAGAACTGCAGGCTTCCCTGCAGCCACAGACCAAGCCTGCCCTAACCACATGAGCGTCAAAGCCACCATTCAAGGTCTGGACCCTGATCAACACAGAAGCATTTTGGGGGATGAATAGGCATGGTCTCACTGCTAGCCCATGGCATGTCTCCCCATGGCCTGGGGGGTTCACTCGACCACTCCTCAGCTCTGGGGGATGCTTTGAGTGGGCAGCACATAGTGATGGTGGCTGACCAAATACAGGGGCACCCAGCAGCCGGGGTCAGGGAAGAGGGGACAGACCGATCTAGTTGAAGAGGACCTTGAGAAGTAAAACATCCGTGTTGGCCTGCTTCTGCAGTGTTGTACTTGATTATCTGGCAGAAGATGTGTCCTGGGATGCTCTACTTTCCCCTTTCTCAAGTTTTCAATCCATCACTATTGCAGCCAGACAGTTCATGCAGCCAGACAACTCCCTGGGGACCCTTAGATGTTTATTCTTTTACTTTTTGGGAAGGGAAAGGCTGATTTGCAGCCATTAGCTGAGGAGTGCTGGAAAGCCCCACAAGTTGGCCCAAGTTCCCTTTTCATTTGAATGTTCTCTGGCAAATTTGCTTGTTTACATAAAAAATAAACAGCATCCTCTTAAGTCTCCAGGAGGAGGAGGGAAGCTTAGGGAACACCACAGGTGCAGACTTCACCAGCAATGGTGCCAGTGTGGGGGGGAAGGAGCTGGACAGAACAAGCCCCACACTTGGGAATGGGATCTGGGCAGATAACTGAGCACAGCCAGCCCCACGTGCTGGAAAACACGGCCCCGTGGTCATCGTGCTGCTCAGGAAAGCACACAAAAGCAGCCGGGCTGCCGAGTCAGGAGAGAGGTGGCTGAGCATCACCGCGTGTCTGAAACCTGGCCCCAGGTGCTGGGAGGGTTGGGAACAAGCTTCTCCCTGTTATCTTCTGTTCTGCCCCGTCACTTTGAGCCTTCTCCATTTACAGTGTGAAACTTTCTAGTTTTTCTTCTTTCTGAGAGCAAAGCCCCTCTACATTTCTTTGGGGTGCTGACTCAAGGGTCTCGCCAGCTCCATATTGGCACTCTGGTTGACTCAGGATACAGTCACAAGCCAAGGGAGATGCCCTCCTTCCTTCCCAGAGTCAGCGCTCACCCAGCGACTCCAGGTGTGATGGTGCCAGGTCTTACAGTCTAGAAAGACACTTTAAAAAGAGGAAAACAAGAGTCTTTTCCAAATCCTGCTTCCTCAGCTGGACACTGGGGACCACCAAGTACTGGAAGCTGGTGACCCAAGCCACAGCCTGTGCAGTAAGTCCTGCCTGGTGTCATGACACATGGAGGCCACAGGAAGGATGTGTCTCCAGGAGCCCTTCCCCAGGAGACTGTCTGCACGGTGTCACAGGGCAAGCTGGACCACGGGCACAGGGGACACAGCCAAAACTCACTGCAGCTGAGCAGGGAACCCTCACCATGGTGGTCAAGCAGAGGCAGGGGTGGATGCACCTGGACCACAAACTGGAAGGTCCAACTTTGCTAAGCAATCAGAAAAAAAAAAGATCAGTTGAGAGAATGTGATGAGAAAGATGCATTAAGGTCTCTAGATACTGAAAGAAAAAAGTATTTGTGCTGGCTATGGTCTGAGTTGGCAAGATGACACCATACCCCTTTTTGGAGGGCTCAGCTCATATCTTTCTACATTTTTTTTTTTTTTAATTTCTTGATTTGTGTCATTGTAGCTCACTTGGCAGAATGCAAGGGTTCTTCAGAAATGAAGCTTCCTCCATCACCCAAGATGGTCACTGAAGATGACCCTGGAGAGTCCCGATAACCTCTGTGTTAACCCAAGGGGGACTTCAGTTCCAAGAGCAGCGCTTGCAGTGATGTAATCAAGGGACACAACCCTCAAAAAAAGTAGAGATTAAGCAAATGTGAAGCGTGGAAGAACCACAGCCACACAGCAGAACCGCAGCTGTGCAACCAGAGAGCTAAGGGGACATCCTGCATTCTGCTAGGCCAGCATTATGGAAGTGGTGGTACCACAACTTGACCAGAAGCTGCCCTAAGCGTGAGCACGCTTACGCAATGCTTCATAGGAAAACCACCACGCAGAGCAGGGACAGACATTTCATAACTCACAATCCAAATTTCAAACCAGAAAGGACATCAACTGCAGGGTCTCTGCTCCACAGCAATAACTGTGCCCCTTACACGTCACCCTGGAGAGAAGGCAGGGCTTGGAGAAGGCAATGGCAGACGTGTCTCATTGACAGGTCCAGATTGCAGAGAGCAGCGAGAGGGGACAATCCAGGAGGCCAAGGTGAACCCCAGCACAGGCAGTGACCTCAGCAGTGAGGTGAGGTCCCCCAGGGTCTGAGCACAGGGGGCAGAGTCAGGTGCTGCTAACAGGGTTCATCAACAGTCCCAGACACACACAAGTGAGGAACCAGGTCCAGGATCCATTTGGGAGGGTTGAGGGCCACCCATTCAGCAGCAGGACATGGGGACAGAGAGAGGGCTACAACACCAAAGGGTCCATCCAACCAGGAGCCAAGGTGGGAGGCACCTGTCCCAGAGGGGGAAAAGAATTTTGGGGCAGGAGTTAGCAGGGCTCATCGATGTGGCTTCAAACTAGATATGAGGTGGGAGGGGGAGATAACTGGGACTGAGAGGATTAAACCCAAGGGAAGCACCCCTTGAGGGACAGGAGAGCAGTGAGGACTCTTGCTCTCTCATTTGGGTTGATTTACAGGACACCAGGCCTGCTTGCAATGTGGGGGGGGGAAGCCTACTACTGCTCCTAGCAAGGCCTTGCAGTCCATCGTCTCAGTGGCAGTGGGCGACGGCGATACACATGGTAGCGAAGACATAAGAAGTAGGAATAGGGTGGCAACTACAGAAGGAACTGAGCACGGCTGGGTGGGAAATAGGGCTCATCCCAAAAAAAAAGTGGCAGGACAACTAGCCCAGCTGAAGTGCATCTACACAAATGCATGCAGCATGGGCAACAAAGAGGAGGAGCTGGAGGCCATTGTGCAGCAGGAAACTACCATGTAGTTGCTGACACGGAAACGTGGTGGAATGCATGGCATGACTGGAGTGCTGCAATGGATGGCTACAGGCTCTTCAGAAGGGGCAGGCGAGGAAGGGGAGGAGGAGGGGTGGCCCTATGTGTTAGGGAGGATTATGAACGTCTAGAACTAATTGAGGGTAATGGTAGAGCTGAGTGCCTGTGGGTAAGAATCAGGGGGAGGGCCAGTAAAGCTGATATTGTGGTGGGAGTCTGTTACAGACCACCCAACCAGGATGCAGAGGTAGATGAAATGTTCCATAAGCAGCTAGTAGAGGTCTTGAGATCACTTGCCCTTGTCCTGGTGGGAGACTTCAACCTACCAGCTGGGCACACCATACAGCTGAGAGGGAACAGTCTAAGAGGTTCCTGGAGTGTGTTGGGGAGAGCTTCCTGACACAGCTGGTGAGGGAGCCGACTAGGGAAGGCACACTGCTGGATCCGGTGTTTGTAAATAGGGAAGGATGGTTGGAGGCCGTCTGGGGCAAAGTGACCACGAAATGATAAAGTTTTCGATTCTCAGGGAGGCGAGAAGGGGAACTGGCAGGACTGCCATCATGGACTTTCAGAGGACAGCCTTTGGTCTTTTCAAGAGTCTGCCTGGCAGAGTCCCTTGGGAGGCAGCCCTGAAGGGCAAAGGAGTCCAGGAAGGCTGGACGTTTTTCAAGGAGGAAGTCTTAAAAGCCCAGGCGGAGGCCGTCCCTTGTGTGCAGTAAAGCGAGCCGTCGGGGGAAGAGACCATCCTGGCTGAACAAAGAGATAGGGTCACAGCTCTGGGAAAAAAGAAGAGTTCATGGCCTTTGGAAAAAGGGGCAGGCCACTCAGGAAGATTACAAAGGTGTAGCAAAGTCATGCAGGGAAAAGATTAGAAAGGCCAAAGCCCAGCTTGAACTTAACCTGGCCCAGGATGTTAAAAACAACAGAAAGAATTTCTATCAATATATTAGTAGCAAGAGGAGGGCTCGGGAGAACCTCCATCCACTCTTCGATATGGGAGGTAACCTAGTGACAAAGGCTGAGGAGAAGGCCGAGGTACTGAATGCCTTTTTTGCCTCAGTCTTTAGTAGTGGAGTAGGGTGTCCCCGGAGTACCCAGACCCCTGAGCCAGCAGATAAGGGCAGGGAGAAGAATGAAGGCCCTGTCATCCAAAGGGAAGCGGTGAGGGACCTGCTCCAGCACCTCAACATAAACAATTCTATGGGCCCAGATGGGATCCACCTGAGGGTACTGAGGGAGCTGGTGGAAGTGCTTGCAGAGCCACTCTCCATCATTTATCAGCAGTCCTGGCAAACTGGGGAGATCCCAGCCGACTGGTGTCTAGCAAATGTGATGCCCATCCACAAGAAGGGTGGCACAGATCCTGCTTGACAAACCTGATCTCCTGATCTCCTTCTATGACAAAGTGACCTGCTTGGTGGATGAAGGAAAGGCTGTGGATGTTGTTTACCTGGACTTTAGCAAGGCCTTTTATACAGTGTCCCACAGTATCCTCCTGGTGAAACTGTCTGCTCATGGCTTGGATGGGAGGACTCTCCACTGGGTTAAAAACTGGCTGGAGGCTGGGCCCAGAGAGTGGTGGGGAATGGA
>JAOQGH010000062.1:23543793-23576639 GCA_025769975.1 Gallinago jamesoni | reverse complement strand
TGCAGCCCAGGGGGTGGGGGGTTTCTGGGCTGCCAGCGCAGGTCGCAGACTCGTGTGGAGCTTCTCCTCCACCGACACCCCCAAGCCCTTCTCCTCAGACCCCCTGTCCTGGCTGAGCCCCCACGCGTTTCCCAGAGCCCACCCCTCCAGCCCCGCCGGGTCCCTCAGGATGCCGCCCCCTCCCTCCGGCCGGTCGGTGTCCCCTCACAGGGCCCCGGCTCTGCCACGGCGGCCCCGCACGGGACGCTGACTCACGCTTCCCGCCATGCGGTCACTCCCGGTGTCCCGTCCCGTCCCGTCCCGTCCCGGCCTGTCTCCGGCCCCGGCGGGACTCTCCCGGGCGGCGGAGGCGGCGGCAGCGGGCGGCCTCACGATTTATCCGCTCGGACGGGGCCGTGGCGGTTTCCCTCCCGCGCGGGACCTGCCCGGGGCAGGGGCAGCAGCTTCGTTCCGCCATCGAGGAGCTTTTCCCCGGCGGGGAATCTGCCACGACCCCCGAAGGGCGTGAGGCACGAACTTCCCCCCTGCGGCCTGCGCGCACCAGGGCCGCCGGCCCCTCGCCCCCGCGCCCTGCGGGAGGGAGGTGCGGGCCCCCGACACCCACCGAACCGCGGAGAAGGGGTCGGGGGGGGAGCCCGACCCGCAGCCCCCGACCCCTGCCGGTCTGCCCGCGGCCGGGAGGGCGGCAGGGCCCGGCGCAGCGACCCCTCGTCTAGCAGGGGCGGAAAAGTAGTGCTGTCGCTGTCAGGATGGCCGAGCGGTCTAAGGCGCTGCGTTCAGGTCGCAGTCTCCCCTGGAGGCGTGGGTTCGAATCCCACTTCTGACAAGTCGCGAACGTTTTGCGGCAAAGTCGCCTTTTTTACCTTTAGCTGTAATTAGTTAATTGGGTTTAATTGCCGGGGGGGGGAGTGGTTGTTTTAATCGTCTCATCCAAGTTAAAAAGCAGCCGCCGGGCGGCGCGAAAAGGTACTGTCAGAAGTGGGATTCGAACCCACGCCTCCAGGGGAGACTGCGACCTGAACGCAGCGCCTTAGACCGCTCGGCCATCCTGACCCACTGAACGGGGCTTGCGAACCGCCATCTTCCTCCGGCCGCCGCGGGGCAGAGGGGCCATCCCCCGCCGCGCTGCCGGGAGGGTGGTGGAGCCCATCCCCGGGCAGGTGAAGGCCAGGAGATGACGCCAGGAGAAGGAGAAGGAGGAGACGGGCTCGATAAACTCCTACCTTGAAATGATGGGCCCGGCAGAGGAGGGGAGGGCAGCCCGTACTGGGCTCCTGCAGGCCCTGGGACACCATCTCCAGTAAGATCCTGCTGGACAAGCTGTTCGAGCTGTTGGTGTCCCAGCGTGAGGTCTAACTGGAGACGAGTCACTAGCGGTGTACCCCCGGGGTCAATACTGGGTCCAGTCCTGGTTAACGTCTTCATTAATGGACGGGATGCTTGGGGCAGGGCACAACCCCAGCGGGGTGGCAGCTGGCTGATGCTCCAGAAGACTCTGTTGCCATCCAGAGGGAGCTGGACAGACTGGAGAGATGGTCTGACAAGAGTTTTCTAAAATTGAGGGTGGTGAGAGCCTGGCCCAGGTTGCCCAGAGAAGCTTTGGCTGCCCCATCCCTGGAGGGGTTCAAGGGCAGGTTGGAGGGGGCTTGGAGCAACCTGGTGTGGTGGGAGGTGTCCCTGCCCAGGGCAGGCGGTGGCACTGGGTGGGCTTTAAGGTCCCTTCCAGCCCAAAACATTGGGTGGCTTTAGGATTCAAGGTGCCAAGTCCTGTCCCCGGGGAGGAACAGCCCCAGGCGCCGGGACACGCTGGGGCTGGGTGGGCACGGGGCTGAGCTGGAACCCACGGGGGACTCACACTGCCCCGGGCAGAGCAGAGCCGGGGGGTCCCGGGGCACCGGGCCCCCGATAGGAGGGGGGCGGGAGGGACCGCAGCGTCTCTCGGTGCGGGGAGGCCGGGGCAGCCGCGGGGGCTCAGTTCCCCCCCCCGGCCCTGTCCCTCGGCGTGGGGACGGGGAGGACCCACTGGCGACACCCGGAGGAGGCGGCGGGGCCAGCCCTGCCCGGGGAGGGGCGGGCGGTGTCTCCCGGGGCCGTGCCGGTGCCGGTGCCCGCGGTATGGCGGGGCTGCCCGGAGCCCCTCGGACCCGCAGCGGCTCCCCGGGCCCCTCCGCCGCCCTGCCCGTACTGGACGGCGCCTTCCTTCTCTCGCCTCTCGGGGGGCTGATGGTCGCCCAGGCCGTGAGTACCGGGGGGGGGGGAGGCGCTCGGCTGCGGGACCGCATCCCCCCTTTTCCCCCCTTCCCCCCCCCCGGGTGCTCCTCTTCTCCTGATGGCTGGAAGCAGCTTGGCTTCCCTCGGGCTTCCGCCCCGGCCCCATCCGCGCTCTCCCACCCTAATTAATCTCTAACCCCGAGCAGACATCCCGAAACCCTCTTGGAACTGGGTGCAGCTCCCAGTGCCGGGCCATGGACCATCCCTGCAGGGCACCAGCCCGTGGGTCCCATCCTGGCAGGCTCCATGGAGTGTGGTGGCACTTCCCGAGGTGTGTCGGGGTTGATCACCGGGGGGTGCCCGCAGGACTCAGCCCTCCAGGTTGCTCTCCTTGGCAGCCAGGCTTTGGTGGCCGCGCTCAAACAAGCCCAAAGGTCTTGGCACCGGCAAAACCAGGTGGCAGCATCACCTCTCCGTGGCTTCAGCATCGGAGGTGGCCGCAGAATAAACTGCTGCTGCTGCTCTGCCCTGGGACCTTGGACCCGGGGCACAAGGTGTGCACGTAGGGGTGGGGGGTCGGCTGCGCGTGGGGCCACTCCTGCCCTGCCATGGTGTCTGCCCACGGTGCTGCCCCATTGCTGGGGGGAGCCCCTTTGCTGGTTCCCTGTCCCCAGGGCGGCGCTGTGGGGGAGACATGCTCTGAGCAGCTGCTGTGAAACAATCACAGAGTCATGGAATGCTTTGGGTGGGAAGGGGGGTCTTTCAAGGAACATCTTTAACTAGACCAGGTTGCTCAAAGCCCCGTCCAACCTGGCCTGGAAGGCTTCCAGGGATGAGGCATCTACCCCCTCTCTGGGCAACCTGGGCCATGGTCTCACCACCCTCAGAGTAAAGAACTTAACTTCTTCCTTATGTCTAATAATACCTTCATAAACATCTGGCATAGGTCTGCCTCTGTGCTCCGGATTTCACCCTCTGGGCACGGCTGAGCTGGCTGTGGCGTGGAGCAGATGCTCGGGGAAAGGCGAGGGAAGGATGCTGCCGGGG
Organism: Gallinago jamesoni; assembly: GCA_025769975.1. NCBI lineage: Eukaryota > Metazoa > Chordata > Aves > Charadriiformes > Scolopacidae > Gallinago > Gallinago jamesoni. The sequence continues at coordinate 23,573,381 of JAOQGH010000062.1, read as the reverse complement.
AGTGTCTTGCAGGAGCATCAGGAAAGAAAGATGGAGCCAAGATCAGCAGATGGGACCCTTCAACCCCACACCCAGTCCCACCTCTCCAGCCCATTAAACACGCTCGCCCGTCTCCATCCACCGCGCCCCGCTGCTCCCCAGAACCTCTCCCCCTTAGGGCTCCCGCTCTTCTCCCCCCGCAGCCAGCGCAGGGCCGCTCACACATGCCTCTGGAGCACCCCGGGCTTTTTCCTACCCATGTTTCTCCCCAAGGCGTGTTTTGCAATCACGAGCGTCAGAAATGGACGCAGAGAGACAAGGAGGCTTTGTCAGGGCAGCCCAACACCGGGGCGTACTGGGGCAGGACAAAGGCTGTTGTGTTTCTTCAGTGACAATGAGCGATGCCGGCTCGCGCAGGAGCAGAGCGGCTTTTCCAAGGAGCCCTTCTCCTCCCCACCGGTGGGAGACACCTGCGCTGCTCCCCTGCCGAAGCGGAGGTGAGCACAGGAGCCCAGCAGTGCTGTGGCTTCGCCTGGCTCTGCCCAAAGAGATCCCAACCCCACGTGGGAACCAGAATATGTCGTGGCTGCACCTGGAGCGCATTCTCATCCCAGCCTTGCCGTGGGCTTCTCCTCAGGGCATTTCCTTGTGTTGGGAAACGTGGAGGGTGCAGGGCTGGAGCCTCCTTGCTCCCCCCAGGACATGGTGGGAAGGCTCTCTGTTTTGCTCTCATCCAGCTGGGAGGTGACGGTGGACGGTGAAGCAGAGCAGCCCACCGGCTGCCAGAGCCCCATCTCCATCTCCCGGTGCTGGGGCTGGGGTTGAGGCTGCAGAACAAACAGGGCAAACCACAGAAAGCACCATCTGCTTTGTGACAGCCTTACTTTTTCCAGCCCCCATCACTATGTGCTGGTGTCTCATCCTCTGCTTGCTCCATCATGGGATAGGGGCTTTCTAAAGAAAAGGTACCTACAAACTTGCTGCTCCGGGGAGTTCCCTGGGGAGGGGGTGGTGGAGAAGGCAGCTGCTCACCGGCCCCATCGCTGTGGGCAAAGCAGGGCAGTATCTCCTCCAGAGTCCACATAGCAGGGGTAGACACAGCACAGGGAGGGGAAAGAGAAAAAATAAGAATAAAGGAAAAGCCACCCAGGCTGGGCTCTTCCATCCCTGCCTGCCAGGGACCAGCTCCCTGCCACCGCCTCTGCCCTGCGGCTGTGCCCTGGGGCTGCAGGGAGGGCAGCAAATGGCTTTGCCCTGGATCTGCTTATTTGTCCTTGAGCAGACCCAGAAAGAGACTCACCTGCCTGGGTTTTTTTTTGTGGATTGCTCTGCAGGCACATGGTGCTGCGACTGCTATGCAGCTACACCTGCTGAACGGGGAAGGGTGAGCCCCAGAAGGTGTACGTAGAGGAGATGTAAACCAGACCAGACCTAACCCAACCATGGAGAGAAGCTGAGGAACTTGATGTTTCTTTTTGAAATGATGCTGCAGCAGGGGGAGGTCAATGCTGAGCTAGAGCCCCGGGAGCCGCCACGTCCAGCTCTCACCAGCCCCTGAGATGTCCCTAACACTGAGCCAGCACCTGCACAGAGTGGCCCTGGGCACGGGGGCTTCTTGGCTGAGAAGGGACCTTTGATGATGAGGATGCTTAGGTTGCACCTGTCCTGCCTTGCAGGACACCCCTGGGTGTCCTGGGTACCTGGGACACTCCTGGGTACAAGCCCATCCCCGAGGAATGAGGGTCCCAGGTGGGCAGTCCATCCTGAGCTCTGCAGCGTTCCCTGCTTTGCCAGAGCCAGGGTGACACAACAGCCACAGGTGACAGTGAGCCTGGGCTCACAGGCTCCACTTTCCACCTGCAGGAACCCCCACCTGAACACTTCCCCTGTGTTCACCCGCAGGTGCTCGGCTTACTGGTGTGGCCTCTCATCGCCGACACAACGTACTACCTCCATGCGGCATATGGCTGGGTGATGTTCGTGTCCATCTTCTTCTGGATATTAACAGTCCTTTTCCTCGTGGCTTATCTCCTGCAGCTTCAGCTGAAGTTCTACATGATCCCCTGGCCACTTGTGGTACGTAGCTGAGAGGGGGTGAAGAGGGGAAGCATCCTGGGGAGAAGTTCCAAGAGGACCGGGGCTTCATCTGGGCTGACGGAACAGATTCCCCTGCGCTTTACACAATGACGTTTTTTCATTCTGCCCCCCAATTGCTTAGAAATTTTTCAAAACAGGGAGCCCTTTATCAATCCATAAAATTACATCACCACTGCAGTTGTGGTGTGAAACCTCCCAGTGCATCTAATGAGATGTTAACTTGAGGTTTGGTGACAGTGTGAAGGGCTGGATCCTTTTCCTCTGGTTTTCCTGGGGAAGAGGAAGGAACGTGAAACTGAACCTTTTGCTCATCCCAGCACGTTTGAATCTGAGCCCAGACCTCACGACCTCCTCTTTGCCTTCCCCAGCTGATGATCTTCAACGCTGCAGCCACCGTCCTGTACGTCACCGCCTTCGTAACGTGCGCGGCTGCCGTCCAGCCTACATCCTGGCGGCAGTGGGACTACAACCGGAGAGCCACGGCATCCGTAAGTAGCAGTGGGGAGATTAGGGCCATAGGGCCAGGGTGGCCACCGCGCTTAGACGTGGGGTGTGCTCCTCTTCCAGTTCTTCGCCTGCCTCACGATGATCACCTACGGGGTGAGCACCTTCTTCAGCTTCCGCGCCTGGAAAGGACTCGGCAGCAACGCGGCCACCAGCCAAGTGACTGACCACGCGTAAGGAGCAGGCAGCAAAGCCCAGCCGTGGGCCACCATGGGTCACCTCATGCCGTGCCCCGTGGCTCGGAGCCTCGTGTGCCACCAGGTCTCATTCTGGGAGCAGCCTGTGCCGGCAGCGATGGTCAGTACCGGGCGGCGTGGATGCTGCTCTGGGATCTCTGATGATGCTTCCAGCTGACGTGCCCACAGCACAAACCCACCAGCACCGTCACCGACAGCCTCGCTGGGAGGACACGGACTCACTGGAGGCTGAGGTTTCTGCTTGTCCCTGGGGTTCATCCAGATGCTCACTGGAGCAGCTCTGCGAGGGGGCTCAGCCAGCAGTTCGCACACTCCGGCACTAAAATTCACTAAACCAAGCCCAGGCTCCTGTCTCTGGCCATTTGCAGCTACAGCGTTTAATTGCAATTAACGTGGTAGATAAACAGCAGCACAGCTGGTGGATGCAGGCTAAGCAAAGGAAAATGTCTAAACTCTTCCTGTATTGATTTCTAAAAACGGAAGCACACATTTTATGCTTTAAATAAAAACCGTGCTAAATACAGTACTGGAGTCTGGCAATAAAATCTGTGCCCGGTGGGAAGGCAGGACGCGTGGCACGGCACAGTCAGTGCCTCGGGAGGACGCAGAGCCACGCTGCGGGCGACAAATACACCTTTTATTTCTTGGTGACACGGGTTGACACTTAGCAGAACTAGAAGTGGCTCCCAGCCCAACACAGAAACGCTTCCCTTCACGCCCTCCTTGCACAAACAAATAAAAATAGGTGAAACGGGTTCAATTTATTTCCGGATATTTCCGCACAGGAAAGCCACACGGCAAAATTGACCGCATGCTCTGCACAGGAAAAGTTTTAACAGCTTGTCTCCAGGGGATGGGAAATTTAACTGCAGCAGTGGAGGGTGTGAACTGAAAAGGAGAGGGTAAAATGTAGCCTCGGAAATTACAAGAGACCTCACTTCAAATACAACAGAGCTTCCTTCAGAATATAACTACCTGAGGTATTAGCTTACATGGCCATTCATTTAAGTAATTAATTGAAACAGTGGTAATAGGTAAAGAATGGAAACTTTGTTCAGTAAAAAAAATAACGACAGGGATATTTTTAGTTTTAGCTGCAAATAATTATTTTAGCTCAACAATTCACAATTGAAACATGTCGACAGTATTATTTTACAAATTGATAAAAATCTGTTCCTGACGTTAGACAACGAGGGAGGAGTTAACAGAACTCCACTCTGTACACCAACAGCAGAAAACCAACCAGATTTAAGCCTCGTATTTCCTTGATGTCAGCCTCAGGATTGACACGGCAGGCGATGGAGCAGCTTTTCATCGAAACACACACAGAAGGGTTCCCAACCTCCTTTTTTAAACACAAAAGAAAAAAAAAATCAAAATGGAAAAAACCAAAGTGCAAAGAACATCTTTTGCAGTGTTTAATTTTGCTTCAGCTTCTGCTTTTTATTATGCAGATGTAACAACCATTGAAGGAGATGATTAAAAAAAATTCAAAAGAATAGTTTGTTCAGGGTCTGTGCGTTTTTTGGTTTTTTTTAAAGGAAGTGTGTATGAGGCTGTGTGCACTTACCAAGGAGATTTCAACATACTAGAATAATTCTAGATTCTAAGACAAAATTGTCTAGATTCTAGACAAAAACCCACAGAGCCATGAGCACAATATACCTAATGAGATTAATTACTGCAGCACTCATAAATTTGGTATACGCAAAGTACCAGGATGCTACACGCAGCACTGCCAGCCAGACTTTAAAAAGCCATTATGGGCTGTCTGAAAACTTGTTTAATTTTATTGTATTTTGCAGTGAAGGACAGTTTTGGCTTGCACGGTGAGGAGTCTCCACTGGTATTTCAGCTGAACACAATCCTGGTATCACTGAAATCACTGTCAGACATCAATAGGAACAGGGTTTCATCTCGTTTGTTCTTGTAAGACGTTTTTTGTCCACAAACAAAAATTTGCCACCGCCCCACCATAATTTTGCTCTGTCTAGGTAGGTTCTCATCAGGCGACAGCCACCGACCAGCACCTTCACCGCTGTTGAAGGACATCTTCCCTGCTGTGGGACAGAGCAAAGGGTTCTGCATCTCCATCTACTCTTAGGCTTTTACAAAGGTGCTCAGCACGTCATTAAGCGGCAGATGAACTCGTCTGAACGGCAGAAGAACCAAGGGTCCTGTAGCTCCAAAAGCAGTTTAATTCCAGCCACCAAGAGAGATGCACCTGGGGTTTTCCAACAGGCTCGTGGCTACAGTTCCACCAGATGCCACTCCTTTATTTTTCAAGAGATGCTGAAGAATGCATCGCTGCCCTGGTGTTGCTAACAATTTAACAGCAAAACCACACCTTTAAACCAGCATGTGATTTAGAGCAGCACACGACACGGTGGGAGACGTGGCTCTGCCCAACCTCCTGCCAAAGTTATATCACTACAACTAACACAGCCGTTGCCACTGCCAAAAAGAAAGGAAGAAATTGCATACCTAGGCCAGCTTTAGGTTTATTGTGATTATTTTTCCCAATGTAGAACAAAAGTGAATTGGAGAACTTTGCACATTAAGGACGAAACTTAGAAAAGCCAGAGTGCAGAGAGATTTACTCACATAAGATATTGATTGGAGAGTGGAGAGACAGTCTCCTGCGAGAATATCTACATATTAAAACATATTCTTCCATTAGAAAGCTGTAGCACTTAAGATCATATTAAAGTATTTAAAAAAAAAAAAAACCAAACCAAACCCGAAACGAACAAGAAAACACTGAGAAGGCAGAACTCGGAAGTTATGTATTTGCAACCATCCTTCCAAGAGCTGGAGGGACGTGTTCTTTTCATACCAATGTCTTGATTCCGAAAAGTTGTGTGTTCTGGGGAGTTGGTGAAGATCCCAACCCAAATAACACGCGCACAGGCCTATTTATTGTCCTCTCAGTGTGCTGGGCTTCTCAGCATGCGCTACAGGTGGTGTACAAATAGTACATATTTCTTAAAAACAGTAACTCTGGTAGAGTTGGAAATTTCTTCTTCTGTGGTGACTGAATACCAATGAGAACTCACAAACAGATGTTGTCATGCTCAGGCCTCTGAAGGTATAGTCTGGAGGGTGAATGAGTTTTCATCATGTAAAAGCACCTTGATTCTCATGAGCTTTAGTGTTTTAATGTCCAAATGAAAGCAGCAGCACTCGTCTGGAGAAGGAAAGTACCGCATAAGCTGTTCTAGGAGGAGGATATTGATGACTTGTTTAATGAAGTCACCACTAACCCACTGCTTAAATCCAGACTTCGACCTTCTTTTTCCTAGAAAAATGGAAGAAAAAAATGTTCTTGACTCAGTGCTGTTTTGGAGTAAGTAGTTCAAAAAATGAAACAGACAATTAATATTTGGTTTGTTACATCAAATCAATATAAAACCATGTGTTGCCCGAGCATCCGTGATTGCAGGCAGTTTGCTGCGAGACTTGAGAATGCCAAGCAGAGCACTTATTTTCTCCTATTCGTATCTGTAGAACCCAAAGGTCAGGAAGAGGCTGTGGAGGCAGCCCTGGAGTAAGGTCGCTGTCACTCTGCTGACTGTATGCCCAGGTGGGAGCAGAGGCATGCTGACAGCTGGTCAAGAACACCCAGCTTGAGCAACTAGTAACATCCACCTTCTGAGGGGAACTAATGACATCCACCTTCTGTGTTCGCTCTTAGAGACCCAAAGGTGCAAACCCCAACTGAAGCTACTCCTGCTGCTGAGACACAGACTGTCTCCTTCCCCTCAACCTGCCCCATTTTCACAACACTTAGAAGGATTGGGGGGAGGCGGCGGAGGGCAAAACTCTGACAACTTTGACTCTTTCACTTTGTCGAATGTGACTGAACTGGAGAGAGTTTACAGGTATTTCAGTTTCCTAGGAAAAGGTTCATCCAAAAACCTTAATGCTTTTTCTTTCTTTGTTTCTCCAGCCTGGACAGAGAGGAGGAGAAATACAAATGGAATAAACTTAAGCTAATTTTGGATTGGCTGGGAAAAAAAACCCAACCCAACCAAAACCCCTCCAAATCACAGAATCCCAGAATGGTCAAGGTGGGAAGCGATCTCTGGAAGTCATCTGGTCCAACTCACGGCTAAAGCAGGGCTACTCAAGACTGTGTCCAGGTGGCTTTTGAACATCTCCATGGATGGAGACTCCAAAACCTCTCTGGGCAACCTGTACCAGTGCTCAGTCACCCACACAATAAACAGCTGTTCTGCTGTGTTCAGCTGGAAATCACAAAGATGCAGACATTGTGTGTTTCTGAAGAACTGCTCCACAGGCCAGCTTCATTCATGTTTTCTAGAAATTATTAAATGTGCACTTTGAGTTTAAATAGCCTCTCAAGTGAAGTTATTTTCCTTTTGATCCTGTACAGCCTTCAAATAAATGCTGCTACCTGCTGTAGTAACGCTGCCTTTGGTCCTTCCAAGCAGAGCTACACCACACCAACAGCCATTATGCCAATGCAAATAAACAATGTGATATACTTACAGCTCTGTAATCCAAAAACATTTCTTTGAAAGCCAGAAAGTCAGTAAATGTGAGAAGCATGTCAAATATATCACCTGCCATTTCATCTTTGTGCTGTCTATAGAGAGAAGAAGTTGGGGAATTAGAAAATTGTGTGGGAAATACATTTCTTATTTTAAAACTGTATGAGGTCAAAAAGGATACTGGGACAAGCAGAACAATATTAAAATTAAACAAGAATGTCATTACAGGTCTATCATAAAGCAAAACTTTAGCCAAATATTCCTTTGCATTATTCCCAGTCCAAGTATATCAGATTTATCTAAATCCAAGACCTAAAATTATCACATCAGTCCTTGAAAACCAGTCAAAGAAACTGACCTTTACGAGAAGAGAATTAACACCCAACAAGCATTTATCTACATATTTATCTTCAGCACTGAATCACCAAGACAGTCCCGTCTTATTTAAAAAAATGAAAAATTATGTTGATTCATATATTTTAAGATATTCAGATCCCAATTAAACTTTATTTTCTTTTTCAAGGTGAAGCCCAGTGATCTTTCAAAAGCAATCTCGTCATGAAGCTGGTTAAGCTAAAGTAACCAAATGCAAAAGCTTAAGACAAACTAAACTCTTCCCTGAATGCTTTGTACAAGAACTGCAATAAAGGCATTTCATCACATGACTCCTGAAAGACAACCAGTGTCCAACATAAAGCCTGGAAGAGATAAATGGGACCTAACCTTTTAAGGGTCTGGCCTCAAAGTGGTAATGATTATGAAAACTCTCTAGTATTCTCACTCCCATTTCTCTTCCTACCCCTTAAAACCCAACATGTTTCAGTGTGGCAGTTCAGAAATTTAGAGTAGAAGGACATGCTGAAGGCAAGAAAAGCGGTCAGGCATTGCCTGCATGAACACTATTTTTTTAATTATTATTAAAGAGGAAGCTCTTTCTAAAGGGAGAACTGTCAAATCTAAGCTTTAATCTAGATTAAAAGAATTGAGAGGCACATAAGCCATCCCCCAACCAAAAGCAAAGCAGAGACTTACTGCAATGACATTGTGAAAGCAGTCATATTGAAACCAGGAATCCGATCAAGCAATTTTTCCTCGATGTATTTCTCTACTAAAGAGATCTGAAAAAACCAAGCAAACCACCCCTAAAACATCACAACAAATTTCAGGAGCAGATTTCAAAACAATGCATCTTACACTGACACCTTGTTGACAATTTGTATTACCCTCAGTGGGCAAACAACTGCAGATTCCTTAGTGGGGAGATCTAGTTCGATCAATCACACCCCTGCCAAGGCAGGGAACTGAACATTTTTGCTGGGAATATCAGCAAGAACAAACACTATTTCTATCTAGTAAAAAAACTGGTTTTAACTCATTTAATGATATTTATTAGGAGGCTGGTATAGCTTCATAATTATGCTTTGCATGAAGAACGTAACTGAAGTGTCCAATACATGAAATAATACAACTGGAGAAGACCAAACTTTGTTATGCATGTCAAACATATTTTCTACTACAGCAATAGGCTAAACTTCTATTCAGGAGACAACTTCCACACCACCTATAGAAATTTTCAGCTGAAAAAGAGAAAGTAACTTGGAGCTCCAGAAGACATCGTTCTTGCTCACAGATTGTAACTGTGCTTCAGAAAGAGACAGCAGGCAGCTTGTTGGTTCCGATCCATATAAACCCAGGAATACAGGCCCTGAAAATGGCCTTAATAAAAATAAAAAAGCAATACATATGAAAAAGCATCTTACATATTCATTAAAAATAGAAGTATAGATGAGCTTGTTTTCTTCTGAGTCATCAAACTCCTGGTAGTGCTTCTCCATAAAAGTCCTCTGTATTAACTGGAAATCATCATCTGGAGCACAACAAAAATGCATCATACAGTTAGGAGTTTAGTCATTCTTTGTGTAACACAAACCCCACATTCAGTAGCCCTCCGTCTCCCTGCTGTAGCCATGGAGCCCTGCACACGTGCAGGGTCAGTCACTCCAGCGCCGCAGCTGCCGCTGAGCCACCACTTCTGACCCATCTGCGAGAGACAGAGGCTGCTGGCAGCCCTCCTGCTTTATCGTAAAGTTACTTATTCTGAACCCCTGTTTGTTCAGGCTCTCAAGTCAGCAAAAGCAATTACTTCTTCCCTACAAGAATTCAAACTAACTTTTTTTTTTTCCCCTTGATTTAATAAATATTAGTGAAACTCTCAGATTCGTTTTCAATTGCTGTAGATTTTTTTTCCACTTGTGGAAGGAAACAAGAATAGAAATGAACACAGTAGGTCACCACTGAATTCAGCAGAACCGGTATAAAGTTTACTTAAACGCAGTGTTAAAATACACCAGTCTCAGCTTTCTAAACCCTAGCATATTCCAAATTAGTTTAGTCAGCATTTCTCCAGATTCAGGTACATCGCTGTGCAAGCTGAGGCTGCAGAATCTATATCTCTCTGGAAAGGATGTGGTCAAAAAGTTTATACACTGTTCTTACGAAGCAGCTGACGGCTGATTAGCAGGAATTCTGTCGTGGCACCTTGCACACTAGTTCCTTGCACACGCTGACTGCTCAGCTAAAATTATGGTCCTGAGAATTTAGCACCTTTTATTGCCTGAGTTCACACAGTGAGATTGCTGCCATTCAACACTCCTGCTATGAAGAGGTCTTGCCGTGTTACAACTGTACGCATATACACAAGCTACAGGCAACAAATCAACTCAGAAGAACAGACTTAAAAAGTGAAAAGTGGCAAGACGTGATGACTCCCATCTCCAGTCTTGCCATGCAGTTGAAGAAACCAAGGATATGAACTGTTGTCCGTGTTCAGCAGAGACAGAACAGGGAACAACATGCTTAAACTGCAGCATAGGCAGCTTGTATTAGAGATTAGAACAGGCTGCCTGCAGTAGCGACAGGCTGGCATTACAGCAAATTGCCTGGGCAAACCATGGCAGCTCCTAGGAATGTCCTGACAAACACTTGAGGAGAGGTTCAGGCAGAGCTGGGAAGGGAAGGCAGCCTCTCACAGTCTCCTCCATCCCCCTTTTTATTAAGGGTATAAAAATCCCAGACAGCTTTGATTTCTATGTGAGATTTACAAGTGTCTTTAGTGTTTACTTATGGAGGAGTGTATTGCAGTGACGCAGAGAATAATTTTCAAGACTCACAAGCACCCTGTTGTTCAAACAGCACACAAAAGTCTTTTGTGTATATTTTTACTGCACTACCAGGTTAGGGGCCAGGAGAACAAAGGACAGAAAGCTTCCACGAAGCAGGCAGGGGATACATACAGCTCTGTATGTATGCTGACAGAAGAGCAGCTTGTTTATGAGCAGCAATATGCTTAGCACCCATCTCGTTGTCTGTAAGTACTTACCCATTATGATATCCTCCAGATACCCAACAACTGCATCAAACTCTGCCTCACAAGGGGAGGAGCTGAAAGCAAAGGAAGATGGTACTGCATAAATACGTATTTCAACCCCAGCAGAAATGGAAGTTAAAATTAAGTGTGAACAAAAGCCCAAGCACAAAAAGCCCAATAATTACAAAAGAAGTGAATAATTCCCTAGTTTCAACCTACAAAATAATCCATGACACTGATGATAAGACTGCTTCATGGGGATTCTCATCAGGCCTCTACTGTATTTCCCCCAGTAAGGTGCCTAATTGAAAAAAAATAAATGTTGTTGTACTGGCATTACTTTCAAGGCAATTCTAGTCCTGGTGCAGAAGGATGTAAAGAGTGTAATTAGAACAAGTTAAGCATTTTCCAACCCACAAACCCTGGCTGCTACCACAAGTTCTCCTTCGGCTCTCTTCCCTCTGTAACTCCCCATGGTGATCACGGAATTCTAGACACTCTAGAGAATATTTTGAAATATTTGATCTTGCAGAACCACTTAAAACTCAATGTATACACAAGTACTGTATAACTCAAGAAACATAAATATTTTTCTTATGCAAGAAATGTCCTACATGCTACAAATAAATAGCATAATCTCCTACGCTCATTCAATCATGAGCAAATATTAAACCTCATTATGGACCTCAAGTTATCCAGGGAAGAAACCTTTGGTACCAGAATTTCAGGACTCTGGATCCCTCTGCTAAATCTATTACTGTGCACCTTGTTCAGACACAGTAACCCACAGGATTGTCTTGGCCTTGGCATTCAGAGCTCATCTGTAGTGGGGGATGAACTCTTCCTGTATTCTTCAGCAGAGGAAAGACAGACTTTTCTCACACATGAGGGAAAAAGCCTCACAGGACATTTAAGAAAAATATTAGCTTTCATCAGAAAAAGCACCATTTAAATTAAACTAAGTGTCTCTCTATTTCTCTTTCAAGTTTTTCTTCAGTAAACAGAGCACAACACTCTTTCAGCCTAAGTTTTAAAAAACTCATTAAATTTATTTGGCTATTGAATAATAGCCCAGTGAAATTAATCCAACAACAGTTTCACCAACAGTTTAATCGTAATGAGCCATAGGGCTCCTTCTGACCAGGAAAAATGCAAAGACCTTTGCTTCAAAAAGGTGTCTGTTCACCAAGTGATTTTCTAACAACAATTCTGATCTGTTAAGCCTTAGGAGATGACCCAAGCCAAGGTGAGAGATTGGACAACCTCTTCCACCAGAGGGCAGGACACTACCAGGAGAGGAGCTGGCAAGGCTCAGTTGAAGCATTACATACCCAGAGCATCACACTTGGGACTTCAGGCAAGAGGTCTATTAGCTTTCTAAGTACATGCAAAGACAGGAGACTTTGCTACAGATAATTTCTACTCTTTTTTCCCTCTATCAGCAACAGAAATTTTAAAGTATTAATTTAAACCCCAGTTGAAGCTTGTGGAACAAATCATGGAATTTTAACTGTTCCAAAATAGCAGCGATTCCATCCCTCTACACAACACACCCGCATCTGCACAACTGAAGAAACAAGTGCTCACAGATCTTGTGGATTAAGTCCTTGTCACCTCACCATGTCTAGTCTAGGCCAGCACAACATCTGCTGCTGGAGAAGCCCAGGCAGTCTGCATGCTTGAATCTTGCCTTCATCACAAATCCATCCTTCTCAAGGGCTATTGTTAAAACAATTCCTATATAGTTTTTTTTTTATTACAAACATATTTTTTTTAATTACAAACATGTATTAGCAATAGTCAATAAAGACATATCTGATAGGAATTACATATACTGGAGAGAGAAATAAATCGAAAATGTTGTCCTGAGGGAAAGAAAAAAAAAAATCAACAGTGCCCTGTTGCCCTGACAGTCAATTTCTGTTTCAGTGTTTGGATAGTGTGGGAGATAATGGCAATCAGAAACATCCAATTTAGCCATTTGTGATAGTCTATAGACTGTAAGAACTAAACCTATGAAGTAGAGTGACCAGAGGCAGAGGGACATGAAACTTCTGCCAGAAGCTTTAGGAGAAGAGCATGCCAGAAAACGTGGAACAAAGCAGCATCTCAGCATCGACCAGAGTAAAATTTGGTTGACCTGTACATGTCTAGGAGTACATTCAAATATAGTCTCTTCTTAGAATCCGTGATGGAAGACAACATATGCTCTTAAAAAGAAGAGAAAATTTTTTAATTTAAAATGAAGACAAATCCCCCCGTTGTCAGCCTTACAGTGCTTATTTTGATCACTCAGACAGGGCTATCTGGTGCTATGGTCATTGCAGTTATATTTGGTTTGACTTCAGCCAACCTCTGATCTGGTATTATACCCTCCTGGAGTTTTGCATTTTTCTGCACCCTTGTTCTCACAAGAGGCAGAATGTGGTAATCAGTGTAGCGTAAATTCATTTGTGTAATTATATTCCTATTAAGATATTTTAACCAGTAATTAGCTCACTGAAAATCTGACACAGAATGTAGCATACTTACACGGCTACACCAAAGTTTTCTTCATCCGAAGTCTCCATTGTTACTGCATAACCAGACTGGAGGAGAGGCAATCTGCTACACTGCTGCTGTTAGTGGTTATTTCTTCTTTTCGGACAAAGTACTAAGGAATAACACGTGACTTGGCATTAATACAAATTAAATTCTTAAATTACCACACACTTCTGAAACAGCAATTCAGGAGAAAAGTTTTTTTAGATGTAGGCATTTCAAAGTCATGTTCTTCCAATGTTACTGCTACTTCTTTTCTGTAATAACCCAAATTTTCTAGGAACTTCCTCCGCCTACTGAGAGAATAGGCTCAAAACTGTGCAGTTAGTCTCTGTGAAAGGGTTTCAGAATCATAGAATTGTTGAGGTTGAAAAGACTCTTAAGATCATCAAGTCCAACTGTTAACCTAACACTGCCAAGTCTGCTACTAAACCATGTCCATCAGTGCCACCTCTGCTTGTGTTTTAAACACCTCCAGAGATAGAGACTCTACCACTTCCCTGGAAAGCCTGTTCCAAGGCTTGACAACCCTTTTGGCGAAGAAATTTTCCTAATATCCATCCTAAACCTCCCCTGGTGCAACTTGAAGCCATTTCGTCTTGTCCCACCACCTGTTCCTTGGGAGAAGAGACTGACCTCTCCTGGCTACCCCCTCTTCTCAGGCAGTTATAAAGAGAGATTAAGGTCTCCCCTCAGCCTCTTTTTCTCCAGGCTGAACACCTCCAGTTTCCTCACTTGCTCCTCATAAAACCTTTACATCTCTTCTCCAGAAGCATGTATAACTATGAGAAAGACGCAAGAAAATGAAGCCAAGTAAGATGAAGATGCTACCCCAGTCCCGTGTGTCCCCAAGAGCTTGCAGGCCAGTCTTTGGATAGCGATCCCACATGCCAGGCCAGGGACTGTGCCCCACGCTGTGCTGTGTCCTCGCCGGGGCCTGTTGCTGACCCATCACACAGGACAGGCCACACTCCACCCCAGGGCCACCACGATGGGCCAGCTGTCTTCTCAGTGTCTGGGGACACTCTGCTCCCACCACCTTTATTGGGTTATATCCACACCGGCCTTGACAGCAGGTGGCGGAGTTTGGGAGCCAGCTCGATGGGACCAAGGCACAGGAGGGATGATCGTGACCCTCGCCTCTCCCCCTTCTCACTCCCGGTTCCTGGGGAGAGCGAAGCCGCCAGCCCTGTCCCTCCCCGGGGGGACGCAGCACCCGGCCCGCCTCACCCTCCCCTCCGCAAAAGGACCAAGCCGACCGGGCCGTTATCTTCCCTTTCTAAAAGGCACCTAGGACACTGGCCCTTATCAGCACCCCCCTTCCCGAGGCACCGGGCGCCTGGCCCGTGTCACCTCCCCCCGCCCCAGAAAGGGACGCGACCCGGCCCGGCCCCGCACCTACCACCGCTCGGGGCAGCCAAAGCCGCCTGCTCACCCCTCCGGCCCGCCCGTCTCCTAGGCAACGCTTCCCTTCCGCCCTGCTCGCAGCCAATCGCAGGGCGGAGACGGTACGGAGGGCCCGCCCACAAACCAGAACGCCCAATGGGAGAGCGCGGGCGGGAAGGCGGCCCCCGCCGCCATGGTGGGCCCTCAGGCCTGGGGCGGCTGGGCTGGGTTTAGTGTCCGGGTGCGAGGCGATCCTGAGAAGGAAATAAAGCTGATTATGTGCTTAGTTATGACGCACGCTGCTGTTGTATGAGTGGGTTTTCCCCTCACAGCAGGGCCCTGAAGGCTAGAGGACAGCAAACCACACCAGGGCCTGAGGTGCCCTCAGCTGGGCCCAGGGAGGGGAGCCCGAGTGTTTCACACCATTTTCTTGCCACCTTCTTGTCCAAGGGTCAGCTCCTGCTTCCACAGGCTGCCCCCCCCAACCTCTGGTGCCAAAACGTTTGTAACACCAGCTCTCAAGAGAAGTGAAAGAATTAAAAAAAAACCCCAACAAATAGCCTTCAAGATGTTTTTATTGTTGAATGGACAGCTTTGCTACAACTCATTTTGCCTTCTGAGGTCCTACAGATCCACCATCTCCCCTACCCAGCCCCAGAGCCCTCGGGGCATGCAAGGACTGAGGCAGGCACTGCACCGGTCACAGAGGATTGAGCTTTACAATGACCGTGGATTTCAGCAGAAAGCCAGCCCAATTGTACAGTCTTTCACTCGTGAAATGAACAGGACAGTTCTCTACAACACAGCTCCCTCCTCCGGTGCCTTTCTCAGCCCAGCACCAGCTGCATGGAAGACGGTCTGGGGCAAAATTTTCCAAAGCATTCCCATCTTTTCAACAAAGAACGCAGGCACGTAGTCCTGTGTCCACAAAGGCCTAGGTCACCCCTGTTTTAAGGGGACACCAGACATCTAGAAGCCGTTGTGGACATGGAGCTGGACCTTAAGAGCTTAATCTCAATACAGCAGTTGATACGAACCAGGAGTCCTAGGCACTTCTGAAAATTTTACCTCAGTTAATCCTGGCCAGGGAAACCAAAGCCCTGAAATTACTAGAATCTATTAAGGCAGAGTTCAAAATGTTTCTGTCCCACCTCTTCCCTGAAGTATCTATGGACCTTAGGGATAAAGACCTATCATTGCATTTGGAAGCATGTAAAACTTCAAGTGATTCTGAGATTCTAAGATCCTTGTGGCAGTGATGGTGTTCAGGTGTTAGCTCATTCAGCACCGAGCAGGAAGGGACCCAGCCCTGACTGGCAACATGGATTACAGCAAAACATGGTAAAGTACAGTCAGGGAGGAAACGAGGTCCCTGTGGCACAGGTTTGCCAGTCTGACCTTAATCAAAACAGGCATCCAAGGTGGAAGAGAATTCACATTTTAGCAAAAAGACTAACCAGCACTCTGTTTTCGGATTCAGTCTGTATTTGGATAAACAGTCAACAAGAAAATGATGGACAGAACTTCCTTAATTCACACATTATACACCAGAGGTTCAGAGACACTCTTTTCTTTTTCTCTTTTTTTTTTTTTTCAAATCTGGATGAAATTCAGCACCCTTAAGTCAGCAAAGGCAGAAGGTGAAAGGAGTTGGCCGAGAGTTTGATTCTGGAACCTGCGTGCAGAGCTGTCGCCCTCAGATCCCAATTTAGTCAGTGGGAAGCAAGAGCGCTCTGCAGGAAGCAGCAGCCTCAGCTCTGCTTTGTTAATACTTGATAGTACAAGTAAAGGTAATAAATCATTTTAAAAACAAGATGCATCACAGCATGAGAATTCACTACAACAGCCTCTGCTGTTGAATCACTGCCAAGAAGTGGGATGGTTTTGGTGTAAATGGTGTGTGAATTAGTAAAGTTCTACATTACTACTAGCCTACTACATAGCTAGATAATTTAAAAAAGCAACCGGTAGAAGTCTTGGAAGAGACCGAGTTGTATCCTCAGTTGGTGCAAAATAAGCGTAACTCCACCAATTTTTGTGCTACTTCACTGACACTACCTGTGAACCCTGATTCCTTGTAGAAACCTAGTAACACAGTCAAAAGCTGCCTGCTGAAATGCATCCTTAACATACAAACATCACAAATGTGTAATTAAACTGGAGCAGAGATTCCCACTGTATGATCCCTATCAAAAATACGAAGTGTGGCACCAAACCTGCTCAGAGCAGGACTGACACGTGGCAAGCAAGATGAATTTTTAAAGAGTTACAGAGTAAGACCAAACTTGATATCCAAATAACTTTTTTTTTTTAAATAAACTGGCCCAAAATTCTCCTGCAATGTTTTAAGATAGCTCATTTCAAAAGTGAACATAACTTTCAAAAACAACACTGATTAAAAAAGATGTTCAATGATACCTTAAAAAATACCCAGAATATCAAATTAATTCCAGTCCAGCGTTATAATTAGTTAAGAATACCTCCTGAAAATTATATCCTCACAAAAAAATGTGGGTACTGAAGTTAAAAGCATCAGAAACATTATGTACTTGAAAATACCACCGATCTTTTAACGCTTAAAAACAAATCAGAACACTCTTTGGAATCACCAAGTTATTAAAACATATGAGTTTCTCTACAGTCTCCACACTGTCTTTTCAAATCAGTCCATGTACAGATCAAGTCTTTGAGCAGTTTTATATCCACTGTTGGAAAAATACAGAGTCTCTGACCAGCAGGAGGCTACATTAAACAGGAAAACATCAGCATTCTCCTTTGAGTACTGACTTCTGCCAAAAATAGAGACTTTCGATCGCAAGACAGAACTGCCCTGTTTGAGGAGATATTTCTTTTCTCTTCTAAAATGCATTGTACGTGTACTTCCAGTGCAAATTTTTTTTTCAGCACTTGCGACAGGCAACAAGGAAAGGGGGAAGAAGAGAGACTCTCCTATGGTCCTGCTTGGAGGAACCCACAGCCATAGCACACTGACCTACCAGCTCTCCTTACTGTGAAACCAGCTCCCAACGCTGGCAAACTGAAATAGCTTATTAAAGATCTCATTTTTAAGATAAACAGATTACAGTTTAGCATGAAATCTGGCCGTGGCTATGGTTCTATGTGCGTAAAGATTGGTTAGAGATGCTTTCCCCTTTCGGTATTGGTTGGAGTTAATTAAGAACAAGTCTGTGGTATTTTTCCACATGTGTCATGAAATGTGAGAGATCTGTCTGACTCGGGTCTGTATTTCCTGTCGACACAAAGGGCAGGTCTCCAGTTGCAAGGCACACTCCATGCACAGGTCGCTGAAGGAAAAGAAAAGACAATCAGTTAAAGCCTGCATTTACAGGATGAAAAAAATAGAAGAAAAAAATTCAAGCAGTAATAAGTTTAGTTAGCCTGCTAGAAAAACAGACAAGATGAATCGTTCAGCATGGAGATTTAAGAACGGCAAGTCAGGTGGTGTGGATCCACAGGCTTTGAGAGGGGCTCCAGAGCTCCTGCTGCTCAGTGTCCTGCAAACCTGAACCCGCTGGAGCAGCAGCTGAGATTACACCCGCACACTCTTCTTAATCCCAGCCCTTGCTCTGGTCTGGGGAACAGCAGCCCCTGTGCCCTGCATGAAGGTGTCGCCACTTCTTTTTGGGGTACACTAGGCACATCTCCTCTTTTTAACTTTGCAACATGCAGGCAGAAGACCTATGGCAAGGCTGCTTCCATGAGTGCCCTAAAAACACCAAGGAACTGGATTTAACTTTCCTAGTTAAATCCTAGTAGGATTAAGTTTCCTAGTAGGCTACTTATATGCAGTATTGCTGAAACTGCTCATTTTTAGCTTTTAGAGGAATTTGTGACTTGAGACAATCCATCGTTGAACATTTAATGAGCATATAATGAATTTTTTACTCTTCTCAATGTGATCTGCATTTCACAGCACCAGTACCAAGCAAGTACTTATCAGCAAAACCGCTGAGATGAGGGCTTTAGATTTGGTAGCCCAGGGACAGCACACGTAGTTCTGTAGCCACAGTACCTCCCCAGCCCCAGACACACACAGAGCTAAGGATTAAATCTGCTCAGGGGGTACTAAAGGGAAAGGTGAGAATATTATGCTGTATATATTACATCCTTACAGGGATTCATTATTTCCTTTTTGCTGAGGAGTCAACCAAGATAAGCAGCTGGTCTCACCTAAGCTCAATAGCAAACACATATTTTCTGTATTTTCTGTTTCTTTGTTTTGAAGTTTTGTTGTTTTTTTTTTGGGGGGGGGGGGACGGACAGGACAGACGGGAGAGGGGACAACAGATGGATGGGAGGGGAGTTGGGCTGGGTGGGTTTTTTTGTGTGTGTTGGTGATTTTTTTGTTTGTTTCTTTGTAGGGTTTTTACCTGTGTCCACACGGCCTGAGTTCTGTGTCTGCTACCTCATCGCAGCAAAGCGTGCAGCAGTTCTCTCGGATACTCACTTGCTTCAATAAAGCCAGGCGCCGGTGTCTGGAGAAAAGGGGACACCCCCCCCCCCAAAAAAAACGTTAGTTTGATTCACAATATATTCACAACTGCTCTGAGTATTGCATCAGGAGCGATGCGCTGCTTACTTGTGCTACTCAACGCTACTGCTGATAAGCATCAAGCAGAACTTCCCACAAAAAAGGCTAAACACACAGAGATGTTCAGAAGAGTTTTTGACTCCCTACTCTGTCTGTCAGGAGACTGTTAGATTACAATTCTTCTAGCTCTCACAGCCAAACACTTCAAAAAAATTCTTTAGTATCTGTGTACTTTTAAGAGTTAAGAAAAATAAAAAAACAACAATAAACCACACAAGCCCATGTATCAACAAAATTCAGAAACCCCTACAACGCTGTAACACAGTTTAAACTAATAGAAACTGAAGATGAAATCAACAGCTTGGTATGGCAATGGTTGCAAGGGAGAGTACATGGATAGAAACCTCCCCGTTTGACTAAATAAGACATTTCAAGTTTGGAACACGTACAGGAAGACACACACACACTACCTGTCACAACTGCTTGGTGGCAGGGGGACACGTCCAGCTCAGACTATGCCCCAGCACTCGATGCATTAAATTCAGCACAGCTCTACATGAGTTTATGTAAATTCCTGCCATGGATAATTAGGGTCCACTCAGACCCTTGCCTTTTTTTTTTTTTCCTATCGCTTTTAAGATCAAAGCTGTATTTTAATTTAGGATTAAATGACACAAACAAGAAAAAAGAACACTGACTTTGAGCAGGGGGCTGATCACCTAAGGGATTAAATCAGACTCTGACTTACACCACCTTGCGACTGCAGGGGCTTTAAGTTACTCTGGAGTTATATGCAAGTACAAAACGGTCTTGCAAGTTGCATTTGATTTTCTCTGCATAAATACAGCATCGCAAGCTTCCAACTTTGCCAGTGTGTGACTTGCACATCTAGGCGTAAAGTGATTTGGGTTTTTTTTTTTTGTTTTCTTTTTAAACACTAAGGTGCTTAAGTACTTAATTCACTTGACTGAACAGCTTGGCAATTCAAAACCAGTCTCTGAATTTTATTATAGTTGGGGGTACCCACCTCCTACACCCCACCCCTTCATTAGAAGCAACAGAAGATTATTCCAAGCCCCTAACAGCACCACTCTAGAAGGCCCATCTTTCAACAAAATTGCAGATCTGGGGTACACTATATCCCAGATTACACCCTCTACTGTTACCATCTGTGTTCCAGAAAATTATTTTATTACTAATGACCACAATCAAAAAGGCTATTAGTTTTCATTCCTGCCAGGAATTTGTTAAGGAAAAATGTATCTAAACCTGCTACCATCTGGCTTGACTTATATTTCAGTGGGAAAGCACTTCTAAATTTGAATAGCCTTTGCCAATACTATTATTCACAAATGGGGAAATTTTCATCTGGATCAGAAAAGGAGGACAGCTTCAAGTCTTAAAATCATTCAATACCTCCATGCTGCCACCATCACAAATTAGATCAACTTTAAATAAGACTTCTTTTTTTTTTAACTAAGACTACACCTCCTCAACCAACCTAATTATTCTTAACAGGAAGCGTTTTTACTAAAAACAGTATTAGTGTGCAGTATTAGTTAATTTTAGTTTAGCTTAATATTACAAAAAAAATTAATTTATGGATTTTGGTTGTATATCTCCTGCCCTACTCATTAAGTTACAATGGTCCAATAATCTTCTGAAAGAGACCTATGGAGGTGCAACCCCATAAAAAAGTAACTTTGCCAAGTACAATACCACTCAGAAGTGAGGCATTTTATTTCTTGGTACACAAACACACTCAAACCAGAGAGGAAAATTACCTGGGCAAAATGATTTTCTCTTCTGCTGTCAGAAAAGCATAATCATTAAAGGTACTAAACTTCATTGATGGTGGGTACTTGAAAGGTTTTGCCCCAAAGTTGAACTCACATTGTTGATAGGACATGAAACTCGCCGCAGCAAAAAACCCAGACCTGCAACATGCAGAACAGACATTTTAGAATGACTTTCACAGAGTTTTCCAGACACCTTACTACTATTACCAGAGAAAAATATACCCTGAAACAAAGAGACGAGTTCCTTCAGTAGAAACGTGCTACAGCTAATGGGGAGAAATCCCTCTGACACATCCAGTTTCAGCTGCACAAACCTTCCTGGGTTTAGTTCAACTTCTGAATTTAATGTTGGGGTTTATCTGGATTTACTAAGGGAGGCAAAAACGGCTGCCTGCTCTGCAGTGAGGATTAGTCATGCTTGCACAGAGAACAGACACATCCATCTGAGCAGCACACCAATGGATCCTCTTTACACCCATCAGTTCAGATCTCTCCTTCAGCACTGGAAAAAAATATTTTTCATCCAACCAACTGCTGTTTAGTGGCCAGCCCTGCCAAAACTACAAC
Organism: Gallinago jamesoni; assembly: GCA_025769975.1. Lineage (NCBI taxonomy): Eukaryota > Metazoa > Chordata > Aves > Charadriiformes > Scolopacidae > Gallinago > Gallinago jamesoni. The sequence goes on along the minus strand of JAOQGH010000062.1, from coordinate 23,551,878 downwards.
AGTTGTGAAGAGTGTTGCCAACTGCAAGGGACACCTCTGTGTCTCTGCTCTGGCTGCTTTATTCGAGCCGGCAGAGATCTGGGGAACTTGCAGCTCATGCACTTGTTGTGTGGATGAATCCAGTTCTGAGCTCTCTCAGCACAAGGTCCATCTGTTCCTCCTTGCCCTTCCAGGATTACCTCAGGCCAGCTGTCTTGCCTTTACAGCCACCTTGTCAGAACACCACAACTGTCACCTCCCTCAGTCATATTTACTAAAAGGGGCCGAGTTGAACAATACCCCAAGTTCTAACCAAGCTAGAGAATCTGTTGAGTATATAAATGACACACTCTACACAAAGAACAGAGTACTGCAAGCTGAACAGACAAGATACTCTGCAGCTCTAAAGTGAGCTACTCTTTCTTGCATCTAGAACTTCATTTTGAGGAGAAAACACAAATGAAATTATTAGCACAGTAGTATTAATTTACAGAGTACTGTAACATTTAATGAAGCTGCCCTCTTAAGTATCACACCAGCTTATCTTTTCAGAACTAAACAGCTGAACCTCCCCAGGAGAGGCAGAGGAGTTTGCCATGTGTTAATTTTAACAGAGCTGGCAAAATAAGCCTCACATCCTTCTGCAATGCTACCAAGAGGTGTCCTGCCACAAATATTTAATGTGCTACTACAGGAACTGGCCCCAGTGAACGGCAGCAAATTAATACATGTACTTCAGCATTTACAGGACTGAGCTTTTTTTTTTTTTTTTCAGGATCAAAAATTCCTGAAGCACTATTACAAATTTGTTTATCTTTGCTACAGCCTTATTCCATTCAGTGCTGTGTTGGTTTGACCGTAGAAAACAAAGTTGAATCTACCTTTAGAACGTCTGAAGTATTTATTTTGAACCCTGAAATCCCCCTGTAAAATTATATCCTTCTCACTGATTTCTAAACAACATTCAATCGGGAAACCTGCTTAATGATGGCTTTGGGTAAGCAAATATGAATTTGCACCTTAAATGGGAAACACTTCATATAATTAAAACAATTATCCATACAGGTCACTGTCCTTCCAAATGAGCCCATACTTACACAGCAGATGAAAATACTTGCTTCTCAGCAGGAAGCTGGTTTCCATTTAAATAGAAGATCATTTGCTTTTCTTGTAAGTCTAGTAGAAATCCTATTGTGTCTCCTTACATGCAAAACAAAAATAATTTAGAGATTTCAGTTGTGTTAAATACCTACAGCTGACACAATTATCAGTTTAACTCACTCATATTTCACTATGAATTATTTTACTTAAGGAAACTGTTTGCAAAAGCATAGAGGAAGAAACATTGATACAGACAGTAACTAAAGGAAAAAGCCAGGACAAAATAGTAAAAAACCAAATTCAAGTCTGGCAGAGCACTAATACTACATAGTTGCAGAAGTATTGCAGAATATTTACCAAAGCCAGAAAAAAGCTGCAACTCTATCTCTCTTTGGCTATTTCACACCTGTTGAAGATATCCTCAGAACACATACTTGAACAGTCCATGTTTCTTACATGTTTGTGCATATACTTATTTTTAAGAAGTGTTTCAAGTTAGCCATTTGTGGGAAAAATTTTTAAGAGAGGCAGCAGCACAGTTCACACAAGCATGGCATGCACAGACTCCTACCAAGATTTCAAAGCTGCGATGAAAAACAGAATTGTGCTGTCCAAGTAGCTACAAAAGAATTTAAAGTAAGCAAGGCAGTGCAACTCCCCCTTAACCTAAACTAGATACTTCTCTAAAATAACTTTCATCCCAGAAAGGAACATTTCAATCCTGTTTGTAGGATTACAAACATCTAAGAACAAAAATCTTATGATTAAGTTTCCAATGCTAGTTGGTGCTATGATTTGTACTGTGAAAAGAAAAAGCATTTCACCAACAAGATTCTGTTTACACAGATTGTGGAACAAGAGTGTAGTGCCCACTTTATACATTTAACCACTGCAAATACTCACAAAAGGCACAATAATTATTAAATTTTTAGTATCATCAGGATTAGGCAGTAATTGCACTGTTTGCACCGACTAATGAAGTGCAAGAGGAAAAAGCCCATGCTGAAATCCAACCAGGATAAAGACAGGAGATGGACCAAATACCTTCTTTCCAACAGGGATGGGAATGTGGTTTACTTCTGGCATTATACCAAATCAGCTGCCGGCAGCCATCGTACGCACAGGAGTATTCATCATCCCCAATGCCATAACCTTCCTTTAGAACAAGAGACGCATTTCAGTTTGCAGCCATTCTTAGCACAGAGGGCTAAAATTTATTTTTTATTCAACTAAACCAAAAGCAGGAAAGGTTCCTCCCACCCCCGTGAAGACAATTTTTTCAAGCTAGTCTTAGTTTTATTTTCACATCAAAAGGAATGTGTTGGGATGGGGAGGAAGGGGATATTGACTCTGAAGTGGTTTTAATTCTCTGTGAGGTTAAATCACTGTCTATTCAACTATTGAAAGAACAGCTAACTCCTTGCATCTTAAAAATTCAGCATAGAAATGTAACCACCCTTATCTTGAAGTCCCAGACTGGTTAAAATCTTCCCCAAGATACCCAAGTGCCACCAGAATGTACAGTACAGAGAAAGAACAAACCCATCGTCCCTGCACGGCATTTGTTGCACATTGTGTCCCTTTCAGTGCCTGCCTCCCTCAAGTTGTGAAAAGGTTATCAAGTGACAGTCCCAAGGTCCCAAATAAATGCAAAACTGAACTTCAGGCTGGGAGAAGAATCTGTCACGTAGGAGAGCACAAACACAAAACCCAAAAGCCTTATGGAAGAGAACTTCCTCGTGCTCAGTGTGGTTTGTCTGGAGTGCAAACAGCAGACACAAGCCTCAGATGTCCCAAATTAAAGCTAAGCCCAGCTAATGGGTTTTTAATGTCATATTTAGGACTAGTCTTTTTGTTACACATGCTGCAAACAAAGAGCATATGGCTGCTCTGATGACGGGGTTTGTGACAGAAGAGAATATCCCTGTATTTCAGGCAGACAGCTGATGAACTTAAATAACAATCACATTTAGCCACCAGCAAAACAGTTCTAGCAACAGAAAATCATCCTGCTCAGATATGTGATGACATCTATTTTCATACCTTGTACAGGGAGCAGAGACAGAAAAATGCACATACACCAAGCACCTTAACAGTAAGTGGAAAAATCTTTTAAGCCTCTTAGCAGTCTGAAGGCAGGCACACAGCCTTTTATTTCCAACAGTTTCCATGACACTCAGTGTCTACAATGACTGTGCTCAGGACAGATCTGTATCATGTTTTTGTTTGGTGGTGGTTTTTTGGTTTGGTTGTGCTGGGTGGATTTTTTTTTGTTGTTGGGGCTTTTTTGTTTATTTATTTGGGGTTTTTTTGTTTGTTTTTTAATTTCAATCGCACTTGCAATTCCATGCTAGAAATGTGGGGCTGGACTTTGGATGTGATGTAGAGATATCTGTATGTCATACACCAGCAAAGGACAATGCTATTTACGTGAATAATTAAAAGAAATGGAGCAAGAGCAACTGAACTCACCTGAAGACTTAAATTAAATGGTGAGAAAAGCTACTCTCCCATTCCTGTTGGGTTTCTTGCCACTGGTCTTTGTTTCATCTCCTTCATGTATTTCTCTCCTACATCAGTATTTCCTCACATGTATGTATTGGGCGTATCTTTAACTGCTTATGTCTGTGTTACACACACACACACGTATATCATTTCCCCTAAATTAGATTCCAAGAAGGAATAGAAAGCCATGCGATTACAATAGAGAAGGGCTACAGATACATTTCTTACTCAAGCTCACCCAGTAGAAGCAACAACTTAAATGCCCAGCACTATTTCCATTCTGGTCAGTGGCAGTAGGCTAGGCCATACATGCCTTTTGACCTGAAATTCTAGCTTACCCTTTAATTAATTTTATGAAAAATAAGTTTGAAAGGCTGGTAATATGGGAAGTCTTCTCTAAGCAGAAGCAGACAAGTTTTTTGAGCCTTAATCATTATGCTTTCTTCATATGATGGCAATGCTGAAGCAAATTATGCTACAGCACATGCAGTTTACAACGGCTATCCAGAGATACCATGAAGATTAAAGAAGAAAGTTACATCTCTACTAGCATTTAAGATTATTCTTTGACTATAGGTTTGGACTTCATATGCACATTTTGCTTCATATGCTTACATTTTGTAAGAACAGTATTTTAAAAGTGAAATAGTAGGAAGGATACTTAAAAGGAATCTATGCAGTAAGACAGCGTACTTATTCTATATTATCAGAATAAAGGCAAGAAGGTAGAGTGTTTAATCTTTTTGTAAGCCTTATTTTTAATTAAGCCGAAACTGTCACATATCCAAACTGTACCATATTGCTGTTATCAGCAGATCCAGTGATACCATGCTATCTTAGAGTCAATTTAAATAATTATTTCCCTTGTGAAAGTTAATTTAATAGTATGTTAAAGAGGGTAATCAAATGGCTGATTGGTGACCTGTGTAAGTGAGGGCATGATGATCTGCTAGTTCCTAGTGAGCAATTGTTTACTTCACAAAAAAACCCAACAGAGTAACGACTGCTGTTATCAGAAGAATTTCCAAGAAGAGACTAAGCCACAGGAAATAAGCCATTTCCCTCTAGCTTCCAGACAAGCAGATCACAAGCTGTCACTGCCAGCAGCGATATGACTTGTATGAACAGCATCAGTCTGTAGCACAGGCAATGCAGCCTTTTTCTTGCACCATTAACTTCAGCCAAAGTTGTTTCATGGAAGCACAGAAAATTTGAAGGAAACACGCAAGTGCTCAGTTACTGCCACAGAATAACTAGAGCTATTTTCATAGGTGTTGTAAGTTAAAAAAAAAAATAGTGAAGTTATCATCTGGATGGCATTACATATACTCACATGATTGAGAAATTTGCTGTCTTTGGTAGCCCATCCTATCTGCATCACCCCTGAAGTAATGACTGTCACTTCATAGTACCAGACTCCAGAATCGACGCAGAAGGTACATCTAACGCTCTCAAAGGATGAGGCATCACATCGAGCCTACCAAAACCAAACCAAAAATTAAGTTTTGACAAAACTAGCATTCAAACAAGCCTTTTTTCCCTAGATCAAGTTTCTTGCACATAAGAATATACCAATGTAATTTTAGAGGCACTTCAGACAAAAAGTAACCCCTCTTTATAGCAGTAATTGTCACACAAACTAGTGAGTAGGCCAGACTGAAAATTGTCCAGTTGTAAGCCACAGGGAAAAAAAAAAATAAAAAAAAGCCACCACAAAAACAAACCCGTAGAAAGTTGAAGGAGTCGAATTAAAGACTAACACAACCCAAGTCATGGATTATTAGCTGACTCCAGGTACGAAGGACAGAGAGCTATTCAATGTTAATTCATGAAAATTCATCTGTAATTAGTCAAACAAGTTTTTAGCAAAAGTAACAAAGAAAAAAAACAACCCCACAAGGGTGAGACAAAAATCCTACTGCTTTGGACTTTTCAAGACTAGACAGGGCAAACAGTAGAAATTATGGAATTACACTTTGTAAACAATTTTAGTCAAACGGAGTGAAAAGCCAGCTCTTACATATCCTCCTCCCTTTTCTGAAGTTTTGAGGCACAGACACAGGTGTTACTTTAGTGTCAACATTTCTAAAATTGAGATCAGTCCGACAACATTACAACCCTCTGACAAAGCAAATTTGCTATGCAAAGCTGGCAGAGAACTTTGAATCATTCTAAGAAATCACAGGAGCAAGTAGCAAACAAAAATAGTTAAAACCTGCCTTTTTCTTCAGACTCCTTTTCAGGCTGAAATCCTGAAATCACGTCCTACCTCTAATCCATGTGGTGAGATCTTCAGATATTCACTGACATCGTTACTGTTCAGCATTGCCCTGATGTTGGTCAAGTCAACTTTTTCATATGTAAACTGCCTGCCTTCTTTTAAAACTGCAAAATAAAACTAGTTTTAATCGCAGCAAAACCTTATTTTAAACATGTCACACAGTGCCAATCAATCTCACTAGGATCCAGCTAATTGTTGGCATAACTGAATGAAATACTGATATTTTGCCTGCATGAAAACAGCATCGCTTCCAATACACTGTGTGTTAAATATTCTCTAAACATCAGAGCACAACCTATCCCTCTGACTACAGTTCCTAGAGCCTAATTACTACTTTCAGGAAACCCACAGGCAAACATATGGCATCCACATTCGTACCAAGATGCCACTGTTTCAGGATTTCACATTGTATTTGTATATTCAGTCGGGCAGAGTTTTTCTGATTCATCACAGTGGAAAAGATCTTTGGGATGGGGAAGAAAGGGAAAACAAAGATTTATGTTTTCCCCCCCTCTCATTTTCAGGTAGGTGATGAATTTAGCCAAAGCAGCTCCTTCTCTCCGTGTCCCCTTTTCACATGGAAGGGCCAGAAACATTTATCTTGCTGTCCCACAGAGAGACAGAGCTGCACTATTCAGCTACTCGGCACATCTGCTGAAGCATGGGTTAGAGGAAATACAGTCCAAAGAAGAATTTTCATTGCAATTCCAACTTGCAGGGTACAAACCACTTCCTTTCACAAACATTTTCCTTGCCAAAATTTCTTTTCCAGGCAATTACACTGGATTTGCCCTTTTTTTTTGTTTTTGAAGGAGGGTGATTACAGTCAGGTATATTTACAAAAAGTGCTTATACAAAACAGACACAAAGTAGTCATCCATCTCTTGGAGAAGTGATTAACATTAAATGAATCCATCCCTGTTGTTATACCTACATAAATTATCTAAACTCCACTGGGCACAGAATCCAACCTGCCGTTTTAAATAGTCTGGGTTATCTGTCCATTTCTCCAGCAAAATCAGTTGGTCACTAATACGCGATTCAGAAACTGTCATTTTATTTTCACCTGCAATTTAATAACAAAAAAGAATGATTGTTATAAACAAGGGATAAGTTTATAGGAGTAACATTCTACAAATGCAGTAGAAACCCCCACTACACCTTTAAACCTCAGTGTCACAAGAAGCATGAAATTCTTTCCCCACATAGATGTGAAATTAACTTTGCACTCAGATCTAACACTTCTCAGCAGGAGCTGCATCATCAGGAGACTACGAGATCATGGCTGTTCTCCATCTCTCTAATAGAGATTTATTTCTTTTCAAATAACAAAGGTCTCATGTCAAAGTCTTTATGTAGCAATTTCTAAGCTGAGGACTCAGCTTCAGCAAATCTCTTTTGTGCGTGGGGATGTCATTAAAGCAATACCTATTTTTTCCTGCCTGCAAATACGCAGTCATAGCTGTTCTCCATCTGGAATACAGAATTATTTCGGCAACAAAGGCCTCATGTCATAAGTCCTTCTACAGCAATTTCCAACTGGGAAAGGCTGCACTGAGTTTCAGCAAGTATCTCAAGGGTTTTGAGGGGTAGAGAGATGTCACTAAAGCAATACATACTCCTCCTTGCCTGTAAATGGACAAATATTTCTCTTCCACTGGACTGTTCCCACCAATCCAGTCTCTCTCATGCTCAGATGCAGCAAGTGACACACACAGCAGAAGCCACAGTGTGGCTGTTAAGAGCAACATCAGGGTAACACTTACTTGTTTGTGCAAACTTCTCCAGTGCTATTAGTGCAAAAAGCATCACCGTCGGATGGGACTGGAAGTTCTAAACACGGGCAGTAAGAAAAGTGATTTAATAAACACCCACCAGGGAGAGATAGGAAAAGCTGTTAGTCTGTCACAGAATCGTCATGGTTGGAAAGGACCTCTGAGATCACTGACTTCAATCATAACACACACCCACCCACACCCACACACCCACCCACCCCTCTACGATCTCAGGCACTAGAGGACACCCTGAAGTGCCACATCTACACATTTCTTAAATACCTCCAGGGATGGTGACTCCACCACCTCCCTAAGCACACTGGTTCCAGTGCCTGACCACCCCCTCAGTAAAGCAATTCTTCCTAATATCTAATCTAAACCTCCCCTGCCCCAGCTTCATACCATTTCCTCTGGTCCTGTCGTTATTCCCTTGGGAGAAGAGGC
>JAOQGH010000062.1:23463168-23543693 GCA_025769975.1 Gallinago jamesoni | reverse complement strand
TCCCCTCAGCCTCCTCTTCTCCAAACTAAACATGCCCAGTTCCCTCAGCCTCTCCTCGTAGGACTTGTTATCCAGACCTCTCACCAGCTTGGTGGCTCTCCTCTGGACACGTTCCAGCCCCTTAATGTCCTTCTTGTGGTGAGGGGCCCAGAACTGAACACAGCCCTCAAGGTGAGGCCTCACCAGTGCCCAGTACAGAGGCACCATCACTGCCGTACTCCTGCTGGCCACACTGTTCCTGACACAGGCCAGGATGCTGTTGGCCTTCCTGGCCACCTGGGCACACTGCTGGCTCATGTTCAGCCGGCTGTCCACCAACACCCACAGGTCCTTTTCTGCTGGACAGCTTTCCAGCCACTCTGCCCCAAGCCATTAGCATTGCCTGGGGTTGTTGTGACTGAAATGCAGGACTCGGCATTTGGCCTTACTGAACCTCATACAACTGACCTTGGCCCGTTGATCCAACCTGTCCAGGTCCCTCTGTAGAGCCTTCTGACCCTCAAGCAGACCAACACTCCCACCTACTTGGTGTCATCTGCAAACTGACTGGGGGTGCACTCAATCCCCTCATGGAGATCATCAATAAAGATATTAAACAAGACTAGCCCCAAAACTGATCCCTGAGGGACACCACTGGTGACCAGCCACCGACAAGATTTCACCCCCTTAATCACAGCTCTCTGGGCACAGCCATCCAGCCAGTTTTTTACCCAGTGAAGAGTACACTCGTCTATGCCATGATTCACCAGCTTCTCCAAGAGAATGCTGTGGGAGATGGTGTCAGAGGCCTTACTGAAGTCCAGGTAGACAACGTCCACAGCCTTCCCTGCATCCAGAAGGCGGGTCACATGGTCATAGAAAGACAGCAGGTTGTTTAAACAAGATCTCCCTTTCATAAACTCATGCTGGGTGGCCCTGATCCCTTGGCTGCCCTACACTTGCCATGAGAGCTCACCCAAGATGGTCTTCTTCGTGATCTTTCTCAGTACTGAGGTCAGGCTGACAGGCCTGTAGTTCCCCAGATCTGCCTTCCAGCCCTTCTTGTAGATGGGCATCATGTTAGCCACCCTCCAGTCATCTGGCAGCTTGCCTGTTGACCAGGATTGTTGATAGATGATGGAGAGAGGCTTGGTGAGCTCTCCTGCCAGCTCCCTGAGTACTCTTGGGTGAATCCTATCCAGCCCCATAGACTTATGCAGGTATAGGTGCAGAAGCAGATCATTATCTACTTCCTCATGGATTATAGGGGGGTTGTTCTGCTCTCCAACCTTATCTTCCAGCCCAGGAGGCTGAACACCCTGGGGGTAACTGGTCCGACTAATGAAGACAGAAGCAAAGAAGGCATTTAAGTATCTCGGCCTTTGCCTCGTCCTTGGTTGCAGTGTTCCCCTCTTCATCCAGTAAGGGATAGAGATTCTCCCTGGCTCTTTTTATTGTTGATATATTTATAAAAAACTTTTTTTGTTATCCCTTATGTCAGTGGCCAAGTTGAGCTCCAGCTGGGCTTCTGCCTTCATAATTTTCTCTCTCTATATAACCTAACAAGATCTCTCCTGAGTATTCATCCTGAGTTGCCTGTCCCTTCTTTCAAAGGTGGTAAACCCTCCTTTTTTTCTTAAGTCCCATCAAAAGCTCCTTGTTCATCCAGACTGGCCATTTTCCTCGGCCTTTAAAGTTGTGACACATGGGGACAGCCTGCTCCTGGGCCTTTAAGATTTCCTTCTTGAAGAGCATCCAGCTTTCCTGAAGGCCTTTGCCCTTCAGGACTACCTTTCCAAGGGACTCCCAACCAGGGTTCTGAACAGTTCAAAGTCTGCCCTCCAAAAGTCCAAGGTGGAGGTTTTCCTAACTCCCCTCCTTACATCACCAAGAATTGAAAATTTGACCAATTCACAATCACTAAGCCCAAGACGGCCTCTGATCACCACATCTCCCCCTAGTCCTTCTCTGTGAACAGTAGGTCTAGCGAGGCACCTCCCCTGTTAGGCTCCACTACCAGTTACGTTGGGAAGTTATCTTCCATACACTTGAGGAACCTCCTTGCCTGCCTGCTCTCTGCTGTTATTTGAAAGGGACCTCCAAAGATCCAGCTCAGCCTCCTGCTGGGGGCTTATCCTACTGACTTCCAGTTAACTCCAAGCATGGAGATCCTACACACTCACTGCAATCTCAACTTTTATAACATACATTACCAGTATTTACCAAACCCTAACTCTTCACAGTAATTAAAAAAAAAAATTGCATTATAATTGCTATGTATAGATACATGCAAAAAGATTGAAAACACTTACCAAGCTGTGCAGTAAATATTCTAATATGCCTGGACTGAGTAAGCCTATACTCGCAGGACCTATAAGAACATTAAAAATTAAATCCATCCACAGGAACTACCACACACTCATCATTGCACAGAATTTAAACACAAGGCAACAAATTAAAGAACATGTAAGAACTTTGCAGCAAAGCAAAACTATAATATAGAATCATTATCGCTGTTCCCATTCAAATATTTGCTACACATTTAATAATTACTTAGGCACTGCCAAATTACAAATATTCTCAGTTTACCTGCTGTTTCTAGCCACGCTTCTGAGTTTCTGAAGTAAGACTTCAGAACCAGCCCCTGGTAATCATTTTCATGCTCATTACTTTCAAAAACAGACTGGGTCCCCTTTTCTTCCAGAGATAAAATATAAAGACCAGCTCCTTTTATCAGTAGCCCAAAATCAGCAAAGCTGAGCATCCAATATAGCCTACTTGGTAGTTAATGATACAGCTTGCAGCAGCATGATAGCAAGCAGCTGATTTAAAAAAAAATACTGTCTGCCTGATCAAGAGAGATACACAAGGGAATCAAACCCTGGCAGCTACAACATCTAACAAATTGCAATGGTTTCCACCACAGCATTAATAGATTTGCTGCCTGAGCTGAGACAGTGAGATACATGTCCATTAAGTTGAAAGTAGATAGTCATTTTTAGGACCTCATTTTTACTTAGTATAACAGGGTATTATAGTACAAAATTGCTTCCTGCCCTCATTCTTTCCTTTGACAGAAATATTGAAATTATTTTTAATAACCATTACATGATACTGGACAATCACTTTTTCTTTTTCATGATTGCTTTCAGAAAAGAAGAAAAAAAATAGATAAAAACCAACCATCAGTAGGAAGAAAACTTAATCCTTTTCAGGAGGGTACTAGAAATGACAGGGAATAAAAAGTTCCATGCAAAAAGAAACCTTTAAGTAGAATCCCAGCAATTTTCTTTTAAGCAACCCAGAAGAGAGAATCTTTCCAGCTAACTACAATAGAGCAACACATGTTTAGCACAACAAGCGTCTTTCTTTTTTGTTTCTATATAGCCTCCAAGACCACTAATTTGCTACTCCTGCCTATGGGCTAAAGAACTACAAGTTCTAAGTCACAGAAGGTCTGCAGAGAAGACAGATTCCCAGCGTAAGGCAGTATTCCATAAACAAACACCAATTCACATTCACTAACCACGCATCAGAAGAATTTGGTCTTTTTAAGTATTTGGGATTAGGAATGGCTCATTCCGACCCAAGCCACTGACTGTTCAACATTTTAATGGGGCAGAAGACTTGGTCACAGCTGTCACACAAGGTCTCCCTCGATGCAGAATATTATTCAGTTCTAAGAAAACGTTTCTGACCTAATCTGTCATGGGCGCTAGAGCAGAAGGTGTTTCAGTGAGCCAGATGCAAGTGTTCAGGAGAACCCCCCCGGTGTTACCTGCTAACTTCTCTGCTAAGCAGCCCAGCACCGCAGTCGTGTTCCGGTGTTTGGCAGGGTGACAAGCATCCTGGCAAGCAGCAGCTCCACTTAAGTTTAATATTTCAGTTAACTTTTGTAATGCATCCTGAAAAAGAAAAATCAGAAGAATCTTGAACATTACTGACAGATACACTTTTCCCCCCCAACTGAATGTAGTACAACAAACTATTTATACATTATATTACTAAAGTCAGTGTCATATTACAGACAGCATGGAACAGTTATCTTCTAAGATAAGAAGATAATAAAGAACAGATAGGAAAAGAAGTTTAACCTAACTGAGAGCTGTAACTGAAATTACGAGCAGATTGGTGGTCATTGCTGTGATCATCAGCTGGTGACACCTCTAGACACACACAAGTGAGGTACCTACAGCAACAGGAACCAGAATGGTAGAGAAAGGCAACCACCACCAATCAGCACATATGGCACCACTGCCATCTAATCTGCTTCCAGGGCCCTAAAGCTCATGCCCTTTCCAGAAGAAAAGGGGTGGTTTAGACTTTAGAATTCAGGACTAGAGAGATGTGCCCCTCAGGCAGAGCCTACATCTCCATCTTAAGTTTAGGATGCTGCCAGGACATCAGAAATGGGTATTCTTGAGAGCATAAATTGTTTTCTGTAGTCCCACTCCTTTAGGATGCAACCAATGAGGGTAATAAATCTAAAATGCCACACTTTGTCTTGCTTCCTTCAGGCAGATTAGTATGGATAAAAATCCAGATAGATCTAGATCACGCCTTCTATTCTCAGAGTAGTTGGGGGTTAGAGCCAGAACAAGTTATCCCACAGGGAGAACTCCAGCCCACAAAGTTCCAGATCCCCCTCAACTTTCCAGACTTCAAGAAAATTTCAGCTGATTCAGATTGAAACTGCATAATACCAGGCCAGGATCTAATTAAAATAGAAGAACTCCTCATACTGAAGTCATCAGCAGGCCATTTGGAGAAAAAATGAGCACTGCTCAAGTTAAATATATGTGGTTTCTTGAATTGTGTTCCAAGCCACACTAAAATCAGTTTACTGAGGCTTGTACAGAGATAACCCTGAGAAGTAGTTAACGTTCCCAAAAGAAAAGCCACAAAACCAGAGCTGATGAACAAGACTGCCAATAAGTAGAAAGAACAGAGAAAGAAGAAAGGATGACTGAGCCACAGACTTGGGATGGAAAAGTCTCACTAAAATTAGACTCTTGACATACTCTGATATTGCTTTTAGCCATTATTAGAACTGTCGGAGAGATCAACTCTTTTGAGTTAAATAAAGACTTTATAGAATAAACAGTTTACTGCACTGCCATTTTAACTTTAGGGGCTTTATAGCCTACAATAACAGAAAATGAAATACAGCCAGTGGCTGTTCTCCAGCTGTCACAGAAGTGGGGCACTGACTTCAAACTCTTCAGACCAAAAACTTACACTTATCCAAAATAGAAAGAAAATGAACAGCAGCAAACACTTTACTAGGCTGCACGTGACCAGCAGATTCCACCACAGCAGCTTCTTGTGCTGCCAAGAGACTGCACATGGGGGAAAAAAAAACTTCTGTGCACTTCAGAAACAGGCATCTTGCTACTTTTCTTCTGTTAAGGTCAACTATTTCATAGCTAACACCTTAGAATTAAAGTACTTAAATAACAGTCATATTATTCAAAAAACAGGACCATTTCAAAAGGCTTTTGAAAAACAAATCATTTGATTGCCAAGTACATAGTACGGCCAAACAAAAAAAAATAATACAAAAATCACTCTTCGTACAGCCCATTCAGTGGCCTCCATTTCCCAATGGCTTTTTCAAAGCAGGCAAAATTTCTAGTCATAGCTTTGTTTTCAAAATCATTTTGCATTCTCTGTGACAGACCTCATACAACATTTAACTTGTTCAAAAGTCTCAGTTGACTTTATTCAATAGCCTAGAGTTAAAAAAAAACCACTTCAGGTAGTTAAAGCTTGACGAGCTCTCCAGCCATGCATGCATTTATGCCAGACAAAAAGCCACCAGCTTTTTATATCCCTAACAATGCAAACTAAAAACTAAAGTTAACAGCATAAGAAGTAAATTAGTAAGTGAAAGCTGCAATGATGTCATCATCAATTTCTGACAAAACGAGATAAGGACAAACATTTGAAGATAGGCAAATTAAACATGATTGTACAGATAAAGGATTCAACAATGGTTTGCATCTTGAAGCACTCAATGCTCTCACCAAAACATCTGTAGCAACACAGTACCAACACCTCAGCTCACCTTTCCTCCCAAAAAACACATTTGTGGTCAGTGGAGGAAAAAAAATGGAAAATTTAAATTTGCCAGAACTGTGTCTAGATATTTCATAGTTTAAAAATATCATTTGTTTAACTTCGCACTCCCACTTATGTTTTATTCCTTACATGCAGTGCAGGAGCAAATTCAACAGTGACTTGTAAAGGTGCAGCTTCCAGAACTTGAGAACAAGACAGCAGAACTTGCGCTGCTCCTGCCGCCCTGCGCACCCTCACCGCACCACACACGTGTGCCACGCGCCGGAGAGGGCAGCAGGAAAAGCAGCTGAAGACCAAAGGCTTCTCGTTCTTCACCATGGACCAGATTTATCTTGATTTTTCTCATTTTTCCCCTACAGTGCTTCTTACATTGAGTAGCAGTTAGATACCAAGTCACCAAAATTACTGAAAGTTCCAAGTTACACCCATTTTTCTGAACAGTCCTGCCTCAGTGGTGAAACCCACCCAGAAGCCATCACGGGTGTGGCCACCATGAATAACTGAAACTCAGCCGCAGATAAATACATACGCTTTAGACTCACTTTTGTTGGCAACGGACATTCATCAAGTAGTAGGGTTATAACAGCTGGTCCCAGGGGATCTTCTAATGGAATAACTCTAATTAAAGACTGGACAACTTCCAACCAGCCTTCATCTGTCAACCACAAAACAGAAGTAATGCTCAGAATTAACACTGCAATTCTGAAGTGTTCAAAATACACCCCCTAAATGTAAATTGAAAAATCCTCAAAATTACCTCAAAAAAAGACTAGGAAAAAAGTTTACTTTTCACCTCAGTGTCTTATTTTGCAATAGGTTAGAGGTTTAAATTCAAGGGAAAAAAAAAAGTTTGCAGCAGCTTGCGTACTAGCAAACACCTCTGTTGCTTGGAGAACAGTCTGGCCCAGGCCAGAGCATCCTTTAGTTCCCACTAGCACTAGGAAGGAACACTCACGACCAGTACAGACAAGTGCTTTGTTCCAGTGTCACAGCCAAGAGTTCAGTGTCCAATGTCAACTCTTAAATGCTGCACCCATAATGACTCTAAAGAAATATTTCTTCCAGTCAGAATCAGAGCTCTCTTCTTGAATTCCCTCAATAACACAGACCTCAGAGGAACTGCACTAGTTGTCCCACACCTAGTGGTCTAAAGAACATTCGCTTTCCTAAGGAGCAGCTCTCACTGGTTAAGAGTAGACAAGGGCTTCTACTTGCAAGTTATCAACAATCCATACTACCAGTAAACGGATTTAGATTTACAAGAAACTAATTCCCTTAGATAACACAGAGTCTGCACCTGCATACAGGTGAGGGAGGCTGAAGAAACTTGGTGCTCCCTTCGACAATGACAAGAAAATACAAAACAGATTGGGGTTTGAGTTGTTAGCACATTCCCCTGAAAATCATTTACTGAAGTGCTGTAACACCTAGTCAAGTTGATTAACTTATTTTGATACAGAAATACATTTCCTGAGACCAGTAGCAGCTCTACAGAGAGAGACAAAAATTCACCCAAACCTTGACCTAACTTGGTTGATGGTCTTGAGCTGGGAGAATTTCTCCTACTGTAAGACGAATAGAAGAGGCCTTGCACAAACACGGCTCCCCTTACACAATCACTTGAGGATGAGGTTGGAACAACTACATCAATAAAGCAGGGGTCTAAGGACAGTAAAACCCAAGACAAAAAGTATATGCTGTTTGCCAGCAGTGGAGCACACAGGTTTAAACCATGTCTAGATACATACAGGGGTTGTTTCTGCCTTACTGCAACCAGACATTTTTTGTGGCTTAGGGTTTAATGCCATGACACTGCGTTTGTGGCCATCCCCTGGCTGCTTCCAGAGAGTTCACGTGGGAAATTTAACAGAGTTAAAAAAAACCCTCAGACTAATGCAATGAACTCAGCAAGTCTTCTGAAGGGCAGAACTTGTTTTGGATCTCACATTGCTAGTGCTACAGCAAGTCATAATACATACTGCTAACATACATAATGTTATGCAGTAATACTACTGCATAACATATACACTACTCTTTTTTTGCAAAGAAAAATATAGATTTGGGGGATTTGTTTTTTTCCTTTTGCTTTGGAGTCACAACTGAAATGACCAACATAGTGCCTTGATACCTGTTTCTGCCATTTCATGCAACGTGATCATTGAATAAGGAGGCTCCTGGTCACTGAAAGAGATATTAGACAGGTCAAAATTTATGCACAACCATCAACATAATACACCAAATAAAATGATAATACAACAGACAGAAAATGAATCCAGTAAGTATTTAACAAGAGGAAGTCACGCAGGCTGCAGACTGCTCATGCCATTTTCAGACCTGAAACACAGATGGGATTTGAGCCTTCCTCTGGCTCAAAGTCAACATCTGTGTATCTACAATAGCTGATAAATGCAATGGTGATCGATCCATATCTGCATGTTTAAAAGCTGGACACAATGCTTAGGCTTAGAGCTATTCATTAGCAGGGTTCCTTGGAGTACAAAACAAGAGCCTCTGTGTCAGAGGCCATGAAGCGAACCAAGAGCAGAACACAAGGGACATAGTTCAAACATGATTATTTCCCAGAAATTCTCTGCTAAACATACAAATATTTTTAAAAACCCTACAAAACTAGAAGGCAAGCCAGACATCAAACTCATTAACAAGAGCTGAAAGAAATAGTTATGGCAATTTAACTGAAGACATTTAACCCAATTCCCTTTCCAATATGAGAAGTTCGGTCAGACCAGTTCCTCAGTCTGGTTTGCTGGAGCAATGGCAAGAACCTATGGCCAGCCCCAACCTGAGCAGGCACTTCGGCAATTGCACCTAAAGCAAGGTCTCAGTTCAGCATCTCCAGGTCCAGAAAAAGCTTATGCAGCAGCAGCATGTCCCAAATGCTTTATTCAGTGCTACTGAGGCACTGTGAACTAACCGCCAGCTTCGCATGGGATGTGCTGTGCTCCATTTCTAGCACACACACCTGAAATTAAACCAGAAATGCTAAATACAGAGGCATTTTAGAGAATTTCAACACAGATTAATCATGCAGATTACCTACCTACTTTTTTAGGATTATTTATAAAAAGAGAAAAATCTCAGTTTTGACTAAAAGTATTTAAAATACATGCTTTTCTTACAAAAAAAAATTAACACTCATATTTACACAAGAAAATGCTGAAGTTTGAACACATTTTTATATCCCCCCCATCCCTTTGCCTTTCTGCTGGAAACTGATCTCCCCAGCAGGAAAAAGCAGTGCAATGCAAAAACAATGCAGTTACCTCAGGAGAAGAGATGTAAAGACTCAAAGAAAGAAAAAAATACCGTAAGTTCAAGTAAAGGCTATAACAAAAATAGGAGGAAATTTTTACCAGCAGTATTTCCAATTCTGTCCTGGTTAACAGGCGATCACAGTTCTGCGCTGAGCAGCTTTGCCATTTTAACCACTTCATTTCCAGCCACCCCCTCCAGCCATGACCTTCCTCATATTTGGAAACCAAGCAGTCATTTTGCTAATTTTTGAATTTGTGAAGCAGCACTTTATACAAGCTCCAAAAATTAGTACTTAACCTTCATCTCCTCAGAAGGATAACTCCTTTCTTTCTAGATGGGGGGGAAAGCATTTGTCAGGTATGTTTTAGGTCTGAACTTTTAGATTTGATTACAAAAAATAAAAACCAGCAAGCAAACCCAAACAAACTGTTCATTGCAGATCACAGTGTAACAACTTCATGTACAATTCAGCTCAGTGTCCCCATGTATTGACTTTCAGTATAGAATTTAGAAAAGCAATTGTCAGAAAAAGGGTTTTGTCTTCCATTCTTTAGATTGCTATCTTTTGCTCTGTAAGGCATCATCTCCTTCAGTTGTGGTGTTTTCAAAACGAAAAAGTCAGGCTCTAGGAGGAATGGGTGATAATGGGACATGCTTACAGTGTCCCACCTACACCCAAACCCAAGATTTCCAGACATGGAATTTTTTTTCCTCCAAGTGAGCATTCCTATTAATCAAATAAGGGCTATCATTAGCTTCATGTCAGGCAGAAAGGCTCCCTAAACATTTTTCAGGCCTGTTTAGATAGCTTGCCTTCATCAACAGACCCTCCATTATTCATAGCCACAGGTCTTGGTTTTATCTGCAAGAACTTCTAATATTTAGCTGTGTTCTAAAACCAGCTGTGTCTTATCAACTGCTGTAGTATGACACAATGGAAACCAGTATACCAATACAGCCCGTGTTTGGGCTCCCCAGGACAAGACAGCCATTGCTATAGGGGAGTGTGTCTGGCAGAGGACTTCCAAGGAGGTTGAGGGCTGGAGAAGGTGACATACAAGAAGAAGGTAAGAGAAACTGGTTTGTTCATTCTTGAGAGGGATGTAGTGGAAAGGAGGAGAAATCACATTCCTGTCTGCAGCTATGTCATGGGAAAGAGCAGAGAGGACTGGGTCAGGCTCCTCTTGGAGGAGCACAGCAACAGGACAAGAGGCAACAGGGGCATGCTGGAACATGGGAAATTCCAGCTTTTAAAAATATTTATTTTAAACCATGGAAGTGGTCAAACACTGTACCAAGGACCCAAAGAGGTGGAAAATATCTGTATTCTGAAGATGTTCAACACTTGACTGGATAAGACCCTGAGCCACCTCCTCCCATTAAACTAGCCTCCTGCTTAAAACCCAGGAGTGGAAGAACTTCAAGAAGTCCAACCTACATGCTTATGGGAGTCTAAGGAAACATTTCACTGGGGTCTGTATGAAAAAATACAATAGCTTCAGGAATTTGTCAGCAGCAATACTCCAGGAACTATGCTTATTGTCCCATGGCAGCAGAGGAAAGCGCTTGCAAGATTACAACACCAATTGCAAGACCCACAGCATCAACTATACACAAAAGCGTTGGGCAACAGCTTAAAGAGCCCAACAGGGGAAAGTGGAAGGCATGCAAAATTAGGGAGACTTTCAAAAAAAGTTTGTCATGATCTTAACTTAATGATTTGAAGACAGACCACAAAATAAAACCTATTAAAAAAGCCTCTTAGATTTAAATGTTTAGGGAAAAAAAAAGAGTATGTCCTGGCATTTCTATTTAAAGGATTTTACAACAGGATGGCAAACTCCTCTGCATGCCCATGCCAGAGTAACAATGCAGGTACATTGATCAAGGCTCACTTATCCTGAGCCTCATCCACCTTAAACTCAAACCCCAGCCGTGAAGCTAAAAGTAGTGTTTTTCCATCTGTTTTGGCCTTTCCAATTCCTAGCCTGCACCTAACCCAAGCTAAATTAACCCGTCAGTTTGAAGGTCCTTTTAAAGTTTGGCAGAAAGGAACACAAAACCAAAAAAATAAGGATGGATCCATAAATATCCCCCACACCCTTAATGGCTGCTTTGAGTATGCAAGGAATGCAATACCAGGATCATGAGTTGAACAGTCACAACGTGTGGTCTTTAAAAAGTAGGCAGACATTACTGGAAAGAAAACCTCAGTCTGTTTATACACGCTAACAAAGATCAAAGCTCTCAGTTTTGCTTAACCGTTTCCAAAGAAGTAAATACATCCTGAAAACAGAAAGCTTGCAAAACAACTGATTTTTAGGAAAAGTTCCCAAACTCTGGAGCATTCATCAACTCCTGAACTGTATCTATGGCAGGTAAGAACTACTGAGCACACTCCTCATCCCACCTGGGTGTAGACCCACACAGGAACTGTGAGAAAGCTCCTCAGCTCCTGGAAGAGTCTGTACCTGCGCATCAGGAGCTACTTCTGTTACCTAAGGAAGGTGCTCCTCTCCTAAGCATCCAGCTGGAAACGCGCGGCTGCTTCAGGGAGGGTCAGGTGTAGATCGGTGAGAGGATGGAGCCACAGTTTGGGAGAAGACAAGAACATTTTCATTCATGTTGAATTATTCCTTGAGGAGGTACTTACTTATCTACTAACGTCCGAATTACAGCCAGTGTATCAAGTACTAGCCCATCCACATTCTGTTTTTTCCTTCTTGGTTCGTGAGGCCCTCGACCCCGCCTGGGTGGACGGACAGGGTCCCTTGGGTGGCTTCTTGCTTCAGGTACGTGTACTCTGCTGTTCTCCGTCTGCCGACTCCGAGATTCCACATTGTCTTCTGTGCCACTGTCATCACGGCAGACGCACGAGTTCCCCATATTGCTTGCCCCCAAGGCTCCCAGTAAGCGGGGAATGTGGTGCTCTAAAGTCAACAGTAAACCTCGGAGAAGGCTTCCGCTAGCATAGAACACAACCAAAGCAACTACAATCATCTAGAAAGTTTTAAGAGTAATGTTTATGTGATCCTGAAGTGTGATTTATTTGCATTGTAAGCGTTGCTAGCTGGAATGAATGGGAAGTTGGAGACTTAGTTTCCGATATAATCGGTTAACATACACATTGGTCATCCAGAAGGAGGTCTGAAAAAGCAAACCCAAAACAAGAGTCAGTGTTACTGCTTCTAATGAATAACAGAAGAATTCTGATATTAGTAAACAGAACCAGTCTTGGTGGACAAAACACCTAGGAAACATAAGGTCTGTACCCAAAGTCTATTGCAAGGAGGGGGAAACGGAGAAGTAAGTTCACTGGGTCAGTAGCTCTCACCCAAACACCGTTCCTCTCTACGCTCTCTATTATTTCCTATTTCTTACATGGGTTTGGATGCAAAGGGACAACTTTGTCCTTAAGACTAGCATACTACTACCTTTAAGTATTAACAAAGCAGTTTCATTTGTTCTTTACCCTTTATAAAGGCTTATTGCTTAGGCCACCCAATTAAAGGCTGAACGTTTAAGGTTCTCATTTCGTATCAGGAATATCATTTCCAGACAGACTCCACAAAATAGGCAAAATCATAAAGAACTAATCTTACAGTTATGGACTATCTGAACAAATAGATTTAGCAGTGAACTGTTTCATCCATCTGTGCGTAAACACGTCTTTTTAGAACGTGCATACATCAACTAAATTCTCACCCAAAGAAGCACCAAGTATCAAGCCTGAATAAATAAGGATTACAGACACCATATTAATGCCTACAAATCTAATTGGGATTCTGAAAAGGTTGTGCAGGTTGTATGCTTGTTTGGATGTAGCATCAAACCAATCTTCCCTTTTTGGGAACAAAGACTAATTCAGTCATTCTTTTGCTCACGATTCAAATGGTTTGGATGGCATGCCAGAATAAGTAAGTCACTTTTAAGACTAAACACATGCTATTCTTTCAAGAATAAAGTTTAACATTTAAGGTAGAAGTTACAGTGAATATCCTGTAACAAATTATCATTCAACAATTAAATAATCTATTTCACAGCAGACATGTAGCACCATAAAATTAAAAGAAAATCAAAGATAGCTGCCAATAGCTGCCACCTTTTAAATATGAAAGGCCCCCTGCCATCGGAGTCAACTGGCAACCGTGCAATTGCTGGTGCCACTTGGGACAAGATCATAACGTTATTTGGGAAGCCAGACGAGCAAGTCTCTGGACATACAGCAGTCGCTGGAAAAGCACTGTAAACAAGCTCTCAGACTCTTGTGTAGTTTGAAGCATGTTATCTTCTTTTAGCAGAGTGAGAAGTTCAGTATTAAGAAATTAACTGAAGGCTAAGGAAAAAAAAAATAACAACACAAAACCAAGGAATATTCATTGCAAAAAAACCAAACAACAAGATCCTTAATTCTTGGTCAAGAAAATTCCTAAACCACAGATCATTAAAGGGGTTTCAGCATCACAACACGCTGGCCTTTCTCTCTAAGCAGTCTGAGCACTAGAGGTATAAGACCAGGTTCAGGAGTCCCTCCATCTCAGCCAGTGCAGCTGCTCTCTTCTCTGCTGGCAAGTAAAAAGTAGATGCGAGGGTGCCAACACAGACTGCATAGATCTTAGACAGAATTGTGTAACATCACAACTTGTTCAAATGACTTTAAAAGGTTGGGAGCAGCGTATTGAATTTTGTTTGGTTTTTTGTTTTTTTTTAAAAAGCTAGTTGTATTAAATGCAAAACATATCGTCTTAAGGAAAAAAAAAATATGTGCGTATTTGTGAATCCAGATCATTTAAGGGCATTTCAGTAACATAATACTAAAATATAAAACAGATTTAGAATTTGAATTAGTTCAGCTGGTCTGTAACTAAGGAAAATGTTAACAGAGTGAATCTACCTTCTCATCAAAATAAGTACGGAAAAACTGTATTTTAAAGATTAATAATACGTAAGAACCAACCCAAGGAAACAAAAACAGACATAAGTCAAGATCAAAACAACTGATCAGTGAAACCTAGGTTTTCTATTTGACAACTTAAAGCATGATTAAAGACAAGCATTTCTGATCAACTCACCCTTAAATATGTTTGGTCCAGGAAGGGTTGAGCTTGCTCAAAGTGTTGGAGCAGCTTTGATGGCTTGTAGTTCTCCAGGGCACAGACGCCCTTGTCTCCGGAAAAGCAGCGCTCTGAGCCTTTATTGTGGACAGCAAGTCATTACGGGTGACTCTGCTTTCACTTTTAGGAACTATGCTGCAGAGGCCCTGAAGACAGAGGGAAAAGAAAGAACAATTCACTTGGAAACTGCCTCCACAGTAGGCGTAGGCCAGCTCCTCCCTGTACCCACCGTGACAGCAAGCCAGGCTGCTATTTTCAGCCACATTCAGCCTTTATGGGGGAAGTTGTCTCAAGGCTTCAAAACCCAGGTTGCCACCTACTATCCTTAGGACTAGACACAGCTACAGAAAACCCAATCTGTATCTACAAGCCTTGGTATTCCAGGCACCACAGCACCAGGTGCAGCTCCTCCCCTCAAATTACTGCTCACAGGAGGAACGAAAGCAATATCATCTGCTCCAGATCACCCACAAGTAGGAACAGCAGAAAATAAAAGCAAGTACACTATAAAAGTTGATTAGATAAAGGGAAGGGAGAAGTGACAGAATAAACTCCCCTTATTTAGTAAAGAGCTGAGTTTAACAGCATTCACTCGGCTGTTGCTTCCCATCACACAAGGAGTTCATTGTCACGCCTCAAACTGAAAGACTAAATGATTAGGAACAGAAGGTACAAGATGAGATTGCTACAGATCCGCCTCTCACCCAGCGTGTCTGGACAGAGGATGAATGCATGAAGAGAGGTTCTGAAGTGCAAAGGCAAAGCTTTTTAAGAAAAATCTTTCAAACCAGTGATGTAAATTGCATTTGAGCTGGCGCATTTTTAAATGACAGCTTTACAGCATTATAATGAACCACAACTTTAGCATTAGGCTGCTGTTGAAGACCCCAACTCCCCACTCTCACCGCTGGAATAGAGAGGACAGGGACATCAAACAAGTTGAGGTCATCCAGCAGGATGGAGCCGGGGAATTCAGTTGAGAAGGGAGATACAAGTGATGAGAGTGATCAATTCTGCTTCTGTTCAGACTCGGAGAGCTTGGTGACACAACCAATATACAAAACCAAACGCATTTTGGACATCATGAAAGATGAAATATATTATTGCTTCAACAGGAGGTAACAAACTCTGCATACACAGATGGAATGAAATTTTAAAATCTAACTTCAAGTCTAATTTTAGCAAATCCTGCTCTCAACAAAAACTGGACACACAAACTTTTTTTTAAATTCTAAAAATACTTAACAGTCTTCTTACAATTGTTGAGGGGAAAAAAAGAGGGATTTTAAAGACTTTGTCTAAAAGAAGAAAAAATTCAAGGAAGAAACCAAGAATACCACAACAGCAGTATCAAGATAGGCCAAGATAAGCCCTCTGTCTTACCTGGCAGCAGATATTTACAGCCAGGTATAACAGCAAGTGCACAGTAACAAACAAACAGGCTCTTTACTGGTGCACTCACCTGAGAGCCAACAGCTCCGTCTCCTGAGACAAAGGCCACATGTTTGTTTTGCTGTTAAAACCCAGCTAAGGAAAAGAACTAATCTTTCACAATCCATTTAAACTCTTTTTTTTTCAGTCATTACACTGCTAGAAGTCTCTGCAACCGCTTTTAAAATTTAGTAGTCTTCCATTATAATGTTATTAGCCAGTTGCTAATTTTTAAGAAAACCAGTATCGGAGAATTTACTGTGGTTTGTGACTTTTACCTTTCATGTTTTAATACCACAAACTCAAATATACTATGAGGTAACAGCTAAGATTCACCTAAGCACCAGCATAAGAGTAAGAACAGGTTTCCCTGGAAGGCCACTGGAACGCAAATGCATTGGTTGCTGTCAAGGCTAAAGTGACATTGTGCAAACACCATTTTCTTAAGCAATTAGTGCAAGCAAAAACAGAACTGAAAGCCTTCAGATGAAACAATGGTGTGGAAAAAGACCATCAAGAACTAAAGCTACAGGATGGAAAGAAAACAGGTTCTCTGTGTTAAAAGCTGTGGCCACTTTCCCAATGATTAGCTGGAGTTTGTGTCATTCAGATGTGCTGCAATGCTAGAAAGCCCCATCCCATCACTTTTCAACTTGCCTGAGCAATAGTCTGGAAAATCTAGAAAATGATAACAAGACTATGAAAGCTGTTCACAACAGCTCCCAGATTTATAAAAGTGGTAACACTTCTATTTTACTTTGAATCACTATTTTAATAAAAACTTGACCCCGCATTTTTAAGCGCAAGAATGGTAACAGGAGCAGCTAACACCTGCTTTCCAACAGGCATCATCCATTCCCTTTGAATTCTGGCCATCAGATGCTACTTTGGGATGCAGGACTACAAAGTTGCTAAATATATGATCAAAATGTAAATTTTTATTCTATAGGAAGTACCTGGTATCAATACCTTTCTCTCTCTGCTGTACCCACAGAATCTGCTCCGAATACCAGTGCCCAACACAATCTTCTGCACCCCAGATCACCCACAGGACGCCCACATCACCCACCCTACCACCCCAGCACAATTTCCCCTAACCAAAGCACTGGGCTTAGACACTGCTAGGGCTGGATACACTGGGAAAAGGTACCATTGGGTCCCCAGCCTTCCACATCCCTGCACTCCTCCACCAGCAGTTGTGACCATCTCTATCGCAGCGAAGCCACTGCCCTCCTGCCAAGCTCAGGCCTGGGCACGTACACGGACGCATGGAGGAGTCGAAGCCGCACAGAGTGACCAACCTGCCCCAGCTGGGAGTCTCAGTGGAAAAGAGTGAATCATCATCCATTGAAATGAATGCTATTTGTGTGGATTTGCACCTGCCCGGCAGCGCGGATCCCAGCCTAGCCAGGAGAGGCCTCCTCTGGATCATCCGACACAGCACGCCAATGGAGGAGCGAGCTCCAAGTGGCATTAGGCTCATTTTCTCTGCAACAAGCAGCCCAAGAGTCGGTGATTCATCCCCTCAAATATTCGGTTACAGCCAACCATAATACTGCCTCATGATGGAAAAGGCCTCTCCTTTCCATGAAATGAAGTACATGGCCAAGCAAGCAAAAAAATAAAACCTCATGCACATAAACAAGCTGAGAGGGCTTCAGCTACTGGAACCACTTCTCCAGCTTCTGCCACTGTTCAAGATTAAGACCAGCAATTTCTTCTTTCATGAGTGGAGTAACAGGAGCTCAGTCACCAAAGCACGTAGTAAAGTTGAAAACTTTTCCAAACACAAAACTGTGACGGCTTGAGGAAGCAACTTCCTATTAAGGACATAGAAATGCTGAGGAAATATTTCTAATTGTTTTTTCTCAAATAATTCACGCTCTTAAAAAGGAAGAGATGGAAATAGTTGTGATGCCAGTTGGATGAAAAGTTCAAACTACCATGAAAAGAAAACACAGCTATGAACCACTGCAAGATAATTAACTTCAATTCAGAAAAGAGAGGAAAGAGGCTCGTTTGCAACTACAAGCTCTTACACCACAGAGAGGATATCAGCTGTGAAATGATTGGGGCAGGTGATGAAAACCAAGAATTGCCAGTAAACAAAACAGTCACAATTTCATGTTATAATTGTTTTTCAGGAGATCGCATTGAGCTCTGCGGTCAACCCCGCAACTGTAAGACTTGTGCAACTAAAGAGAAAGAGCTACTTGACATCCAGTGTGGCTACCACATGGCTACCACACAGCACATGCAAGAAATGGACCGCAAGGCTTCAGGAGGAGCAAGTAAATGCTGTGCCAGTTCTTTTGCACGTAGTAACCAAACATCACATTGTGTAATCTGAAGCAAACCCTTAATTCGAGTCTGTTTTCTTGAAAAATATCCCAGTGGGTTAAGACCAGTGTCGAAAAGAGCATTTACTGACATGCAATGTGTCAGCACCCACAGGACAACGCCACTGCCACAGTCATTTGCTTTCTTGCTGTAGCAAGAACACCTGGAACTGAAAGCAGACTGATCTTGACTGTGCCTGTTTCACAGGGAGAGAGACCAATCGCATCTCAAAAGTTTCCAGCTTCTGCCCAAGTACCCATCAGGGAAAACCCCCAGGGCTGCACAGGGCTTATGCAAAAAAATTGGGCTTTAACCTTGTGGTCTTCTCTAGGAAATTCTAGTTTTGTCAGAAACAGAGTAGCTGGAGGATCTCATCTCTTGTTTGACTATTATCACAGCAAGTCAAAGGAGAAAGAAGAAGCAGACGCTAACAGCCACCACAGTAGTTTCACAGTGAGTCTACAGAAAGTCAGATTTTATAGTCACCTGTATGCTGGACTACTTTGCCTTTTTTACTTCCTTCACATTTGTTTTTAAGCTGGTTTAGAAATGCTAAAGTTGTGATGTAGACTTACAGTGAGTTTCACTGTCTCACTTAAAGTAGAGCCCCCTGCCCTGCCCAGACTGTGCCCTACCTCTGGGCACAGAGACCCCGGCGCTCCTGGCTGCTCGGGCATCACAGACTGTTCTGCTGCAGGGCTTTCCGAAAGAGAAACCCAACGTTGCCCACCTCCTCCTTCCCCAGCTCATTTCCCCATCTCCCCACCGTTTGGGTGGAACTGTCCTTTGTACCACGGCCTTCGGGAAACCTCAGCTACTCTTCCACGCTCGGAATTCCCCACCAGTCTCCATCACGCAGAACGTGACTTTCCCGTCCCTTCTCCCCACACTGCAGATAGGTCACTCCATTTCTTCCCCGAGAAAAAGCAATGCTTTGAGGCAGATGAATACACACCCAAGATAGCGATCTTTTTAAAAGATAGTGGTACGTGACAGCTCCGGGGAAGTGGAAGACGACCTGCCTCCAGCTGGCTGACGGGGCAGAGCTGGAGGAGCAGAGCCTAACGCGCTGCTTCCCAAGTGGCAGGAAGATAAGGATAACACCCTGCAGATGGCAGGGAACACTAATCCTACAAACTGAAGGGATACAAGCACACTAAATAAAATTGATTAGCTATACCATATTAAGTTTTGGCACAGACATGCATTCAGAGGCTTAGAAATAAATCCTTCAATTAATTCAAGCTAATCTTCTTTGCTGCCCTGAAAGTTGCAGATGTTATCAACAACAAACAAATTGGCTAAATTTTGACAAAAACGTTCATGATATCAGGATTCAAAATTCAAAAGAGGACCATGAAATTCCAGAACAAAGAGTAGTGGGAAGAAAGTGAGGACTCTTTAGGTACCAAACAGAGGTGCAGAATTGCAAAGAAACACCACCAAATAAAAAAAGCTTTTTTTTTAAACTTTTCCTAGTGAAATTATTAACAGTCCATTTCAGAAGGGATAAGGCTCCGTCCACGCTACTATCCAGAAACCAATGAAAGAGTTCTCTTAAATTATGAGATCAACTCATTGTAGTAAACTGCAATAACAGCTACTTTAAGCACCTCATACATTAACAAGAGATAAACTGAAAAAGCATTTTGATGGACAAATGAAGAGACTGAGCAGCTCGCAGAGTTCTCAGTGTAAATCCTGCCACGGGAACTAGACCTAGGGCTAGCACAAAGGATCTGAGCAATCACACCGTGGTCTATGGAAAGATGCTACAAGCAGGGGCAGATTCTCGTCAGCAAACTTCCAGCTTCATGTAACTGAGCTGAAATGGTGAAATCCCAGAGTTGTGCCGTTTCCTTGTCTGTCAACTCATCTTAGTGCTTTTGTTTCTCTGGTTTGTCAGAGCTGGGCTTGTTTTTAAAGGAAGGTCAGGTATAGAACTGCTCTGTAGAAGACAGAACAGTCTCCGGCCCAGAGACGAGCCCAGATAGCATGACTAAGCTATTACAAATGCATAAAATACACTGAAAACAGTTTGGGATGTGTGAATGATTTTGATAATGTTGGTGAAAAATTCAGCGATGCCTCAGTCGGAAGCCTGCATTGCCGGCTGTCTGACAACTGCCTCGGAGAGCAGAGCACAGAGCAGACGACGTCTAGACCCTCCTAGTCCCAGACTCACCAAATTTGTCACTTTATGACACTGGTTATCATCTCAAAGATTAAAAAACCTAACACAACAGCAGGAAACAGGCTGACAAAACTTCCACTTGTTAATTCAAACAGCATCAGAAGATAACCCAATCTTTTGATGCCAGTAGCTGAGTTTTGTAACCTTCCTTGCCAGCCACGGAAAGCCAGCAGCTCGCTCTTTCCTACCCTAAGTTTAGGACTGCACTGGCAGTTTTAAGGCCTCCACCTGTATGAAGAAACTCAGGGGAAGTTTGGCAAGGGGTTTCAGAACTCCCATGGCCAAGAAGAGGAAGGGGAGTGATTGAGAGATGACTCAATTGCACAGGGGCTAGGAAGTGGGCTGAAGACAAGCATGTACATCTTGTCTGAAGACAAGCAGGCTAAAATGCTTTAAACAAAAGCACGTCCCCATTGTAGTTTGTTATGGCAGCACATCAAAAGAGGCAGAAAGCTCAGAAACAATTAGAAAAATTCCCCAAAACCTGTAATGATGTCAGGAACACAAATCAGTCATCTGGGACTTCGAAATAACTTTGTAAGGAACTTCAGAAGAATTAAGATGAAACTGATAATTACATTTAGACACTACTTTACTAAATGTTCCAAAGGGGTAATGCTCTAAAGAAAGAGCAACTCACCCATTGTTCACTTATTTTTTTTAATCTTTCACTCCAGGACCGAAACACCGATGAGTGCTTTGAGTGCATACCATTCATATAATTCCTCATTCACCAATAAAAGTAGTCAAGAATTCTAAGGTTTCTTCTCCATGCCACTAGACAGCCTTGTTTTTAGAAGAAAAGAGCATCAGCGTATCTGCTGGATTTTTTATTTTTTATTTTTTTTTTAAGATCACTTTCTTGCAGGTTCCACTGTCTCCAGGAGGTCATAAAACACACCCTCTGGTGTGTAGTTCATCAACTGTCCTCTAACCTATGATTCAAGCCATACCAATATCAGATTGTGCACAAGCACTGAAGCAAGCAATCCAAAAAGCCACACCAATAGTTCAAATAAGAATATCCTCAGTGCTGGTCCTTCTCATATCCCCCCAAACACTCAGATATTCAAAAACTTAAAGCAAAAGTGAAGCATTAGAAAGGGAGAAAAGTAACCACAATTGCAAACATTTTGCATGCTTGGAAACCACCCCTTCTCAAAGGAAAAGGATGGATTTCTTGTCACTGATGACGGCGACTCGCTGATACCTCATTAACAAACACCCATTAGTAAGTAAGCAGCGGTGCCTGAGCCCAGCCTTTGAGCCAGTGAATGTGCAAATCTGCCAAATGCACCAAGTTCCTCGTGTCAGTCACACAACCTTACAAAGTCCCACGTGATCATTTGACTTTCACTATACCTCAGCGACATAACGAAGAAGAGAAAAGGAAATTAAGATCATGCTGGAACAGCCGCTGCCATGCCAACTTCACAGTCCCCGTGTGCAAACAGGGAAGGGAAAGCAAAATATATTGTCAGGACACAAGGAAACACAAAGCACAAAATGGAACGACACAACTCTAATGAGATTCTTGAAAGGCAATGAGTCTCAGTGCAGCACTTCTGCTGGTACTACGTTAAAGCAAGGGATAAATTCAAAGTCTACTGAGCAATCGTAAGTTCAGGAGAGGAAACCCTCCCTCCCCCTCTCCCCAAAACCAAACAGTTTAAAATACTGAACACAACATATTGACAGTAGAGCAGAAGAGGACAAACCTCATCACATTAGCTTGCCTTCAATTTACTACAAGGCAATAGCGTTTTAATTAGCTGCCTCTGTGTGGAGAGGGAAACCCAACAGTGCACATAACAAACTCTGCTCCATTTTGAGAAGATACCACCAAGGTATTTATGTGACTTAAAGAGACCAATAGGAGAGTTTTCAAAAAACAATACATTGTCAGTTACGGGAGATACTGATCTGAAAGGAAATTTGAACAAAGAAGCACAAAGAGTAACAGGACAGTAAGTGTTCCATAACAAATCACCATCTTTACCACTTACTGCTTAGGCTACCAAGTATCTACTTCTATTTTGTTATTTTTAACAAATAAGCAAAAAGCTTGAGGGAAATGGACACCTGAGGGGCAGAGTACAAGGGATGTCCTGCTTTATAGAAAGGAACCAAAATACTGTAAGTAATCTACTTCAGCCCATCCAGGAGGCTCACAGCAAATGAAACATGCTGAGAGCCAAGACCTCAAGTGTGAAAATACTGAAGACGTACCAAGAAAGAGCGCTGAGAAATTGTGCAGAAAACCATCACATCCCTTCTAAGAGAAAAAGTTAGCATTAAGAAAAGCACAGAAGAAGGTAACAGTGAGATTAAGGGAGCCACTGAGTGATCACTGAATTACAAGGCCAGAGAGTAGGATACCAGAGTGGCTAACATGAAGCATTGCAGTTGAACTCAATGTATAGGAAGCTAAAGGTAAACAAAAAGGAAAATTAAAGACTTCAAAGAAATCAATAACCCCACAGCAGAAGATAAGAGACATTTGTGAAGTAGCTGAAATGGAGGTATCAGCAATCTAAGAGTAGGTAAATAACCGCAACTAAGTGAACAATCGGCAATAGCAAGGACAAGAGTTCTGCACGGTGCAAAATCCAACATTAAAATATCCTGCAGAAGCTTCCTGCGCAAGCGATGGGCGGTGGATGCTGCAAACTTTTAGAGTTAGCAGCAACTTCACGAGAGCTTTTGTGTGAAAAAGGGAGAGACAACGGAAAGCAGTCACATAACTACAGTTGTGCTTCACGCATCCAAAAAAGAACACGCAACCTATTCAACCAGATGTATAAATGAGAAGAAATAGAAGAAGCTGGGGCACAAAGCGATAACAGTAACGTCCTACAGGGAGGGACCCAGGAAGGGTGCCAGCAGGAGAAAGGACTCTTCTGCTGGGTGGGCCTCAGCAGAGGAGAGCAAAGCACTCGCAGAGGAACGGGCCAGATTTAGATCACAGCAAAGAACAGATCAATTCTTTGCATTTGGATAAATGCAAAAGAAGAATATGTCCTAGACTCTTAAAATGATCACAGAATCAGAATCACCTAGGTTGGAAGGGACCTTTTAAGATCATCTAGTCCAACCAATATGATATGATATGACGAGTTTTAAGAATGCACAGTGCTCCAGAAATCCACAGTCAAATACAGGAGTCCAAGAAGAGAGAGGATGCAAGAGGGTATTTCAGACAGCTCGTAGGTGATGAGAACATCCACTGTTAAGAGATTTTTAGAGATTAGCAGGGAAATAGCAACAAATTTTAAAACAGACATAAACAGGGGGAGGGTTGCAATACACAAATGTATGTATGTCTCCACATGACAATAGCCTCATAGCACTGATGGATGGACAGAAAATTATGAGTAAAGCAGAAGAACTGAACCGAGGGCCAGCATGAGTCAAAAAACCACACCACCAAAATAAATAAATGCCTTCACTGCAAGGCAAAGGGCAGAAAAAATTAAAACCTGAGGCAAATCTAGTGCTAACTGGAAAAAAAAAAGTCTCTTGCTTATGTTGAGGAAAACAAATACTGACATGGATATAAAGGGAAAAAAAACACCAAACATATGAGCATTCAGAAAACAATGCACTATCTAGAAGGCTGAATAAATTTAGAAGAGAAAAGGCAGCTCTTGTGTCCGTGCCTCCCCACGGGACAAAGTTCCCCTGCGTGAGAGATACTGATAAATGCAGGCTGAGCACCAAGATGAACTCTGTGTGGATACTGAGAGATTCAGAGCAAGATTTTGCAATAATAACACAGAAAATGAAAACCAAGAAATCTACAGCAATTCTAAGGACCTACATTAACACTCTTCCTAGAAGGGAAACAACAGAAATAGTAACATTAAAAAAACAAAGGGGAAAATGAAGGTATGCCAGATAGAATCAGTGATCAGGAGAGAATCAAAAGGCTTTAAAAAGAAATTAATGCTCGATATGGGCATAATAAAAAGCACCAAAAAGACCTGCTTTATGAACACTGCACTAGGAGCAAAGCAGTAGCATTTACCCTAGCAGTTACCCCACTACTAGGGGAAGTGCTGCTGCTTCATTTATTGCCTAAGCATGCAAAACAAAAGATCTAGATAAATAATTGCATTTGGTAGCTTACTCCACATCCTCTCATTTTCGCTGGAAGAGAGAGAAAACTTGCTCTGTGCGTATATTTTTACATCGAGAGTGGCAAACAGTTTTCAGGATTCTGACGTTTTACATCAATGTTAAAACATCTGAGAGCTGAACAAAATTCTTCTGAGCGGCTCCGGGCTCCCAGGAAGTCCCGGAGCAGGTTGTCATCCTGCCCCCCCCCCCCGCCAAAACCCGACCCCCCGACGGCCTGCAGCGAAGCCCGTGTTTTGCAAGTCATACGGGCTCCGGGCGGTTCTCCCGCCTCCCGGAGCCGCCGGGAAGAGCCCGGAACGCCCCACCGCCCGGTTCGGGGTGTCCCCTCCGCCAAACCTCCGTCCCTTCCGCCTCCTGCCGCCTTCCTCTGCCAGCTCCCAGCTCAGCCCGGCTCCGAACGGCTCCGGGGCCTCTGTGCGCAACACCGGCTACCGGCAGCCCTGACGGCCACAAGGCAAGCGGAGCTGGACCGCGGTCGCTCGCCCGCTCTCGCCGGTTGCCCTCCCAGGAGGGTGCAGGTGACTCCCCGGGAGGGGAAGGGGCCCCCAAAAAACAGAGCAGCACCCGGGGGTGCGGGCCGCCGCCTCAGGCCAGCGGGGCTGCGCTGGCCCGGCCCTCGCCCCACCGGGCTCCTGCCCCTACGGCATACCTGGCGGCCGGGAAGCGGAGGGCGGGCCGGGGGCGAGGCCCGCGCCCTCCCCTCAGTAACCCGAGGCCAGCCTCCAGAGCACCGGGCCCACCGGAGCTACTCCTTCCCATCAGCACTAGCCCGCTGCCCACCCCGCGCCGCCTCAGCCCTCCCCACCGCCGCCCGAGGGCGGTACCCCCTCAGGTTTACCTTAGCCCAGCCCTCCCGGGGCCGCCGCGAGGCTCTCGCCCCCTGCCCGACCCCACTCCTTTGTGCCTCGGCGGCTCTCGGCGGAAAGATGGAGGCCGCGCAGCGCCCGCCCCGGCCCCGCCCCACCCCGCTCCGCTCCGCCCGGCTCCGCCCCGCCCCCCGCGGTCTCCCGGGCGACCCGCCCAGCCCAATGGCGGCGCGGCACCGCCCTGACGTCACCCGGCAGCCAACCCTCCCGCACGCACGCCCGCTTCTGCAAAAGCGTCGGGGATTGGTTACTGGAGGGGAGGGGCCACCTAAGGAAGAGCTCTCTCGGTTGGCTTTTGCGGGCAGAAGGGGCGGGGCGAGCGACAGCGGCGAGCCGGGCGGGGTGGGGCTGCGAGTGGGGATCAATGGCGGCGCGCTGGGCTGAGCTGCGCCTCTCGCTGTGACAGGCCGGTAGCTGCGGTATGTGCAAGTAGCGGCAGCCCCAGCCCTGGGGGAGAGCAGAGGCCGGAGAGGGGCTCGGGGGGCTCTGTGAGGGAGGCTGTGGCCGGGCTGCGGGACCCTTAGGGCGTAGAGGGCCGGGCCAGGGCCCTGTGAGCGTGGCGGGCTGGGCCAGGCCCGGGAGGCCGTTCCAGGAGCGGGCAGGGGGAGAACAGGCAGAGAGAGGAGGCAGCGAGGGCCCGGCCCAGCACGGCTCAGTCTGCCCCGGGGCTGCTGACCCGCTCCCAGCCTGTTTGGGCACCCTCAGTGGCCGGTGGCGGATCCCAGCGCCTCGGTAGAGGGCCGCTCGTCGCCGCCGACCGGGGTCTTGCAGCAGAGTGGGTGCCTGGCACCGTGTGTGATGTGCGGGGAGCGCTGCCCGGGTTTCTCGCAGTGGTGGGTAGAGGAGCCCGTTATTTAACAGAGGTCGGGGTGCACTGAAAGCTACACGTGTGTACTCAAAACATCGTCCCTGCTTTAGGTCTGTTCCGGCCTAGGTGACGGCAAGGACTGTGAAATTTTACTTCTTTTTATCCTGGGGATATTACCAGCTGGTAGTATCAGAAGGTGCAGTTTGCAGAGGTGACATATACTTCTGTCACTTACAGCGATAGGGTATCACTCCTCAGAATGCAGGCACCAGACAAAACCTTAGGTGAATAAGGCACAGTTTCTAAACATGGGCAATTTGTTTCATCTGGAAGATTTTGTGTCTGTTTGAGGTGGGAGAGGGCAAAGAATACAGCAAGATCAGCAAATTTCAGAAGTACAAGTGTACTTCAATGCCATGCTGCTTGATTATTTTTTCTTCCCTGTTTTTGAGCACCAGGATGTGGGTGTTGGTATAGTTGCATGTTTGCTGAAATGTGTTTCATCAGGCACCAGTTTCCAGGATTGTAGTGAAAATTCTGTAGCTGTATGTCAAGTCATAATTAAACCTTAATCCACTGCAGGTGTCTCAAAATATATTGTCTAAGTGAACTGTCTGTTCCAGAAGGCTGGTGGGTCACTGTTGAAGGCTTTAATCCCTAGAGCATACTGTGCCGGTGCTGAATTCCTAATTCCTCTATTGGTTTGTTTTTATGACTTTCTGTCACCACTGTATTGGAACCTTTTGTTTCCTCTCTAAACGGAGGAGTTGAGGTGACACAAGTGGAGAACCAGGTTATCTTGTTTATACAGTGCTTGGGTAGGAAAGCTGGCTTTGTCATTAGGACCTCTTTTCCAGGGGGAGATTAAATTTTCATCTTCTCTATAGGTTTCCAACTTGAACTGCCTTCAGAAATAAGACTCAGTGCAGGTCCTACATGCTTTCTGGAAAGTGGACATAGTGTGGATTTTTGTTAGGTGTTAAAAAAGAAAAGTAAAAAGAAAGAAAAAAAAGAAAAGTAAAAAAAAAAAACCGAGAAAATCACCAGCCGTGATTTGACTTGGTCCGTCCTTCCTTTCCCCCACTTCTGAAGAGAATCCTTTTTGTCTTTTGATAATCCTTTTTGAATCCTTTTTGTCTTTTATCTTCTTTTGGTAATTCCCACCTTAAGAGTGCATTTGGCTGTAACAAATATTTGTCCAGTGCTCTAACCTGGCTTTCTCCTGAGACCTCATATGGCAACTATACCACACAAAAGTATCATTTTTTTTAAGAATTTCAGGAGTCTGCTTCATGCAGGAGGGATTCATTGTGGTACGAAGGAAGGGTGATAAGCTGGTTCCTGGCATTATTTGGGTTACTGCATCCCTCCCTCCCTCCCTGGAAGAATAAGTGCTCTGGGTTCTCTTCCAGTGCTGAAATGCAGGCAGGGTGAGAATGAATAATATCTGGCAGTGTAATTAATTACCTGTAGTCTTTAGGGTAAGCGTTGAAGTTATACCAAGGAAATATGAAGAAACCAGGAAAAAGTGTCAGGTTAGCATGACTTTAAATGAAACAGCTGTGCTTATGTTGTGTTTATGTTGTACTTGCATACACTGGTTTGATGTAAGAAACAAAACCAGGCATTAATACTTCATTCTATAGTGTGGAGCATGCAGAATAAATCTGGGAAGGGGAGACCTAAGACTAGCCCCAGCAGTTTGTTTTATCCTGGGCTTACAGGTGTCAAGACCATGAGTTTCCTTCTTAGCGTGACTCCTTGGCGCGTCCCCACCCTCCGCCTGGTTTTGAAATTGAGTACTCAGGCATTACGTTCTCTTGCAGGGGAGGGCAGGTGAGAAGGGTGTGAGACGGGGCACTGCTCACTTGCTCAGAAGTGCTGTGCCTGCTCTCTAATCCCAGTCCCATTTTATCCCAAGGGAGTTCCCTCTTTCACTCACCTCTTAAACCCTGGCAAACAGCCCTCCTACATTGTCCGTCCCAGTCTAGCTCTCCCCAGAGCTGCAAAGAGGTGCAGAATGCTGTTGAAGATTAGTTGCTAGTTTCTGAAACATCACTGTTAATCACTTATGAATATATATATTTATATCACTGAAAGGAGGCAAGCTTCCTCAAGTTTTCACAGGATGGGCAAAAAGAAATTAGGTAAAGTCAGGGCAAAGTGTCGAATCCATTCTCCAGAGCAGAGAGATGTAAGAACTGAAATCAAAGGGTGAGAGTGTAGGTGTGAGGGTTTAAATTTTCTTTAATTTCATTTTAATTTAATTTAAGCAAGGTAAGCCCAAGGTGGTCTGGGCAAAATTCCATTAAAATGTGACTTTTAGAAAAGCAGCCTGTGGCAGCCAACTATCAGGGAAAACATAATTATGAAAAAAGAGTAAAGAAGGAGTAATAGGTGGTGCCTTTAGTCTTAGCAGTTATGCACTGGCACTGAGAAGGTATCTCAATCAGTTGTCTTTAGAGAACTGAAGTGCAGTGGGTCTGTTTTTCAGGATGTGTGGTAACGTCTCCTGCACTGACAAGTGAAATGAGGCCCCTGATGTCTTTCATATTGTGTTTTTCCTAAAGGACGGGCTGTTCCACCATGGATGGGGGAGATCGTACTGCTGACCTTGTGATTAACAAGAGGTTTGTGTCTGAATCGGAGCTAGAGGAGCGGCGAAAGAGAAGACAAGAGGAATGGGAAAAGGTCCGAAAACCTGAGGATCCTGAAGGTATGGGATGGATTTTAATAATTATAAGAAAGAGATCGGAGAATATTTCACTTTTGTGGAAAACAGAACTAGAAGGTAGTAGCTTGTAGTTCTACAAGTTCAAAAGTTTTTACACGAAGGAACTAAGAACTGTTGGTGATTTAGTATTTCTAACATATGGTCTCATTTCCTGATTTCTTTCTTCCTTTCAGAATGCCCAGAGGAGGCGTATGACCCACGTTCGCTGTATGAAAGACTTCAGGAACAGAGGGAAAAGAAGCAGCAAGAGTTTGAGGAGCAATTTAAATTCAGTAAGCACCAGAAGTTGTATAAAACATGTGTCTAAGGGACATATCTGTGTGTCTTGTCTGCCTCTCTGAGAGATAAACTGAGGCTTCAGAAAACTATTGTTGAAATCTTGTATTTTTCAAGGGTGGTAGATGTTCCTGCAGATGACATAGTGACATGGCACTGGGACAGCACTGCACACTGCAAGACTCAAAAGTTGCTTGCAGTTATGAAGCTGCATTCCTGTAAAGTGGGGAATGCTAGGCTTATTTAGCACATTAAATGAATAAAAAAAGCCTGATGCCATTCCATGGAAAAGTGGAAATGTAACGTGGTTTTGTGACTCTTGAACTCGTACTTCAGCACAAGACCATCCTGTTTGAATCAAAAAGAAATTCTGTTCTAGCAGCTGTTAAATTTCCAACTTGTAATTAGTTGACGCAAAAGTAATTTGCGGCTCAAGATTACTGTTTGGAAGACGTTGAATCAAAAAGATGTTGAATCAAAAAACTGGCATTGATTCAAAAAGTAGATATTTAACTCTTCTAATGAAATGGAAAGCTAATTTCTACTGATGTTTGAATTTCTGGTTTTATAGAACAATCCTTTGCATTGTATCACCTGTATTTGTGCTGCTGAGTGCAAAGATGATAATGAGAACTAGAAAATTATTAGTCAACCATTTTGGAAAAAAGGGAGCTATTGGTTCTGTCTAAAGAGAAGTGAGGATGATACTGTGGGACTCCATTTTAAGGTGGGTTCTAATCAATTTTGGTTCTTTAGCTGGAAGCGTTACTCTCAAACTATTGTGTCCTTTAAGCTCCAGTTTGCCTAATTGGATCATGTCTAGAATTCCTCTTGTATTTGCGACACAACAAAACTATGTTTTACCTTTAACTGTGGCTCAATGTTTGAGTTCCATTAGATGACACCCCCTGCCCCTGCAGGTGCTGCTTGAGGGCATTACTATTCACTGTAGGAAGGAAAGCTGGCTTTTAGAATCATTCCTGTAGCCACCTTTCTTTGGGAGAAGGTAAGTGGGAAGAACTGAGTGAGTGTTGGGTGGGCTGTGGACTGCTAGCTTATCTCATCAGAGTGCAGCCCAATGTAGCCGCTTTTGGCAAGATTTGCCCCCTAACATGCTTGAATTTATCTTAAAATGTTCCCAAGTATTTTTTCTATCCATGAGTGTTTTGGAGGAATAGAAAACAGCTTCAGTGCACTGTGATTCTGATCAGTCAGAATTGATAATGGGACTTCAGAGCAGAAATACCTTAATGCTGCAGAATTGTATTTACATAAACACACAAACTTTGTTACTCTGAACCTATTGTGTAGGTAAAAAACAGTATATAGACTAGCAAATTCTTTCTGATACGTTATTCAGCATTGCAAGAACATCTTCCTTTTCAAAGTAAAATAATTTTAGTAGAATGTTACAGCATTATAAATGAAAAATAATACTAGTATTCTATAAAATGCAACTTTAAAAAATTTCTTTCTGAATGATCATGGTAACCAGAATAAGGACAAGTGGAAGTTATGTCCTTTCTCTCAAGTTTTGCTTGTATTTTTGGTGGTGAAAAGTGGAAAGTACAGATAACAGCACTAATGCATTTAAGTCTCCAGCTGTACCTCCAGGATTTGCTCCAGCTGGAGAGTTTCCAGTTTACTTCAGTAAACTTTTGCTCCAGTTTATCTTTGGTGATGTGACTAAGCAAGTCTTGTCCAAGTAGCCACCAGAAAACTGACTGCTATCAGCCTGGATGGGAAGGACTTCTAATAACTGTCTAAATTTATCGTTTCCCTTGCCCGGTTATATTAAGTCTGCAACATCTTCCCTTTGGTTCAGGAAACCTGGAACCCAAGTACTGGAATGGGAAGCATCCCTGGGAGGGGATAACTGAGCAGCAAAGCAGCTGCTGCTTTTAAGTCAATCCTTGTGGAATAGCAGATATCTGCTGCCTGGGGAGCAAACCTGCTGTGGACTGTTTAGTTGGGAGTCCCAGTAATGCCAGCCATCGGGATCTCTAGGGCTGCTTCTCCTCGTTTGCAGATCAGGCAAGCAGAAAATGAAATTAGTTCATGTCACTCCAGGGTTTCAGTACTTCTGCTGTCTGTCTGAAGGCGCGTCAGCAGCAGGAGTGAATCGTATACGTTCCTGTAAGATTTACCAATGAGCTCTGCATTCTTAGAGTTGGAAAGAGTAGGGCTCAGCCTCTAAAAACTCACCTCAAATAATAATTGATTTCTAGAGCTTTTCTGCCAAAGGCAGACACTTGCGAATTATCAGTGTAAATGGATTTCTTAGCTTGCCATTAAAGTAAGTAGGACTTGCCTATGTGGGTGAAAATTTAAAAAAATACAGCAACCTCATGTAAAAGCCTAAAAATCCTCTTACAGAATTAAACTCTAATGAAGACTAAAAGTGATGTTTGGGTTAAGATTTCTGAGGATGACTATAAACAGCAAGACATGGTCTTTCTAACAACAAAATTTATTACCTTTGTAAATAAATCATTTGATTGAGAGATCTTGAACGTTTGCAGAGCAGAAAATAAAAGACCTTCCTACTACGCTAGCTAGTATTAGAAATAATTTGTTTTTATTTGGAAGTTAAGAATTGTCTTGCTTCTACTTTTTTTTTTTAAACAGATGTTAATCTCAGTTTAGTTACTGTTTGCTTTAACAAAATGTGCTTCCTGTTTTGAGGCAAGATTTATGGGGAGAAGTAGTATGTTTTTTTTCCAATTACTGATTGGTGTAAGAACAGATTCTGAAGAGAATCTCCTCTTAAATACCAACGCTTCAACTCAGTGTCTGAAACCAAAACAACATATTTAATTGCTTGATGTGGTTATTCCTTGGTTTGTGTAACCTGTTCCAAATGGTGTTTCAGAGCTGCACAAAGGCTGCTGGTGTGAAAACAGAATCAATTTTCCTTAATTATATCAGCAAGTCCAATAGCATTTCATGGCTTCCTACGAGTTGCATCTTGCTTTTATCCGCAGTAATAGCGCTGTGTTCCAACTGCGTTAAGTTTGCTGTAGTTATCCAGGATCATTAACTGGGAAGTATTTTTACTCCTTAATTATCAAATTCAGCAGATCGCTCGTGGTGTTTGCCTTGTACCCTTTTCTCAGCACAACAGTGTGACTGCTGGAGCACCCAATTTTTCTCTGCCCCCCTGTGATCCCCGTGACTTTCTGCAGAGGGATGCACCTCAGCAGTGCTAGAAATGTTATATGCAAGATGTGGACGCTCCCCTACTTTTTCTGGGGCGGTTGGAAATCATCAGAAAATATCCAAAGTGAATGGC
Organism: Gallinago jamesoni; assembly: GCA_025769975.1. Classification (NCBI taxonomy): domain Eukaryota; kingdom Metazoa; phylum Chordata; class Aves; order Charadriiformes; family Scolopacidae; genus Gallinago; species Gallinago jamesoni. The sequence continues at coordinate 23,511,165 of JAOQGH010000062.1, read as the reverse complement.
AAAGTAATGCAAGACAAATGGCTGCTCCCTAAGTGGTTTTAGCTTATCAATATGCATTCTTTTCCTTTATTCAGAAAATATGGTAAGAGGCTTAGATGAAGATGAGACGCATTTCCTTGATGAGGTTTCTCGGCAGCAAGAGCTACTTGAAAAGCAACGAAGGGAAGAAGAGCTGAAGGAACTAAATGAATACAGAATATCCTTTGCATTCAAATGGCTGGTGGTAACAGAGGAGATTCAGAGACCGGGCTGTAGGTTTTTTTTTCTGTCATTGACATTATTGCTATAAAACTCCTTTACAGGCCTTCTTTACAGAACATGTACAATGATGGACTTTTAAAGTTTAATATTTTCATTGGATCTCCCACTGTAATGTTTGATATTTCCCGCCCTCAAGCCGCACATGTCTTTGGCACTTTTCTTTCCTTCTCCTCCTCTCCATTGTTTGGGTTTTTTGGTTGTTTTTTTTCCTGATACTGAGGGCATGAAATACCATAGCTAAAAAAAGAGAGAGAACGTAAAGGCAAAACAGCATGTTACTTCTAATCTTTTGCTTTTGCCTTCTTATTGAAAAGTAAATGTTCTTGTTTGTTTTTTTTAACTGCATATTGGGTGTTTTTAAAATACCTGTTTGACATAATGTTTCCATTTCCCTCTCTGTTATTCTTCTTGAAGTATTAACTACTTTCTCCCTCACTGATAGCTGCAGGATGAGAAATGAAATACATCTGTGCATATGTGCTGACTTTCTTCTGGGAAGTTGGTTCCCCTGGAGACACAGCTCCTTTGGGTAATACAGATTTTTAGGCAGTACTAAGAGTGGGGCAGTTTGGATTTGCTGTTAAATGCCAAACTTTCATTAAGATATGCTAGAAAATAAACAGGATACTTTTTCTCTCTGATCAGTGCCTGCCAAGGGAGGCTGGAATGATTTGAGGATTTCTGTGCTAAACTAAATGTTGAGGTTTTTGTGGTTTACTGAATCTGTGCAGAACCTGATGGTATCTTTGCCTCCTAATGAAAACCATTGCCTTTCAGCCATCAGTGAACAAAGCACAAGTTTTCAAGGATGCTTTCGTGTTACTGGAAGAGTTTGTAGACACGAGGAGGTGACCAAACTAGTCATAAAATAAGGCTGAATAGTGACTACGCTACAAAGATCTGCATTACCTTGTATTAATTAATGATTTACAACTTAGAGCATGTGTTCTGTGAAGAGCATCTCAGTTATTTAATGCCTTTATGAAAAAGCAATACTGATGCTTTTGTTTGTTTTTTTTTTAAACTTCAGAAATAGACTGTAGTTGGTTGATAGATTCAGAGTAATTTTTGATTTGTTTGATCTAATAATGGGATGTTGATGGGATATATTTAGTTTTGGTGATGGTTGCTTGCGGGGCTGGCTGATGTAGGGCTGTGCAGTAGGGGATTGTGCCATAGGGGATTGTGCCGTGGAAGCAGCTGACAGCTCTAGTTGGGTCACGTGTGGCTGGGGTGAACCACACCAGCCCAGAGGCAATCTTGTGTTGTCTTGAATTAGCCACACAACCCATTCATCCCTGAATTTACTGAGCAGGGCCTGTTTGGGATGTACAGGCTGTGTAACCTTAGTCTTTGCAGTCTTAGTAATGTTATCTGGCTCTGTATCTGGAGTCTTGCTGTAAATTAAACTGTAGAAGTTATTGCTGATGGAGTGGAAGGAGGGCAAATGTTTGATAATCACCTCATCTCACATGAAACCGAGTTTTACCCATTCCGTTTCCTTTTTCTAAATTTTTAATTTTAAAATTTAACTGTAACATTTCAAACAACCTCAGAGCATTTTGCAAACTGACTCATCTGTATTTGGAATTTTTGGTGGTATTCTTTTAAAATGCAAAAGGTGATTTAGCATCTGCAGGTTGTTACTAATGGCTGTACAGTGACAAAAATCAGTGGGTGCTGGGTAAACATGCTGGATCTGTAGGTGCTGTTCAAGTGCTCTTCCAAACTAAAAAGGAATGTTCAAGCCAGCGGGTTTGATTATTTGGTCTTTTTCTTGGTACAACATCCAATAAGCTATCCGGAGGTGTTAATTTCATGGTAGAAACTACATCAATATTCATGTACAGAGCTTTTTTTCTCTCTTTTTTTTTTTTCCTTCATTTCATCAGGTTGAAAAATCACGAAAACATATAGCTTAAGGATAAACATGCCTTGGAATATTTTAATGCACTCTCAAGCATAAGAAATTCATATGCATGGATGCATAGGAATTTCACTTCCTCCTACACAAACAGCTAGTGGTTTCTGCTCCTTACTCCATCCAGACCCCACTGGTGTGACAGCGTTTAAAGATTTACAGATATTTTTTTAAGCCAGTTCCAAGAAGTGTTCGAGAACAACATCCTCTTGTCTTAAATCCTATGCAAATGTAGGAAAGATCCCCCTCCCAAGAAGCAGGCTTTACTATGCTTTTTTAATGCAGTTGGTATTTAGGATTGAGGCATTTATTTCTAATGTAGCCTTCCTGAGAGAGGATGCTTCTTGGCTGGGTATGTGCTAATGGCAGCAGTCCATATAAAATCTCTGTTAAAAATGTGCTGGGTCTCTGGTAGTTGAGGAGTGTTAGGAGAATGGTGTCCTGGATGGCAGTGAAAAGCCTGTAACCTGGTATCTCTTAAAAGCCTTTGGGTTCCTCAGCCAGGCTTTTGTAGCACCGCGTTAGAATATAACAAGGTAATGAACCTAAATGTGGAATCTGAACAGTGCAGTGTGTGGAATCGTGTGTTGCAATATCGAACCGTGTTGGACACAACGAGCTTTCAGATAGCCACAGGATGGCACTCCTGTGACATCTTAAAAAATAAATAAATTGAACAGTCTGGGTTTGACTGAGAAGACTTTCGGCTGAGGTAGGTAGTAGTCAGGGTTACTGCTGTACCCTTAGGAGAATCAAATAAGGCATGGCATTGGAACACCCATAATTGTAAGGTGATTGGAGACTTCCAATGTGTGTCACTTCAAAGGAAGGTTTGAGAGTTTTTGATTTACAGATGTTCAGTTGGGGGGGAAAAACCCCACAACTACAACTTCAAATATATGGTCTGTCAATGTGAAATTCACTGTCTGGTGTTTGTCTGCAATAACTGGAGCAGGTTTCACAGGGTGAAACTCCAGCTTGTGTTTCTGTCACCTGGTCAGTGGGATTGGAGTCAGAGAAGAAACTGGTAGAAAGCTAGATTTAGGGTTATAAACAAATACTCTTTAAAAAATTAGGTTGATTTGCCTTTGCTATGTGCAGTTTAATAGTTTTGCAGAAGGTTTTTTTGATTCCACTGATACTTCATTCACAAACAGGACCTTTGATGGACCTTGCTTCATCAGATACAGCTGGACATAGACTGTTACTGGGGACAGAACGAAGTCCTGCCACAGAAGGAGACCTGTTTAGTGTGTGTGCAGGGTGAGTGGGCCTTAATGACAGACCCAGCTCTGTCTGAGAACCTGCTTAAGCTTCTCCACCTCATTACAGGTCTCAGCTGCATCCCACCTCGCTAGCGCTGTTTTAAGCTACTTAGACTGTGATCACAGTTTTTTGGGTGAGTCTTGAACCACATGGGCCCTTAATCAGATCTGTCGCCTTCCTCTTGGGGCTGGTCTTCACACTGGCAGTAACATCCTTGTGGCCCTTACAAAGAGATGAGCTGAAAAGTTAGAGTGATAAATACCAAACAGAACATTGAACTGTTTTGCTTTGGTTGGCTGAAGTCTGCTGGGCTCAGCAAAAGCAGGGTTTGAGGAATGGAAGTGAGCCCACTATAGCTGTTTAGGGTTTTTTTAGTAAGGATTACGGGGTAATGCAGCAAATTTGAATTACAAATTTGTTGATGTCCATAGAAGGGGGAAGTACTGCATTGCCTTTATTATTTGGTCCAGTCTGACCTTTTTGCTTTTCTAAGACCTTTAGGAAAAGGCAGGACAGGACAATGGGTATGTTTATGGGTTCTGGAAGTGGCACACGTTGAGCCTTTCTGCTTTCAGAAAGGCAGCTCCTAGTCTCTGCCTTTACTGGGAGGGCCAGTGCCGATACCCAAGGGCGCTCCACACCCAGAGGACAAAAGTCTTTTCTGTTTTGGCCAACAGTGCCAGCTAAATGTCATTACAAATAAGTTTATTTTGATAGAATACGTGAACAAACTTTGGTCGCTGCTGTCAGCAGAGCTGGCTAAATATATGGTAGAGGAAGTGTCTGTTCTCTCCATTCCTTCCTGGTTGATCCTTAACCCTTAATTCACAGCACTCTCACCAAAGTGGGAGTCAGTATGGACCCAAAGAAGGAAACTGAGAAGAAATTGCCCATGAAGTCAATGGAAAACAAGAACAAATTCTCTCAGGCAAAGCTGTTGGCAGGAGCTGTGAAACACAGGAGGTTAGTTTCACACCTCTATAAATTCACAAGGAACGGAACCCAGTTAGCAGAGTAAAGGGAGGCAGGCCAAAACTGCCTCCAGAGAGTGAGGTGTAAACCTTAGCCCTAAAGAGAAAAGGGGGGAGGGATAAGAAAAGACCAGCCTTTTTTCTGTAGGCTCTTACAAACTGGGAAAAACATGGAGCAATTCAAACAGAGAAGCGTGTGTAAATCAAGTGGGTAGATCTTCACTCTAGACACCCAGGCTTGGGCAATCCTGCTTGGGGATCCAGAGGGAATCTATTTTACAGCTCTATTTGTAGATATCAGTGTCACCTCACTCGTGTAGTTTCACTCAGGTTTGCATAATCTATCAGCTAATTTTATCTGTGTCTAAAATGGATTGTTTTAATTGCTGCTGGGGGCAGCATAGGGGAGACCTAGGTTACAAGAGAAGAGCTTTGTGTACCAATTTGATCCTGAGGGCATCAGGTAAACTTCCCTTGTTCCTTGCTGATATGTGCTGATTCATCAGCATCCATTCCCAGGGAGATGGCAGCTGGGTCTGGGATCTCTTTGCTGGTTTGATCTTGGCCTGCAAACGCTGGTGTGCTATAGGTTATGGAGAAACTAGGCATGTGGGACCAGACTGATATCCCATCTAATACTTAAGATGATTACCAACGTCTAGAATCTAGTTTTTGAATCTGTCCCAGAGAACTAAAGATTATTTTAGAAGCTTGTCTTGCAAGCTTCTAAACACCCTTCTAAACGAGAGTGATGTTTAGCTCCCAGGCCAGCAGTAATTGCATGTCTGGAAACTGAAGTAAGTGCTTCCACCACCTAATGCGTGGGGGTGGGGAGTTGTTTGGGGTTTTGGAGGGCAGAAAAGAGAAACCCTGAACTGATAACAAGCAGCCAACAATGGGGTTTTTTTTTGTGTAGCTACTAGTACTTAACCCAGTAGGGTGCAGAGAAGGAGCTGGCATATGGTTAATGGCACATCCCAAGTCTGCAGATGGCATCTATTTGAAGAGACCATCTTAACTGCCATGTCAGTGCCATCACAGACTTGCTTTGCAATCTTCTATTTTTGCCATCTTATCTTTTGTTGCAAGCTGGCCAAAACCAAGTGTAGCAGAGCTCAGCATCTGCTCTCTGAGCTCCATAGTTGGATGTAAAGGCTGTATTACTATTAAAACATCCCTACACAGAATAACCTTTCCTCTGTACTGCATGTTCTGACAGGGACAGAAAAGAGTTAATGCTTAAAAATGCTCATATTTCATCACTTTAGTTCATTGCAGCTGAAGCCCAGAAGCATTTGTTTATGTGGATGGCTTAGGATTGGAAACATGCAAGAGGGGGAGAAAAGAAACTGAGCAGTGAGAAAGAAGAGCTGTAGAAGTTCTTTTGCTGTCAAAAGTCCAAGTAACGCTCCTTTCCCTCAACAGCTCTGTGGACCCAAAAAAGACCCTTTATTTCCTAGTTCATGCATTGCAGCCGTGTGTGAATGGATGCAAAACCTGCAGGGTGGAAGATCTCTAGATGTTTTAGGCCAGGCTCTTTCAGCGCTTGAAGGAGCGGAAGGGAAGCCTGGAAGGGGAAAGACAGGGATGTTGCTCCAGCAAGCATGTTGTGCAAGCCTGGGTCTGTGGGGTGGCCGAAGCTCAGGTCGCCATTCCTGATCTCCTGCGGGGTGCTCCCAGCTACGGCAGCGGCTCTGGGGTTCTGTGCAGGAGGTCTGACTGGGACTTCCAGAGACACGATTCTGTTTCCCAGGTTAACAGTTGATGGTTGTGGTGTAGGTGTTGACTCTTTCCAGGATCCTGCATGTTCCCTGAGGAGCCCCAGCTAACAGCAGTTAGAAGTGCTGATGGTCATCAGGGGACCCTGCTGGCATTTGAGGCAAAGATGTGACTAACTTCACAGTAATTAAGTGGTTCTTATGAGGAACAAGACGCTTTCTTTTTCCCTGCAGTTCAGATGGTGGTAACAGTGTGAAGAGGTTGAAACTAGACACTGATCATGATGAGAAGAACCAAGGTACGTCCTGATTTCCGCGTGTGGGAAGCTATCTGTCTCTCACCTGAACAGCAACTGACTCGATGTTAAATCTGATAGAGGGTTTGCTTTTCTGCTCCTTCAAAATGCAAGACAGCACAGACTGTGCTCAGCACGTTCTCCCTTAAAGCAGAGGGAATGGTAATGGTGGGTGCTGGCAGCCCTCGGGGAAAATAAGGCTGGAGGGAACTTCTACAGTTCGTCAGAGTATCCCCCGCCTAAACCATTCCTGGCAAGTGTTTGTCTAAGCTGCTCTTCAGTCTCCACAGATCGAGATTGTGCACTCTCCTTAGGCAGTTTATTCTAATGCTTAACTGATTTTACCCTTGTATAGTTTTACCTTATACCTAATAGGGGTCTCCTTAGCTGCATTTCGAGCCTAGGGCTTATTCTGTCTACAGGAGACTTGGAGAAGAGATCATCCCCTCCCTCTTCACAGCAGCATTTGATATATCTGTATACCTCTGCTATTAGCTTTTCATGCCATGGAGTGATCTTGTCCATCCTGAAACCAATTGATTTCAGAAAATTATGGGGAAGTATAAGAAAAATTAATTTGTCTTACAGTCTTAGCTGTCAGGGCTGCAGTTGACTTGCTGTCAAGATCCTCTGACACAAATAGGGTGAGCTGCAATTGTGTAATGACAACCCAAGGCGCTTCCTGCATCTCCTTCTGTTCGGTAAACTTTCAGAACACTGGAAATAATTAATGAGCTGTGGAAGAGGGGAGATGCTGACTAGCAGAGCAATAAAATAAAACTTCTCCCCAACTATGCTGTCACATCACAAAAAATTATTCAATTTCACAAAGCAGAGCTATTTATTCTTATTTAGTGGGTTTGGTACTTTGACAAGCATCAAACTGACAGCTTCAGAATAAAAATCCGTAATGCCAGCATAGAGCTGGGCTTAAGCTAGTGAGGAGGAACAAACAAAAAAAAAAAAGTAAAATCCCCTGAGGTAGCAAGTCCTTCCTGTCAGAAGAGTTTTAGTGCAGCATAAAGCTGCCTTATGCTTTAATTAAATCCTGCAATCATCCACCGCTGGTGTGGCCATATCAGGTGAATGACAGGCTGTTTAAAAGCCCTTTCCTGCACTCGTGTTTTTGATTTGAGGTACCTCTCTTGCAGAAAAACCCTCCTGTGTCCCCCTGGGGAGCAGCTCAGTGGGGGGCTCCACGGTCCACTGTCCCTCCGCAGCCGTGTGCATCGGGATCCTGCCCGGCCTGGGCGCCTACTCGGGAAGCAGCGACTCCGAGTCCAGCTCGGACAGCGAAGGCACTATCAATTCCACTGGGAAGATCGTCTCTTCCGTCTTTCGCAGCAACAGTTTCTTTGATGGCCCGTAACAAAACCCCTCTGTGTGTAACGTAGTGCAGAGTATCTTCCAAAGCCCTGAAGGATGCTTGATGCATCTTTCTGCCCCAAATATAATCTTTCTAGCTAACCTCTCCACTTCAGTACACTCAGATACTCCTAAAATAACTCATTATGTCTGGGGGGTTTTTTTGTTTTGTTTTGTTTTTTCCTCCCCAAATTTCCATTTCTGAGCCTGGAAGAAAGGCTGCCATCCTAAACCAGAAGGCACACCTAGTAATGTAATAAAGGTCTGAGGGTATGGAGGAGAGAGCTTTATATTTCAACATTCTTACGGAAAGAAAGAATGATGGTGATCTAAGAAGTTTATACAAGACTAACAGGCAAAAAATACTCACTTGAAGCAGTGAAGTCTTGTAGAAACAGCCGCGTGTTCTGTTTTAAAATGTCATTTTTATTCTGTATTTGAGAAATGGGGGCAGAACAAAAATCGAGCAGATGGTGAAGTGTAGATTGCCATGACACTGTAAAGAAGTTTTAGTGTTACATGATTAAAGACATTCTGAATGCATTTTTTTATTTTTTTTTTTAATCTCGGCTTGTGCCATTCATAATTGTTCCTGTTCCATTAAGCAATTTTTGCTCTACCCAGCCAGCCCCTTCCTCACACCGCCATGCAGGAGCAGCACGGGGCAGCCTCCTACGGAAGCAGAGACAGGGATGGAAAACTCTTGTTCCGAGTGAGTTGTGAGGAGCTGCCCCTTGGCTGTTCTCCTCGGAGCCATCACTCCCAACCAGCGCTTGGCAAGTCGTTCAGCTTTTCTGCAGCAGCGTGCTGAAGAGTCCGGAGCGGGTGGGATACCCTGCTTCAGCCAAACCTCTTCGTGCAGAAGCTGGAGAACTCTGACATCCTTTGGCAGTGGTTTTTGAAGTTTTACTGGATTTAGGAAGCTTGACATGGGCACATCTATGGGTCTGAAAAAAACAGACAATGGGTGCGGGCCAAAGGGCAGTTCTTTGAACTAAGCAACTCGGAAGAGAGCAGCCGGGATAAAAGCAATGACACCTGAAGGCTTTTGGTAGGATTCATGCCTCGTCTTGAGTGTTGAACTTCTCTAAGGAGACCAGGAGAGTTACGCTCGCGCTGAAGCTGTCCTTGGCCAAGTAGCCATGCTGTTGGCACGGCCCTGTTCCACAGGCTGGTCTGTACAAACACCCCGCAGTTCCTCCCCTGCTCTGGGCTGCCTGGCATCTCTGCTCCTCTCTCCTGCCTCTTCTACAGCAACTCCTTATGGTGCTTTCAGGTGGAAAATAGTTAGATCACTCCCTGCCTCCCTAGTGCTTTGCTTTTGACTTTCATCGTACTTAGCTGTGGAGTGAAACGGAACTGGTGCACACACACACAAAAAAAAAAAGCCCATTTTTGTTGAAAGTTTCATGTGTAAGAGCCCTGAGCAGTTGGAGTGAGAGATGAAGATGTCCTTCCTGGCATTAAGCTTGGTCACCAACCCCTCTGCAGAGCTGGAGCAGCCTGGCCTGGCTGTTACCACACTGGGGCCAGTTTCCTGAGGGACATTTAGTGCAACTGCATCAAAATGGCCGATTGAGACAGAAACGTATAGTGGGATTTGGCAGCCAGCTGTGCGCAGAGGTAGGTGGCGGCAGCGGCCCATGGGGGCTGCAGGTGAGACCTGGAGGGGCCGATGGTGGTTCTGTTGGACCCCACATGGCCAGGAGGAGCCGTAATTTGGTTAAAAACAGGCTTGAGAGCCCCCTGGCTTCTTATAGAGCACTCAGGGAGCACCTTGAGCTTGTGCAAGCCTTTTGAGTCGGAGTCACCTCTGCTGTTCTCAGGCCTGGCCCCTGTGTGCACGCTGCAGAGCTCTCCGAGCTCCTCCCACCATCTCCACATCCCACATACCTTCTTACAGTCAGAAGTCCTCTGACATTGAAGGGAGCCTACAGGAGAGCTGGAGAAGGACTCTTTGTCAGGAAGTACAGTGATGGGACAAGGGGTAATGGTTTTAAACTGAAAGAGGGGAGATTTAGATTAGATATTGAGAAGAAATTCTTTACTGTGAGGGTGGTGAGACGCTGGCCCAGGTTGCCCAGGGAAGTTGTGGCTGCCTGATCCCTGGAGGGGTTCAAGGCCAGGTTGGATGGGGCTTTGAGCAACCTGCTGTAGTGTCCCTGCCCAGGGCAGGGGGGTTGGAACCTGATGATCTTTAAGGTCCCTTCCAACTCTAACCATTCTATGATTAAAATATTGAAGCACAGGAAGAGATGTGCTGGGACTTGAGGGATGGAGGGTCAATCAGACCTTCTGGAGACCACAACGGTGGCAGTGACCTTGCCCTGGGGCCAAAATGCTGAAGAAGAACAGCTGACTCCAGCAACTCTGCCATTCAGTGGTGGATTTAAATTTTGGGGGAGGGTTGGTTTGGTTTGGTTTATTTGTCCCAGAACTGGACCCAGTGCTCCAGATGGGGCCTCCTCAGGGCAGAGCAGAGGGGCAGGATGACCTCCCTCCACCTGCTGGTCACACTCTTCCTGATGCCCCCCAGGATGACATTGGCCTCCTTGGCCACAAAGGCCCATTGCTGGGTCATGGTCATCCTGTTGTCCACCAGGACTCCCCGGTCTTTCTCCTCAGAGCTGCTCTCCGGGAAGTCAGCCCCCAACCTGTCCTGGTTGTTTTAAATGTCCCAGACCCTTGTTTTAAATGTCCAAGTTTCTTTATTAACCTCAGTATAACAAATAATGACATGTACACAGTATAAAAATGACTGTAGAGCGCGACAGAGGTACGACACACACACTCTACAATGACCGGTTCGTTGAATGATAATAATATATTAAGCATTTTCATTGCTTGGAAAAAAAAAAAAAAAGAAGCAAGTTTTGATTGTAAAAATTGTATCCTGTTCCACCAAAATTATACAAAGTACATTCAATACTGAAAAGTAACTCGAGGGAGCAGGACCAGGGCATGGCCTGGCAGCTTCGTGTTACCTTGGGCTGGGACTGTACAAAATGAATCCAGACGCTTCTCTGGGATGAGTTTTAAGAACTTAGCAATTAAATTAAGAAGTACAAAGTGTTTTGGGGTGGAGGGGGGGGGGGGGAGAGGGGGTATTATTCTCTTAAAAGCATGTGGACCATGCGCTTCGGGTGGGCATGCAGCGGGACGTGGCTCTACGCGGGCTCCGAGTTGATGGGCGGTAGGTTTCGGTGCTTGAAGTACTGCACGACCTGCTGGGGCAGCTCCGCCAGCACGGCCTTGGCCAGCGTCTCCTTGGGGGCCTGCGGGGAAGAGGGAGCAGACACCGCCATTAGAAGGGCCACCCCGAGAAGGTGGCTGGGCCATCCCCGACGCCCGGACACGGCAATTCCTTAAGCAGCCCCCCCAGAGTCCGTCAGCGGCCGGCGTTTCTACACCCGGGATGACACGCCACATTACACCTCCCTCCAGGAGGAAATTCTCCGGTAGGAAGGAAAAAAACCGTGCTCAGTGGGTTAGAACAGCCAGGGACTGAGCTGCAGAAAGAGGGAGGAGAAGCACAGGCTGATTTTCTGCCCCCTCTGGCAGCCCTGTGCCCGCAGCCGCCCCCGGCCCAATGCAGATGGGCAGAGAGCTGCACCTTCTTTTCTCCTTTGATTTTGGGTTTTGGTTTTTTTTTTAATTCCTTCATCAATTTTTTTTCCAACACACAGAGGCGCATGGGGCAGCGGGCAGCAGGGACTGTCCCAAAGGGGACATTTGCAGGGCCAGTGGCCAGCATCACCCCTGTCTGCCAGCACTTGGAGGGGACCCGGGGAGGGGGTGGGGGGGGGGGGCTCAGGGCTCACCCCCCAACTGGGGCAATTTGGCTTTAGCCCCTCAGCAGGCGGGTGCTGGAGGAGGGAGACACTGGCATGGGACCCTGGCTAGGGGTGCAAGCCCAGGTCGCTGCCGTCACCCTGCTATAATTTATAGTTCCTGGGGGGGGGTGGAGATGGGGGCTGCCCAGACGGAGCGCACCGCGGAGAGGCGGCTGCGGCGCTGGTTTCCGTGGTCCCTGCCGGCATCCCCCGGGGATGCGGTGGTTGGGGCAGGGCGCCAGCCCTCTGCCCTTTGCCTCCAGCCGGGCTAAAGCCACCTCCAGGCTCATTTCTAGACTCGGGACCCCCTTTCTGCCTGTGACCCCCCCCCTCCAACCCGCTGCCCGCACTCACGTTGCGGAAATCCCGGAAGGGCACGAACTGGACGATGTCGCGCACGGCCTCCTCGCCGGTGTGGGAGCGCAGCACCCGGCTGTCCCCATCCAGGAACTCCATGGCGGCGAAGTCGGCGTTGCCCACCCCGACGATGATGATGGACATGGGCAGCTTGGATGCCTCCACCACGGCATGTCTGGTCTCGTCCATGTCGCTGATCACCCCGTCTGTGATGATGAGGAGGATGAAGTATTGCTGCGGGGGGGGGAGGGCGGAGGGTCAGATCCAGGGGGGCACGCTGGGCACCTGCCCCACAGGGTGCTCCGCGTGTTGTGGGGAGGAAGGTCCCCCAGAAATTTGGGGTCATGAGGGGCATGATCCCTGCTGAAGGCTTCTCCTTCAGCAGCACCCTGAACTTTCAGGTGCTCCCGTCCCCCCAGGTTTTTGAAAGATAATAACCAGACAACAAATCAACTCCAGAATAAATATTTTGCTGATTTTCTATACTTCGTGATGAAAAAAAAAAAAACCCCAAACCCAACCTGTGCAGAGCTGTCATGGCCAGGAGCTTGGAGCTGGGACAGGAGCCCAGCTGGGAGATGAAGTCTCCTCCTACCCACACGCAGGGGGTGCATTTCGGGGTTGTCCCCATCGACGCATCCCTGCGCCTCCCACACCCCAGGGGGGGTCCCATCCCGTGCCCACGGCTGGTCTGTCCCTCATGCAACGCCGTGGGGCTCAGAGGCACGAAGGGGGACGCGGAGGGTACCAGAAACCTGGCACCCAGTCCCCTTCCCACAGGGAAAGGAGGGTGACGGGGCTGCTCCACAGAGCTAGGGGAGGACAGACAAACGGACAGACACTCCTGCTGGACCCAGCTCAGCACATCCCCCAAAAAGCCCATCTCCTCTGCTAAGGGGACAGTAATGGTTCAATTTTGGCACATTACAGAGCTCGCATGTGCTGGAGAAATTACGAAAACAAGCACTTAAGCACAGTAAAGCGCTTTGTTCCTCTCCTCATTCTTTCCATTTCCCCTGAAAACCACTAGTGCAGACGTCCTGGAAAAGCAAGAGGAGGGAACCCAGCCCTAAGCCCATTTTCCTGGTCTTCCTCCAGCCCACATCTCCTGGAACCTTCCCTAAGTGTCATTTTCCCTCGACATGCTCCAGTGCCGAACTCCAAGCCCAAACAAGGCTGGGTTGAGCTTAAATCCAACCCGTGGCTGCCGGTGAGGAGGTTTTCCCCAGCCAGCCCCTTCCCCACCCCCTGACCCCTTTTGATGCTTTATTGCTGCCTGCAGAGCACTGCCCAGGGTTTAGTTTTTTTCCCTAAATCCAAACTTTTCAGAGCAAATCACAGGGAGACATAGGTCTGAAGAGCAGGACCCCAAATCCTGGTCTGACAGTAAACTCCAGGAGAAGACCTGCCAGTCCCTACACGGGGGGCAGCACTGGTCATTACTGGAAGCAGGACAAGTGCTGGGGCCTAACCCTGTCTGGGAACCAGTACGGGAGGAAGAGTAAAACCTGATAATGGGAACGACTTTAGTCTGACTCGACCCTTCCTCCCCGTCCTGTGAATAAATCAGTGCAAAACTGGCCTCTGCACGATCAAAAAAAAGAAATCCAGAAAGACTATTTCCCTTTGTTCCCTTTTTTTTTCTTTTTTTTTTTTTCTGTGAAATCCATAACAGGATGAGAGAAAAATGCTGGAAAGAACGCATCCAGAGAGGAGGAAGCGGAGCTCCCCACGTGTTTATCATGACGCATCTCAGAGGCCACGGGGAGTAAGAGATGCTGCTGGGGATCAGCCTCAAAGCCTGATCAGCCTCAAAGCTCGTTACGAGCAAGGGAGCAGCGGGCACCACACGAGAGCATCAGCAGGACACTCCCCAAGCAGCAATGCCAATTTTGGAGGACTCAGTAAAATGGCAACAGGACAGGGGTGCTGGGCGCACCTCCAGGCTCCAGCCGCCATACCCAGCTGGGAGTTGGGTGGGCAGGGACCAGGCTGGCTCCACGGATGGTCCATCAGCACACCAACCCGGCATAACCTTTCCCTTTTCTCCTCTTTTTTGTTGTTCAAATGGCTGATCTCTGAATCCAGGGGGGCTTTGGGGATGATTCCTGATGGTCTGCTAGCGATATCAGCAATCAGGCTCACACGCCTGAGCAGGACTTCAAGGGCTTAGGCAGCATTAAGCAGCAGGGGGTAAGAAAAGGGGAGGTTTGGATGCAGGGACCCTGCTGGAAAGGTGTGTTTTAATTCCCCAAAGCTTATTAATCCTTCCTTGAGAGCCAAATCGTGTGAATCTCTCTGTCTCTTCCTCCCCGACACATTTTGGTCCTCCCATCCCTTAAGAGTCGACGGCTGCGGTGTTTGTGATCCGCGTTGCCATGGAAAAACTACAAGTTGTTTTTTTTTTGTTTTATTTGAAATGCTGGGAGCAAGTGAGAGGAGGAAGAAGAGGAGGGCAGGTCCAGGTGGCCACCAAGGCTGGCAGCATCAGGGGTGAAGATGGGAGGGAAGAGGAGAAGACCCCGGGGGAGCAAGAACCCTAATCAATAACACATTGTGCTTCCAAAAAAATAAAAAAGAGCGAGCCTACCCAGGCTTGCCTCTGACAGCACTATTAGTGCCCATTATTTAAAATCTCCCCTGATTAAACTCCTAGTGCCAACAGAGGGGTGCAATTTGCATACGATTAGTGCCTCTGCTCAGTGCAGAGCCTGTGGGCTTCTCCCTCCCCCACTGATGCCGAGAGACAAAATGAAAAAAAAAAGAGAATCGCCCTGGATTTGTGCTGAATTCAACCAAATCCAGCATTTCCTTGTGCCTGGAGCCGGAAAGTGCAACAACGTGCAAGGCAAGGCTGGAAAAGATCCCCTTGGGGAGGAGGTTCAGGGTGTGCTCCAGCTCTGCTCCAGGCAGGAATCGGGGATGCTCTTCCCCTGAGCTCCCGCTGAACTGCCCTTGGCCAGCCAAACCTGCCATCCTCCATGGGCAGCCTCCTGTCACGGGGACCCAAGAGGCACCCGAGTGACCTCCATCTCAAAGCCTTCAGATGCTCTTCACACCCCTCAGAGGATGCCCCAGTCACCACCAGCAGGGCTGGACCCACAGCTGCAGGTCCTGGCACACAGGAGCATCCTGGCATCCCTTCAACCTCACCCTCCAAACCCAGGCTGGCCCCGGCTCCCTGCTGGCCCCACACAACCAAGCATGGTTGTATGAAGCCCCCCCCCCACGCTAACGAGCAGCTTTTGAACATATGGATGTGAACGCACTGACGGACTAATTAACAGGGACTTCCAGGGTTGCGGAGCAGTGGGAGCGGCTGTGCAGGAACTCAGAGCCTGCTCCTCAGAGTTCTGCTCCTCCAAGTGGTGTGAAAAGCAATGGTCAAACTGAGCCATCCCAGGGTTTGCTGCAATTCCCTCTCAAGTAGAAAAAGCCATTCCAAGGCGAATAAAAAGAAAGGTCTTCTCCTGGCAAAAGGTTGAGGTTTGGCCATCAGCCACACCAGAAGCATCACGCTTTACGGCATGAGCTCGCTTGCTCCTGCTGCTGGTTGCAAGGCACCCCTGGATTTCCCCAGGAGATCTTCACAGAGGACAAGGAGATATTTCCTCCAGCTGCTGCTTGCATGTGTGTCAATGGGAAATAAGCCAAAGGTTTGATGTCATGTTTCCCACCCACGCTACGGGAGCAGCATCACTGTCCTTGTGCCCCCCAGGGACCCCAGGACCGTTCAGTCCGTCTGTCCCGGGACAGTCCTGCAGCACGCAGGAGCCACAGGCTGTTTAGACAGCAAGGACCACGCTCCTCAGGGCTATCATTGCCCACGTATTCATAAGGACAGAGGTTGCCTCCTCAGAGCAAAGCTCCTTGGAGCTCAGCAGAGGACGTTCTAAGAAAAAAATTGAGAAGAACTAAGTTATCCTTCCTTGTCTCCTGCCAGCTGTTGAGTGCCACATGGCAGGGACTCCTGAGCCCAAGCTTGCCCCAGCGCAGCAGTGAATGGCCCTTGGTAGTGGGGTCTGCCATCAACACACCCCTTTCCTCTCCAGACCTTCACAGTCCTCAGCCTGGGCACTGTCCCAGGCTAGTCTCAGCTCCCTGACTCCAGTGAGCACTGGCCCATGGGATACCCATCACCCATCCATTCCTGGGGGCCTTGCAGCCTTTCCCTGTAAGAATTAGGGTGAAATCAATCATTTTTTTCACCATTCATGATCTTATGTATCTCTGATATTCCTATTTGCCTTCCCAGGCCAGATGGTGACAGCCTTATTGCTTGGCCAGCTCTCTCACTACCATTCCCAGGGCTGTTTGATCCTCTGAGATGAGGGGACCAACACTTAAGAGAGTGCTTAAGAGTTCTGTGTAAATCCAAGGGATGCCCCCCTCGTGGCACCTCCCACTCCCATCTCAATTCTCTCTCCAATGATTTCTGATTTTCCACAGCTGCAGCTTTGTTGACTGCTATCAAGTTCTTCGAGTTGTTTATTTTATTCTCCCTAAGAAGCATCTGCGATGCCTGCGTTCTCTGTCTGAAGTGACACCAGCCAATGGAGAGCCCACAGCTGCAGGGACCCCAGGGATGGTCCCGGTGGAAACCCTACCTCCCTGCCCGCAGAAAAGAGTAACAAGAAAGCAAACTCAAGCTTTGCCGTTCCCTGCCCAAAGCTGTCAGGGTGGCCACCACAACATAGGATCTCATGGACTTACGGATGCAGCCTCCTGTTGGGTGGCCTGAGCCGCGAAGCGGGCCACGTGGTTGACGATGGGGGAGAAGTTGGTGGGTCCATAGAAGCGGATGTGAGGCAGGCAGGCTGAGTACGCTTGGACAATGCCCTCCACTCCTTCAGGGAAAGCAGAGGAGCCAAGCATTACAATATGCCACAGCTCAGGCCCACCACAAGTCCAATTAACCATCATTAGCTAATGCTGCCATGGGAGCGGAAGTTAGACCGATTTTTCCCACCTCCCAAATTCATCCAGCTCCACAAGTTTCATCCTCTACCACTCAAATTTTCTAATATCAGCCCTTTGCTCTTTAGTCACTTTGCAGTGGGTCCTCAGACCTCCTGGAGTAAGAGAGCCCTTGTAGTGCCCACTGTCAAAAAAAGCTTTCCTTGGGTTTCTGCAAAAATCTCAGAATCAGCCAAAGAGGAGGAGCAAAAATAAAAGCAACTCCTGGTCTCCAAGCATAACCAAAAACCAGACAGACATAGCAGAGAGAAGCAAAACAAGCCCAGAAGCACCCTCTGAGCTCCCAAACTGTGCTTGGGACCCGCAGGACGTTGGAGACTCTTCTGCTTCTGTCACATCAGAACAGGGTAAATGGCTGCTCTCCCGAAAAGATGCAGAGGTGTGCAATTCAAAAAACGACCAATTCCACAATTCATCAGCTGATAACCAGTTCTTTGGGTGGGAACTGTCACTGATAAAGAGTTGCAGGATGGTGGCTTCTCCATCCCATAACACCTGCAATAAATCAGGGCCAAGGAATGCTTTATGGATACCAGAGAGGGACTGAATGAACCCTACATGAAGCATTAACTCTGCATTCCCCATCTCCTGAACAGGCCTGATGTTTCCTGCAGGCTTGCTGGAGGAGCAGACGGCTGGTGGGACACACCAGACATCAGAGCAAAGGCAGATCTTACACTGTCTAAATCCAGTTGCATTTTACCCTGGACCTTCCTACACAACCCCAAATTTTCTCTGCTTTCCTCAGAATGCACCCTTAGCATGTGCTCTGCCTCACCGCTAACGTCTGTCTCAGAACAGACCTTGAAAAATCCCTGAGTGTTACTGGAGAAACGCAGAGGGGAGGACAGAAAACACTGAAGGCATCTAAGGAGTCCTAAAGACTTGGTAGATGTTTACCTGAACAAAATGGGTTCGTGGGATTGAAGTTAATGGCAAATTCATGGGATACCTGCGGAGAAGAAAAGACCGAAATTAACACGGAGGGCCAGTGCAGAGGAGGCTGCTCACGGTCAATTTAGTTGATGGTGCAAGGCTGGTTTGGGTCTGATGCTCCTCTGGGGCAGCACCCACTGGGTCACAGATGTTGCGGTCCATCCTGCTGGGTCAGCAACACTGCCCAGCCTTCTGCTACCCAAACAGCAAGGAGCAGCAAATATAAAAGTGGTCAGGGGGCTGTCTCACCAGTCATTAGGAGAAATTACTTCACTCTGCTGAAGGTTATAAAGGGAGAGAACTCAATGAGCATCACAGGGAGCTCCAGCTCTGGGAACATCCCAGTTCTCCATCTCTCTGCAAGTGGCAAGGTGCAGAGGGAGGGAGGCAGCAGGTTGAAGACCTGATCTGGCATGTCAGCTACCATGAAAAATCCAACA
Source organism: Gallinago jamesoni (assembly GCA_025769975.1). Lineage (NCBI taxonomy): Eukaryota > Metazoa > Chordata > Aves > Charadriiformes > Scolopacidae > Gallinago > Gallinago jamesoni. The sequence continues at coordinate 23,492,824 of JAOQGH010000062.1, read as the reverse complement.
GATGATTAGCTTCATCATCTGGGTCACCATAAGGGTGAAAGGCAGCACAGGAGAGGTGATGTGAATTCTTGGGCATGATGGACAGCAAATCCCAGCACAATCTCAGCTGGCTTTCATTGATCATGAAACCATCCCTCCTCCAAGTCAGTTGCAAGATCTTTCAGGTTTTCTATGACCTTCTTTCAAGCTGAGGGAGATGCTGTCACTGGCAACAGCAGATAGCCCTGCACACCCCTGTCCCTGGCTTCTTGCGCTACCCCAGCCAGAGAGACCAAACAGCAGCGCTGAGTGAGAATCTCAAGACCTTCCTCGTGTCCTGCTTTCAGCAGGCAGAAACCATAAAATGTTGAGCAATGTTTGAACCTGTCTCTTGTCAGCAATGGCAGGGCAGCTCAGCAGCCTGGCTGCAAGAGAGGGTCAGGACTCCTGACCTCCAATATGAACCTTGCCAACGTTGGCGGGGGTCAACAGCTCGCTTGGAGAACAACCATCAGACATTGGGGCTTCGGGATTCCTCACTCTGCACCTGCAACTCAGGCACCTTTAAAAGCCAACCAACTCTAAGGAGCACCAAGGACACGTCACTGCCTCTTCCAGCACCTCTGAAGGTTGAAGGAGGTGATTGGGGCTTTCAGTCCACCACCTAAAGGGCTCTGAAACAAAAAACCTCCTACTCTGTTCACGCCAGGGTTATAAAACAAGGATATTTTCTCCCTCTCAGAAGGGTAGTGGTTTGCTGAGCTACTCATCCAGGGGATCGCTTCGGGACATGTGTATTCATAACGCTGGCAAAATGACCGTCCTCTAAAGCACCATGTGAAGCAGAAGTCCTCCTGAGACTGCAAAAAGCAACACGCATCTGATTCAGACTTTCCAATTATACTGGGCATTGTGTTGAAAGCAGCGGAAACTATTTTTGCGAGAGGCTGTGGGGTGGGAAATAGCAACCAAACAAAAGTAGGTCAACCAAAAGTCCTCCCCATGCCGCAAAGCTGCCGAGCTGTCGGACCGGCCAACGTCAACAGCCTGCTTGGGTCTCTCCAAGCCTCTCCAGCACAACGCTCCCGGCCACCCAGAACTCCAGGGCTGGAGACACAGTCTGAAACGTGTTACTTGATTTTGCACATGCCCTTTCTCATAGAAGCCTCAATTTTGGGCAATATATTCAAATTCAAATTTCTTCTTTTGGGTTGTAAAGCACTTTTTTTTTTTTTTTTTTTAGGAGACATTCAGAATTCTGCCATAGGAGTATTTATAGATAAGGCAAGCAAAAATATTTCCATGTTTTGTACTGCAAAAAGAGGGGTTTCTCTTTCTTTTAAGCAGCAACAGAATGGTCTGGAGATGTGTTCCTCACCATCTACAGAGCAGATCCCCTACATGGCAGAAATGTTGCAAAACCTCCTCTGGAGTTTTTAGAGATTTTATCTATCTATCTATCTGTCTATCTATCTATCTATCTTTGTATATATCTCTGCTAGAAAATTCAGCAGAAGGGCTTCAAAATAACAACAACAACAAAAAGAAAAAAGGATCCAATTCTCTATTCAGCTCATACTTTGAAAAACAGAGTCCAATTAAATGTATATGGAGCACCTACAGGTATCACATTCACCAGTAACCTACAGGGAGAAAGTCTTTCCAACCACCCCAAAAGGGTAAGACATTCATCTGCAGCCAGCCTGTGTCCTCTTCAAGTCCTGGATGGGGACTCTTTTCCAATCAGGAATTACAGATGCACGGCCAGAGCCTGTGCTGGGGAACCAGTCCTGCAGAGAGATCTCTGCCACCCCCCCCCCAGCAATCCCACTCCTGCCACAACTCAGTTTCTCTACAGATGAAAAAAAAAAAGGCAAATGGATGGAAAGCTCTGGGGGGTGGCTTGTGACTGAAGCCACCAGCTTTGGCTGGAGAGGCCAAGCTCTGCGGGCACAAAGACATTTCCTTTGGCCAACCCCATCAGACGAGACAGAAGGAGGAAATGTTTTACGATGAGGAAGACAAAACCCTGGCCCAAGTTGCTCAGAGAGATGGTGGCTGCCCCCTGCCTGGAAACATTCCAGGCCAGGTTGGGTCTCTGAGCAACCTGGTCTAGCTGGTGATGCCCCTGCTCATTGCAGGGGGTTGGACTAGATGGTCTTTAAAAGTTCTTTCCAACCCAAACCATTTTGTGATTCTATGATTCTCCTCCGAACCCGGGGCAACTGGTGGGGCTCTGATGTTAACCACCGCCCTCTCCGCTGCCGCCTTGCCTTTGCTCATCCCCCAGAAACCACAACCCATCTGCTTCCCTCTCGTGTTCCCTGCTGGGGAACCGCTCGAGGCTCTGTATGGAGCTGTTACATGGCAAGATGTTCTTTGACATTTCCAACGAGACTTTTGTGTGCAAAACATCTCACTTAAACAGGCGCTTGGGAAGCATTGTGGGAGCCATGGCAACGGGAGCGATTTATACGACTCATCTTTTAACGATCCTCCCCGTTTTTACTCCAGGCTGTGGGTACAACTGCCACCCTTTGTCGTGTCCCCCTGGGAACGCTGTTGGCCACGCTACTCCCTGCTGTCACACAGGGCACAGGTTTCAATGAAGGACCACTGGTTTGGCTTTGATATGAGCCTTGGTTGACAAAAAGCCTTTAACGAACGAGGCAAGATGGTGATGCACAGACCCCAGGAGCCGGAGCTGGAGGGTACAGGGTGATACACGGGGGATGCCCCCACGCCTAATGTGAGACAACTGATGGGTCATAGAATGGTTTGGGTTGAAAGGGACCTTAAAGATCACACAGTGCCACCCCCCTGCCACGGGCAGGGACTTCTCCCACCAGACCAGGTTGCTCAAAGCCCCTTGGGTCACTCCAGGCGTTAGGGATGGTGCCCTTTAGGCATGGACCAAGCACCTGGGAAGGGAGAGCTGCTCTCCGCTGGGGTTCAAGCAGGCTTAGACATCATTCTGGGGGAAACCAAGGTGTTTTTACACACTTACAGAGCATCCCCATGCCTGCAGGAGCACTGGGAAATATCCCTGTGGCAGGCTGCAGGAGCAGGGGGAAGAGGAGGAGTACCCCTCTGCCCCCCAGGCAGCATCCTTGACCCGGTGCCCCCCTCCAGCCTTGCAGGAAGGGCCATTTCCAGCCCAGCAATGCCTTTCCCACCGGCGCTGAGGGATGCTCGCTGTAACGATTCACCCATTCCCCCTGCAGCCCCAGCCACCCTGCCCTTTCATTCCCCGCTGCCTTTTCCATTCCCATTCCTTTCCCCAAGGAATGGGAATAAATCCCTGGCTGTTAGGGCTTGGAAGCTGCCTACCAAGATTTTCCCACCGAAATTGGTGAAGTGACAGACCAGAGACATCCACCAGTCAGCGTGGGCTACAGGAGCAGCCCCAACCCCTGCCCATGGCATCCCTCCTCATGAGCAGGATGCTCCAGCTCACACCCACGCAGGACCAGGGTGCCTTTATGCAAACAAAAGATTAAGGGGGCTTTTGGGAAAGTCTCTCTGCTCCAGTCCTTGCCTGTGCAACATCACATCTAGGCTACCCAGCCTCCTTCCAGACTTTGCTGCTGTCTGACACATTCATTCTTGGGGCCTTTTCCCTTGCCCAGAATTGTTCCTGCCTCCTGCCAGGGAAATGAATCAACGACTGGCTCTGCCCGTTGATGCCAGGGAGCTGCTGCTTTCATGCCAGCTCAGAGGGAGGAACGGGCTGCCTGCGCCCCATCCCCACCTTGCCTCCCACCCATGCTGCCACATCTCACTCTCCACCAGCTGAAATCCCGCATCCGACCCTTCACCCTCTGCCCCACAGCTTTTCCCCCACCGAGCCAGCTGGGAAGCCCCGGCAGCTCCGCTCCTGTCCAGGCAATATCAGGACAAACCCATCTCAAAAGACCAGATGACCACGAGACTTCACCTTCCAGTCTGGGGGGAGCTGGGCGCCAAATCCCAGAGCAGGAAACATCTTGTCTCTAAAAGAGAAGAAGAAAAACCTCTGGGTAGATTCACATGCTCACGAAGCAGGCTTGCACAGCTCTGGCTACAGCTTCCCCGTGCTACCAGCTGCCCAACGCCCAGCTACAGTGAAAGCACCAGCCAACCCTCACCGCTAACAAAGGTCTCAGCTTTCCCTTCCCCCTGGATGACAGAGCGCCTTTAAAAATCATGAGTGCCTAGCAGAGAGAGAGTAGATGTTCCCCTTTTGCTTTTCATCTTTAGAGAGAAAAAGAGTCCAGCTTTGCTTCATCCCCCACAGCGATCTGGAGCATCCTCTCACCCAAACACATGAGTCTGTTTGGTTCTGTAACCCTGCCGATTTTAAAAAACTTAACTATCCAACATATTTCCATGTTGTTTTCTCTGTCAATGTCTAAGATAATATTTCTCTGTGTTGCACACCTCAGGGTGGTGGGGAACAAGGCAGCCCGGTGGTGCAGCTGCCAATGGAAATACCAGGGAGCTGAGGACATCTGCCTCCAAGCCGAGAAAGCACCAAGCAGCTGCTCTCCAGCTGCCCCCCAGAGAGGATGCTCCACCTCTGCGAACCCCCCCTTCCTCTCCACAGTGGCAATGAGGAGAGAGGAGAAACCCTGTCCTTACCCTCTCCTCCTCCTCCTTTCTCTCAAGGAGCTTTTCCAAAGCAAGGTATTCTTTAGCCCTGGCTGTGCAGACGGGAAATCAAGGTACAGGCATCCCGGCAGCCCCCCAGGAAGCCTGGGAAACATTTGCAAACCAGGGGTGGAGGCAGAAGGGCACGGTGCTTACGAGTCGTAGTCTTGGATGATCTGGCCAACAGCCCAGATGGCCGACAAGTACTCGTTTGTCCCCATGGGGTTGATATAGTGCAAAGAGGAGGGGTCTCGTGGGTTCCCGTTGGAGGCTGTGAAGTCAATCCCAACCTGGGTGGGCAACAGAGAAGCACAGAGCCGTCCTGCGTCAGAAGGTACCACTGTGGACCTGGTCACCGAGCCTCCATTGCCTTTGAGGCCCACACATAGTCCCATCAACACCCTAACCTCAAACTTTCAAAAAGGTTTAAGAAAATCCAGCTCTTCACCTTCCCTAAAAAAAGCTGATTAAATACTAGGTTGGGCAAAGCCATTCAGTATCACACCTGCCGTTTTCACCAGCCAGCACCACAGAAGGTGTCCCAAAGCAGGCCCTGCTGCTGGAGCGAGCCACCATCTTCAGTTCAGGACTCTCATTGCCCATCTCCCAGGCATTAAGCTCAGGAATCAAATTGCTCCATGGACACCAAAGCCGCCAGGACTACCTGGGCATTTGGATCTCAAGGTTTTTGATCAAAAAGTTCCAACCCCGAGTGGAGCTTTCCTGGCAGCCAAGCTTCACCGGGCTTCCCCAGGGACCAATAAATGCCAAGCTCTCAGGGGACTTTGTCAGCAAGGCACTCATTTGGGTTTTTTTTTTCCTCCATCCTCAATTAGACTTTCTATTTAAAGAACATTTGTAGAAATGCCTGTCATCTCAGACCCAGTTAAATCGGGTCAGAGGAGGCGAGACGCTGAGCCACCCACTTTGGAAGGCCTGGGAAGGAAGGGCTGGGAAGAGGTAGGCCGGCGTGACTGCGCTCGCCTCGTGTGCTTAGCAAACAGGCAAAACCCAAAATAATTCCACTTGGCTAAATTGAGCTCAGGGGATTCACAAGGGGATTTTGCTCCATAATGGGAGAGGATGAACTGTGATAAGGCTGAGAAGGGTCCTTGGCCTGGCTGGGGCAAGAAGGTGTCACAGCCCAGGAGCTGCCACCACCCCGTGCCAGGGCAGCTGGTAAAACAGGCTTGACAGGACAAGGGGACACGGTTTTAAGCTGGAAGAGGATAGGTTGGATGGGAGATAAGGGAGAAATGTTGTACAATGAGGGTGGTGAGAGCCTGGCACAGGTTGCCCAGAGAAGCTGTGGCTGCTCCATCCCTGGAGGGGTTCAAGGGCAGGCTGGAGGGGGCTTGGAGCAACCTGGTGTGGTGGGAGGTGTTGGGGGTGGGGGGTTTCACTGAATTTCACTGAATTTTTAGAGTTGGAAGGGACCGTAGAGATCATCTAGTCCAACTCCCCTGCTGAAGCAGGATTGCCTAGAGCTAGGTTGGAACCGATGATCTTCAGAGGGCCCTTCCAACCCAACCCATCCTATGGTTCTATGAAAACCCAGCTTTTTTGTCAAGCAACCTTGCAGCCTTACCAGCCTGGGCTCATTGCTCTAACCCCACACCCACATGCCCAGCTCCCACCGAACCACCATGGGCACGGTCAGAGAGCAAGAGGGAAACTGAGGCACGGGGAGTGGGTTTGGTGGAGTCAGACAGGCGCGTGTCCCACTCATGCAAGCAATGCCACCAAGAGCAGCAGTCAGGCCATAGACTTCAGAGGGATGCAGCTGGTCTGCCTCCAGCACGAAGCAAGTGGCTTGGAACAATTCTCCTCTTCGCTGTGGCTTCAGCCCTTCTCTCCCCACCGTCTCCCTTGGCAGGAGGACACCAGGGGCCTTTCCCAATGCCAGGGGTACCTGTGGCAGCATCCTCCTCCCAGCTCAGGTGTTGCACCCATCACAAACTCACCCAGCTTTTTGGACCAAAGATGCCTTGGGAGGAGGAGAAGCCCTCCAAAAACTGGCAGATCTCTAGATTGATGGGGGCGAGGTGGGGAGAGATTGCTGCATTCAAGCTTAATTCACACGAGAGCTCGATGCTACCAATAAACTTAATGATTTTCTCCTCTGTTCACTCTTCAGCACCAAGACCACAGCACACAGCATCGGAACAGCACACAAAAAGCTTTCCCAATCGCTCCTGTTCCTATGGCAACTCTTCCTCCTCCTACTACTCTCCCCACATCATGTTTTGAGATGAAACAACAAAATACAAACTGAAATACTGTGAGTGCCCACAGCTCTCTGGATACTGCTCCAGAAAAGTTTGCAGAAATTGAAAACCCCACTTCTGCATTTGGGGGGTTTATTTGGGGTTCTAACATTCTCAATTAGTGCTTCCTGACACGCAGTGGTCCAGCTTGAAAGAAGATGGAAATGCCAATAAAAATGCAGAAAACCCTCTCATTAACAGCCTCTCGGCTGACTTCAAAATAAGGTGAAGCTTCCATAAAAAAACTGGAGAGTAGTTAAACCCTGTGATGGAGAGAGAAGTCAGTGTGAAGGGTCCTTCTGTGAGTCTGACCTCCAAAAGTTCAGCTAGCTCCCTCTGTGCTGTTAGACGCACCCGAGCATCACAGTAACAGCCCCCCAAACCCCTCCCAAACCACACGGTTTAACAGCAAAATGGGACAGCTCATTGCCATGAAAAGCCACCCAAGCTGGTGCCAAATCTCACACAAAACCTCCCTCCCCAGTTTTGACCATTCCATACGTGTTACTGTCACTGGTGAAAGAGAAGCAAAAGACCTTACAGTAAACATCAGCTGGCAGCCTCCCAGGATGTAGTCCAGGAAGGAGAAATCCCTGGTTATCTGAAACAAAAAAAAACAACAACAAAATGTCTCAGCAATCTTCACCATTGCAGAACAAAGAGATAAATATATGGAAAGTGACCAAGCCTGCAGTCACCGCATATTTGGGGGCTTCAGGGACCTTCAGCCCTGTGGCAAAGCAATGGGAAGAACCACTTAGGTCTTCCATGACAGCGTTTTGGCACTTCACGAGTCACATAGGGCCAAGCAGGCCCATGTGTTGGTCCAAAGTTGGGGTGGGAGGCCTGGACAGAGATTCTTGAAAGCTGGAATTGTCAGTCATGGTAAACTGAATCTTCTCCCCAAGGCCAAAATGGTCTCACACCACCAGCAGATCTCATGTGGGAAGAACTGTGTCAGTGCTTTTCCTGCTGTGCTGCTGCCATACAAAGGGAGGACTTCACCGACATCTAAGCTCACAAGAAAGACCTCTCCCACCCACACCTAACCCTTGACCCAAGGACACCAAGCAGTTGGCAGGTGCCCACGTCTTGGGCTTCATGCAGATGCTGCCCATGTTCAACAAAACCTCCTCCTGGGTCTGCGATCACCCAGGCGTGAGGTGGCACCAGCAACTCACTTCATCGGTTGCTCCAAGTGGGGAGAAACCCAAGCAGAAAGGAAATCAAACTTTTATTCGTGCTCCACAAGACCTGCGCTTGGAAACGCAAGGGTGCTGGAGGCAGAAGGGATGGGGGAAGCTCAGGAAGAACCAAGCTTGGCCAGGAGCAGAAGGAAATATTCCGGTATCGTACTCACTTTGCAGGACTTGACAATGATGATCCCAGAGTTCTTGTAATTCTTTTTCTTCTTTTGTTTTTTGGGGTTAATGCACTCCAGCTCGAGCTGTGACACAGGAGACAGACAGCAGTGTGAGGGCTGTGCTGGGCTGTGCTGGGTGGCTGCAGATGCCACCAGTGGCCACAACCCATGGGCACACTCCCTCCATGCGTTTCCAAGCACTGAACAGACATAAATAAATCACAGCGAGCTACTGATACCTTGTGATGGAAATGGAGATGCAGGAGCTGCTTGGGGAGGGGCTGCTTTTCCTTTCCAGGGGCTTTTATAGTGCCCAGGACCTGGTGCACGGCAGCTGAGACACCCCAATGAGGTTAATGGGGTCTATGGGATGGGATGGGTCAAAGACATGCATAATTAGGGCAGGCCTTTCCTCAAAAGCTCCGGGAAAACAGAATGCCTCTTGAATATTCAGAAAACTGCTGCAATATTTCAATTTTTTTTAAAAGAAAACCTAAATTCTAAAACTGAATAAAAACTCTTGTCAAAGAAGAAAATTTATATGAGGATTGGTCTAGGGGAGCAGCAGGACTGGGCAGGGGGAGCACAGATTAAAAGTTGTGTCCATTCTTAGAGCTGTAGAAAAATGGGAACATTTTAAATACTGAAATCCTTAAGTTTCCTGAGTGTGAACATCACTGTTCATTTCACTGCTCGAACAATATCCAAATAGAGATCTATTGACAAAATCCCCTAACTCTGAATAAACCCAGGCAGGTGGTCCACCCTGACCTTTTAGCATGTAGCTCCTCCATGGGTCCACATGGCCCCCAGGTGGGAGAGTGGTGGCTGATCTGAGCCCCCTTCCCCAGCATCCTGTTCAGATCAGCCCAGTTATGGCTCCAGACCTCCTTAGACCATCCAGTGATGGCCCTGTACATGCTTAGACCACCCCACTGATGTCTCCGGACCTGCTCAGACCATCCAGTGATGGCCTCAGACCTGCTCAGACCATCTGGTGTTGATCCTAGACCTGCTTAGACCATTCAGTGATGGCCCTAGAGCTGTTCAGATCAGTACAGTTATGGCTCCAGACCTCCTTAGACCATCCAGTGATGGCCCTGTACATGCTCAGACCACCCCATTGATGTCCCCAGACCTGCTCAGACCATCCAGTGATGGCCTCAGACCTGCTCAGACCATCTGGTGTTGATCCTGGACCTGCTCAGACCATTGAGTGATGGCCCTAGAGCTGTCCAGAACAGCTTGATGATGGCCCTCAACCTGTTCAGACCAGCCACTGATGGCCTGATGCCTCATATGGCTGGACTGTGCTGCTCCCAACCTACAAGCACCACCAGCATGTGGTGCTTAGTCTACAGCAAGAGCATCTGTCCTCGCTTCCATATGGCCTCATCAGTGTGGCCACGTGAAAGGATGAGACAGGTCACAAGGAGCCACCCTCCAGGGAGAAAGGATGCTGAAGGGCGATGTGCAGTGGTGGCAAGCGATGGCCACTTGCTTTTGAAGCCACCTCACTCCACCCAGAGTCCACAGAAGGTCCACTCAGAGAGTGGCATCAGCTTGGCAAGAGCTTTACTGGGGAGTGGAGGACACCCCACCTTTCATGACAATCCAGACAAGGGGAAGAGGGAGAGAGAGCCCGTCCCCAGCTGGACCCACGGTAGGCACGGGGGCACAGCAGCATGGACACACAGCAAGGTGAGTCTTACTCTCTTCTAACCAGCCTCTCTCAGGGTCCCAGGGAGAGAAAAGATTTTATTGTTAGGCTGGTAGGAACTCAGTGGGGAAAATCCAGTGGGAAAACAGGCTCAACACCTGCCTCTGGCCCCATCAGCTTGTGCCATCCTGGACAGGACACTTCATGCCTTTGTGCCTCAGCCTTCCCAGCCAGGAATCTTTTCTCATTGTACCATGCATTATGTTTTACACAAGCCCACAGCTTGGCCAAGACCTCTGCTAGGTTTTGTAATCCTAGTGACGACGGCAGTGAAAAGCTCTGCTTATCCAAGAGTCTTCACGTCATGCCTTCAATAAGGTGGCATCTGCCAAGGCTTTTGGCCAGCACATCAGGAGGAAGGCAGGGACACCCTTTGCCACAAAAGGTGTGGATTTGCACAGGAGCTGGCACTCCTGGTGACCAGGCAGCCCCTGCTGCAGGTGCAGTCCCAGAAGCACCCAGGGGACCAGGTGCAGTCCCAGCAGCACGTCACACCTCCCCATCTGACCCCCAAATCACAGGGCACCCTCTGAATCACAGGTGCTGCCGCAAACCTCTCAGCAGAGCTCGATTTTCAGCCAAGACTGTCTCAGCCTCCTCTCCAGCTCAGATGCTTTAGCTACAACAGCAGCCTGGGTCACTCACAGTGGGGTGGGAGGAGAAAGAAGGTTGGACTTGGCTTCTTGGCACGGGTTGAGGGTCTAGGCTCAAGTACCAAAACCCACTGCCAGACCCGAGAAGCCCCTTCCTCGTTTTTCCCCAGAAGCCCATTGGGACTCACCGGAAAGGCATCTTGGGCTTCACACATCTTGGCCACGGAGGTCTGGAACTCCCCAATGAAGTCATGTCCCCCATCACTGTCGTAGTCGTAACACATCACCTGGCAGAAGGAGCACAAACCAGCCTCAGATACAGTAACTATCTCCTGTGAGGAGACCTGCTGAAGTTCCCAACTTCTCCTGCTGGAGACCCCAAACAAGGATGGTGGTTTTTTTGTTTTGGGGGTGGTTCTACTTTGGTTGGTTTGTTGGGGTTTTTTAATAAGCTAGCCATGGGGTTTTAGATGTTTAACAATCTAAAGAGGCCGACCACCTGAAGGACCCCCCACTACCTTTATCAGCTTCTCTACATCTCCGTCGCACAGGGACACCAAAGGCACAGTGAACGGCTTCCAGACGGGGTCCAGCGTGTACTTGATCACCTGTGGGGTGGGAATGGAGGGACGCCATTACAGTGGGCACGACTGCAGGGGGAGATGGCACAAAGCAGGGGGGGGACACGTCCTCAGGAGCGACCCTGGACCAGGTTCTCAGTGGGGCAGGCCAGGCAAACTGCAGAAAGGCCCACCTCAGCCCTCTCCTGCCCCCTCGGCTCAGAGCCAGCAGCTCCCCCTTTCCAGGCTGCGGCACGTGTGAGTTTACAACGGGTTCATTGGTGTCACATTGTGGGATCCCACCTCCGGGGACCGGGAAACAAACCCGCCTGAGAAAACGGCTGCGCAGAGCGGGCAGCACGGGGACAACACCAGTTCAAGGCCAAAAGCTACTATTTATGCCCCCTGCATCTCATTTCTCGCACCCTACTCATTGCCGCCTTCTTCCCAGCACCCTCCCTGCTCAGCCTACATCCGTCTGGGGTCTGACTACCGAGAAGATGGAGGGGTGGGATGGCTGGGAAAGCCAAACAGCCCTGGGCACATCCAGCTCTCTCGCCTCATCTGTGTAACATCTGCTGCCCGAGCTGGAGGAGCATTAATTGATGCTTTGTGACAGTTCCGGAGAGAATGCAGTCGCTTGGTGGAAGCCTAAGCAAATGCGAGCAGGCTCCAGGCTCATGATGGGTACATTGGGGGGGCCTGCAGGGCAGGTGGAGACCCACTTTCACAAAGGGGGTGAGATTCACATGAATATTAGGGAAGTCAGACATGCGCAGCAGATTCTGCTCTGCCCTGGTGAGGCTCCATTGTGTCCAGTTCTGGGCTCCCCAGTTCCAGAAGGACAGGGAACTGCTGGAGAGGGCACAGCAAAGGGCTAAAGATGATGAGGGGCCTGGAGCATCTCCCTTCCAAGGACAGGCTGAGGGACTTGGGTCTCTTTAGTCTGGAGAAGGCTGAGAGGGCATCTGATCAATGCCTATAAATACTCAAAGGGAAGGCGTCAGGAGGATGGGGCTGGTCTTTTTTCAGTGGTGCCCAGGGACAGGACAAGAGGAAACAGGCACAAACTTGAGTATAAGAAGTTCCACCTAAACATAAGGAGGAACTTCTTTCCTGTGAGGGTGGCAGAGCCCTGGAAGAGGCTGCCCAGGGAGGTAGTGGAGTCTCCTTCTCTGGAGACATTCCAAACCCGCCTAGACACATTCCTGTAGGACCTGCTCTGGGTGGACCTGCTCTGGCAGGAGGGTGGACTAGATGATCTCCAGAGGTCCCTTCCAACCCCGTGTGATTCTGTGATTAACCCCTCTCTGTGCAAAGGAGATATCTGGTGTGGAGGACCTTAGACTTTTGCAGCCAGAGCAGCAACAGCAAAGGAGGGAGGCAGAAGTGGTCTGTGGCTACTGCTGCAGGCAACCAGCCCGTGGGACCTGCAACGGGCGGCTTGTTCTACAGACAGGCACTCACGTGAGACCCAGGGAAACCCTGACACCGCGAGCACCGTTCGGTGGAGAATTTGCAAACACCTCCTCCATGAGGCTGGGAAGGGCAGGGGAAGCCCACGCACCTGGAGGTGGTGCCTGCCAGCTGCCGGGTCCCCAGGGTGGGTGGGGAAGGACCCGGCGTCTCCGTGGGTGCCCAGCTGGGTGCTCACACTCACACTTCAATAACGGGCTGTAATGAGCCAGCTAATCCCTCCCTGCCAGACGCCTCCCTGGTGGCATGAGAAATGTCAGCATCAGACCCAGAGCTGGTTGCATTCACAGCACCACAGGCTGGTGGGGGTTGGAAGGGACCTACGGAGACCGTTCCCGCACCGAAAGCTGCAAGAGTGGGGAACCTTAATTCTGTGCATCCAGTGTCAAAACACAAAGATGCTTGCCTGGTATGGGATTCCTTCATGGCAGTGGGATACCTTCAAGGCTGGTAAGGAGGAGGCTGCTGCAGCACCCATTACTTGGAAGAAAGCCTACTTAGACCCTTAACCAGGGAGACAGGGCAGTGGAGGAACTGAGCAGCAGCCCGGAGGAAAAATCATTATACACCTCTGCTCCCCACAAATCCGACCTTCTTAGAGAGTTCCCAGCTGGTGTAAAGCTGCAACTCCTCATTCCCACACCTCTTCCAGGAGGAAGGCCTGGAGGTCGCTCCAAATGGCCGCATCCAAGACATATGTTGTGGGGAGTCAAAGCCTGCACTAAACCAGGAGGAAACAAGCAACCAAGGTCCCAGCCCACTCCCCCAGAAACATGAGAGAAATATTAAGGTTGGTAGGAATTAAATATGCCCGTATTGATACCACAGGACACATGTCCTGGTGTTTGTGTGTGTGTGAAGGAAACCCCCGTGGACCTCGCACAGCAGTGGGAAAACCCACCGTACAGAGAGACTTTGTAAATAAAACCACCCTCTCCTTCTGCATTTGAGTTCACGCTGTGTTTCATTACAGCAATTTGCTGCAGTGGGACAACAGGGTCCTTAACCAAGCCCTGAGGGGACAAGAAGGAGAGGAGGGAGGAGGTGGGGACAGGAAAAAGAGGGCTGGGAGGTCGGGCGCGATGGGACCCTCCTGCTGCGGCTGCTGTGACCCCCCCGGCAGTGATCGCCCCCTCCTCTTTCTGCCTGCTGCCAGGAACTGCGTGCAAATTAAAAATAGCCTTGAAACAAGCTTTGAGGAGGGGACAAAAAGCCGTTAGGAAGCACTTATTAGCCTGGTGCCAAAGCAGAATCCAGCCTGCTTCTCCCCGCCCGTGCTGTGCCTCTTATCACCGGCATCAGCAGCTTGGGAACGCAAACAGAAGGGAGCTCAGATCAAAATATCTCAGCAGGGATAAGTGAGGGACAAGAAGGGGGCAACTACCTCTGACCATAACCACCAGGACCCCGGTACAGGTCTCTGCCTCCTCGCCGAGGGCTGCAGCTCTGTTAGACACGAGCCCGAGGGCTCCTGCGCTGAAACTGGGGATGCCTGAGCATCCTCCCAGGTCAGCTGAGGATCTGGCAAATGCTTCCTTTAACCTTTCCCCACTACCACTCCCTGGGACACCTCCCACCACTTCTCTCCCCCATCTCCCCAGGTCACAGCTCATCCTGCTGCTCCTGCAAGCTGAAGGAGAGTGGTCCAGAGCACTGCCCCACCCGGGCTGAGCCAGGAGGTTAACATCATTAGAAGATCATCTCCCTCTGCTTGGTAGATGCAGTAGCACAGAAAAGATCTCAAGGCAGCCGTGAGGGTTTGAAATCCCTGGATCCTTTATGGGCGCTGGACGACGTAATGCCATGAAGGGGAGGAGGAGCTGACACAAGGATGGTGGTGTCTCAGCAGCTTGGCTTAGAGTCATGCTCACCTCTGTTCTGTGGACCAGCATCCATTTCCCATCGTCACCTGGTTTGTAATACTCCAAGAAAGGGTCTGACTTTCCAAACAGGTCCTGGGGGAGAAGGACAGGATGGGTTACGCGGTGGTCCGCGAGCAGTGACAGCTCCTCCAAAGAGAGACCTCCTTTCCCTGACCCTGCAGACACCCTCACGTCCTCACGGCACCGGCTCGGGCAGAGCCCTGCCACCTCTCTGTCTCCTGGTCAGGCAAATCCCACTGATGTTGGCGTGACCTTTCGGCACCGATGAGGGGGTGAGCCAGCCCCCCCGGCCCGTGGGATCTGCCGACGGGCGCCCACCCTCCGGCCGGCTCTTTGGATGCAGACGTTGCATGAAACAACCCCAGCCGGGAGGCAGCTACGTTTGGGCTTGGAAAAACATCCACGACTTCAAAAGGAAAAAGAAAAAAAAAAATAATTAGGAGGTGCACAAGTGTCTTGGGGTGGGGGCAAAGGGAAAAAGAAATAAAAAAGAAAGCCACCCTCCTACACACATCGGTAAAGCACGAGGAGAGGAAACCCTTGAGGAGCAATGTGCCCTGGTGTTGACAGAGATCACATAACGCCCTGCAAGACAGGCAGCCCCGAGTCGGCGTGTGCCTTCCCTGCCAGCGCCGTTCCCAAGCTGTTCCCTTGGGAATGGGCTGCTGGTTGATGAGGAACATGTAGCCACAGACGCAGGTCCCTGCTGGGTATGGGCACAGGGGCCATTCCAGGGCACCCGCAACCCAGAGAGGAGGGTGGTGCTGGTGGCACCGACACAGAGCAACTCCAGCAGAACTTTATTCCCATTCAGAAAAGCCAAGAAGTGGCTAACAGGAAACCAAGCCCCAAATATTCCAAACAATTTGCTGAGAACTTGAGCCATTTCGGCTGGGTTTTCCTCCCAGAGGAATCCTGCAAGGAGCTGGAGGAACACCTCATGGATTTGAAGAGGAGATTTTTGGGCTTCCAAGGGATGTGGTGGGGACTGGAGAAGGAGGATACACGGATGCTCTAGGAGCCCCTGCCCACAGCCAGCCCAGGAGGCGGTGGCTGGGACAGACACAGGTTCTAGTGATGCCCTGGCATAAAAGCCCATTAACGATTCTACCCAAATCCCGTTTGCAAAGCCAGCCAGAAAAGTCTTTTGTCTTAGAGAAACTATAACCTCCTTCAGTCAAAATCCCTCTGCCAGAAGAGGAGACCACAAAGGCTTGCTTTCTGCTGAGATGAGGCTATTTTTTCTCCTCCCCTTTTTCACATGTTTTGGGGAGAGAAAGCCAAGCCAGTCTTTCTGCAGGGTTACAGTTATGGCCCAGCTCTGATCCCCCTCACCTGGCCTTGGCACTTTCAAGCTCCACTGAGGGATTAAAGGACCAGTGGTGGGGGCCTGACCCTGCCTTAACCTGCAGCCCAGCGTGGCTTCACCAGCGCCAACCCAGCATGGGCTGGTGGAGGCACCAGCCAAGGTGACAGCAGGCAGCTTTGAAGGGTGTCTGCTGCCAGCCCACGTGGAGCAGCCCCGTTTGCAAGTCCAGCCAGCCTTGCTCCATTCAAAGCAGGGTGGGAGATGCCTCCAAGCCACAGGATTGTGGGTGGCTATTTTAAAATGTCAAACCCACAAACATCTCACCCCTGCAAGCCTGGCAGGAGATGGAAACCGAGCAACCAAAGGAGCTCAGAACACCAGATCAAGCTGCAAACTGGTCCGAGAATCTAAACCACCCTAACTGGTCCTTGCACACCATGGACAAGGAGCGGGGAGGTGGCACTTTCACCAGCTGCAGCTCCCCAAACCACAGTTTCCAGCACCAATTCTGGCTCACAGGGCTTTCTCTGCCAAAGCATCACTGCCTTCCTGTTGCCCTGCAGCTCTAGGTTGACCAGAACATGTCCCAGGTGAAAATACCTCCCCTTCAGCAAGTTATTTTTTCTTAAAACAACTCTCCACAGAGCTGATCTGACAAGGTATAATGACCCCAAAATACTGTGTTTCATCCAACGTTCTTGTTCAGAGTCCATTTTATTTTCTGTGAAGTGACATGAACATCCTTTGCCCACGAGCAGGACTTTGAGTGCTGCAACCCTGCCCTGTGCTATGGGAATCAGCAAAGAAACCTCGTTAGCTCTTGGTGATGGCAGGCAGTCACCGGGGAAGAAGCTTTCTGCTGACGCCTATTGAGAAACTGGAGGGAAACCCAGAAAGAACATGATTCTTCACAGTCCTTATCCCAGTAGGTGCTGAATTTCTGTACCTCGACTGCGGGTCTGAAGGGCAGCAGACACCCAGGCACCATGTCCTAGTTGAAGAATATCAAAAGATGCCCCCTTTGCATAACCTGGTAGAAGAACTTGGTTGTAAACCAGATTAGAAAAGCAACTCCTGCCCCTGGAGCCAGGGATGCCACCAGTGAAGTTGCTGATACAAATGGACGTACGCCTGAGGTACCAGCACCACAGGGAGGACCCAGGTCCTTATCCCTGCTCTTCACCATGGCCACGGCTGCAAAGGGATCCTGAAGCACGAAGCAAGGGCACCGAGCCTGCTATGAAATCCCCCCCCCCTTGTTTTGGAAGGGAGAAGAGGCTTTTTCTTGAGACACTGGAAGAAAAATGTTGCATTAGGAATGTCTTCATTGACGCGCACGGGGTTGACCCTTGGCCACATCTCAGAGGAAGCCAGTTCAAGGACCCCTTCCAACTCATTTATGAAATGGAGTTATCTGGGGATTCCTTAACATGGGCATTTGGGTCCTTGCTGTAGGCAGGGTAAGCAGGAGGGCAAGAAAACAGCAGTTCCCAACAGGTGGCAAAACCACTTGGATTAACTGGGAATCCACCCCAGGTGAACGGGACATCCTGGACAACGGGACTGGACAAACTACATCTTTTCCCCCGGCAAACACCCTTCTGCCTGGATGCCTGCTTTACCCTGGCTTGAAAACTGAGGGTCATCCTGCCAATAACACAAGCTTTGGAGAGACCAGGAAGAAGGGAAAAATAATATTCCCATCAATCGCTTAGCAACAGCATTGGTTCAGAGGAACAGCTCCGGTTGCCTGGTAAGTAAGGTCAGGTGGCTTTCTTCAGAAAGGCTTATGGTTTCCTACCTATCATATCCAACACCAAAGTTGTACAATCCCTGCCTTCATGATGTCAACGCTTCTTCCTTGGAAAAGACAGCCCCTGCTGTTTGATAGACAAGTAGATGTTCACTCCATTTCTAGAGGGGCTGGAGGCCTCAAGCCAGGAGCTCTCAGCACTGCTGAGATAGGGGTTCAAGGGGCATCAGAAATGCCAGCTCCACCAGGAGACGCTTCCAAACAACCACCACTGAAGTAGCAAATCTGCTAAGTCTTTAAGACATGCCAGTGCCACACATATTCCTTCCATCTCAACACGTGTGATGAAAAAACACAATACTGTGGCAATGGGGAAACTGAGGCACGGGTGCACCCAGCAGCCAGTGGCACCGCCAGGACTGGAACCCCTCCAGTCTCACCCTAATGCTTTCTCCAGCAGGACTATTTTCTGCCACTGCTGTACCCCAAAGCAGAGATTTCTTCAGATCCCTTCGCCTACAAAGGACAGAAGTTTAGCATTGCATCCTCCAGACACAACCCCGCTCACCTTTTTGTCCAGTTTTCTGCCAGCCATGCTCAGAGTAATCACCCTGTTATCGGAGAGCTCTTGGGCAGCTATCTGAAAGACAAGGGAGGCTCTGTTCATCTTCAGCACACAAAGTCAGCAAACACCAAGCCAGAGGAGAACCCAAACCCTGAGGACACCCACTCTGGTGACACCCCCACAACTCCTGCAAAAGCCATTTCCCAGCTAAGGAGCTGGATGGCTGCAATGCCCACAGTACTTCACTGCTGGGGAGTTAAACTGATTTTAACTTTGCAGGTCAATTTGGGATCAGCTTCTCCCTGGAATAGAGAAGGATGGAGAAAAAAGCCCAAGCTTCCCCTGGATGGGCACTGACATTTACCCTGTGCCAAGGCAGAAACAGACTGGCTTTAAAACAAAACACCCTGGGACACCCACCAACCTCCACGGCCTCATCCCTGGGGCTGGGTCCACGCGAAACACATTCATTTGCAGGGCTGGGAGCCAACAGGGACAATTAAGCCTCATGAATGGACAACGTGAAGGGAGAATGAGGTGCCAGGACACTCTAAGCAGCCTCCTTCCCTTGTGCCGTCAGGTCTAAAAGGATGCTTCTGGCAATAAACTCGTCCCCTTGACCTTTCTTGGATCTCACATGGCTTTTCTGTACCAGGGTTCATCCAGGACCTGGAGAAGCCTCCAAGCACCAAGCCAAGAGGAAGCAAGAGCCTTAAAAAACCTTGCCAGCAAGGTGTGCCACCTTGTCCTCCATGTCCCAGCCTGGGCACAGCAAAAAGCAGCTGCCCCATCCCTTGGGGGAGATGCTGGTGGCACCAGAGACTCGAGCCATGTCTCCGCACCCAGTGAGATGGCCCCAAGGATGAAAACTCCATCATTGCTCCCGAGCAGCAACAGAGCGCAGCCTGGACGACTTCAGTTGAAGAGACTTTATTCACATACGGCCCAGAAGGACTTCAGCTGCCAACCACCAGTGGGCTGGCTTTGTCTGGAACGTGGTCTAGTGAGTCTCTTGGTATTTTAAGAAAGGGAATGTTTGTAACAAAAACCCACGTGTATTCACTTCTGGTACCATTCGTGATCTGAATCGCTTATATTACTTTTTTTTTCCTCGAGGTTGTGTCTCGCTCCCCCACCTCTCCCTCTTCTGCTCCCCAGGTTGGGCTGAGCCATCCCCCGGCGTCCCCGGCCGCAGCATCCCCCTGGGCAGGATCTGGCACCGGCAGGGCCAGGAACTGTGGACGTTTTCCTCCCGTGCGGTGCTCCAAGCACGGCCGTTTGCTGGCTCTCCAGGGCGGCTCTCCTTCACTGCGGATACGCAGCGTAACTACAGCCGGGCTGTCAGAAAAAACTCGCAGAAATCAAGGGGACAGTTTTCTCCAGAATGAGCAATCAGAGGGTTGCTGGCACTTAGGAGAGGGGGGAGTTCGTGCAGATGAAGAGGCAGAGATGCAGCTTCTGAATCCATCTGAGAACCTCCCCGGCAACCTCCCAGCCTTTTCAGGAAGGACACCCCTCTTTGGTCCACAGAGGATGTGTTCATCACACGCAGATCCCAGTTTTCCCCTCTGCTCCATACAGTCAGAAGTTTTCCATCACAGAGCCACAGCATCGGTTTTCTCTCCCACCTGGAGCACAGTCCCCAAAATCAGCATGAGGAAGAGGAGCTGCAGGATGATCCCCACAAAAGCACGTCCTGTCAGTGTCCAGCACTTTAGGGCTCACTGGAGCCAGACCGTGCCGACAAGACAAGTACGTCCTTGTGCCACACTGCCATAGGCTGCCGGTGGCATCTTCTCTTGGCCAGCACGGACAAAACCAACATCCCCACTGTTGGGCTCGGAAGAGACGTGTGGCGAGATCTCAGGAGTGATTTCTACAAACACAGCAGGTCACTTCGGGGTTTTCCCCATCTCTTCAAACCTAGGGACCCCCACGTCATCCCAGCCAGCCAGCCAAGGCTCTTCTGTTGCCTTCACCCTTCTGATATCTCAGCTCAGAAAAAGGAGACCTGGACAAAATGGGAGGGCATGGGAATGAGGAAGGCAGCCTTTGGCTCCAAACTCCGTGTTTTCTATGAGTGAGTGCAAAGCAGAAGCCTGCTCCTTGGCTGGTGTCCACCAGCCCGTGCTCCAGAGCCGTGCCAAGCAGCGAGGAAAGGTCCCCACTACAAATGACCCTGTTGTCATCACCAAGCCAGGGCCAAAAAAAAACCCATAAAACCAGACAGAAAGTTGCATGAATGATACAAAACGAAGCAGATGTCTCACACCCTTTGATTTTCAATGAACCGTTAGCGACAGGTTGGGACCTTCTGGGTTTTTTTTAAAGCGTGTAACCTTTAACTTGACTGGAAACTTTTCATCAGGTCCAGCCCTTCCTACCTGTTCCTTGGGGACGGCACACGGTGTCTGGCACCGCTTGTCAGCTTCACCCCGGCTTTTCCTCCAGCCTTTGAAGCCTAACTGCAGCAATTAAGAGAAAAAAGCTGGTAGCACCTTCCTGGCCACTAGAGCAAACAGCGATGGAGAGGACCTCGCAGCAGCCAGGATCCTGGGCTTTTAAACCCTTCCAGTGCTTTTGAAGCCAAAGAAGGTTTAATTCCTTGCTGGCCTTTTCTTCTCCACCTTTGCTGCCCGGCTGTGTGTGTCTCACAGAACACGGAGAGATCCGAAAAGGACGGGCGAAGTGAAATGAAACCTAAATTTAGTCTTTGCTTTTTGAAAAAAGAAAAAAACATCTCTAAAGAGATCGGCAGCGGGGAGGCCGCTGCCCAAAGGGGTCTGCATCAACAGCAGCAGCTGTTGCCATGAGAGTCGTTGCTAGGGCACAGCTCCCATCCTCTGCCCACAAACAGAACCACCCGTGGCCAGGGAGGGAACCAGCCCTCCTACCTCCCGCTGCTCCGGGACGGGAGGTACCAGCCAACCAACACCAGCGGCACACGGTTACTTCGTGCTTCTCCAGACTGAGGGCCTTCTTATTTCAGAGCAGGCAGAGGTTGAAGGCTCCCAGCACCAGGCAGAGACTGGGCAAGATGGTCCTCGCCCCAGATAAATTGTCCTCCAAACAGAGTGAAGCGGGCAGGAAAACCGGGAAAATGCTCGTGAGATAAACCCCGGTCTCCTGGACCCCAGATGCACGTCCTGCATTGCCCTCACGTTAGTGTCCACCTTTCCCCACGCGGGAGGTAACGCAAAGGAGGAACCGTACCGTTATCATCCCTTTCCCAGCTGGCTTCCCGTTCCCCAGAAGGAGAGTCCGTGTTATTTTCTTGCTGGAGACGATCTAGAGAAGCCAAAGAAAACAAAGTCATGATTGTAAAACTGATCAAAAACAGACTCATAAGCAAAACATGTAATGAAATGGCTTAAATTGTTGCTCCTGCCACCTAAGTGACCCAGCCATGCCCGGGTTCCTCGCATTGCTCCCCAGAAATGTTCTCTTTCCTCCAGGGAGACTTTATTGCAGCCTTTCAGAACTTAAAAGGGGCTTATAAGAAAGATGGGGACAGGCTTTTTAATAGGGCCTGTTGCGACAGGGCTAATGGTTTTAAACCAAAAGAGGGAAGATTTAGATTGGATATAAGGAAGACATTTTTTATTCTGAGGGTGGTGAGAGCCTGGCCCAGGTTGCCCAGAGAAACTGTGGCTGCCCCATCCCTGGAGGGGTTCAAGGGCAGGTTGGAGGGGGCTTGGAGCAGCCTGGTGTGGTGGGATCATGGACTAGTTGGCCTTTACAGGTCCCTCCCAACCCAAACCATTCTGTGATTCTACGATTCTTGCAATTTCAAGGCAAAATCCCTTTCCCCTTCTGGCTAGCTACCCATGTTCTGGTGCTTGGGCTCCATACACTCATGGGAAGCACCAGCCAGCAGAACCAGGGGTTTCTTCTGCCAGGCCACGCTCACCGAGGAGAAATCTCCTCGCAGCCCTGGCCAGCAGAAACCACGGACACCCTCCAGCCTGCCATCTGCTCACTGTTACATTTTGTTTGGCCACAGAGGTTGTTACAGCCCCACGAATCATCCAGCCAGCCTCTTAAACCCTACTGCAGTCCTCATTAGCTGCAATAAAATAATCTGGCTAATCTGACAGGGCTCTCAGGCAGACCCAACAAGTCAGATGCTTGCTGTGCCCACGGCTGCTCTCCTTCCCTTCTGAGAGCTGCTCGTGCCTCAAAACCAGGCAGGCTTATGAAAACATCTTACCAGACAAAACTCAGCCGTTAGAAAAGCCACAGCAGGGTGGCTGAGCCCACAAGCCCCCATTTCACCCCTCTCCTCACCGGGCACCCTCGCCCACGTCCTACCCCTCCAGTCCATCTCTGCCCCACGACTGGGCTGCGCTGTACACCCACG
Organism: Gallinago jamesoni; assembly: GCA_025769975.1. NCBI lineage: Eukaryota > Metazoa > Chordata > Aves > Charadriiformes > Scolopacidae > Gallinago > Gallinago jamesoni. The sequence goes on along the minus strand of JAOQGH010000062.1, from coordinate 23,470,367 downwards.
CTGGCCCCAGGGAGAGGAGGCTGACAGAGAATTTCAGGGTCAAAAAGAAAAAAAAAAAAAAAGGAAAATGAGAAGATCCCTCCATTCCAAGGTGGTGTCTCGCTGTGGACTGAAGGTCACCAAGAGGCTCATATGGGAGGTGCTGCAAAAATTCATCAAAACTGGGTACATGCATAAGCCAAGTTCCCCTTGGCAGAGTGTAAATCCTTGCATGAGATTACAGAAATTCAGAGCTCTCTCTGTTTCTGAAGGACTAAGCCCACCAGCTCTGCACACAGGCACAGCAGACAGTTATGCTGTGCACATCAGCCACCACAGTTAAACCATCAACTGTTCTGAGTGAGAACCTTGACCGTGAGACCTGCCAACAGCTGCCCATCCCCACCATTCCCACAGCCCTAGATGGTCTGTCCAGTCTCATGGTCAAAGCTAAGAACTTTTCAAAGCACCAGAAAGGGTTGGGCTCTTCTGGGAGACCCCACAAACAGCAGAGTCCACCTTGCTCCCCGGTGCATATGGATATGTTCTGCTCCAGCATGAGCCTGCAGAGCCCTGGACTTCTGCAGAGCTGGTTAGGAACAGCAAGGTTTCAGCTCTGTTTCCTTATGTCCATAAATTCTGTGCTTGCAGCTTCCACCAAGCCTGTGACCCTCACAAGGACCATTGCTGAGCTGCCCCACACCTCTGGTGGCTGTGTTTCAGCAACAGAACCACCAGTAAGGGATGGGTTTGTTCTAAACCACCAAACACCATCCTGGGCTGTTGCCTGCACTGTCCCTCGGCTTCTGTAGGAGCAGAATGAGGTCAGCACAGAGCACTCCCAAAAACCCAGGGGTTAAACATCAAACTCTGTAAATGTCAGTGCTCTTCTAACACCTCAAGCTCTTGAGCTGGCAATGGTAGGTCACTCCTCCCCCCTCGCCATGCGTGGTGCTGTGTGGCGGGCTGTGTGATAAGGCAATCATCTCACTCCTGATCCTCCCTGAGCATCCTGGGCTGCCCATTCACCCCGACCCACCCACCACAGCGCCGCCTTCCTCCTGGTCCCCAGCACCGAGTGAAACAGAGACAGCTTCTCCCAGCCCCCACGCTCGTGCCAGGTACCACAACAGCCCCGCGCAGCTGGATGCTGCAAAAAATGGGAAAAAAAACCCTCATTCCTTGTCTCTGACTCAGAGCAAGCTCAGAGGACAAAGAGGTTTGGAGAGCATAGCTGCCAGCTTCTAACAGGGTCTGGGCGCAGGCGTGCAAAGACCTTCCAAATGCCTGTAAATTGCACTGTGTCCCAAAGGCTTTGCCACAGGAAGAGCAGAAGACACATTCCTGCACCAACGTGCTAAAGTAGGAGAGATGATCTGCTACACAGCAGCAATGGATAAAGCTTGGGGGAGGAATAAAAAGAAGGAAAAAATAAAAAGAAAACCAAAACTGAGACAGAAAGGTAGACTGCAATGCATCCTAACTTTACACATCTGGAAGTTTCCCAAGTCCAAACCCAAGCTGGGCATCAGGGCTCTTACTATAACCCATGGTGAGATACAGGTACCTCCAAAAGCTTCCAGTTGATGTCTCTCTGCAGGCATCAGTAGAAGCCCACACTAGGACAAGCTTAGACTTGAGCAAGCAGCCAACAGCCCTAACGTTGAACAGTTCAACCTCAACAGTTGAAGCATGACAAGCAAATCAAATTAGTTTTGCCAGGAAAGACCCAGCAAAGTTTATAGTAGATAAGAGCAGCAACTCTAACGCCTCCCAGTCTCTGTGGCTGACGTGATTTGGGGTCCCTTTGCTGGAGGACAGGGAGCTGCAGGGATGTCAGAGCCTCACCATGCCCAGTGTGCAGGAGAATTCACCCAGGAAATCATGCTCATACAGCTGCATGCTCGACTTGTCCTGGTCAAACAGGGCAAACTTGAGCTTCTGCACTTCTTCAAAGTGGTAGTCAACAATGAACTTCTTGGAGAAAGCTGGGTTGAGGTTGTTCACAGCTGTCTCTGTCCTGTCGAGCTGCAAAGAATAACAAAAAGAAGAGGCATTTAGGCACATGCACCTTGCATCTTTGTCACTGCCATGTCTCTTCTCTGGCTTCAGAGCCACCCACAAACCCTGCAGTGACATCAGAGAGGGAGCGCACCAGGTATTCAGCAGAGCTATCAGCTATCCTTAAATGCAGGCTGTGACACCCTGGATCTAAAGGAGTCATGACACTTGCTGCCAGGAGCTGCATCCCTGAGGACAGGGTGCGTGGGGCTGTACAAGCCCACCCCAGCCAACAGCCGGCACAGGAGCACCCACCCGGCCAACGCTTGGTGTGGACTCAAGGCTTATTGAAGCCAGAGACACTTCATTTGCTTCTAGACCCTCTTGTCCCCAGAGCTGAAGCTCTCCCACATCTCCAATCATCAAGCAGACCCTCACACCTGTAATGCCAAACCTGTTTCTTTCAGACTGTGCAGCCAACAGCAAGGACAAGCAAAATGAGCGAAAGTGTCATGAGCCAGAACAGCAACCTTCTAGCATTTCCCTCTAGACCTCAAACCCAAACATTCATGTGGTTTCATCTTTCTTGGCCTTCCATGGAAAAAAAAAAAAAAGAGGGGGAAAAAAAAATAAATCACCACAAGCTATTTTTCAAAGCTTTCATCAAGCATTAGGAGAAACAAGAGGCTGGAAGGACCCAGAAGACAAGACCTTCAACAGACTTTGTCATCCCAAACTGCTGTGAGCAGGCTGGAAGAAACTATGTCTGTGTCGGCTTGGAAGGGCGAGCACGGGGGATGATGGAAACTGGAAGGCGCATGGGGAGCCCAGTGCGGGGGGGAGGCCCCACGGTGGTCTGCAGCATCCCACATCCCGCAGCCCGCAGCCAGGAGAGGCGATAGGAGCGGAGGGGAGCTGGCAGGCAGCCCGTGGAAGTGTGGGTTTTCGGTGCAGCGTGGCACAGGTGGGCAGAAAGCCTTGAATGAGCCCAAAATAATAATAATAATTAAAAAAAATCCCGAGGACAGCCACGCCAGAGATGCCAAGGTGCTGCCCTATGGTTGAGGACCTTTGGTCCCAGACCCGGTAACTCAGACCACAGGAGGGCTGGGAGCAGCTGGGTTCCCAAGGAGCCCACAATTTTAGCCAAAGTGGCAGAAACTGGGAAAACAAGGTCAAAAAAAAGCTTCTGGAAGTCAATAGCCAAGGAGGGTCAGAAGTCTAATGTCAGGAGCCATCACTCCCACCAGACCATCCTCCATCTCAAGAGGTACCGAGAAAGGCTAAGCTTGGAGCCCAACATAGAGCACACCCTTCTGAAGCTAAAGCGGGTAGAAAGGATGCTGGTGGCACAGACCCAGCGCTGAAGAAGAAACCAGCACCCGCAGCACAGGGAAAAATCCTCCAGAAAGCAAACCACGAAGGAGCTCTGTCAGGAGAGCAGCTCCTGAGACCACATGGGCATGGCAAGCGGTGGCAGCCAGTTTGGTGAAGGGCATCCTGTCCCCTGGCGAGCAGCTCCCCAACTGCAGGACGTCTGCCAGAGCTGCGGAGCCAGAAATAAGCCCCCACAAAAAGCCAAAAAAAAGAATAAATAAAATAAGCAAAGGCATACCTCTCGGTCCCAAAGAAACTAATTCAGCAGAAGAGGCAGGTTTTGGAGGGACTGAGCGGAAACTCGGTGAGTTTGCCGTACACGCCAACCATCACAGTGGTTTTTGAAGGTGGTCACTCAGTCTGCCTTCATTGCCAAGAAACCACTGAAGTTTGTGTTCCCTGCGCTCTGCGGAATGAAACGCTTCACCCCCGGTGGCTGTAAGCTGGCCAGGGCCACGCAGCTCCGCACGGATCCTTCCTCCTCTGCTCCCATCCCCTACCGAAGGAGGCCGAGCATCTGCTCAGAGATGTGGTGGATCAAGGCATCCACGAGCTCTCCTTGATTTCAGCAGCACAACCCAGGCAAACCCCCTTGCAAGCTCAGGGGAGGAGATGACACCGTGCAGGCACCAGAGGTGGATGTTAGCTCCTTCCATGTTCCCTGAACCACTGGGAAGCCAAGAACCAAGGGAAACCAGTCCTCCCACTCTCGGGCATCAGTTTGTAGGAGATAACTTAAGGTCCCATTTCCAGCTTTGCCCTGGGAGGGGTGGCCCAGGGATGGGGAAGAGAAACCCAGACGATGAAGAAGAAACCCTCCAGAGTGATGGGGCTTCCCTCAACACCCAAATTAAACCGAAGGTTTAATCTCCTGCCTATTTTCAGTGTGAAGCACAACAAAATCACAACCCACAGCTGCTGGCTGCACATAATTTGGTCTTTGATTTGACCCAGCACCCGTCACACCTTGGCAATAACCATCATTAAGTAGGCCTCATCACCCCACCTCCACCAGGAGGTGGTCATGCCATCGGCCCCTGTCTCCCCCTTCACTGCCAAGGCTTACACATATGCTTCCCGGTGAGGGAAGAGGTGGCTTTGCCACCAAAGAGCAGAAAAGCACAAGGGTTTTTAAGAGACAGGCAGCCTAATTAAAGAGATCTGTTTGGAGAAGAGTCTTGAATCTACAAACGAAACACAAAACCGGGAAATCACCTCCAGCCACAGCCCTCGTGCTCAGTGACTGCAGCTGGAGGGTCCTCCAGCACCTGAAGGGAGGTTGGCTGGAGACCTTCAAGCATCCCCAGCGCTTGGAGATGCCCGATGCTCCAGTGCTGGAAGCTGCCAAGGGAAGCTCTGCGTGGAAGGGTCAGGGTGACTCAGGTGACTCAGGGTGGCACAAAGGCAGCGGCACGGCTGAGTCATGTGTCCCTGCTCTCGGCATCACAGGCCAGGTCTTTTACGGCCCCTGCGAGATGGTGTCATCGGGCAGAACATTTAAACAAAACCCATCTTCATGTCACTTCTCGGTCTGTGGTTTACTGTCCCTCCCTCCCTCAACCCCTCCAAGGCTGATTCACAAAGATTTTTTAATTCCTATTACGTTCAGCAAGACAAAATGTATTTGGGAACAAATGTGACAGCCAGAAAGAACAATGAGCAGAAAACTTTCTGTGGGCATCAGCTGGTGCCTCAGCCCCACCACCCAGCTCAGGCACCAGCACCATCAGGGCTGGGGCAGGTCCTGGAGGAGGAGACCTACCTCCTAAAGCAGGTCTGACAGTTGGGACCTGATGCAGAGGACAAAAAGGCAGTGAGGTGGGTTGGGTTCACTCTGCTGAGCTGCTGCTGTCCCCATCCATCCCCTACGTTATTAAAGCCACCACATTCAGCCAGGGAAAAGGTTTGCCTTAGGGCAAGGGGCACATCTGCATGGCAAAAATCATAGACTCATAGGAGCACAGAATGGTCTGGGCTGGAAGGGACCTAAGAGACCATCTCGTTCCATCCCCAATGCCCTGGGAAGGGCCACCTACAACCAGACTAGGTTGCTCCAAGCCCCCTCCAACCTGCCCAGGGATGGGGCAGCCACAGCTTCTCCAGGCAACCTGGGCCAGGGTCCCACCACCTTCAGAGTGAAAAATTTCTTCCTGCAGGAAAACACAGACACCCCCAGAGAACACCTGAACCACAGTGGCATGAGCCGCCAAGGGTCCACCCAGTGCCCCATAGAGCTTGGGGGCAAGCCCACCTCTCCTGGTCCTCCCTGGCACTGAGCCACAGCCCAAACCTGAGCACCACATGTGGGTGCAGGGGATCTCCGTGCCAGGAGTGCTGGTGGACCAGCTCTGTGGCACGTCAGCACAGCACACCACGTGCCAGCTCACGCAACAACACGCTGACCTCCGCTGAAACTGAAGCAGCAGAGCACCAAGCAATCTGCCGCTCAAGGCGGACGTCCAGTGTCTATCTTACATCTTGCCAATTAAAGAAGCTAAAAATAGCAGAGGAAAGGAAAGGAAAAAAAAAACACCACCAAACAAAAAAACCACAGACCAAACATTTGTACTGTAAAAGAAGCTTTGGAATCAAAACTGATGAAGTGAGACATTACTGACAGCAAGAGAAATTCCTGAAAAGTATAACCAGGTCAAAGAGCTGACACCCATCAAGGCTGGAAAGCTCATTAGTCTCATCCAGGCTGCTGAGCAAAATTAACTGCAGAGCATGGTAACGTGAGGTTTGCCTTACACCCTCCCTGCTGACAGACAGGAGATCGGCTGCAGGACGCCTTAGGTGATGCCCACCGATTCAGCAGCTCAGAAGGAGACCATGACAATGGCTTCTCCCCATGAGATGCCAACAGTCAATAAAGCACGATGAAAACTGTCCTTGGGAGGTCCCGGTCTGGCCTGTGCACACCCCAACTGCAGCACTTGCCCGGGAGGCCCTTCCAGGTGAGACCTCTTGCCGTCACAGCAGAAATGCTGGTGATGGCCAAGGTCATGCTGCTCAAAGGCAACCTGGGCACCTCTGGATGAGCGGCGGTGGCAGCAGCACGCACTCACCTGGCCCCCCACGCAGCGTAACCCCATGGCCCTTCCCCACAGGAGGGGGACTTTCAAAGGAATACACATCCAGTGTATTCCAAAATAATTCAGAGAGTTTCTGGGGATCAGTTCCCCCCGGCTCCAGCAGCCGGGTTGGTGGCAGCCCCATCCCACCGGAGCAGAGGGCTGGGAGCCACACACAAGGGCTCGTTGTGTGATGTTGTGCCTCTCGGGGAGGAGGGATTTATCCTGTGTCCAGCCACTGCCACAGAGAGTCCTCCTGTCCTTAAAGAGCCTTTCTCAGCACCGTCTGGCCCTGGAGAAAGCTTCTGCTGGGGTGGGTAGATGGCAGAGGAAATGAACGCAGCTTTCAGCTCCTTCGGACATACACGGAAAATAAAAATAAACCCCCAGAAGCTGTGGGAGTGTGCCAGCCTGCTCTTCTGCACACAGACTCGTTGCCCACAGGCCACAGGCTGAGGGCAGCTCCACACATCTGCTGAGTGGGCTCTCTTAGTGCAGCGGGGTCACCCAAAGCTATGAGAAGGATAATCACAGGATCACAGAATGGTTTGGGTTGGGAGGGACCTAAAAGACCATCTCGTTCCATCCCCAATGCCCTGCGCAGGGACACCTCCAACCTCACCACCTTGCTCCAAGCCCCCTCCAACCTGCCCTTGAACCCCTCCAGAGATGGGGCAGCCACAGCTTCTCTGGACAACCTGGGCCAGGCTCTCACCACCCTCACCCCAAAGAACTTCTTCCCCACATCTCAGCTCCATCTCCCCTCTT
>JAOQGH010000062.1:23447492-23463004 GCA_025769975.1 Gallinago jamesoni | reverse complement strand
AACCCCCCCAACTCTCTCAGCCCCCCCTCCCAGCAGAGGGGCTCCAGCCCTCCCAGCATCTCCATGGCCTCCTCTGGACCCGCTCCCACAGCTCCATGTCCTTCTGCTCTTGGTGGCCTCAGAGCTGGAGGCAGCCCTGCTGAGGAGGTCTCCTCAGAGTGGAGCAGAGGAGCAGAACCTGCTCCCTCACTGCTTTTGATATAGCCCAGGATGGGGTTGGCTTTCCGGGCTCATGTCCAGCTTTGCATGCACTAGGACCTCCAAGTCCCTCTCCTCAGGACTGTTCTCCAACCATCCATCCCCAGTCTGTGCTGATACTGGGAGTTACCCTGACCCAGGCATAACACCTTGCACTTGACCTTGTTGAACTTCATGAGGTTGGCAGGGGCCCACCTCTCCAGCCTGTCCAGTTCCCTCTGGATGGCATCCCTTCCCTCAGGTGACTCAACTGCACCGCTCAGCTTGGTGTCATCTGCAAGCTTGCTGAGGGTGCACTCAATCCCACTGTTTCAGTCATGATCCCTCCCCTCCTCACGTCCTGTAGGAACCACCTTTCCCATTTATAAGCTTCTGAAACCAAGCAAATAACAAGATCCTCTGCAGCTTCTTCTTGGGGCCTCCCTGTAACAAATATGGCAGCTGAAGCCCGTATTTAGGAGATTTCTGGTAAGAAGATCAATGGATCAGTTTCTGGTAAGGATCAATGTCTGCAGAGTTTGCTCAGGATTCACCAGCCAGTTGCTGCCTGTCTGCAGCCGAACTGACCCAACCTTCCACGCACCCAGCTGCCAACAGCCTCCTCTTCCTCCTCCCATGGGCCTCTCCTCTCCACCACAGCTGCTCACGAGCCCGTGAAATGCCTGACTGAAGGACTGCTGGCCTTGATGGAATTCTTGGAGGTGTTCAGAGCACGAGCTGCCCTGAAGAGCATTTTCCCACTGGACTGACCTGCCAGACCCCCACCCAGCTCACTCCTGGCCCCCAGGAAGAGCCACTCTTCAAGTGAAACCCAAAGACCAGCTTCTTGTGTGACCCAAGAACCACCTCGTCTTGACTCACCAAGAAATAAACCCCATTGCAAGCGGGACCTCACCACATCTAACTGTCACTTGGGATCAGCATTTCAGGTGCCCAAATCCGAAGCATCCCCAGTTTACAGCAGACTGAGAAGATGCTGGGACCACTTTGAAGGTGGCAAGGTCCTTTCATGCATGTCACATGCCTTGCCAGAGGTCAGCATTTTGAGATCTTCAGTTAAATCTAATCCCCAGCATGAAGCAGAAAGCGCCAACGGGGACAGGACTGGTTGCAGAACACAGAGTTAACGCACTCAATGCCACGTGCACAGCCTTAGGAGGACCAGAGGAGCTTCCACCTCTGCTCAGGGAGGAACGAGGACCAGCCTCATAGTGGAGTAGAGATGGAGAAGACACCAGCACGGGCAAACCACAGGACATGGAAATCCACATAACTTCAGGACTTACCTCCACCCACTTCCCATTGACTTCCATGAAGAGGACGCAGAAGGGGTCGGATTTGGAAGTGACATCCCTGTCCAGAAGGTTTTGGCCGCAGACAGACAACTCGACTTTGCAGACGCAATACTGGGAGCCAACGGGCCCCGCCAGCGTGGGAGTCACGGTGTACGCCATGGACTCCGCCGGCAGCAGCTCCAGGCAGCCTGTGGGACATGAGAACGGAGAGAAACCTCAGTACAAGCAGAAAAATAGGAAAAAGCTCTGTTGGCACCAGTGGGCTGGGCCCAGACAGAGGGGCCACATCCACAGCCTCATGCTGGAAGCTACACTCAGTAAGTTATGAGGCTTTCCTGGCTTGAAAGCATCTGCTCTGCCCAGTCACCATCCCCATGTGGCCACCACACCAGGCAGATGTCCTGAGTAGGAGCTCAGCAGAGCACCTACAACTTGCCTTGCTTTTGCTCCATAAATAGCAGATTTTCAAGGAAAAGTAACATCTTCTGCTTATCCCCCATCCAAGAAAGTCAAAGGTCCTCCAACCTCTTCTTCCAGCATGCTGGGGATTTTTGTGGGGAGGAACTCCACATCCACACCATTTTTTGGCATGAACAATAGTTATCATCTGGCTGGTCCCAAGCCATGGGCTATGGACCCATGAGGGCCAAACCTGAGCGCTGCCCCCCAAATCATCATAGGGGAAGGGGTGAGACCGTGAGGATGAGCAGAGTGCAGGGCAGCTACAGTCCTGGTTCAGCCCTAACTCCATCCAACTCACCAGGCCAGTGGCAAGCAGTAACTGAAAAGTGATGTTACTTGGTCCACAGAAGTTGAAGGCAAATGTGACAACCACCAAATGACCTGGTTTGTGGAGTGATTTACAGGTCCCTGATAAAAAACCCCTTTGTCATAAGAAGAGGTTACCAAAAGCCTGCTACCAAAGCTATTTTGCAGAGATAAATGTGTTTTATACCATTATTAGTGCAAATCTCTATCCCAATTGACAGTTCTGCTTTCTGGTGTGCAGTTTACTTCAAAAGCCTTCAGCAGAGAAAAGGAGAGGAGGGGGGAAGAGAGAAGAAAAAGCATTTTCAGACTAAGATACACCAAGAAACCTTTTGTGGTTGGGGGTCACCAGTAGGGAAAGAGCCCTTTTCAGCAGCTGCTTCAATGCCTTGCACCCTCTTTTTCAAGAGTGGCTCCTGGCTCATCCACGTTACCTGCAAACCCCAAGCATCACTCTCCTCCACCTTGATAAGCCATCTGCTGCCGTTTGGGGTGGAAATCCCAATTAATATTATTTGCTTGTTTTGCCCGGGCATGCTGCCCTCGTCCCTGGCAGCTTGGCCTCCGGGCTGGGATGGGGACGGGGACTGGGAGGGGGTGATCCTAGTGGGAGAGGGGGTGCTGGGGTCGCTGCCACCCTGAGCACTCAGCCTGAATGAACGCTGAGCAGAAAACAGAAAACTCCTGCTTCCAGGGCTCTGGACCCTCCTCTCCTACCTGTCATGATCTCGGCTTGGCACTAACTCACCCGAAACAAGGCTGATTTTTAACCCCCAACAGTAAAAGGAAAACTCCTCCTCACAGCCCACCGCTCACGGCAAGAGCCGTGGGGTCATTTCAGCACCACAGGAACCCAGAAACATCTCCAGAAGAAGAAAATCCCCACCCTTGGCTGCACACACACAGAGGTACATCGTCCCTTCCCTCACCGGGGTTTCTGCTCTTAGGAACCAAGCCCATCTCATCCCGTCGCTCCCTGTCCACATCAAAACCACGGCACGTGTGACACCAAAGCACTGGCACACCCGGGCAGCCAGCCAACCACCCTAACTTCCAGAAGAAACACTTCAGAGCAGAAGGAAAAGTCTTCCTGGTTTCCCCACGAGGAAGCCCCCACAGCCGCTGGGGCGATGGCTCCGGACCACCCGTCCCCACCAGAGCAGCCCCTGCTCCTCTCAAGCCCGTGCTGCCAGTTGCAGCTAAAACAAAGATTTGATTTGATTGTATTTCTCTTTAATGCACAGATCATGCAACCGACGTCTTAAAATAGCCCTGCCTGTTCTATTTATGCTGCTGTCTGTCTGCTTCTCCCTCCGAAAATGCACACATGGGGCAGCTGTGCTGGCGTGGACCTGGTCCTGCTGGAGCAGGGAGATCTGGGATGGGTTTTGCCATCTCCCCATCCCCCAGATCTTCATGCCGTTTCACAAAAAGCAGAGGCAGCAAATGACTCAGTGGAAAAAAGCTTTTTCCCAGGGCTGGCAGGCACCAAAACATCCTCGCAGCACTCTGCACACTCCAGCCCCTCTGCTCAGCTGGCCAGGCTCTTTGGGGAGCACACACTCCAAACGGGCATGGGGAAAAGGAGAGGTGGCCAGCACTGGCCAGGGCCAGCCGAGGGCAGAGACTTGATGGGACTCATGTCCCCTGCACGGACACACTCCCCACCTGGGAGCTCAAAGTCAGGGGACTGGTACGCTGGCCTCCATCCCAGTTGCCAACCTGGAGAGTTTGATGCCATCTCACGGGTGCCAAGCACAAAATCCTGCGGTTGCCCTCAACCCAAGGAGGCAAAAGGCAACAAAAAGATGCTGCCACTCCTTTCCCTGCCATCCCAGTGAAGATGATTTTCCCACCGAGAAGCTGCTGCTCCGGGCAGCTCAGCAGGGATGGAGATGGGCAGCTCTCCCGAGTGACAGCTGGGGCTACTCCTTCCCCCCAGCGCCGGTCCTGGTGTAAAACCCTGAGGAGCATAACCGTCCTCATTCAGCAAAAGAGTAATTACTGTAAATGAAAAAGTGATTTTCTCAGCCAGGCTGGCTCCCAAACAACCTCACGGAAAGGCTAATATCAGAGAGGTGGCAGGGACAGGAGGTGGTGAATCCACCAGGGCATGAACACATCTGTAGATGCCACCATCGCTCATCCACACACACCATCCTGCCCTGGGACCCACCTCCTCCCCACCGGAGAGCTGCAGCCCCCTCTCCTCCTGCAGCCAGGACCTTCCTGGGGCCAGGCAGGGGTTTGGCCCCAGCAGCAGCCATGGGTTCCTGTCTGAGGCACCACCAGGCTTCAGCAAGACAGCAGCACGTCAACCCCCCAGCAAATGCTTGAAATTCAGGGGGGGGATTTGAGCTGGCACCGAAAGAGCCGGCTTGTCATCATCTGCATTCCAGTCTCTCCTCCTTCTTTCATTCTCCTCTCCCTGCATTCGCCACCCTGAATGAAGTCCTGTGACCTGCTGGGCATCTGAGGCCAAATATTCTCCCGACGTACCATCCCAGCTGCGGGCTACGTGCCGATCAGGGGACACGTGGTCTCCAGCCAAACCATCGATGAGAGGGCTCAGGGACAAGCACAAAGGCCTGATTGCCCCATGGTCCCACCTGCCATCAGCCACAGCAGATACCTGAAGTGCTTTCTTCCTCCGTGACTTGGTCACTTCCAAGCTGCTCCCTGTCCACAACGTCCTGTTGGTTTTGCTAGCCAGGGGCATGCTTGAGCCCTGGGACCACCCAGGATATCTCAGATGAACATCTGTGAGCACCAGAGTGACACACAGAGATGTTCTCCTACTCTTCCTCCCTCCATGGCACCCCCAATCTCTACAGCAGATCCCCAAAGCATGTGCAGAAGGCTCAAAGCCCTGGGATCTCCTCTTCCACTCCGGTCTGAACGAGGAGGATGGGAAGGAGTTATCTCTTTTGCAAACTAACTTCTGCCCTGGGAGGTTCCACTTCCCTTCACAAAAGAGAAGCCCCACGAGAAGCAGTCACTCGGGCCACGCTAAGGCCCCATTTTAAGCTTTAATAGGCCACTGTGTTTTAAGCCAAACAGTTTGGGTGTTTTTTTAAATATTAATAGTGCCGTCAAACTGCAGTGATCTCTCCTTAAAGAGAGGATTCTGTGATTTTCAAAGGGAATACCGGGCATTTGAAACAGCTCCAGAAGTACCAACATCCACCGGTGACCAGTGCAAAGTCCCTGTGGGTCCCTCCTAGGGATGTCCCTCTGCCTCTTTGGGAACCACCCATCATTTCTGCCATGCCCCACAGAAGTCCCCCGTGACTCAGTTTACCCACCCAGGCTGCCCCTACTGCAACTGTAGAAGCAAATGCCCATTCTGGGAGAGGGAAACAAGAGAGGTGAGTACCAAACAGGTACGTTTGGGTTCCTGTAAGGCTTTTTTACAGGGAGCGGAGACCCTGCCGGTGAGCAGCAGTGCCCGAGGGAGGAGGAAGAGGAGGAGAAAACGGGTTGTCAGAAGATTGAAGCAAAGGAGAGGAGCGGGAGGACATGGGCCAGCTGCCCAGAGCAGCAGAAAAGCTGAAAAGCAGCACCCAGGGAGCTGGAGACGGCAGGGAAAGCCGGGGTGTGCTCTGGCAGATGCCCCCCCCAGCTCCCCACATGGGCAAAACCCACACCGGCTGCTTTCCTCTGCTTTCCTCCCTCCCGTCAACAAAGACGGGCACCTCCAGAATTATTTTTGCAAAGCCAAGAAAAAAAAATCTTTGCCTTTCAGTCTCGCCTTGGCAACACGGTGGATTCACCAGCCTGCACCTGGTCTTAATGACAGCCTTGTTACCTTCTGAACGCGCGTGCAATTAGTCATCTACACAACACGGTGCCACCAGTGTCACCAGTAAATGCCCCCGCCATGGGGGAGCAGGCTGGGGGGTCCCTGCAAGAACGTACCTTGGGGACCCGCTCCACCAGAGGATCTTCATCGTCTCTCCTGCCAGGCAGGGAAAGGCTGAACGCTGCCTCCGAGCGTCCCAGGGCAGGTGGCACGGCTGGCACTGAGCTCAAACTCTCCCAAATTGCCATGGGTTCAGGGCAGACACAGCAGAGGGGATGCCCAGGCTGGGCTCTGGGTTCAAGGCTGGCACGCTGTGGGCGAGTCCCACGGCCCTGCTGATGGAAGGAGCCAAAGGGACGACACTGCGGGGGACTATTCTGGGGGCCCGATACAGTGGGAAAACAGGGGTTTGGGACAACAAAATGAAGTAATTTCCCCAGCGAACCCTTCCTGAGGGAAACTGTGCCTCGTGGTGCTTCAATGGGTGATGCTGCTCACGCCAACAGCTGGGTTTCTCACACCAGTGCTGTGAAATCCCATCCTCATTTGGGTGTGACAGCAGCTGGTGGCCACCTCGGGGCAACAGTGGCTACTGCTTCATTTCATGCCCAGGCAATAGTCACCCATGACGCCCAGCTCCTCTCGAACCTCTGTTGTCCCCAGCAAAGCCCCTGCCCACCAGGTCTTGGCATGGTTTGGTGCCGGAGTAGACGGCGTCCTCTTTGCCAAAACCCCACTGGTTGCGCTGAGTAGCACCCAGGCAAGCTTCTCCAGCAGGTGATGATCCACAAAGTCAGTTGGGGTGTCCTGGGAGTCACAAATCACAGGAAAACCCCGAGGCAAACCCTGTGGGACCAGAAATGGCCCCCCGCAAGTGGCTTCACAAGATTGTGTCCCTGCTTCCCAGCCAGCAAGAGAAGATGCTGAACAGATCCCTGCTGGACCCAGCCTCAATGGAGACCAGGACCTCCCAGCCAGCATGCCAGGAACAGGCAAGGGAGATTTTCCAAGTCCTGCAGGAAACAGGAGCAAAAGCCCAAGGGAGAAACTGGGACAGAAATGGAGGATGAACCAAAGCCCCAGAGCCAGGCACCGAACACAGGTCCATCCTGGTGACACTTCTTGCATTCAGGCACTTTCAAGGGAAAGAGGTCTTTGGTGGACAGAGGTCTTTGGTGTGTTGAAATCGCAATCTCTGTTTTATTTTAATATGGTGCGATGCCATTTGGCAATAGCTAAATGGATCTGTCATGGAGGAGAAAGTGAAAGGTAGCTTTAGTGGTCTGGGAAAGGGTTCAAACGCTGTTTTGTGGTTGGATAGCTAAATCCATTTGAATTCAGATGGTTGGGAGAAGTCTCCCCATCACCACCACAGCAGAGCAGCCACTGCCAGCCAAGGAACAGCCCTTCCTTTGCTCCGTGGTGCAAACAAACCCATCCAGGCTGCTCCAGGCACCGGGGACAAGGGACACGGCAGAGCCTGAGGATGGGGCAGGTGGGTGCCAGCGCAGCTGGACACGGGGCCACTCAACTGCCACTGAGCCAATGTGGCTCCAAGCAGTGTGGTCACCCAGGCTGTCGTGGTGACAAGCCCACCCTGCCACCTCCAGCAGCATCTCTCTGGGGCTGGCGGAGAAGCAAGTCACAGAACCCCCATAACGACACCGTTAGAGGGATCTGGGGCCAGACAGACAACATAAACATGAAATGTCCCTCCAGAACAGAATCCGGGAAGCTCCAGGGACTGCAACACCATTGTACTTCTACTAGCACATGAAACCTTTTGTTTCAGCCCAGGCATTCAACCAGACCCCACACCAATTTCCAAGGACTGCTCTCAATCCGCCAAAAGCTACATTCCCATGAAGTTCCCACCTCAAACCATGGTTCATCCCTGGGAGGAATGGAGAGGAGCGGGCCAGGCATCGCCCGAAGCACCCAGGATGGACAGGGGGGTGAAGGAGAAGAGAAGGATTCACAGCAGGACTGGGAAGGGGGCAGGATGGGCAATAGAGACCCCAGCTGACAAACAAGGCACAAGACTGGTGTCTTCAGGGGGTACCTGCGCCCCGTGTGGGGTCTCAAACAGGCTGCAGCATCCCCTCCCCCAGCTCACAGAGCACCCGTGGCAATCAGGTGCTGGAGTCAGGTGAGATCGATCCCAGCATCCCAGGCCCAGCACGGGGCAGGCGGGATCATCAGGATCCCAGCCTGACTGTCCAGGGGGAGTTTCACCCGGCAGGAGATCTGTCTCCAGAGAGCAACTGGAGGGGTAACGGGGATACCACCCGCTAAGCCACATCCAAGCAAGTCTGGGGTCATCAACTCTGAAGAAAGAAGCACTTCCCAGGCAGAAGGAGCTGCCCGTCGGGATGCTCATCACTCCCTCTGCAGCACGGGCACGGGACAGACCACAGGACAGGAGCATCCCTGCCCCGACTCCCATTTCCCAGAGCATCCTGTGGGGGACACAGGGACATCTCTGCATCCATAGGAAGGTGCTGGTGCATCAGTTTCTCCAGTTGTCCCGTGGCATCAGGACACCGACAGACACTGTAACAGCGTAACGCATCACACCACGGCAACCGTATTAATAAGGTCCGGCACGCAAGACCCTCAAGGGAAAGGGGATTATGAGACATCATTATTTATGGTTCATCACACCGGCAGAGCTCCTCTGCTGGTCACATACCATGGCCCCAACCTCGGCTGTGGCACACAGTTGTCCCACCACAGCTGGAGAGGATGAGACCACCGTTTCCCCTCCCCCAGACCCAAGGGACCAACCCAAGGGACCCAAAGGACCAACCCCGTCCACCACCTGTTGGGATTTAAGGCCATGAAGAGCAGATGCTCTGAAGAAGCCAGGTGGATGGATTAACATTCCCCTCACCCAGACCCAGGAGCTCCGGGACCTCCCTCCGCTGCCTGCAAAGCCCAGGGCTACTCAGCACCCCCCGCTGCTCCTCTCCTCTTGAAAACATCATCGACCTGAAAAGCAGCTCCAAAGCACTTCCCCTGCCCAGCCCAGAGGTCAGGCGGGTGCCAAGCCCAAATCCACCACCACCTCCACGGTGGCCTCCGCCATCCCTGCGTTTGGCACCGCGGCTGCCGGACCCCAGGGGAGAGTGGCACCCGTGAAGAAACCAGCTCGGGACGAGGGACCCGCAGGGTGGGAGTGGAGCTCCTCCACACGGTCCCATCTCTCCCACCACAGCCTCGCTCCCCACACGACCACGCAGCCCCAACAACATCCCCGAAGGTCCCCCAAAACCCCCACCTGAACCTGTTCCCCCCATCCAAGCTGATGCCGAGGGTCCCTGGGGCTGCTTTGCCCCGAGTCCTGCAGAGAAGGGGAGCTGCCATCCCCCGGTACGGGGGCATCGGGCAAGGCAAGAGCCTCTTGGGCACTCCCAGTCCCACACCAGCATCCCTCTGGGGGGGGTGGCGGAGTCACTGGGAGTCACCCCATTGCCCAGCTCCAGGACCCACGTCCCCGCAGAGGCACAGAATCTGGAGGTGCCACTAAACCGGGGCCACCCGAGTAAAACCAAACCCCTTCGGGTGCTCCCGACGTGCCCGTGCCCACCTGGCACCCCCCCAGCACCGGGGGAGAGAAGGGCAGCGTTCTCCGAGCCTCGCCGGGCGGTCTGAAGATGTCCTCTCACGGTCCCCGGAGCGAGTGAGGGCACTTACCGGGGAGCCCTCCCGGGCCCCGGGCAGCAGGGAGCCGAGCGCCGCGGAGGGGACCGAGGCCCGCGTGCCCGAGGGCCGGGGTGGGGGGTGGGGGTGTCCGGGACCGTCCCGGGGGGGGGAAGGGACGGGCTCCGACCGGGCAAACGAAAGCAAAAGTGGCTCCTCCAGCCCCGCCGTGAGGAGGAGCGGGGGCAGCCCCGGCGCTGGCGGGGCCTGCGGGAGCCGGGGGCGTTCGGGGCAGCGCCCGGAAAATGGGGGAAGTGGGAAAAAACCAGCAACAGCAAAAAGTATTTCCTGGAAAGCCGAGGGAAGACAGACGGGCCCTGAGCGCTGCCCCCGCACACCCCGCACGCCCCGCACGCCCGCCTCATGGGGGCCTCTGCAGCAGGCACAGCCCAGCCGTGCTGCATGGCCTGCGCCCCCTGCATGGCCTGCACCCCCTGCATGGCCTGCGATTGCTGCATGGCCTGCGCCCCCTGCATGGCCTGCACCCCCTGCGCCCCCTGCATGGCCTGCACCCGCTGCATGGCCTGCACCCCTTCCATGCCCTGCAGCCCCTGCATATCCTGCACCCGCTGCATGCCCTCTGATTGCTGCATGTCCTGCGATTGCTGCATGCACTGCACCCATTGCATGTCCTGCACCCCCCTGCATGTCCTGCACCCCCCTGCATGGCCTGCGATTGCTGCATGTCCTGCACCCCCTGCATGGCCTGCACCCCTTCCATGCCCTGCAGCCCCTGCATATCCTGCACCCCCTGCACTCGCTGCATGTCCTGCACCCCCTGCATGCCCTCTGATTGCTGCATGTCCTGCAATTGCTGCATGCACGGCACCTCCTGCATGCCCTGTGACTGCTGCATCCCCTGCACGTCCTGCATGTCCTGCACCCCCTGCATGTCCTGCACCCACTCCATGTCCTGCGATTGCTGCATGTCCTGCACCCCCTGCATGCCCTGCCCCCCTGCATGTCCTGCACCCATTGCATGCCCTGCACCCCCTGCATCCCTGTGATTGCTGCATGCCCTGCACCCGCTGCATGCCCTGCACCCACTGCATGCCCCATGGTTGCTGCATCCCTGTGATTGCTGCATGCCTGCGATTGCTGCATGTCCTGCACCCATTGCATGCCCTGCACCCGCTGCCTGCCCTGTGATTGCTGTATGCCCTGCACCTGCAGCATGTCCTGCACCTGCAGCATGTCCTGCACCTGCTGCGTACCCTGCGATTGCTGCATGCCCTGCACCTGCAGCATGCCCAGCACCCTCTGTGCATCCCGCTGCTTGCCCTGCTTGCAAACCCGCGCATGGTTTCCAGGGTGGCAGCAGCGCTGGGTTTTGCTGCTCCGGGGAGGGGCCGGGCGAGAGGGCAGCGCAGCAGCATCCTCTGCTCCAGCCGCAGGGACCGACCCCGCTCCGGTCCGTGCTGCCAAACACGCGTTCGCCGTAGATACGCTGGGAAGACGGCACGCTTTTCACCTGACTCCAGGCTTGCTCTGGGGCTCAATTTAGGGAAATCTGTGATTTAGGGCAGAAAACATTGTGACGTCACTGCGAATCCTGGCAATTGCATCGAAAGCCTTTAAACAACAGTCCTTCCAGACCCAGGGAAAAGGTTCATGCACCAGCTCTTCACCCACTGCCTTCAGCTGCCACCGGGGCAGGGGACACACAACAACGTGCCCGTTGGCCGCCGGCAAGCGGGAGGCTTATCCTGTGGCCAGCACTCGCCAGAGGCTCCATCCCAGGGATGCAAAGGCCACACGCGCATCCCTTCTCTCCCCGCGGCAGCAATGCTCATCCCGGACACACGCTCCGGGCGGGATGAAGAAGGGGACCAGGAGAGGCCAGGAGGGAGGAGAAGGCACCCACAGGATTCGGGACAGATTTTATCTGCTGCCTTAAAACCTCCCCCCCCTCCAATGCTCCAGCTGCCACGCAAGCTGCTTCCACCATGGTGGGGGACATACTGGTTTCAGCAACCAGTCAAAGGAGATTTGGAGGAAAAAGTTGATTTAATTAAAGCCAGACCCTGTGACATGTAAAGGAGGAGGCAGCCTTGTGGGGAAGGTTGTAGAGCACACCCAGCCAGCGCGGGGCGGGGGGGCGGGGAGAGGGGGTCCCTCGCAGGTGCAGAGGGAACACCCCACGTTTTAAGCACACCGAATGTGTTCTGGCTGTTTAACTTATTAGAGGCTTCTCTGAGTTATTGAAAACAAAAATGCTGGCTTTCTGAATGTTAATTGAATTTCTATTTCCAGCCAACACCATATAGCGCAAGGGGGATGGGGGGGTGGGGGGGAATCATTGCTTAGATAATGAGAAATATCTGTCACTGCTTTCTAACACAGCAAAATTAGGAGCGTGCTGCCCTGCCAGCAGCCCCCCAGGTGGATGAGCCCGAGTCTCTCCATCCCATGCACCATCTCATCCCCACATCAGCCAGGGCTTTGGAGCCCTTCCACTGACAAGATAAATAAATAGTGATTAATGGGCATTTATGTGCAATTCCCACTCGCACGGACATGCCAACACCAAGGAATTGATGTCCCCACGGGCTGGAGCCCACCTTCTGCCCACGGGCAGGTGACTCTCATCGCTACGATCCAAGCTTTTCCTAAAAAAAATATCCTATTTTATGGGCCTGCTTTGCAGAAGACAGACACTACCACTCGACGTGCAAAGCCTCACCTCGAGATGGATTTGTGTGGCAGTGATACCAAAAATGCAGCGGTTTATAATGAGAATTAGGGCTGATAAATTCTCAGCCCCTTCCCAACAGCTTGAGACGCTGCTGGAGGGACCATGAAACTCGGTTTCAGGGGCTGCGCAGCCCCGGACTTGCTGTTTTCACAGCAAAACTTGCGTTTCTACCTCGTCTCATTTGCAAAATCAGTCTCAGGAAGGCTGATGTTCCTTCTTAAATCCTCAGCTTCTGGAATCACGTGATGATGGAAAATCCAGGGCTGGGGGGAAGGCGACTATTTTAGACGTGAGCTTTTTCCTGCCGGCTACAGGCAGAGAATCTGGCAGCTCCCAACCCCAAAGCCTCAGCAAAAGCAGGAGGCAAATAAAAGGTGGAGCCCTTCTTCTGAATACTATGTTTGTTTTTCTGGTGTTTTAACAAGTTTGCTATGATCACCTGAGTTCCCAGGAATTACTTTTTCCCCTGCTCCCGTCATCCAAACAAGTAACCTTGCAAAGCCAGCGGCCAGGAAACTGAGCCAAAGCGGCAAAAAAGTGATGACTCAGATCCCTCAACAGATATTTTAAAGGTTTAAAAGAGAAAACGTAAGATTATTTGGGGGGAAAAAAGCATTCAAATTTTTTTTTTCATGCCATTTTGCGGTTTTGCATCCTGCCAGGAGCCCCGTTTCTAACACCTGGATACTCCCCCATGCCAGAAAATTTACCTTTTCTTCTCCTTTCCCCCACCCTGTCCCTGAATGCAGGCCAGGGCTGTCACATAAAGAGCTCCTTATGAGAGCTGGCAACCCCAGAGCAGGACAGGAGACTGCAAATCCTTGCTTTTTCATCAATTAAGCAGAGCATTACGTTCTCGGCTCGCCGACGGCTCCTGGAGAACAAGTCCCGATTTACGGTGGCACGAGCGACTCCCGGCAGCTTTTCCCTGGGCAGAGGTTTCCACCGAAACCAGCAGGAAACTCTTTTCCCCGGGCTCAAAGGGGCAAGAAAAGAAGTTATTTGCCCCAGACTCTTCCCGCGCAACGCCCTGAGACAGGCGTCCAACAAAGCCAACACAATTCCAGCACGACTGGGCAGACTGGTGGCTCGGGGGGAGCCAGCACTGCATAACCCCGCCGTTGCGGGGTGCGGGAGCCAGAGCACTGGGAGATGACGACGGGGAGGAAGGAGGGGGGGGCTGCACGGCCAATAAACCCCCCCCAGGGCAAAGAGCACCTTCACCCACAGCTCAGCTCTGGCGCCCAAACCCTAAAGGGTTTTTTTTCCGCCCTGGAAACCCCGGTGCGTGGGGCTGGTGTCCCTCGGTTCCAGCCGGCACCAGGGTCCCCTGACCCACCACAAGCCGTGGCTTTGTCAACTCTGAGGAACTGGCCTGGGGTCCCTCGCCACCCACCAGCACAGACCCCAGGAGCAAGGATGTCCCCAGGGTGGGCCGCGCTGATGTGGCTCTGGAAGGTGTCACTCCAAGAGGCAGGCGGCTGGCACACCCCGGCCCCGGGGGGTAAGGGATGCCAGGCTCTTGGAGAGCAGCTCCGGGACCCCTTGTGTCCCCAGTGCTGGGGGACCTGCACCGCCAGCAGCTGCACCGCTGGGGACACCACAGTGCTCCACATTATCCCAGCTGGGATGCTCCGGAGGCAACAGCAGAGAAACCAAAATGTATGTCCCAGGCTGTCACACAGCTGTAACCAAAGCACACATGGTGTCTCCTCAAGGGTACTCCAGGAGAACATCCTCCACCACCCCAGTTCTTCAAAACACATCCTTCCCGCTTTCCCCCAGCTTTTCTTCCCAACCTTCCTCCTCCCGTGGCTCTACTCCCTGCCCCCCCGGCGGGGAAAGGCAAGGGCTGGCCCATAATAAACCAATTTCTGCCCCCAGAAAAGCACCACGGTAGCACACGCCAGAGTGACACCCCAGCACCTGGGCTGGCAGGAGGAGGCTGATGGCGGCGTCAGGGGCCCCAGCTGGCCCCAGCTCCTCCAGCAAGATTCAAGCACGTCTCCAGGAGGCTTCAAATCTGGGGCTCGAGGTTCACGGGGATCCTCCCAAAGCCTTCCCGCGAAGCAGCTCAGGCTCCTGGGATCCAGCCCGTCGGAGACATTCCTGCCCTGGCTCTCGACTCACCTCTCTCTCCCGTTCCACCCTCCTTGTGGTGACCACCTCGGAAGGGTGTGTTTGCCCACCAAGTCCTCCAGCCCCACTGGCTTTGATCCAGCCTAAATTAGGGTTACTCACCCGGAGGCTTTATTGCATCAGGTCCTCGGGCTGGCGGAGCTGACGGGAAAACACCTCCCTGCCCGCCATCCCCCCAGCTGCTCTGCTCGCCGCCGTCTCTGAGGATGAAGGGGGGGGGGTCCTGCTGGGCACAGAGAAGGATGAGGCAGCCCATCGGGGAGCACAGACCCTCTCGGCTCCCCCCCCCCCTAAATACCCTGCACCCCCAGCCGGAGAGGCATCCGGCTGCCAACAGCTCCCAGGGAAGCGCTTCTGCAGTTCCCCAGCCTTCAGCTCGGCAGATCCCCCACCGCTCGGCGCTGGAGAAGGAGGAGAGGAGCTTGGAGAAGCCACCAGGAAAAGCCACTGCCCAACGTCCCCAGCCTTGAGGAGCGGCCACACGGAGAGCGGGGACAAGGGGGGGACAACTTTGACACCGTGTAGGACCACAGCGGCCGGGGAAGGGGAGGGTAAAGCAGGGCAGGGGGATAGATGTTCCTACAGGATGGAGGGGCTGTCCAAGGGTTGAAGGGTACGTCCCCAAGGGTTCAAAGGGCTGTCCCAGGGGACGGAGGGTCTTGTCCGAGGGGACGGAGGGTCCATCCCAGGGAAAGCAGGGGCTGTCCCAAGGATTCCAAGGGCTGTCCCAGGGGACAGAGGGTCTTGTCCAAGGGGACGGAGGGTCGATCCCAAAGGTTGAAGAGTCTATCCCAGGGAAAGCAGGGTCTTTCCCAAGGGTTCAAAGCTCCGTCCCAGGAGATGGAGGGCACCGAGGAGTCGGGGGGCTCAAGTGAAAAACCCTTCCTTACAGACCATAACAGCGGCATCACAA
>JAOQGH010000062.1:23416912-23441960 GCA_025769975.1 Gallinago jamesoni | reverse complement strand
CTGGATGGGGCTTGGAGCAACCTGCTGTGGTGGGAGGTGTCCCTGCCCAGGGCAGGGGGGTTGGAACTCGATGATCTGTGAGGTCTCCTCCAACTCCATTCTTTGAAAAAATCATGGAAATAATTTTAACTAAAGTCACTGTTAATTACTTAAACAATAGTTAAACACATGCTTTCCAGCTAACAAATTTATACAGAATCACAGAATCACCTAGTTTGGAAGGGACCTTTTAAGATCATCTAGTCCAACCAATTAAAAAAAAAATTAAAAAAATCAACAGACATAAATGATATCAACATTTTGCCTTTTTCTACACATCACCTATGGAGCTAAAGAAAGCAAGCAGTATCACCAGAAGGAGCCTTCAGTCCAAGGCATTAAAATCCAAG
The DNA here is from genome assembly GCA_025769975.1 of Gallinago jamesoni. Taxonomy (NCBI): domain Eukaryota; kingdom Metazoa; phylum Chordata; class Aves; order Charadriiformes; family Scolopacidae; genus Gallinago; species Gallinago jamesoni. The sequence continues at coordinate 23,441,571 of JAOQGH010000062.1, read as the reverse complement.
CCCACAAATGCAGGGTAAGAAGTGATCCTTGCAAGTCAACCACTAACCATCTATTATTGCTTCCTGGGGGGGTTGGAGCAAACTCAGCTTAGGCTTTCTGAGACCTCCAGTGGGATGCATAAGTGAGTGATTTATATCCATGTCATCCATTTGAAAAACCTCTCAGGGGCACCGAGAGATGTTGTAGGATTAGGAGAGGTGTTTCAATACAGGGTTAATATGCAAAATGGGGAGAAAGACATAGTACAATGAATATATACATAATAAAAACTACCAAACCAACAAACACGCAAACTTGAAAAAAGTACATTTCTTCATAACAGGGAGAAAGTAGGAGACAAGGGGGAAAAGTGTAAGGAAGAGTAATGCCCTTAGACACTCAATATAGAAAAGATATTGTCCTCATATACATTCTTATTTATCTTCCCCCTCCTGCAGTCTGTGTATTACCTCCTCACATATAGCAGTTTCTTTCTGTCATGGAGACAATTCATTCCTGTCCTGTCAGGTTCACTTTTTCCTTCCCAGTGCCTCAAGACACTAGTTGCTGTCAAAGCAGGAACAAAAATAACCCAAGAGATTTTCTTCTGACAGCTCCTGAAGTGTGGAATCATCACATCAGATATATATTTGGGGTCAGAAAGCCCAGCTTCTGTTATACGACCTCATCCAGCCAGAGCTTTCTCTAAACCCTTGTCAAAAACATGTTTATGACCTCAGCCAGCCAGAAGAAGCACAGTTTGTTCTCTCAAGCCACGCTAACCTGTTTTTGGTTATCTCCTTATTAAAGAAAAAGATTGTGCTTCATAAAGCAGTCCGAGAGGTTGCAGAATTACTGCTTGAAACATAGCATTTGAAACAACTCGTTTTTATTTCAATATGGGTACACCATGCCTTATGAGTCATTGTAACGATCCCCTGTTGCGATCTGTATTGAGCTTAAATAGGTTAGGCATTTTCAAAACTCTTAACTAAATTCACCTTGGAATTAAAGACACATCTACAGAAAAGCACATAATACAGCTAAGATCGACCCTTTAGCTGGCCTGTACTGATCTCTTTCACACAACATTTCATTCTCCCACCTTGTTCTACAGACATGCTTCCCAAATCCCAAATTGTTGCCATTACTTCATAAAATTTTCTTCTAAGGAAAAGGCAGGGAAATTACATCCACAGCAATAAACAACTCTGCAACCTTCAGGAACTACAACAGCATTTCTCACCCAAGAATCTTAATTGCATTAATTTGGTCCGTTGTTCCTTTTCTTTTTAAAATCCATTTACACCTTTGTCATTAAAGGCATACCAATTCAGGGCTACTATCCTGCTAGTCATTGCATGGGGGAACAGTTCCACTGACCAGTGGATTTCCAAGATCTGGAGCAAGGAGGTATCCCAACAACAAAAGAATCAAAAAAACCCCAAACCACCACACATGTCTTTGTTTTCTTTTACTTTGTCTCAGCTCTGGGTTGTTTTATCCCAATTGCTTGCCTCTTTCGGAGACACTGACTTTCCATACATGAGGAAAATAGCTTAAGATACAACAGGTATTTTTTTCTCCCCTCAAACACAGGAGAATTTACAGTTACTGAGCTCAAGCTATATCAGGTTGAATTTTTTTTAAAAAAAAAAAACCAACAAATTAAGCCAAAAAAGTAAAGGCCACACATCTCACGGATATGTGGGTATTCTTAAGTGAGTATCTGCAGTGAAATCTGCTTTTGAAAACAGACCAACTCAAAGCAACATAATTGGAACAAGGCTGATATCTGGTTACCCGTTTCCCCAACTACATCCATGCACGTTGTAGTTTGCAAATAAAATTCACTGCGTTTGTAAAATAAATAAATAAATCAATCCAAAAATACATCTATACATACATAAATAATACTGGGTTAATATCACCAGTGAGGAACCTAGACATCTCAGAAGACTTTAAAACTCCGAGTCAAGGCCAATTCCAGTAGTTTCAATATTCGAAACTTAATTTCTTTCAACAAATTCTTTCTAATAGCATTTGGCACTACACGCCTCTGTCTAGCTCGCTATATGTATATGAACATGTGTAGAGAAAAAACATATACAGACTAACATTTTGAAATATTTAACTTGTAAGATCAGATTGATTTGTGTCAAGTAGCAACACAGAAGAAAAAAAAAATAAATAAACCACAGGGAATTAATTACCTCACTAAAATTGGTTAACATTTCGAGGTATAAATGGACACACACTTGTTTATTTTGCTATATACTGCTCAGAACAGTGGCAAACACGTGCCTTTTTATGGGAGCTCGGGACTCCATGTGGCCCAAAAACCTGGCATCTGCTTTTTCCAGTTGGCATTACTTCAGGCCATACTGCCTGGCACGTCCCTCGTTGCAAGTTGCCAAGAGAGTGGTGGAAGAATGAGATGCCCTGGCACCGTGTATTCGCTAAAGCAACACAAAAGACCGGCCTTGGGGGTTTGCGAGTTGCTATTTCCATCACGCGGTGGGGTTTTGTCTCGTTTTCCACGTTAACCTCCTTCAAATCTTCTTACCTCCTTCAAATCTGCTTTATTGCCTCCTGGTCGCCGAGTTGAAAATGGAACAATAAATAGGAGGCCTGCACTTGTTTTATTTCGCCAAGCATTAGTGGATGTTTTTTACCATTTATGCCAGAAAGTACAAATGCTGTCCAGTGCGTGACCAAAGAATGGAGGAGGGCACAGAAATTTCGTGGTTTGTTCAACGTAGAGCTAAGCCTCGAGCTTTCCCTGCCTTTTCCGTCGTCCCCTTCCTGCTGTGAGCTCCCGAGACAGGCAGTGCAAAGATTTCAGGCTGAGTTTCTTCGCAGGCGTCGTAATCTGCTGGCTACACTACGGGTCTGTTTCTCCTCTTGCTTTTACCTTCACCAACCCTCAACTACAGCCCGAGGTACCTTCTGTGATTACAAACTGCACTCCAGCTGTTGCGCTCCTTTCTTTACTGAGGGCATCGATTTGTCAGGTTCTCCAGTCAGTAAATAATTTAGACGAAGTTATCAAGTGACTTTTCAAAACGCTATTCTAAGTATCACCCAAAGGTATTAGTCACACAAAGCCTTCTTGCAGAAGTATTATATCTCCATTCTGAAGATTAGCTTTGATTTGTCCTGCAGCTGGGGAGGAAGAACCCCAGGCACCAATACAGGTTAGGGATGGATCTTCTGGGAAGCACTACTGAGAAGGATCTGGGAGTCCTGGTGGATGGCAGGCTCTCCACGCGCCAGCAACGTGCCCTTGTTGGGCCAATAGGATCTCCATAGGGAGAAGGGTGGCCAGTAGGTCAGGGAGGTCATTCTCCCCCTCTACTCTGCGCTGGTGAGGCCACAACTGGAATATACTGCACCCAGGTCAGTTCAAGTGGGACAGGGAACTGCTGGAGAGAGTCCAGCGTAGGGCAACTAAGATGATGGAGTGATTGGAGCATCTCCCTGATGAGGAAACGCTGAGAGAGCTGGGACTCTTTAGCCTGGAGAAGAGAAGGCTGAGGAGAATTAATGCTTACAGATAATTGAAGGGTGGTTTGAGGAAGGATGGAGCCGGACTCTTTTCAGTGGTTCCCAGTGACAGGACGAGGGGCAACAGGACAAGCTGAAACATGGGATGTTTCACTCAAATCTGAGGAAGAACTTCTTTGGGTGAGGGTGCCAGAGCCCCGGAAGAGGCTGCCCAGGGAGGGTGTGGAGTCCCCTTCTCTGGAGATCTTCAAGCCCCGCCTGGATGCCGTCCTGAGTGATGTGCTCTGGGCAACCCTGCTTTGGCTGGGGAGTTGGACTGGATGGTCTCTAGAGGTCCCTTCCAGCTCTGACAATTCCATGATTCCTCCGCTGAGTGTTGGGGATCTTCTGCCCCCAGTCTCCACTGCCCAGCAACACGTAGGCTTTGGGATCCAGGGAACAGCAGGGGCTTGAAGGATCCACCAGGCGGTGAACAGCTCAAGCTGACTGACCTCTTGCTTCACCTCAAAGAGATTAGTGCAATCAAGCCTTCCAAAAACCCCCCAAAGGTCTACAAAACCCCACATGAAAACAATAAGTAGTGCACGTCCTCTCACACACAACAGCCACAGTTTTCTTACAAATATTTTTTACAACCTCAGTACTTTAAAGTTTCTCACTGAAATGTACAGTGATATCAGCCTTTCTTTCTTATCACAGCATAAATATTCATCATTTTTGGCCAATGATTTGAAACTTCACAAGACTTGAAGTTTCTACCAAGAAACTGCGGCAATTATGTATGAAAAGGAGCCTCATATGAAGCAAACTAAAATACATATTAACTTTTTTTGCCTAAAAATCAGAAAGGTATTTCACACAGTTATACACAATTTTCAAACAGCCTGAGTTTGTAGCAGCGTCAGTAATTTACAATTTTGTAAATAATTTTACATCCTCTCCCGGAGGATGTGCGTTCTTTTATAGAAACACTCTGTGGGTGTTGTAATCTTGATTAAAGATAATTAAATACTTCGCTGGCTTTTTGAATGCATAAGCAGATATACCTCATCCTCTTGAAGAGTTTTGATGTTTTTACACCAAGAACACTGCCTTCTCAGGAACAATTCTTTATAGTCTTTTGCATTTCTGTACAATAAAAGCTCACAAAAACCAAACCACCATTAAGTGTTCGTACTTGGTTCAGTGCAATGAATCAAGACTTAATATTTACAGTTTTTAGTTGTAGGAACTTTGATTTTCTGGATTCTTCAGTGCAATTTTTGAGGGCAATGGGAGGCGGAGAGCAATCCCTAGTCAGGCAAGGGCTCTTCTTTGCTAGTAGAAACACAGTCTTGGGTCTTGGCTTGTCAAATTCTCAGCGAGGTCCCTGGGCACTGGATTGTCCCACAGCCTAGAAGGACAGCAAATTTGTCACTGTAGGACTCAGTAGGGTGAGCGAGGAGGTTGCCAAAGGCAGTGGGAAAAGCCCTTTGGGTTTTTGTCAAAGTGAGACAGGCTGAGGTACTGCCATATTTCAGGAAGGCAGCAGCAACCTACCTGCTCTCTTGGGAGAGATATTAAAACTTCAAAAAGTCCCCAGGCCACTATGAGCTCAGAAATGCGAGGAAGAACTGAGCTACACACAAGCAACCTGGTTTATATGAGCCACCCTTCTTCATCTGCCTCATTTGGTGGAGTCTGTCCAAAAACTGCCCAGACTGGGCTGCTTCTACTGCGCAGAGCAGAGTGGCCTGAGGAGGCTGTGCCACCAACCTGAACAAGCACCCAGGGGTCCCAAGCTCCAGCCAGGACCAGAAACGTTGCTTGGTGGTTGCTCTCAGGCTGCTCTCACAATTGGGGAAGGCAGAGCCTGTTTAGGGCCAGACACAGTTCAGGCAGGAGCAGACACTTGGCTCTGGGACCTGTTACCAGAAAGTTATCAGAGGTATTCTCAGAAGAGTGACTTTTCAAATGGATGAAGGATGAGTGGGTGTCTCCTATGAGATGTTTACAGTGGAGTTTGATACACAGGGTTTGAAGAAGCAGTGACAAAGAGTGGGAAAAATCAGGTGTCCAAGTATCTGCAAGATATGGATCCCAGGACAGAGTGGGACAGGGAAGGAACGTATCTCACAAATGAAACCAGACATAATGGTAGCAAGAAAACTTGGAGGGAAAAATGCAATTAACTTCCTGATGAGGACATTACACAAGCAGGTCTTCATTTCACCTCATTTAAAGCCAGCAAGGTTTTACAGTCCTTTTTTCCCAGGACTTTTTAAGGGGGTGGAGCTGGCCTACAAAATCCTCACCTTATTTGGCTTGCATCTATGTCCCCTGCAATATCCTACTCTATGCCAGCAAACCTAGGGCAGCAGGCTGGCATGGGTCACGTCTGTCCTGAGACTGGTCACCCTGACTTCCCCGTGCTGAGCAGCCCCAGAGCTCCTTGATACCCGCTCACCTTATGCATTGAATCTCCGGGCACTTGGCGAGTTCCTCCGCTAGCTTTGTGGCCCCACAGACGCCAATGCGATTTTTCTCCAGGCTGTTTTAGAAACAAAGAGTTTTAAAATCCAAAACCAAATCAAGAGTGGAAAACAGCTGAATAATCACTGGCTCCTCCTCCTGTCCCAGCAGACCTACATTTTGCTCAAGCACAGCAGTGTCATACAACTAACATCAGCGTCATACAACTTACATCAGCCTCATCTTTATGACCGTGGCCCTAATTATGCAAGTGAGTGTGCACTGCTCCCTGTGACCTCCTCCTAGCAACAGGACTGGGAAGCAAGATCTCTTGTGCCTGGAGCCCTCCCACAGATCCCACTTGGAGCTTGGTGCCAGAAAATGCTAGTAGCAAGTCCTCCTACCTCTGACACAACCTTTCTGCTTGTACCTGTAAAACAGCCAGGCTCTACCATGCAGTTTCCCTGTCCAAGACAAACAGGGTTCCTGACCCTGTGATCCCAGACTGGTATTTTCATACAGCTGAAAGATGGAAGACACATCCTAGGGAATCCAAAAAGCCAAGGGGAGGAAAGCTCTGTGAACAGTTCTTGAGCAGATGACGTTCTCTGCCATTTATAGGGCTGGGCTGTGATGCCACCAGGGCAGCACACAAGCTAGTGACATGGAGCCCAGCTGGCTGGCTGCACTGCAGTTCCAGGAGCTGCGTCTGAGCTTCCCGTGAGCCCCTCTGGCCCAACACCCACAATTTGGCCACTGCATCCTGGGGATGGATTGCTTGCCTTGCTGCAGGATCTCACCAAAGAAGGTGCTCTAAGCTCGACACCCAGCTAGCCCGTCCCAGACACTGAAGAGAAGTAAAAGCTTTCAGGAAGCAGCTCACCTGAGGTCATTAGGCAGTATCAAATACCAGTTTGTCTCCCCTGACTCGAACAGGAGGCCTTCACAGACTAGCTGCTGCTTAGATAGCTACGCTGTAAACACCTTAAATGGCAAATGCCTCTCTGTGCTGTGTATCACCCAAGCAAGGCTGGCCCTTGGTGCACACTGCAAGAATGCCAAGTAAGAATTTGAACTGCAAAAGCCTGTTGGTGTTTCTAACATCTGTTCCCTTTTGGAAACGCTGAGGCTGAGGGCTCCGACAGAAAAACAAGTCTCCCCGGGGTTGCTCTCAAGATGGACTCACTCTAACATCTTCAGCTTTTCCATCCCTGGGAGAGCACCGGCCAACTCTTGGGCTCCTCCATCACAAAGGGCGTTCCAAGACAGTCTAAGACAGACAAGAGACCACAACCATGAGTCAGTCGATAAACACAGGGGAACAACAGTGCTGTGATAAAACTCCCTCACAGATTAGGCTGTTTACAAAATCTTTTCATCCTCTTATAATGGCAGGTAAACACTCCCCTGTTTTACAAGCATAATTTTGAGGAATTTCCTCTGTTTCACCACGTATTTCCATGTAGGGTAAGACACTAGGGAATGTCACCACATGAGGACTGTGGTTATCTCCAGAGTCCTGCAGGGCCAGGGAATGAGATGCGAAATGGAAATGACTGCCGAGGTCACAGCTATACCCCAGAGCAACTCCTCCTTCTGCTGATGGCATTAAATCACTGCAGCAGCTAAGGCGCCTCTCAGACCTGCTCCTAAAGTTGCCTATTGGCTCTGAGCTCTTTCACAGGATAGCTCACGGGGCTCTTGAAAGGCTGTGTCTTTCACTGTCTGATGCGTTAGCAAGTGAGAAAATTCTGTGGGGCCACCCCACAGAGCCATTCCTCTGCCCACATCTAGGGAACTCCAGAATTTCTATATTTTGTGTGGAAGCCAAAAAAAAAGAAAGGCAAGACAGGATCCAGCTTAAGAATTGGGGCCTTCCACTAGACAAGTCCTTCTCCTCAGGGGTGCTCTCAGTCCATTCTCCACCAATGAATAAAATTCTGCTTTTGACCTAATGCCTTCAGTCTGAAGATATCTCTGATCTCCACACAAATCTCTCCTGAGGGAGGGAGAGGAAAGCCTGGCAGGCTTCTTGCTGAGGTTCTCTTGGGCAGGTGGACATGCAGAGAATGTAGTTACCCCACCTATGTTGTTCACTGAAAACAAGTTGAACATCCACACATAAGAGCAACCCAATTTTTTTGGTATTGAGAGTGAGACTGTGGCCGCTGATTTCCCTTTGCTTTGAGCTCTCAACTCAGCCTCTACACTGCACAGAGAAACTCCTGCTCTGCTCTGTGAGTCAACTGTGGCCATCTTATAAAAAAAGGGAGGCAAGACTTGGACCACGGAAAACAAGATGAGGAATTTGTCCTGTCTCTCAAAACAGATGCTAAAAGACCAAGAATAATGGCCAGAGTTTGAAAATTAGTGTTTCCTCCACAATCCATTTAACTCTTCACTTTCCGCTTCCAGTAAACTAGTAGCTATACCAGGAAATTTTTAGCAGTGAATTTAGTCAATTAGTAAATTACTAGTAAATTTATCACTAAAAAGTACTTAGTGGTAGGTATCAGTAAGTATTTAGCAACATCAGAACTGTGCAGCATTTGAAAGTAAAAGCAGACATTTAAACAAGAGTGACCTGCGTGTTGAAGGGTCCCCCCACCCACTCCCACACTCACATTATCTCCTCCATGGAAGGGCATTGCCGGAAGCCATGAGAAAGTGATTTTGAAGCATCATCAGTGATTCCACAGAGTTTCAAGCTGAAGCAGCAGGAAGAGGAAAAAAAAAAAGGGGGGGGGCACGTTTGATGTCAGAACGAGTTGGGAATGCATCACACCATCACTGTCCACTGCACTCCTGCCCCAGCAATGCTACAACCGAAGCAGCCACGTGTGGCCCTGGCAGCCCTCGGTGCCCAGTACTCACTCGACCTTCCGGAGGCGTTCAAAGCACGGCAGCCCCTCGGACAGGACATGGATACTTTCTTCCCCCAGGTCATTTTCTGATAAACTGGAAGAAGAAAAATGGAGAAGCTTTGAGTGGCCGCAGAAAAAGCGGGTACGGTCAGAGAAAAGCCACCACCAAAATGTAACTCGGTGAATTAGCAGTCAATAACTAGTACCCAGAGTAAGCGAGGACAAGCCAGATGGCAACTGGCTTGGCCACGTGGCAACTCAGGGCCAATCCCCTGCTTGGCAAAATGGGAATGACAGCCCTGCTCTAACTCACAAATTAAGTCCATTGTGCACTGATCCACGCCCAGAGAGTAAGCTGGAGCTATACCAGTGGTTATGCAGCCACATCCCATATTGCATCTCAAACTGGACATGAGAAGTTATACTGGAGTTCATGGCTGTTGTGACATAAGAGGAAATGATGGTACGGGAGAGTGGGAAGGAGACACTGCTCTCAAAGACTCGAGGGCAGCAGTAACTGCCTTCCAGTCTTTACCAGAGCGTGCTGCTCTGTTCTCTTCTACCAGCAAACACAAGCCAAGGTGATACCTTCCCTGCTCTAACACATCCCACATCTAAATTACCATCACCCTAATTCAACTCGTTAGTTAAGAATAAGCATACAACAAAGAACAGTAGCATCAAGGATGCAGGAGGAAGAGTTAATTCACATCACCTCCATTCTTTCAGTTCCATATTTAGAAATTCTATCACTTCCAAAGTTACTGCATACAGTAGCTCGACAGCGTGTAGCTACACAAATCCTGGCAAACAGCGTGGGCAGACAAGGTTTAACATCTCAAGTGGTCTGCACTGCCCTGCAGGCAGCAGTGACCTCCAGAGAGTGTCTCTTCTCATCCTGCAAAAAGCGTCGAGGATGGGTGGAGGGATTGCAGAGTCCCCCTGAGCACAGAAAGAGCCTATGGGACAGGCTCAGGCCTGTGAGCTGAAATGATTCCCACCCAGAGTCACAGCAATCCACAGATTTGGCACTATCCCACGTGCACCTGCTATGGCCTACCTTATCTCTTCCAGCAGCCCGCATGCCACCAGGGCTCTGGCCAGCTCCATCCCGCCTGCTGGCCCAATACTATTGTTCTGTAAGCTAACAAAAGAAACATAAGTATTGAAGGATTACTTTAGAATAAAGCTGTAACAGAAACTCATATTTAACTTGCCAGGAAGACAACTACATCTTCTGAACCAGCTCCTAGTGCTGGTAATAACCTGCCATCTTTGTAGATAGTTTTAATGAATGGGCCTGGAAAACAAGGAGGCAACACAGGGTCCAGCAGTGTGGCTAGCAGTCACATGGCTCCAGTTGCTGCCAACGACACTTAGCCCTAAGGACAGGCAAGTTCAGTGGATCTGCTCCTGCTCCTCAAGGAAGGAGCAGAGTCAGCCAGACCTTGCTAAAGCAAAGGGTGCCCAGTACCACCGGGAGCCTGCTCCAGCTCTGTGCTCATGGAATTGGTGCGAGATGGGTAAGGAATAGCCTTAAGAACAGAGAGCAGATGGGAAATCTTGTATCTGCAGATTTTCCAAAACCTTTCTAGTGAAGGTAAAACCTTATCCAGATGACTGAAGACTCCCACCACTGGGACTCCTAAGTTATCTTCTGATGATATCTTAGACACAGGCTGGAAGGCACATCACTAAGCTAAATGAGCCCAGTGAGCTCTTCTAGCTCACCTACCTTGCTTTGCTACTATACAACAGTGTGAGAAAGTCCTATGTGTTAGAGCCCTGGAAAGACTTCCATGAAAGGTTTAAAAACATAATACCGCTGAGTTCAGGGGGATAAATGACTCAGACATGCCTCCACAAAGCAGTGGGGGACCACATTTATGCTTACATTGCACCAGAACAAGAGGACAGCCAGAAGCATTAGAAGGCAACATACTTAACCCAATTGTAAAGGTTATTTTACTGCATATAGAATGCCTGGTTCATTTCTAAAGTTAACGCTGCAAGAGATGATGCAAGAATAGCTGATGTGACTTTACACAGCACAGTAATTGTGGAGGGTTTCTCAATCCTGAGATGTGCCTTCTTTCATGCCTTCTTTTCAACCATCCCACATATTCCCAGGTTTCCTGGAGCAGAGGCTGACACTTACTGCAGGATCTTGAGGTTGGTCATGCGAGGCAGACAGAGGGCAAGTTTCACTATCGTCCTGTCTCCAAAAGCATTCCTGGACAGTCTGGAAGGAGCAGAAATGGAATGTTACTGGCAGAGCCTCATTCCTCACCTGTGTGTCACCCACACATATCTGTGACCCCCATTCCTCACCAACATGTGCACGGGACTACGCTGAAAGGAGCCAATGTCCACGATTCAAAGGAAATTGGGAGTGGGAGGAAAGAACAACAAGGTTTTGTAATCCTGCAGCAGGAGTTAAACAGGGAAGTAAAACTGACTTGCACTTCTCAAAAGCACACTGATCTCCTTTCTGACTGAGCTGTCCTGAGCTGTTAATTTCACTTTTTAATTTCACTTTTTCACTTTTTAAATTTCTTAATTTCACTGCAATTGCACTTTTTAATATGTGCCCTCAGCCCAGTACATTGTAAGCTAATGGTTACATGAATAGCTCCAGCATTTTAAGCTTAACTGTTTCTCATTTGTTCTTTTTTAGATTTTATTTATTTAATACGACAGAGGCACATATATTCTATAAATTGGTCTGGGACGGAATGACTGATAATACCTCTGGCTGAGTAAAGCCTCTCTCTGTCATCTTCCCTCCATTTTTGCAGCCATATAGATTAATGCTGATTTCTCACACAACACAGGCACCGCACAGCCCCTACGCCTGTGACATCGGCAATTAAACTGCAGCTTCAGCTCCTCCCCACTAATGCAGTATGTATGGTTCTTGGGAATCTCAGAGAGACTCCAGTGAACAACCAATCCCCAAACCACTCACACATTCTATCCCATGTAGCTCTGAGTTTTTACCCCACTCTTACAAGAATCAGTGGCAAAACTGATTTTGGGTTTACTGGACCCATACTAGATTTGGTTTCTATGCCTTGGTTTTTGTCCAGCTTCCTGAAAGGGCATTGGAAATAACACACTTACAGAAGTTCCTCGATGTGCTTGCAATAGGCAAGAGCTTCCATCAGCTTCTCCCCTCCAGCAGGACTAGGACTGTTCCCTGAAAGGCTAAAACAATCATGAAAGACTCTCAGAGACTGAAGAAGAATAAAAATATATCAGCTTAAGATATTTCACTGTTTGCCTGCCTCAATAGGAGACTTGGGTCCCTGCAACAACAGGCTACACGGGGCTGCAGTGGTGTGTCCAGTGACACTGAAGGCTTTCCAGAGGCTCTGGAAAACGGGATTTGTAGTGTGGTTGTTTCAAGGTGTGAGTCACTTTTGCCCCTGCAGGTACTGGCAGGAAGAAGCAATTTTCACTCTCCCAGACAGAACTGGGAATTACCTTTTCTTGTTCAAGTCCTTTCCAGATTTTTAATTTCAAAAAATTCCAAGGCATACCCCAGAACTGACAGCCTAGTTGCTCAAGTTTCTGTTCCCTTGGAGCAGGGACAGTTTGAATTCATGTCTCTCAGAGTCTCATCAAGAGACTGTGTCCTCACTTTGACAAATTTTCAATTACACCTCTACATCCCCCAGTAAAGGAAAGCAGCATAATGACACCAGGGGCCACCACACCGGGAACCCTACACTGCCTGAGGAAAGGTGCTGCATGGATCTGAGATTTGTACGATTCCCCAAAAGCTTGCAGATTTACTTTCCAGGACACAACTGAGCCAGAGATTTCTCCATTCAAACAGCTAGTGAAGGCCAGCAAATGGCCACCACTGTCCCTGGGGGTGACCACACGAGGACATGTCCCTAACCTTCACTCTCAGAGAGTCTCTGGCAGAAGAAGTCACTGCCAGACCCCACTGTACATAGGGAGGGCAGGGGAAGAAACACCTTCCACTGGTGCAGTAGATTTTGTATCAGGTCTTCAATGATACTGAAAACTGGAAGGTGGAACACAGTGTAAGTGAAGATGGCACAGAGCTTCCTACCAACTGTGGCCAGAACTCAAATCGCTGCCAACAAAACAAAGGGACTCACTTGATTCTTTTCAGGTTTTGCATTTCCAGCAGGACAGCAGCTAGACTTATCAGGCCTGGATCTCCAATCTTGTTGTGGCTTAAACTTTAAAGAAAAGAAGAAAGGCTGCGTGTATTGTAAAGGAAAATGTTAAGCATCAGGCAAAGTATGAGATCGTATTTAACGTCTCCCATCTGCTGGATGACTTTGGCAGCAGAATCAAAGAACTGTTTGTCTCAACTATCTCATGAAAGACTAACAGCTGTTAATTAGGTTTTTAAAAATAAATTGCAAAGAGCAATCAAAATCACTGCATCTTGTTAATGGATGGGAAATTACTTCAGCCAGAATACCGAGACAGGAAACAGCTGGCTATTATTTTCCAAACTGCTATGGTGGAGAACGGACAGAATCTGGCTACAAAGAAGGGCTGGAAAGCAGAGCAAGCCTAAGGCTAGCTCTATATTGAGATCTTTTCAGAGTGGGTAAGTGCTGGGTCCAAGGCTCTCCCAAGAGAGAAGGGGGCCTCTGGCCCTCTCCTGGATCCCAGGGATTTCAGAGAAGATTTAAATCCAGAGGCTGTTTAATCCATATTCTATGTGACTGCAGAGTGGGGTTAAACCTAATTCTCCTCATCAATCGGTTTCTGATTTCCTCTAGCCCGAGGTACATCATAAAAGAACATTTTGGAACCTCTCTGTCTTTGCTACACCACCATGTAAAAGCACATCTGGGTCTCTCCAAATGCTGGCACAAGTGGTCACTTCTCTGCTGTGAGAGACTGTAAGAAAAGAGAAACTTACTCGATTTCCTCCATGTAGTGCATATTCCTCAAGGTTTCTGTGAGCCTGCAGCAGCCATCATTACCAATACTGTTATGGTTCAAGCTGGAAACAACATCCCCAGGAGAAAGGACATTAATGCAGTGTTATTCAATACCACAAGCCAGGCTGGAGGGGAGCTGTGGTCACATACTTACAGAAGCCTTTTCAGAGATGGCATGTCACGAAGTCCCAGCACAAGCTTAGGGACTGCGGTGCTGCTGAGCTTCATGTGGCCCAGGCTAAAAGAAAGAGGAAATAACACAGGAACAAGTAACTACCCACAGGCAGCTGTGTGAGCTCAGAGCAAAGGAGAGCAGGGCAAGGGTGGAAGAAGCGTGAGTGTATGCTAGACCCTGGGAATAGTTTTAAATTTTATTCTCTAGTGCAATTCTACCGGATGTGTTTAGATCCTAATAAAATACCAAGAAAATCCTGCATCTCTGGAGCAAGAACCCAGCCCCTCGTGGAGCAAGGTGCCATAGTGACCACAAGATGGCAATGCTCTCCCAACAGCGACACACGGCCCAGTGGCACTTCTTAACATCAGCCTGGGAAAGCCAGCTCTGTGTGCAGACCCCACATCATCCTCCAAGCGTGAAATGTTTGCTCTGGGACAGCTGCATAGGAAACATTGCCTCCCAGCAGGGACACGATCCACACAAAAAACAGCTACCAACACGTTATTTCTTCATTAGATATTCCCTGCCACAGACTACTGATCCCTGGCTCTCTCGCTCATCATTTACTGCAAATAGGAAAGAACAACAATTCATTTTTATCTGAAGTCCTCCAGCCCTCAGGAAAACCACAGCTGTCCACAGTAGAGGAAGAAGAGAGGCTGCAGTTTAACTAAAGCTTCCAGAAAGACCTGGAGAGATGGGTAACAAGACACTCACTTGAGCTCTTCAATGGCCTGGCAATTCTGCAAACCCATGATCAAATAATCAATTCCAGGTGGCATAATACTGCTAGAGGTAAGCCTGCAAAACAACAAGGGTCAAAAAAGGTGGTCAGGTCTCTGCAGGCTGAGGAAGAGGAGTGTACTGCACAGACAGGCAAGCTGCCCCATCCCAAACCCCAGCCAGCAGCGACATCAGGCACCAGTAAGCTTGGAGAGGTTTCCACACCTCCCCTGTGCAGGACTACGAGGAGCAGGTAGTTCAGAGATGTTCACATGATGTACATGTACCCATCAGCACAGTATCTGCCTGGGCAAACCAATCCCCAGCATTTCCCTGGGCAGAGATGCAGAGATGCCTGCCTCTCACTTACAGGCAGTTGAAGGCAGCTGTGAAAAGGACTGAATGCTATTCATACCAAAAAAAGAAAAAAAAAAAAAAGCTCTTTAACATAGTAGGCTAGTATAAAATGACCTACAGTGTAAACAACAGCCAAAGTCTCAGTCTCAAATTGCTTTCACTTCAAAAAAGGGGAAGAGGAAAACACTTCAAAACATGCATGTGGTGCTCCTACAATCACCTTCAGCATGAACCTCAGAGAGCTCTTGAGTTCGCAACCTAGACACAGCTCAGGAGAGGTTACAGGGCTCATGGCCATATTCCAGGCAGAGTGTTTCAGAGAGGATCAGGGTGAGGCACAGGGTTAAGCAAATGACAAAGACATGGAAAAGTCCTCATCTGGGGACATACCCAAACTTCTTCAGTTCTGGAAGACGTAGCAAAATCCTTACTAGAATTTCTGCTTCATCATTGTGGAGCTCGACCTGAGACCATCTGCAAGGAGAGAACAACAGATCTGGACTATACTGGACATCTGGACTGATGATGCAAGGTCTGTACCAAGCTGGTACTAAAGCACACCAGTCCTGGGACATTGAAGAAGTGTCATGACACTGACACTTGACAAGGTCCCATGGGAGTTTCCAGCCACAATAAGAGAGTACAGGCTATCTGGACACAGGGGAAATTTAGATGTTTTCAAAGGATACCCCAGAAAGCCACTAGGTATATGGGTGGTTTCTGTTTTCCCAGTATCATAGAATGGTTTAGATTGGAAGGGCTCTTTAAGATCATCTCGTTGAGCAGGGACACCTTCCACCAGACCAGGCTGTCAAATCCCCTTCCAACCTGGCCTTGAACCCCTCCAGGGATGGGGCAGCTACAGCTTCTCTGGGCAACCTGAGCCAGGCTCTCACCACCCTCACACCAAAGAATTTCTTCCTGAGATCTCATCTCAGTCTTCCCTCTTCCAGTTTGCAGCCAATACCCCTCATCCTATCTCTACATGCCCTTGTAAAAAGTCCCTCTCCAGCTTTCTCGTCAGCCCTTCAGATGCTGGAAAGCTGCTCTAAGGTCTCCCCATCACCTTCTCTTCTCCAGGCTGAACAACCTCAACTCTCTCAGCCTGTCCTCACAGCAGAGGGGTTCCAGCCCTTGAAGCATCTTTCCATATTCTCAGTCCAAACACTCTAAGACGTGGACTCGGAGCCTCGGGACTGGGACCTTGCACTGGCCTCTTCCCTGCCCTCCTGCATGCTCTCCTGAACACACAAGGACAAGCTACTCCCTTCCCCCCTGAAAAAAAATAATCCTCTACAATGCCTGGCAACTCACCTCAGTTCTTGAAGTTGAGCACATTTTTCTCGAACCCTTTGGAAGAAGTAACCTTGCTTGATTTCTGGTTTGTACAGATTCAATCTGCAGGATACAAACACCCAATGGAACCGTCAGTGATGATCAGCAGACGCCCACTGCAGCGTCTGGTGTCCCTCAGGGCCAGACTTGGGAACAAATGAGAGCTTTGCAAGCGCCCTCCCTGAGCTCTCCTGCTACGTCCCATCTACACCACAGTCCAGTGCAGAGAAACACAGCCCCTCCCCAGCTGCACAAGATGGCAGCTGCCTCCTCCTTCAGCTATGCAGAGGGGAAAAGACACTAAGACCAAATCCATGGAGACAAGAGCCTCAGACACGCTGAAGATATTTTTCATCCCATGGGGAGTTTCAGAACAAACAGAAAATAATGACAAATAGCCTTTCTCACCTGCAGGTGACCGATTCCACCTTCTCCAGGCAGCATGGGAAACTTACGCCTAATTGGAAGAGGGGTTTATCTTTACATATCCTGGAAAGGCAGAGATCAGAGAACATCATGAGCTCGTGAACTCTTGAGGGAGAGCAAATGCTATTTTCCAGAAGAAAAATCAGGAGGACTGGATGGTACAGGACTATGCTGGTGCATGAATGCTAACCAACCAACTCCAAAGAAGTTTAAAGTATTTAAACTAGTTCCAAAGCCAGCCTAATCTAGGCAATCTTTCTCCCAAGAGAGACGAGGAACATGGTCTCCTTTCCACTATACCTACTGAGGTGTGCAACCACAAACTTTCTATACACCTTTCTACCCACCAGCCATTTGGAGCAAACTTGTTTCAAGTTGGTTAATGGACAAATGCACTGGAGACAGAGAATAGAGAACAGAAGAGCAAGTTAAAGTGCTGGCTTCAATCCCATTTCCTTAAAATCATCAGACTAAAAGAAAATATCCAGAAGATACTAGAACTGGAGGTGCTACTTACGTGATCTCAGTAATGTTTCCACAGGTCTGGACAGCCAGCTCAAGGAGGTTTGTGACACTTTCTTTACACACCCATGGTTCTTCTATGCTGCAAAGCAGAATATAAGCGGCTCTGCTTTATCCACAGGCATGAATCCATCTCTGCCTCTGGCAGCAGAGAGGCTGCTTTGCTCATCAGAGCAGTGTCTATGTAGGAAACTGGGTGCAAACTGGGAACAGAGAAGGAGCCCGGCTTCCCTTCTGAGGAGAACAAAAGCATCAACTTCCCCCCTGCCTGGTCCTGTGTCACGACGTGAAGAATTCATTACGCAGGTGAACTGCAGGATGCTCTGGCAAGGACACAGTAGGAATGTGTGCACCAGAATTAGCAACATCCTTTGTAAGGCAGGTAGAGGTCTAGAAACACAGCTTTACACGATGCTTAGTTGGAATCAAGGAGATAAAGTTGAAATACCAATAACTTAGTCACTCATGGGAATTTCTCGGGCCAATGCAACCTATCTTTGGAAGAAGGACAATTCACTTCTGTTGTTGATGATGGGAGATCTTAAATGACCAGACCAGCCTCAGACCAGTATCTAAAACAGCACAGGGGCACAATACCTGATTTTCAGAGGACCCAGATTTTTCCTCAGTGAATGCAAAAGTCTCTCTGCAGCTTGGAGTGTCACGTTGTTATTTGAAGATCTAGAATCAAAGG
Organism: Gallinago jamesoni; assembly: GCA_025769975.1. Taxonomy (NCBI): domain Eukaryota; kingdom Metazoa; phylum Chordata; class Aves; order Charadriiformes; family Scolopacidae; genus Gallinago; species Gallinago jamesoni. The sequence continues at coordinate 23,423,597 of JAOQGH010000062.1, read as the reverse complement.
TCATTGTAATGAACAGCTCACAAACAAGCCCAGCCAAATGGGTCCAAGGAGGCAATAACTCACATGTACTCTGTCAGACCAGTGCACTTTTCCAGGAGCAAGCACAACTTTTCCAAGTGCTCTGGCTGAAAGTTGCACTCTGCGAGCCTGAAAGGATGCAAAAGAGAAGTTTTAGTGCCTTACAAAAGTTCAGGCTTTCTGATCCAGAAATCTCAGGTATCACAACCTTTCCCCACAGAGAAAGAAGGACAATACCAAAACCTTAAACGTCTTCCAGGGCTTCCAAAAAAGATTGTGGTACACTTCAAAAGCACCTGTTGAGCTGTTCTGATACAGCATATGTGTATGTTAATGGTGCTGCTTCTTGTGACAGGGACTGCAGGGACACCTACAGGTTCCTAGGTGAGGAATGGTAAGTGGGGAAGCAGTGAGAGAAAGGGATGTGGGACCCCCTGTAATATCAGAAAACTCTTCTCAGAAAGTGAACCAAAGCAAACTTATCATCTACTAGTGCAAAATATCACTGGGCCAACAACTAGAGGGAATAAGAAGTTTTGTCTGCCTTGTCCTTAGAAAAAGGATGCCACCTTTGTCAAAGAAATCAGGAAAAATATTTGTACCATTACCTCAAAATCTTTCTTGGGTCACCTCTGCTCGTCAACTTGATTATCAAAGTTGCTTTGGAGCACAAACTGCACAGAGAAGACAAGCGAGTGTAAGATTTGACAGGAAAATGACTATTTTTCCCAGCGGTCAGAATTTAACAATACATTAAACTGCACAAAGCAAGAGAGCACAGCAGGGACAGAGGGACCTGGCCCAGCTCACTTCTCCCTACAATAAACCAGCCCAGTGAAATGCTCCAGTAAGTTTTTGCTAATGCTAAATTGGCATAAGGCAGCACTGGTGGCTGGAGAAGCAATCCTAACCTGCCCTGCTCTCTGAAGTCACAAATCCAAGTAAAGAACATTGAAAATGGCTTTCAGCAGACTTGCTCTGAAATTTCAACATACTGAAGTGAATTTGGGACCACATTTTCAGAGAGCAAATGCTGACTTCTGCCCTGAAGGTTTTTTTTTTTTTCTACATGCATTTAGGAAAACAGTTAGTATACCTGAATACCTGTGTCTCTATACACAAAAATGACTTGGCCCTGGGGAACAACTGTTCTGCAAGCTTCCCCCTTGGCAGCTTCCCACCCAGTAGAAACAGACATAAACAAAAGCTTTGCATAAACTTGTACATAAAGGTAGTTGAAAATGCAGCCCTCATCATTATTAGCTGAAGATCACAAACTTTAGGATAATTAACAGGAAAAAGTGCAGGTGAGAGTTAGGAATTAGTAGTGAGAAACACATACCTGACTTGAACTTCAGTGGTATTTCCAGATGTGGCAAAGGCATTTATAAGATGCAGAACTCCATCCTGAGAAATCCTATTATGGCTGAGACTGCACAGAAAAAAAGAAAGGTTTTTTTGGTGTTAAGACTCAGAGTTGTCCCCAGTCTCCTCAGCCACAGAGGCAAAACTTAAGTTGCCACCGAAGGCACAACAGTTTACGGGGTGCTGGGCCCCTTCAGCTGTGCTAAATGCACCAAAGCACCCCAAGACACAGCCAAGACATAGCCACGATGACGTGGGTAACACAGCCAACTTCCAGCTTGCCTCTTGCATTCCAGTGGCAGCCAACTGCTGGAGCAGTTGCTTCCCCACCAGAAAGGGAAGGGTAGAGGCTAGTGTTGGCCCACAGCACCTATGGTCCTTGAGTTATTCAAAGAGGACAATGTACAGAGAAAAGTCATGAACTGAAGACTCAAGGGACTGGGTCAACTTCTGTCACACTACTCTGGGGCTTGTTATCTCCTGCTGACCTAATAGACTTGAACTTACTTCAGCAGATTTTGGATCAAACCTTGAGTCACCCTGGCCTGGAGGTCTTAGAGTTGTGCTCATGGCTCACTCAGACCGTACCTCCTAAGGCAGGAGTGGGCAAAGAAGTAGGACTTCAGGAGGGATCACATGGAACCCCTTTCTGCCAGGGAACCTCACATTCACAGTATGTGTTCTTACTTGAGGTAACAGGTAACGGGCACTCGATGCAAGTGGTCCAAGAGGCACCTCAGGCCTTCATCTCCCAGCTGATTCCTGGAGAGACTGAAAGGCAGAAGAAAAAGTGGATGACCAAAACTCAGCCTTTTAAGCAGCAAAGCTCCTCTGAGAAGCTTTGAAGGAAAAAACCAAACTTCTTGGACATACATCCCAGCTCAGCCATTAAAGTTCTGACTAAAACAAACTGCTGCCATACAGAATTGCCTCATGCATCAGCTCCAGAGTCGGCTCAGATGAAAAGCTTTGAACACAAGCTCAGAGCAGAGCTCAGACAAAGCAAGAAATGCCTCAAAACAGCCACAGAGTGAAAAACCCAAGTAAGCTGTCCCACCAGCTCTAGTCCTCTTAAAATATATATATAAAGGAGCTTTATGGTTACTAATGAATTTTGTTTCTAATAGTCTGAACGAGCACACACACACAGAGGCTGGAAAAGCCCAGGCAATGCTGACCCATGCCAACCCAACTCTCCCTCAGTGACACCCATTCAAGGTCATGGCAACAACCCCACTTACTCCACCTCTGCTGGCCACCCACACTGCTCCAGGGCTCTGCAGATCTCCTCTGTCTGCCCCTGACCGATGGCACAGTCTATCACCCTGCAGAGGAGACAGCAGAAGAGTTAAAACACGGCCAGGCACCAGGCTCAACTTGAGCAGACAGAGCTGCCCAGCAGCCATTGTGGTTTTACACCAGTCTGCGCAGCATTCACCAAGATGAATGCCCTCAGATGTACCAGTATTTGATAGTTCTCATAACGAAGTTGTCTTAGTAATGACAAACCCCACATTGTAAGTGGGAAACAGATCTTTTCACATTTTTTGCCATCTCCTCAGTGCCAATCTGGAGACATGTTATAGTTGTCTTTACACCCAGAAACCACTGGTCCCAGAGAGGCTGCAGACACGTATCACATACCCATCACACTGATGCTCATATAGAGATTATCACTCAGAATTTGAGGCACGCGTTTGGAAAACACTTTAGCTAAGGCTCAGTCACTTGTGCATCAGAATTTGGTGCCACTCAGGATGATCATGAGCAATCCAGTGGCCAAGAAAGGCAGAGGCCTCTGCCATCACAACGCATCTCAAATGGTACCGAGTTGCACTTAGGCAGCTGAATTGAGCTCCAAAGCTCCAGCTACTAGCCCAAGCTCCTTAACTACCAGCCCATGAGTTCTTCATACAAGAGGAGAACTGGCTACCTGCACTAGTGTTTCAAACCTAATGAAAACTAGTGAATGATAATTGTCATATGGCAGTACCTGCAGGATGTCTTTTGGCTTCGTGTGCTTGCTCCAAAATGTAAAAAAGCGTTTTCACTTGACCTGAAGCAAACACAAAAGACAGTCCTTCAGCAATGCTCTTCAAAGATCACAAGCTTTGTAGTCCCTTTAAAGCTGAGCTGCTGGGCTTCAAACATTCTGAGTGTCTTACCGGACTTCTACCAGCCTGATCCGCTCACAGAGATTGATGGACTTGATAAGTGAGACAGCGCAATATGGAGAAAATGTGTTGTCCCTCATACTGAAAAGGAGGAGAAAGAAAGAATAATGACATCATCCCCCAAGAAGGAAGGTTCCAATACACACGTTCAAATTTTCCCATTGTTTACTTTGAGATGCAAAAGGCTGGATCCATGCCATTTAACTCAAGATCAGTAAGCAAGGATCTAAGGTTTTGAGCTTTGGCACCCAGAGTTCCTTTAACTGAAGGAGAATATCCTCTAGTCTCCTTTGCCTGAAATGGGAGCATGGACTAAGGGTTTACCCTGAACAACTCTTCTTCAGGGCTACTGGGCTAGAGACACCCCAGTCTGGAAGCAACTTCCTGACTGAGCAAATTCAGTCTCTCAAGACACTGCAGCTCCTCCATGCTACAACATCTCACAAAATATGGCCAATCTCCTTCTGGGGTTTTTGCCCCCATGGTAGGGGCGCCCCAGCCTCTGACAGCACCTCTCTAGCCTAAATTCCTTGCCTAAATGGCTGATATGCCACCAGGAAACACTTTTGGTGTTGAGTGTGGCAGGATGGCAGCTCCCTGCAGAGGCAGAGCTGTGAGATGCTGACCATGCACACGGGTGGTGTGCTGTCGTCACTGAGTGTCCACCAACATGTCCTATAACTATCATGGATGCTGGAAGTCACATTCCATGGCACCTGCTAAGTGAAGATTATCCGCGTTGCTGTGCCTCCAGTGAGTACCTTTCTTGTCCTTTTTCTTTTTATTTAATGATACATAGAGGAAAAATGTTCAGTGCTGCTTTGGTTCTATAAACAAGACAGGGTATGAAAGACTTTCTGCATTTTCTTTGCCTAGCTAACCTACAACTGCTGATCAGTGCTCCTAAGATATACTGTGGTGTTAGCACTTTCCAAACCAATGAAAGCAACCAAAGCAGGGGACCCCAACCATTACCTCAGCAGTGTCAGATGACAGAAGTCTGGCAGGAAGCTCAGTAACCTCTCAATGCTCTGATCACTCAATGAATTTCCAGACAGACTGTAAAACATGGAAGGAAACAAATTCCAAGAGAAACTAGAACAATCTGTAAGTATTTCTATAAAATCTACATGGACATGCACACACGTGCATGGGGCTGTTAAAGGCAAGTTCTGAAAAAGGACATGTCCAGAAATACCCTGAAAGTTGGGCGAGATTTAGTCCTGACCCTCCACATCCTATAGCCAATTAACATTTGAGTTTTATGATACTTACTTTTCCATTACTGCAAGTTTATAAAATGATGTGACTGACATATTTCCTGCATGCAATACAGATATTATGTTATTTTTATTTGTCATTACTCCATTTCTGTTGTCAGCAGTATTATTCTAATTTTCTTAGTGCCCAGCTCCTGTCTGGAGCGAGCAGCTCTTTAGGAATTTGGTTTATGGCTTTGTGGGCCTGGTGCTCTTGCGTCGGCCTCACTGCAAGCCAGGCTCTGGAGGAGCAGATGCAAATACTTGTGTATAGCCATATGATTGAGGAAGACTATGAGAACATATACGTGTTCTGGGGTGTTATACACGGACATCGTAGACTTAGGAGAGGCCAAACTCTGAAGCAGAGAGGGCAGCGGAGGGCGTGAGTTTATCTAAGTATCTGGGTCCAGCTTTGTGGGAGTTTCTGGGAGGCTGTGGCGAGACGAGAGACAATTTACACCAGCTGCTGACCTGAACACCAACTCTGTATCTGTGGGCTGGAGAGACAGACAGACCAACCGACCAGACAGACAGCGAGGGAGGGAGTGCACAACACTTACTCAATTTCTGTCAGCTGAGGACATTGAATCAGTATCTGGCACAGCCTGGTCACATCCTCAGGACCCAATGTGCAGTCTCTGAGACTGAAGCAAACAAAGCACACAGGAGCTAAACATTTCCCATGATCTTGGTATGGCAATGATCTCTTCATGTCCCTGAGCCTCACATCTTAGGATGAGATCCCTAGCAACCCTCTTGCTTCCACTACATAAATTTGCTACCCACGGTCTAGGGCTGAGATGTCAAAACCTGTGACAACCAGAGGATTTCACCCTCTCTGAGCTGATTCAAGAGAGCCAGTCCACCAAAATTCTGTGTTATTTTGTATGTTACCTCCCTAGAGCCACATCATTGGCACTTAAATTGTCTCAGGAGACTGGACAGCATCTTTCCCCGCTCAGCATTGTCTCAGCTCTCCCAGAGCAGGGCTAGGAATGGTGCCTCCTATGTCCTTCAAGAAGGAAATTAGAGACACCTTCCTAGGTGACAAACTGGCAGGTCTCCATGGGACAAATGTAGTAGCCAGCCAGATCTATATCTCATTATTTATGGGTAGAAGCTTCCTCTGCAGGAAAGCAAGACAATCCTCTTTAGTTTAGCCGTGCAAAAGACATGCTATTTATTTTCCCATATAGGCCTGTAGCAGTGGACCTCCCAAGTCTAACCCAAGAGGGTGTATTATTCACCCAGCAACCTCTGCCATATCACTGTGTCCCTCCAGTGACCACAAAATACAAATACCCGTTGGCCTGGTGCCAGCTGGCCCAACCTCCTAAAGACTTTGCCAAATTACACCAGCCAAGCCCTTCTCCCTTGTAACCAAGTGCTATTTGGGGGACTGGCCTCCCTGACCAGTTCCAGCAGGGAAGAGGATGGAAGAGAGATATATTAGAGGTGGACTTTTTCCAGAGATGTTTCACGTGGAATTAGTCACAATGGGGAGAGGAAAGCAGTGCACCGGACAGCTCTCTGAGGAGACACCGCTCGAGGAGATAGGTCTGTTCCTCACATTATGCTACAGGTACAGACCCCCCCAGCCATCCCTCCCCCTACACTCCTGGGTGACAGAAGGAAGGAAGTTGGGGCTGCCATACCAAAAGCGTCGTCCTTTTGTTTCATGCTTGGGATGCTCCAGGAAACTGCTTCTCCATGTGCTGGTACTTCTGACCCTAGGGAAAGAAGGTTTCCCCCATGAGCTGCGCCGATGTTATTGCCTCTGTGTTGCTGACTGTTGGAACGGGTCCAGCGGAGGGCCACGAAGATGATCAGAGGGATGGAGCACCTCTGCTATGAAGACAGGCTGAG
>JAOQGH010000062.1:23395981-23413657 GCA_025769975.1 Gallinago jamesoni | reverse complement strand
GGCTGAGGGGAGACCTTATCTATGTTTACAAGTATCTAAAGGGTGGGTTGAAGGAGATGGAGCCGGACTCTTTTCAGGGGTTCCCAGTGACAGGATGAGGGGCAACGAGCACAAGCTGGAACATGGGAAGTTCCACTCCAATCTGAGGAAGAACTTCTTTGGGTGAGGGTGCCAGAGCCCTGGCAGAGGCTGCCCAGGGAGGGTGTGGAGTCCCCTTCTCTGGAGATCTTCAAGGTGTGCCTGGATGCCATCCTGAGTGATGTGCTCTGGGCAACCCTGCTTTGGCTGGGGAGTTGGACTAGATGATCTCTGGAGGCCCCTTCCAACTCTGTCAAATCTGTGAATCTGTAAAACAAGTCCTGTAAGTAACTGAAATCTGGCATTAATTGATTCCTTCTCTTCTTCACAGCCTTTGTCATGAGACTGCAGTCCTGAGGTTTATAGAGGAGAGAGAGTTTGCTTCCCTTCCTTGGAGGTAGACTGTGTGTGCACAAATGGTTCTTATATTCTGTTTAGATTGCAAGGATAACATCTCAAGCAGTTCTTGCTTCTTCTCCCCTCTGAATCTCAATGTAGTATGTTCTCCTGCTTTGCTTAGCCACTTGGGAAGTTGCCCACTGCCTTCTGTAGTGAGTACATTTTATGTCTTCAGGTAACATTTCAACCCACAGCATCCCAAGCAAAGTAGGCTGTTTAATGACACTGTGCTATCTGATAACAGTGATCGATAAAAAAGCAAGTGAACTCCACACCTCCAAACCAGATTCCAAAAAGATTCACAGATCCCTGCACGTTTAAAACCATCTAGTTTGCATTCTGGATCATGATACTCGTAAATCAAAATAAATGTGGAATTTTATTTTTCTCCTTAGAAAATTATGGGTCAAACCAGCTCAACCCAAATGTTTTGTTTGAGAAATGGTTTTCAGTTGCTACTAGAGCTGGAGGTTCCTTTCTTTATGCCCTTGTTCTCCATGGACTGAGCCCACTGCCAGATAGCATTGCCCAGGGTACACCTGCACCCTCCTCCTTAGCCACAGAGGAGCAGCAGGGATGTAACCCAGTTGTTGTGGCTGTGCTTGAATGAGAGTGACAGCCTGAGACACCACTTCAAGGCACCAGGTGACATTTCAAACCCAGATGTTTTAGGATTTGGATGTTCCGTTTCTTTGTGAATAGTCAGTATTTTGCACAGACTTGAACTCTTCACAAAATGCAGAATTCAAAGAAGAGAAAAGAAGAATTCTCCATCAAATTGTAGCTTGGATGAGGAGTCTGTCTTTTCTCCTTCTCCCCACTTGCCTGTGTGCTCGTGTCTGGTCAATCAATCACAGAAAGAAAGAACTTGATATTGGCAAGATGGGGGCTAGAGCCAGAGTAGCCCCAGGGACCTGCCAACTTAAGTGTTTTACCCTTGTCTGGTTTTGTGCTCACTTATTAGGGAAGAGCCTGTGTTCTCTACTGATGACCAACAGTATGGAGAGGAAAATCAGATACCTACTGGCCCCCGAAAAATAAGGTACCTTGGCAAATTTTCATTGTATTTCATGCATGTCCTATCTCTGGATCCTATAGCTGACCCAACCTGCATCTCCGAGTTTGAACAGTGAATCACATGAGACCTGGTAAAGGCCCCTTCAGTCGGTCATTTGTCACTGTTCACATTCCAGCTTGCAGCACTAGGAGCGATGTGGTTGGTGTCTGTGGTCTTCTAGAGGAGTTAAAATAGATTGTGGATTGTGTCTCAGCCCTAGAACACGGTGATTGTGCAGTTACTGCATCAGCTCCCACGTGTGAGCTGAGGGAGCTAGTGGTGACAGAGCTTGTGATGGTGGGGGGTTCTTTGCTGATCTACAGCTGTGCATCCATGTTCAGATGCATATCAGATCATGCTCTGACTCCAGCACAGAGTGCTCCTGTCTGCTTTGTAGCCTCAGTGAGGAAGGAAGAGGTTGTGGCTTCTAACCAGGACCTTGTTGTGCTATAAGTTTCCTTTCCCTTGTCTCTTTATTCTCTGTTTGGAGACAAATCTGAAAGTATGGATTATCAGTTGTTGCAGACAAAAAAAAAAAAAAAAGCAAGATATTTCAAGGGACATTATTATTATGTCCTCATTTATTCTCTTGATTTTTTTAAAGCAGTTAAGCTTACAATCTTGTTTGCAATCCTGCAGACCTGGACTGTTGCTTTCTCTTTCTAGACTGACAGACAGTCATTTTCAAGCCAGCAACCTGGAGCAGCTGTATGCAGTCCTGAAGGAATGTCACAGCATCTCGGAGCTGGAGTGAGTCCTTCTTAACTCTTACGGTCGTTATCTGCAATTGTTTGAGATACTGAGAAAATGACACTTTTTTTGTTCTGCAGTGTTGTATGGAGAATGTGGTAGGGATGGAGCCTTAGGAAAGGCATGGCTTTATGTGGGCTAATATTCTTTGCCAAGGGGACATACAGTTCTATGGACAAGGGCTGCAGGATATAAATCTAGAAAGGGGCTGTGTGATCACTTAGCCTGACTTCAGGTATTAAAAAGACTGTAAAACCTTGTCCTGTCATTTTTGTCTTTGGGCCATTTGGGAGCAAAGCTACAGAGCATGAAGTGTCCCACTTAAAATCACGGAATCATGGAATTGTCTGAGATGTAAGGGACCTCTAGAGACCATCCAGTCCAACTCTCCTGTTAAAGCAGGGTTGCCCAGAGCACATCACTCAGGACGGCATCCAGGCACGGATTGAAGATCTCCAGAGAAGGGGACTCCACACCCTCCCTGGGCACCCTATTCTAGGCCTCCGTCACCCTCAACGTAAAGAAGTTCTTCCTCGTATTTGAATGGAACATCCCATGTTCCAGCTTGTCCCATTGCCCCTCATCCTGTTGCTGGAAACCACTGAAAAGAGTCCGGCTCCATCTCCTTCAACCCACCCTTTAGATACTTGTAAACATAGATAAGGTCTCCCCTCAGCCTTCTCTTCTCCAGGCTAAAGAGCCCCAGCTCTTTCAGCCTTTCCTCATCAGGGAGATGCTCCAATCCCTTAATCCTCTTTGCTGCCCTACGCTGGACTCTCTCCAGTAGTTTCCCGTCCCTCTTGAACTGGGAAGCCCAGAACTGGACGCAGTTGTGGCCTCACCAGTGCAGGGCAGAGGGGAAGAATGACCTCCCTGACCTACTGACCACACTTCTTCCTATGCAGCCCAGGATCCCATTGGCCCAACAAGGGCACGTTGCTGGTGCATGGAGAGCCTGCCATCTACCAGGACTCCCAGATCCTTCTCCTCAGTAGTACTTCCCAGAAGATCCATCCCTAACCTATATTGGTGCCTGGGGTTCTTCCTCCCCAGGTGCAGGACCTTATGTTAGCTCTTGTTGAACCTCATTAGGTCCTTCTCTGCCCAGCTCTCCAGCCTGTCCAGGTCACGCTGGATGGCGGCACAGCCCTCTGGAGTGTCAGCCAGCCCTCCCAGTTTGGGATCATCAGCGAACTTGCTGAGGATACACTCTGTCCCCTCGTCCAGGTCATTGATGAATAAGTTGAAGAGGACTGGGCTGAGTATTGACCTCTGAGGGACATCACTGGTCACAGGCCTCCAACTTGACCCCACTCCATTAATTAAAACCCTCTGAGTCCTGTCACACAAGCAGGACTCAATCCACCTCAGTGCCCCCTCGTCTATCCCACACTTCCTTAATTTTCTAATGAGGACGTTATGGGAGACAGTATCAAAAGCCTTGCTGAAGTCAAGGTAGATGACATCTGTTGCTCTCCCTTCATCTAACCAACCAGTTTCATCATCATAGAAGGCTATCAGATTGGTCAAGCGTGATTTACCCTTGGTAAATCCATGGGAACCACTTCCAATAACTTCTTTATCTTCAATGTGCTTGGAGATGACATCCAGAACAAGTCGCTCCTTTACCTTCTCAGGGACAGAGGTGAGACTAATCAGCCATGTTACCTTGTAGTTCAGCCCCTGTAGTTCCCTGGGTCCTCCTTCTTGCCCTTTTTGTGGACTGGTGTGATCTTTACCTTCTTCCAGTCCTCAGGCACTTCTCCTGTTCTCCATGACCCCTCAAAAATGATGGAGAGTGACTTAGCGATAACATCTGCCAGTTCTCTCAGCACTTGTGGGTGCATCCCACCAGGGCCCCTGGACTTGTTTATGTCTAGTTTGGCCATGTGGTCTCTAACCCAGTCCTCCTCTACAGAGGGAAAGTCTTCCTCTCTCCAGACCTTCCCCCTTATATCCAGCGTCTGGGTTTCATGAGGGGCAGCTTTGGCAGTGAAGACCAAAACAAAGCAGGCATTCAGCAGCTCCGCCTTCTCTGTGTCTTCCACCACCAAGGCACCCACCTCATTCATTTGCAGGCCTACATTTTCCCTAGCCTGCCTTTTTTTACTGATATACTGAAAAAAACCTCTTCTTGTTTTCTTTAACTGTGGTAGCCAAGTTCTGCTTGAGCTTTCACCCTTCTAATTCTTCCCCTACATATCTTCACTACACCTTGATATTGCTCATAAGTAACCAGCCCCTTTTTACAGAGATTGTAGACCTTCCTTTTCTCCCTGAGGTTCAGCAAAAGCCCTCTATTTATCCAGACTGGTCTTCTTCCCCGTCTGCTCGTTCTATGAGACCTGGGGATGGCCTTCTCCTGTGCTTTTGAGAGTTCCTCCTTGAAGTATGACCAACCTTCCTGGGCACCTTTGCCCTTCAGAACTGTCTCCCAGGGGACACTCTCAACACCATGCTCCTAAGCAGGCCAAAGTCTGCCTTTTGGAAGTCCAAGGTGGCAGCTCTGCTGGCTTCCTGTCTTGCTTCTGCAAGAATTGAAAACTCATGATCACTTGATTTTGCTCTGCAAAAGTATTTGGTGACACCAATACTTAAAGTCTCCACTAGTTTTAAATCATGGTTGGATCAAACTATACAATATCAGATGACCCAGTTTCTCTGAACCATCCTAAAAAGTGCAGACAAAATTGTTATACTTGAACTCCAGGGGGAAGTAATATGGGGTGAATTTCCAGCTCCACTGCAGATGTCACCAGTTCTCATATTCCACAGAGACCCTCTCACCAAAACTGCCCAGTGCAGAGAGCAGGAAAGAGCCTAAAACTGCTCACACACAGGACGCACAGTTCTGTACCTTCTCAAAATATCTGGCCCGGATAAAATCAACTTACAGCAATGTACTAACAAGCGTCATCTTTGGGCCCCTCACGACAGGAAAGACATCGAAGGGCTGGAGTGGGTCCAGAGAAGGACAATGGAGCTGGTGAGGGGTCTGGAGCACAAGTCTTGTGAGGAGAGGCAGAGGGAGCTGGGAGTGTTCAGCCTGGAGAAAAGGAGGCTGAGGGGAGACCTTCTCGCTCTCTCCAACTCCCTGAAAGGAGGGTGTAGCCAGGGGATCGGTCTCTTCTCCCAAGGAACAGGCAACAGGACAAGAGGAAACGGCCTCAAGTTGCACCAGGGGAGGTTTAGGATGCAGACTGGGAAAATGGCTACACCAGAAGGGTTGTCAAGCATTAGAACAGGCTGCCCAGGGAAGCGGTGGAGTCACCATCCCTGGAGGTATTTAAAAGATGGGCAGATGTGGTGTTGACGTACACAGGCTAGTGGTGGCTTTGGCAGTGTTAGGTTAATGCTTGGGCTTGATAATCCTAACCAAAATGATTCTACAAGTTCTTCACCCATCCCACTTCAGAGGTGACTCAACAAAAATCTCAGAACCAACTCTCTGACTTGTATATTGGGATTAACCTCAGGAACAATTCAACACCTACATACCTGACTTGTACCTCCAGCGTCTTCTGGCAGGTATTTACTGACTTCAACAGACTGCAAATGCCATTAACGGAGAGGCAGTTTTGACTGAGACTAAGAAAGATAAAAAAGGCAATTAGCTGGTGACTGAAATCACACAGGACTGTCCCAGTGGAATTGGTCACCAGTGTGATGCACACATGAACCCATTTCACTTCAGAAGCGGCACACCGCTGCTCCTGAGGAAGGAGTTTTAATGAAAGGGCACTTCAGATGCACTTAGACCAGTTTCCATGCGTGATGCTCTGAGCAAGTCACCAACTTCAGACTCATGGGCTGAGTCTCACCCTGCCTTAAGAGTGAGGTCCCTGCCTCCTGCATCCCCATTCAGCATCTCCATATGGTCCTTGCCAGGCTGAAGAAAAGAGGGTAATTTGGGTCTGGCAACACTTACTCCAGCTGCTTTGAAACTGATATCCAAGGGAGGCTTTCCAGCAGGTGACGGCAGCCTTCATCTCCAAGCTTGTTACCTGATAAACTGAGGCATTTTCCAGTTAGCGGGGGCTTGTTTGAACAGTATAAACAACAAAACCCTCAAAACCTGCTTGATTTCCCTTTCCTACAATTGCTTTTCTGCCTGGACTGTTCTTCTGTCCCAGATCAATCTTCCCTGCTTATCTCAGCATAAAACCACTTCAAAGTTTTATCACTAGCACAACATGATTCATGCTTTAGCCCCAGAAATATATTACTTTAGAAAACCTAAGAGGGAGTACAAAAAAGAAACCAAATGAGCGAGTGTTCACTGTCCTCCCGGAAGGAAGAAAGGAAGGCAGAAAACACTGCATGACAAAGATATCCCAATTCAAATGAGTTAAGCTAGAAAACCGGGGTTTGAGCTGTAGTTGAATTCAAGATACACTCTGAACTGAACTGTCTTGCAACAGATAATCCTGCATTTTCCCAGGCAGACAGGCTAGGAGGAGAGCTTTACAGATAAAAATCCCTAACTAGGATCCCACTAGGCATACCAGAGTGCTGGGAGCCTTCCTTGGGGTCAGGCCCCATGTCTCACTGCCCTCTGCATGCAACCTCCCCTACTCCCCACAACCTGCTTGCAGCCACTCAGTGGTAAGAAAAGGAGGCACTTACTCCACTTCGGAAAGACTGGGACAGCTCTGGAGAATGGCCACAATTTCCTTTGCATGCTGGGAAGACAGGCTGTGATGCTGCAAGCTGGGAACAGGGAGAGTTCATGAGCAGTGAGGGGAGAGTGGGGACCAGACATCATCACTGATGACTCTCCCCAAATGAGGGCACACAGAAGCAGTACCAAGAGAGGGAGGTTTTACTCCCTTCTCTGTCCAACAGTCCTAGGCATATTCATATGACCCTGTTTCTCTGCAGCCAGTGCTGCAAAAGGAGCTACTACTCTCTTCCAAAGCCCAGGCAAGAAACAAAACTATCTAATTTTGGCACTTATAAGAACATATGGCAAGATGGGCATTACCAAGGGAACTCTACTTCTCTATGGCTGTAGAGCCCAACACACAAGAAAGCAAGTCATTGGCTGAGCCAGATAGGGATTTCTGTTGTTATTTTTATTTACTGATTCATGTTTATTTCAAACTTTTTTGTATGTGGAAATACCCTCTGCCCTTAAGGACAAACACAGCTGCTCTTCTTGTCCTTCTGTAGAACCTCTCTACAAATCATATTTACCGGCAGGAATTTCAATGCTTTCTCTTACCATAACTTCACAAATCTAGTTGGAGTTACATGTTCCTTATTCTCTTCCCACCTCAAATCCAAAGATCTGCAAACAAGCAAAATATTTGGCCTTTAATACGCCTTCACAAAATATGAGGACTTGGGAGCTAGTTACCATTTTCTGGAAGTTTTCTGGAAGAAACCACAAGGCCTGTGTGCTGTTCAATCATTCCACACAAGGGAAAGTGATTTTCAAGAGCCAGAAGAGGTACATCAGGAGACCATGGGGTATCCCCCCCAGAGTTTCACTGTATATTTGAATGGATAACTGAGCCCCAATTCACAGGCACTAATAAGAAGCAGAATGTTTGTTTTGCCTCCAGGTGGGACCGTGCCACCACAGGAAAGGATAAACATATCCATCTGCACCAGGCTGCCTACAACAGTACAGGACAACCATTCAGGCATCTAAATAGGTTCTAACTAAGCCCATGCAAAATACTGTGAGGTCCTTCAAGGACTGCGCAACACAGGGCAAAGTGAGTTCCCTATCAACAAAAAAATAGTTTTTTTTCATTTCTAATTAAGGTCAAATCCATCCTCCCTTCAAAAGCATGCACAAGCAGGGAGAAAAAAGGAGCCAGATGGAGAAGGAGCAAAGGCTTTTCCTTCATTTATCTTGACATTCAACTGTCCATTGTCTTCAGCATCAGCAGTTTTGCAATAGGAACACGGAATTTCAAGCTTACACAGGCAGTAAGACGTTACCTTTGTGGAACTCATTGGTAGGTCTGTGCAAAGACCAGCTATTTTGGTTACCCTTCTCCTTGCTCAGATGGATCCAGCTCTGCCAGATGCAAGAGCAGAGGCAACCAGTTCTGTTGCTGGAGTGGTTTATAGAGACAGCAAGCTGATGGTTTCAATCAGCGTAACTGAATATAACCCCAAGTGCAGTTTCTCACCTTGGAACTTTCCCAGATGGGCCAGAAAAATATATCATCACCGTGTCCCTCCTGGAAAAGAGATCCAAGGCAATGTTAGGGCACAGGTGGAAGGATGCCATTTCTTTAATAGGGGTGCTCAGTACGGACCAACGCTTGGACACCAAAGAGGGCCTTGACATCTGCCATGCTGGCACATCACCAAAGGTGAGCAATGGAGCAATCCTGGGGCTAGAGAGCAGCAGGACACCCTCCTGTGAAATGGGGCCGTGGCACAGACAAGAGAGTAACGCACTTAAGAAGACAAGGCAGGGATTTCGTTTGCAAGACCAGCAGTTTTTTGGAAAGAGTTTCAGGAGAAACTCCATTCCAGCAAGAAAAAGAAGAAAAAGCTGTACACAATGTGACATCCCTTAAGATACGCCGAGGATTAATTTGGCCTGTTAAAACTTACAACTGTAAGGGCTAGGATTTAACAATTCTATCTTTTCTCTGTCATCCTGGACCCATGAAAACACCAAAACCTGTAATTTAAAGGAATGTAGAGCTAGAACTACTTAAATCCACACCTTCTGAGTAAACTTAGCTGATTTAGCAAAGCAAAACTTAGCAAATTTATGCTAGCTGGTAAAGAATTTCCCAGTTGATACACTGCAGAGATTATAAGCGACTTTAAATTATGTTCTATTAGAAGAAATATTACACCCTGCAACAGAAAGTCCATTATATGATTAATTCAAATTTTGTTTGAAACGGAAACCAAAAAGGATTAAAATTAATTTTTGTTGACTTTGATTAGCCAACAATTAAGCTGTAAAGCAGCGTCCATTTAAAAAGCCCGCTTCTAAAGAGACAACGTATTTGGTTTTTGTAAGAGCTCCCATACATCAATACCTGACACGCAGTTCAGTAACATTTTGACACGCGATGACTTCCTTTGCCAAAATGAGAACAGCATTCAAGGAAAGATTGTTGTTGCTCAGACTGTGAACAGGAGGAAGAAAACAACTTCAGCAGCTGGACCCAACAGCACAGTCTTTTGTTAGGCAAATGCTCTCTGCTCCGCACTTTCATTAGGGGTTTTCTCCAAAACTTCAGAATTTTGCATTTAGGACCCAAACAAAAGTGTTATCATAGATCTTCTCTGCAAGCTATAGCTCCCATGAATTTAGAATCAGAGATACTTCCTCTGTGGGCAACGGAAGAATCATCAAGAGTTTTTTGGTTCTGTAGGGAATGTATGTTATACCTGTATAAGTACACAGCCCACACTGTGCAGTTAAACTCTTGCTATAACAAATCCAATTTAAATATGGCATATTAGTGTGGTCTAACCCCTCACATTTAAAACATCCCCAAAACCGCAATACTGGCAGCCTCTAAGGATTTATTCCTTAATTGTATGTTTATTCTGTTTCATTACTTGTTGAACCTGATTAAATATGAATCATTAGGCTTTGCTTCTACAAATCCTCTGTTTGTTCTCAGGGCTACAGAGCACCATCCTCAAAGGAATCATCTATGACAACAATCCTGTATGTGTACAATAGCAAGGCGTGAAGGAACGAGGCCAACAAACTGCACTGGCTGCCTACCTTTTCCATATGACAAGCTGCTTCCCTGGGGACATGCTGGCATTTCCCATAAGCTATAACCCAATGTGCTCAGGAAAGCAGAGGACCGAGTACTTTGCCCCTTTTCTCCCTCTTTCCAACACGCTTTTAAACACTCCTAATCATACTGCAAAGGCAGTAATTAATTCCAGGATGGGGTCCAGCAATACCTGCAGGTGTTTTGGGTCCACCTGCTTGTGCCCAGGGACACGTGGAAGAACTTTAAAGGCAGAGTCACTCCCTTTTAAATGGGGCGGGCAGGCAATACTGTAGGCTTCACCTTCCCACAGGGGCAGCACAGTTTTGTGGCTACTCCTCTCCTGTAACACAAACTACTCTGACTCACAGCAGCTCTGCTCTGCTTTCCCTGCTACTGCTTACACTGTCTCTTTGGGCTTTTCAAAGGCTTTAAATCCTTTCACAAATCAGGCTGGTTTTCTCCACCTAAGAAGTTCCAGATCCGTGTTGGGAGTTTTCCTAGCAGTCAGTCCCTCTCATTCAGCACTCTGCGGTTACAGGAGTGCTAGGAGGAGTACAGGAGAAGAAGGCTAATAACTGGGCCAGAAAAACAGAAATAGAGCCATCCTCTCCTATGCAGAGATCTCCATCTGAGCCTGATCAAGGGGAAGAGAGGTAAGGAGGCATAAGAGGAAGAAGACATGGCAGGCACCAAGTTGAGCATATGCACTGTAATTCCCAGAGAGGTGTCAGTGGTGCCAGAACTCCCTTGAGATTATTTTAAAACACCTGAAGACTCAGCCTCACAGTTCTGACTCAAACTGAGCCAGGTCTCCAGTACAGCCCTGCCTGCACTTAAATGCCTGTGCCCCGGCTTAGTGCACCCATGTCCCCCACTGGCATCTCCAAGCACAAGTGTCACCCCTTATAGTGACATCCAGCAACCCTGCTCTGATTAGGATTTAAACTCTCTCTGATGCTATGCTTGGCTTCAGAGTGGCTGCCATTTTTAATAGGTTTAAGCCATTTTTACTTACTCTATTTTCTTCAGCTTTTCCATTCTGGAAAACAGGTCCACCACCCTCTTCACCTCCAGATCCCGTATCTGATTGCCCTGCAAGCTGCACACAGATTCATTCTTATTAATACCTCTGGCCTCCAGTGAATGAGCAGCTGATTTGAGGGTCATTGCCACAACACACTCACTTTATTTCCTCAAGCTGGAGGCACTGTGATGAAGCCTGGACCAAGTTAGTCATCCCCCTAGCTGTGATGCTCCCACCTGTCAAC
Organism: Gallinago jamesoni; assembly: GCA_025769975.1. Classification (NCBI taxonomy): domain Eukaryota; kingdom Metazoa; phylum Chordata; class Aves; order Charadriiformes; family Scolopacidae; genus Gallinago; species Gallinago jamesoni. The sequence goes on along the minus strand of JAOQGH010000062.1, from coordinate 23,402,387 downwards.
CTGGAAAAAGAATCAAGCATTCAAACCAAGCAGGAGGAGGACCAGCACCCTGTGCAGCACATGGTAAGCCTGTCTCAAATGTGTGCCTGCACCGCACGTGGCCTAAAGCTAGAGCCACACGTATCTGTGCTCCGTTACTCTCTATACAGTGCTGCACAGAACAAATCAGTGAGCAAATGGAATTAAACTGCAAGACAGAAAGAGAGGACAGAGAGAAAGAGTGAAGGCTCTGACCTTGCAAGTAAAGACTTACTCCAATTTCTTCAGGCTCCCCATTCCTTGTAAGCACTTTGAAAGAGCAGCAGCAAAGTCATCACCACATCTCCTGCTACGAAAGCTAGAACATGAAGAAAAGGGAAAAAACATAAATGCAACAAAAACTGAAATAAGCTAGTCCACACAGCAGGTTAATACATGATTTTTAAAAAAAAAGCATTGAATGTCTTTCTTAACAGTGCTCTTAACATCCTTAACATCATGCTCTTTTTTGCAGCATCTTTATCTTTTCCAACATCTGCTTTAAAAAAGCCCCAAAACATTAAACTTGCATATCAACTGCAAATACCTCAAGAGATGGCTTCTGCTTTTTAGTACAGTGGCACCATGCCTAAGTGCTGCCACGGGCAAAGAGTCAGCTCTACTGCGTGTCCCACCGGAGACGGGACACTGAAGACCCACTCATGAGACAGGGCCAGGTCACACAAGGGCAACCCAAGCTCACACAAAAGGAGAGTGTCTAATGGCTCCCATGTGATGAGCTGCCAAGTTATGAGAGGGTTCATTTCAGGCTAGATACTTTGAATTTGGGTGGCAGAGTAGCCAGAGTTGTCCAAAACACAAAAGACACAAGGTTTGTAGGGAAAGTACCTCTTTTCTAGCAGGAGCTGGTGGTGTTGGAAAAAAAGAGACAAACAGGTAAGCTTTCAGGCACACAAGCTCTCCTTTGAATCAGTTGTACCTGTTATGGGACAGACTGGTACAAAGCCCCCTAGGTGGAACCACAGCACATCTGAGGGCCATGAGAGCAGAAACCCATCTATGGCCCTGTTGTCCCAAGTGCCCCCACCACGTTCCTCTAAACGAGGAGTGGGAAACAAGCTGCAGAGGTGTAGTGGCAGGACAGATGTGGCCCACAGTCATCAGGAACACGCCTGAGGTGATGTTTCTTCTGCACAAGCAACATGCAGCTGAAATGCTTGGGGTCCCAGTGCCCTTTGTTGCCCTTCCAAGAGAGTACTCAGAGCCTTCTATCCTGCAGACTGTAACTGAAAGCAGGCATGGACTTGAGTAGGTATGAGCCAAGGAAGAGCCCTCAAAAACCCCCAGTTCCATTCTCCTAATGCAAAGGAACAGCCTGAACATCCTTGGGCATCTGCCCAATCTGCTCTTTGACAGCAGAGAACTCTGTGCACTGCCCCGTGCCTGCATTAGCAGCTCCGCGTTAGGATGTATCATCAGAAAGCTTTTCTAACAGTAAATTAAATGGTATTCCTATTTGTCTTAATGGAGGCAGAGAACAATTGAGTACTGTCCTTTTTGTAATATCAATATCCAGGAACAGCGATTTTCACATCCCTCTTAAAGCTCCTCAGCTTCACAGCAGGCAACACTGTTCCCTTCAGGTGAAGCCAATTCTCACCCTGGCTGCTCCCCATCTTCTCCACACCCGTAAACTCTACACATATTCCTCCCAGTCATTCATAGAAATACAGAATGAGACCCATCCCACAGCAGGACCCAAAAGATTCTTCTTGAAATGTCCTTCCAGCATTACAGTAAAGCAATGAGAGAGAGCACCTTAGAGTGCAGTTGTCATCTCCCGTTCATCTGGTTTATGGTGATTTCACTTAGATCACAATTTTCTCATTTCCTTGAAGGATTTGCCCTGCCTTTTTAGGGCCAAGAAATACCTATCATTTTCTCTCTTATCTACCAGACTAAGTACTCTGATTTCGATTGTTTTACAGAATCACAGAATGATATGGGGTTGGAAGGGACCTCTGGAGATCATCTAGTCCAACCCCCTGCCAAAGCAGGTCCACCCAGAGCAGGTTGCACAGGAACATGTCCAGGTGAGTTTTGAATGTCTCCAGTGACAGAGACTCCACCATCTCTTTGGACAGAAACACAGAAGCAAACAACAACAACAGCCAGAATGGAGTTATAATCTTAATATCCTTCAATCACTCATAAATTTGTTAATTCATAAATTTCTTCAGTTTCAAAGTTATGCTGTTCAGATTAGAGCTTGCCTTTCCAACCCCTTAGCCCTTCTCTCCACCCATCAGCTCACACCACTCAGTGTTTACCTCAAGTGCTCTACATTTTTACAGCCAGCCAGAACCTCCAAACAGTCAGTGTCCAGGAGACATCCTGCAAAATCCAAATGAGTCAAATCCTGGCCTGCGTTTATGACAAAAACCAAAGCCGACATGTCCAGAGGTGTCAGTCTAAAATTTTTAAACTCATACTTGAAATTCAGCAGGCTCCCAATGTGCTGGGCTACCTCGAGGTCCTGTGTTTCAAACGTGCAGTGGCAGAGCTCAATGACCTTAGGCCCTGTCAGATGAGTGGCTGCCAGTTTCTTGAGAGACTGCAGGATTGCATCCTGCTTGTCCTGCACCCAAGCTTCACCTTGTTCAGCAAGCAGCATGAGAAACGTCCTACATTCTTTCGATGACAAGCCGGAGAGAAAGATGTGGAAACTCTCCATGAACTCGGTTTTTGCTTCATTCTTTAAAGTCCACTTTGACTTCAAAGAGAACTTCTTCTTCAGGTAGTTCTTGTCCACCCTCTTGCTCACCATGAGACACAGTGCTGCAAAAAACTCCTGCAAGCTCAAGTGCACAAAGGCATAGCCAGCCTCTGGGCGAGTGCCACTTGTCTTCACCTCAAAGACAGTCAGCAGTCCATGTAGGGAAGCAAATTCCTTCACGTGCTCTGGCATATCACCGACATAAAATACAAGCTTCTTATCTTCCAGGCCTTTCAGTGCAAGATCACACAGACCCAAAATGGCCGCCTTGTTACAGTTCAGCTGAGTCTCCTCGCCCCCTGCACCCTCTCCCTGCTGTTTGTTTATGAAGATGAGAAGCATTTTGATATAAAATTGCGTCATAGTCTGAGGAAGCTCCACACTCATCTGATGTTTAAGGAGCAAATACTCCAAACAGATGCACACAACATAACACAGAGCAGGGATGAGGCACATGCTGAGGACCTTGTTGTTGTTCTTCAGGTGAGCAATGGCTTGTTCTTTGAATGAATGCTGATGAAAATAGCGGCCAACGTATTCCTCAACCTTCTGATGGTCAAATCCCCAAATTTCTGCTAGTAGATCCACTGAGTTTAATAAGAAGTCAGGTAGTCTCTTAGGTCGGCTGGTGACCAACACTGTGCAGCCAGGTAGGAGCTTCCCATGACAGAGTTCTGCAAAGAGCTCAGATATGGAGAGGGGGGAGGTAAGAGCTGGGCCTCCCTTAGGAGAGGATGACCTGTCCATGTTAGCTGCAAACTCATCCAGCCCATCAAAGATGATTAGTGTACGCCAGGCATTTTCCAGGAGGTACTGGAACACTGCATCAGGGCTTTCTTCTGGCTGAAGGAACAGGTCAAATAAAAGCTCCTTCAGAGTCAATTTTCTTTTTAATAAATTCAGCTGCCGAAACTCAAACAGGAAAGTGAAGAGAAACTGAGGTAGGACACCTTCTGCCCATTTCTGACAAATCCTGTGCATTAGCATGGTCTTGCCTGTACCTGGTTTACCAAACAAAAAGATCACCTTTGTCGTACCCGATGGGACCACACTACGGAACAGATCCGACACTTTCACGGCTGTATCTGCACATTCTTCTGGTTCAGGAGCACTTGCCAAATCCTCTCGGGGTTTCTCTGTTTTCTCCTTTAAGCGGGAGGCTTTGCTCTGCTGAATAACCAGGTTAACGAAGGCCTGGTTGAAAGCCAGCGGCTGTGTTTGTTCCTGTGCTGCTGCTTCTGCTCTTCTACTGCTTCCATATCTCTGGCACATATAATTGATTAAGAGATGCCGGTACTTTTCAGGTGAATCTGAGAGATAAGACAACAGAGTGAGTATGAGGGTGAAAAAGTTAGTTCTGAACTGTTTCAGATCCAGAATCTGGATCTAGATCCAGAGAAACATGGCCCTGATGAGAGGCTGCTCCACAGAGCAGAGATGACGATTTCTGAATACATGAAACTAACCCATAATTCTTCCTATTTTTGCACAGGGGCCAAAGAAGAAGAAAATTCAGTGAAAAGGTGAAACAGCCTTATATAAAAACTAAATCTTATTATCTTATTAAGATAAGAATTAGGTACTGGTATATCACTTATATAATTCCCTGTTCACCAACGCTGCCATGTCCCACCCTTGCTCAGCTACCTCCACCTTGGAACAGACGTATCTTTTGCTTTGAGAATTTGAGATCCCTGATCTCAGAAGCTCCTCTTTCTTGAAGAGAGAATAGTGGTGGCGATTAAGGGCACTCAGCACCTTCTGAAAAACCCTATTGTCACTGGTGTTGAGTTTGCTGAGTTCTGTCAGTGGACTAAATCTGATGTCCTGGGAGCACCTCCTTGAGAACATTCCTGCAAACTTTCAGTCAAAAACTGTCTCCAGCCCAGTGCCCCCACCAGACACTGGGCAGCATTGGACTGTGGGGACTGCAGAGGAAAAGCAGAGGTAGAAAAGGGTAAAGAAGGGCTGATGATGAAGGAAAGGGTGTGGACATTGGTGTTACACAGCCCACAGGTCTGCTCAAGTTACCCAGTCTTTACTGGAATTACTCTGCCTCGGCTTTGTCATCACTCTTCAGTTACTTCTCTACTTGAGGATGAGTTGAAATCATAGAAGTTGTTAATCTGCTGATGAACTGTGGAGCCTTTAGTGGGTTTTAAATTATCAGTACGTCTCCTGATTTGGTTAAAAAAAGCAAACAAACAAATGCAGAGATGACCTACAGCTGGATGCTTTACCGGCATATCATGCTTTAAGGGAGTCCTCAGCCTATGCCATCTGCATGCCTTCTCCTCAGGTAGATTTCAAATATTTCTGAAATGGAAATTATGCTTCTTGCTATTTGCCAGGTCCTATTGTCTGTATATTTTATAACCTGGTGCATTAAAAGTTTATGCAGCTACTAAACAAGTTTCCCTCAATGAGGGAAATCAGGTTGATTTCCTGGGTATTTCTGCAAAGAAGTTAAGCAGGTCCTTCCTCAGAGGAAGGCATACCACCCTGCTTCTGGAACCTCTGCATACCTAGTCGTGGCCGTTTAATGTCCTTATCACTCACAGAGCCACTGCGATGGCGACGCCGAGCCAACCCTGAAAAGCGAAAAGACAGAAATGTGTCAAAAGAGCATTCTGAATGGCAGCTTGTTAGAGCTGGACAAGACTCTCCAGCAAAGCATTTGGGGAGCTGAAGGGGCAAAATCAGAGAGACAAAGAAAGACAGCTTGGGTTGGTCGTCATGAGCCTAATCCATCCTCTTGTCCCACTGCAAACATGCTACAGCACTCAGAGTGACCCAGGGGTCTGTGCTGGTTTAATGACCTTCAGTAATGGAGCTCCCTGAACTTCTCCAGGCAATTCATTCCAACACTTTAGTTTATTTATGTAGATTTTCCTAACGGATAACATCAATCTTGCATACCACAGTGTGATCTGCTCCTTCCCTGTTGTATCCACTTGAGTGTTTTTGCAGAGAAATCAAGCAGGTCCCTCGTCCTCCCTGGGCACACACTGCTACAAAGACTCAACATTTATCTAATATTGGAACATGACTTTGTGCTTCACAGAGCTGTTAATAGCCAGATCTTACCATTCTCAGCCACCAGCAGCTAGGACAACAGGAACAGTGAGGTACAAGCTGCTGGTGGAAGCCTGGTTTTGAAAATCTTTGCAGGAAATTACATTAATTTTAAATAGCACGTTTTGCAAGAAATGTGTTAGGTTTAGCAAATGATGCTCAGACCCTTTTACTCAATCCCCTCATTTGCTAAGCAGCACACTGCTAAGTCAGTAGTGGCAGAACCTTATTGAAAAACTGTCATAACAGCCTGCTAAAAAGCATCCTTGAAAATTACCCTACTGGCAGCACAGCTGCTGGAAAGCAGAAGAATGCAGCATGTGCAATTCTGGGTTTGGAGGAGCATACAGATGTAGAGCGAGCATTAAGGGATACAGACAGCCTAATCACAGACTTATACCACAAGCAGCGCAAGTTACGTAGGGCATGGAGGAAGTAGTTCTGCATTTAAAAGAAGCCTGGCAGACTTGAGACAGAGATAAAGCAAACAGCAGTACCACATAGAATCATAGAATCATCTGGGCCGGAAGGGACCTTCAAAGGTCATCTAGTCCAGCCCCCCTGCAGTCACAGGGA
>JAOQGH010000062.1:23384637-23395881 GCA_025769975.1 Gallinago jamesoni | reverse complement strand
CCCTCTGTCTATGTCATTGATAAAAATGTTAAACAGTACCGGTCCCAGCACAGACCCTTGAGGGACACCACTTGTCCAACCACATAACCAGCTACACACTGCAGCAAAGCCCACAGCCCGTTATTTCAAATGTTCTCTGCTCCTTCTCAGGATTTAAGTCCACCCAAAGCAGGATAAGCCCATGTGATGGACCTGAAAGAAAGCAGGAGCAAGACATATCTCAGCTCCACAGAAAGTTTCCTTGAGTGAAGCCAGCTGCTGGAAGCACTGTGGAGATACACACGCTGCTGTGACAACCTGCCCTTCATTTTCCAAGCCTGACCAGAAGCACTTCACTTTTGTAGGCTGGGCGATCCACCTGCCCTGCTTCAAACACAGGAACTGCTCTGTTACCCTGGGGAACAGGAGAGGGAACAGGTATTTCTGGGGAATGCACAGCCCACAGATTCCCAGGATTGTTCATGAATTCCCCGTCCATTTGCGGTGCACTCTCAGACGGAGAGGACAGGCAGAGCTGAGAGGCATGTGCCTTTCTTAACCACTCCAAGTAACTTCCAGCACTATTTTCACAGTGGGCGGCACAGCAGCAGCAGTGTCTGCAGAACAGAAAGGTCAAGTTTGTTTTCAAGATCTGAAAACTGCATGTGACACATGAGATACAGTATTTGCAGTGTCATGACTCAGAAGCAGTCTCTGAGTGAACAGCAGCGGCCAAAGTGTCTCTGTGACCAAACGAAGAGCTGGAACTGCAAAGGGTAGGCTGGAAGCTACGATTTAAAATGGGTAACACCAGCAGAGATGGGCAAGGCAGGGAGTGTGGTACCAAAAGCCTGCTTCTGTCTGGCCAGGGAATGCAAACACTCAATTTATAAAGTAGTGAGGGAACCGGCAAACCTCAACAAGCAGAGCCAGCTCTGCATGAAGGTCCTGCTGCTGCATGAGCCTTAGCCAGTCCCCAAATTCACACAGCAAGAAAAAAATAAAACGCGGTTTTTCCTTTAAATCATCTGCTTTTCACCAATGGTCAATCCAGCACCAAACCCACTCCTTGCCACCAACATGAAGCAACTCTACGGGACACAAGGCCTGCACTTTGCCCTCTGCCCTGCCAGGGTCCCGGCTCAGGGACTCCTCTACGTTGCAGCCTGCAGAACACAAGGCTTCATTCCCTGCTGCTCCAATTTCGCCCAGCACACATTTCAGGAGGACAGAGCAAACCCATGGCAGCTTTCTGTGATAATCTGGGTTCCTTTTGCCACTACCTCCACCATCTATCCTCTCTCAAAGCTGGATGCTATAGAATCATACTCTCGCTTTCTGCTGTGATGCTCTTCACATGGGGACGACATGGACTGGTGTTTTGCTTTTTTCTGGAAGCTAAATTCCTGGTGACTAAGGTGACAATTCAGGATTTAGCAGCTCCCAGTGGTTCCAGCAGCTGGGTACGAGGCCCAGGGACATCGCTCAGTGGTGGCACACACCTTCAGCATTTTCACATTGGACCAATAGCTGTTGATGGACATCTGGGCGATGGACGCTGCTGTGAAGTGCTGGAGGAAGAAGAAGAGTCTTGAAATCATTTCATGATCTGCACTGAGTAGGAAGGCCTCAGTCCCAAACTCCGCTCTGAAGAAAGCCCTAGAACTAATACTACCCATTCTTTTAAGCTCCAGTCCTGACACTTCTAAAATGGTTTCTGATGGATCAACTCCCAAACAGCCTATCTGCTCTTCCTTTAAAAGCCACACCAACTTCCTTCAACTACCAATGAGCCAACCACAGTAAAAGGACAAAAAGCAGGGATTTTGCAGTGTCAGTAAGAGATTCCCTTGGCTAGAGAAACTAAAATGAGGAAGTTCCCTAGGAGAGTCGAGGCCAACATGGCTTTTCAGAAATTCAGGAAGAGAAAAAAAAAAAGGAAGGTTCATCTGGAAAGCGCCAAAGACAGAAAAATCAGGCCCAAAGTTGCAGTGGCATCCCTACACCTTGCCAGCGGTGGCCAATATGTGGGCTAGGCAGGGCTACAAATGTCCCAAGGCAGAGAAAATAAACTCCAAGAGCAGAGCTCCCCGGGGTCTGTTCCAGCCTTACCTTTTGGCACAGATGACTGAGCATTCACATCTGTGCACGCTTCTTGTTTCTGGCTTAAGTTACCTAAAGAGGTTGGATTGGAAATAAAACACAGTTACTGCCAGTGCCCTGCTCCTGAAATCTGGGGTGCTGCTGGCCAAAGTCACGGGCAGCAGCTTGCAACACACAGAGTGGTACAAACCAAGACTCAGTTAAGGGCTGATACAAAACAGGCAGGTTTCAGGCTCCTTCCTCATCAGGTCTTTTCCTTTCAGATTGCTCTAAAATTCAGTTAAACTCTGCTTTCAAGGGAGGAGTGAAATAACTGTTCTTTATTATACAAGCCTAAGACTGTGGGCAGCTTTGGCTTATCAAAAACCACACTGCAGCCAAAAAGGGAAGCTCCACTCATCCCTGTTCTTGCAAAGGAGGTGTTAAACCGTTGGCAGAGTCAGTTAGCAGCCCAGTTAAGGGTTTTTTTTGACTCACTACACAGCTCAAGCTGCCACAAAACCTCACTCAGCGCAGCCAGTCCCACAGACCGCACTCACAGAGCTTCCAAGGGAGATCCTGCTCAGGCCAAACAGGACCCCACACACACCAGCAGGACTCCTCTTCAGATAAACTCATGCCTGAGCATCACTCTCCAAAATCAGATGGGAAGCCTTCCTAGATTAATTCTTCTCAGTGTCATTTCCAGCATTTCCCAGCTGGGAGCACTGCCCAGGACTCTGGTATTTTTAGCTCCAGTACCAGCACAAAGCAGCAAAGAACTGGGCACACACACAGCACCATGGCCTCACACAAAACCCGCTCAAATATCCCAACTCTTGCCCTGTGTGCCACGTAAAGCAAAACAAGCCAGTTCTGCTCCTGGAAGACTCGATCCCACTATTTCTCCACTGCTTGGGCTGTCCCCGAGGTTGGTTTTGGCCCACATCAGCTCTCCCCGTGCTCCCCATGCAGACATGAACTCCTCCCTAGAGTTACTTCGGCTAAGGCAATCTAATGGTTAATCTTGCCTAACATAAGGCTGCTTTGCTACTCCAAAGCACGGTCCCATGTTGTCCTCCTCCAAACCATCAAGTCCTGCCCATGCCCTCGGGACAGCAATCACACAGTGTCAGGCTTAACCAAAAGCCACCCCTAGAGCAAAACCAAAAGCAATTAATCCTCAGAAGGATCAATGATGCTAAACTGTTAATACCCCAGTTAAACCAGCATAAGACAACTCCAAAACCTTAAGAGACGTCTTCTTTTATGATATGCCACAGCATTAAAAGCCAGACACCTGTTTTGGCTTCGGTCCTGAGGGAAAGCCCCACCAGTCCTTGTTCCCTGCTGCTTCTCTGGTGTTTCTCCATTTAATCTCTGCAGAGGTAACTGCTGCGGCGGTTGATTGCCAAAGACTGCATCAGTCCGACTGATGCAACAAACAAGTCACCGCAAGGAGGATGTGAAAGACAGTACTACTGAGAAGGGCTCATCGTATAAGACTGTTAACAGAAAAAAACCTAATAACCAGAAAAAGTAAGCCCGTAAGGGAGAGGCACAGATCAGCCGGCGCCATGGGCTGTCATAGAAGAGCATGCTCGCACGCTGTGTGTATAGTCTACAGCGTAACACATGGTCTGGTGACTGCGCTCTTCACAGCCCACATGGCTTCCTCTAAAGCCACTGCCTCCAACTGCTAATGTTTTCCTGTCATCTGAATATTTTAAGCCTTCTGTATTTCTTGCCTTTCTGCATCGGGAAAATAAAAAATGTAGCACTGAACAAAAAGGTAGCACTTTTTTGTTTTTCAAATCTATCAAAAAATTTCATCATGGCTTTATTGGAGGGAAGGTGCATAATTATTACTGGGTTTGGCTTTTTATGTCTAATTTTTTTTTACTCCCACTTACATTTCCAATCCAAAAGTTGTGCTTCCAAGAAAAAAATACCAGTGCAGTTTCAAAACCTTCCTTCAAGAAATCTGGAAGAGAAAACTTGGCAAAATAAACTTTCTCACCAAGAAACATGGACTGACACTAAATTTTCTGATTAAGAAAATCATTGCCATCAAGAAACTCCTGAGCTACTACTGTATCCATGTTTTCTCTCTCACAACTATCATGATGGTCTTTGCTTTCACAAAAGCAACCAGGAATCCCTACAGCAAAGCACATCTTTTCCTTCACATTTCAAATACACTTAATTAATGTCTCAAGAGCACACTTTTTTCTCTGGGCAAAGTGACTTTGCCCTGGGGGACAGTCACTTTCAATTCAGGAATCCAGATGATATGACCACACAGGTTCTCACACAGTCCACAGAACCCTCCATCCTCAATCAGGCCAAGTCTTATTGAAGGACCCAAGAAAGTGCCCATCAACACCAGCAAGGCACAGCGCAACTGGTAAAAAAGCGCATCTGCAAATGTGAACTATTGCTGTTTGGTAGCAGTAAGTATTTTTGGACGGACTAATCTTATTCCAGAGATTATGGTGAAAGACAGACTGGTTGAATCAGAAGGAAAGTCACATTATTTCTTAAAGTAAGTGGCTTGTAGCTGGCTGGACACCTCAGGGAGTACTGCCACCTCACCCTGGTGAGGCACTGACTATGCAAAAATGACACTGGTGGTGTAACTGCCCAGACTGGTCTGTTGGCCATGGGGCAAGGCTCTGGCTGCGTTTGGAGACAGCCAGAGAAAGCTCACCCAATGGCCATTACCTTCTCCCGCAGAGCTCATGAGCAGTATCTCCAGATCCAGGGGGAGGTCACACTCCATACAGAGGTACTGTGCAAACTGGTTCCAGGTGGCAGGGCCAGCCTTCTCCAGCAGTTCGAGAAGCACCAAGACTTTTTCTCTGTGGTCGGTGATACCTTCCAGGCTGTTCAGAGCCATCCCTGGGAGGAAGCACTGGGAAGTTGTGAGCAGCCAGTCGGGAGAGTGACTGAGGAACTCCACCAGCTGGGGGCGGGTCCTTGCTATGGCTGCTTCCAAGTCTAGATCATCATTCTGAAACGGAGGCTGGAAGGATGAAACCAGAAAGAGTAGCAATGGGTACAGGAGCAAGAGATGTTTACCCCCACAGCCCTGCCATCAAGCAGCCAGCACAGCCCTTCATGACTTGACCTGCTTTTCTACCCCTTGGTCCAACCCAGCACTTCTTATGTGCCTTACTCTCTCCATGGCAAATCCCAGCCCAGCTGTGACGTGCTGCAAGGACCACAGAGCTCGTCTGCCTAACGCAGTGGAACTGCAAGGGACGGGAGCAACCACAGGAGTAAGTCACTCTGGCATCAGTCAGGTAAAAGCTCTGTGGACGTCTGTATTGCTGCAGTGGCGATCAGCCAAATATAACACCTCGGGCAGCCTTCGCAGGGAGCAGGACCTCTGGGAAGGCACGGGACTCCAAGGCCAAGGTATTTTCCTACAAAGGGCTCAGGCAGCTGCTCTTGTGGCTCATTTTGTGGGGATGAACAACTCTTTGGCAACAACGTCACCCTCCTTTGGTGACAATGTCACACAAGCACACCCTTGCTTTGGTGGCAATGTCCACACCCACTTCCTTCCCACAGCAAAGCCATGCACAGATGGTCTCCTACCTGCATGTTGTGTGATCAGCCTTCTCTCAGCCGTCAAATGCAAAGGTGGCTTCTGCTCCATTCCCTGACAAAGAACTGATCTGCTAGTGGCAGTGTTTCAGCACACGGTGATACCCCAACGCATGGTGCAAGCCCAAATGCAGTTGCCTCACTCGGTGCAGATGCCTAGGGATAACAACAAGAGGGCAGGATGTAGATATGAAAGAGCATGGGTGATTACACTGGTCCCAGATCTAGGAGGTCTGTCTTTGCTGCCTAGAGGTGAAAAGCTTCACAGCTGACCCCAGGATCAATCTCAGCTCAAACCAGCAGCAACCACAAATTTTGGACATTTGAGGATCCACTACGAGTGCGATGAAAATGCAGGACTGAGCTTTGTGCCCCAAGATGCAAGTGAAGACAGGCTTCAAGGGAATCGCAGCTTTCCTGGTGTCACAGCCTGACTCAATCTGAGCGGGTCTTCTGTGCCAACCTGCTGCTCTTAGCCCCTCCATGGAAGCTGATGCAGAAGAAGCAACAGCTTGCTCAAGCCAGGCAATCACACAAGAAAAACTGTGAAAAGCTGACCCTCTGAGGTTACACAGCTCTCACAAAAGAGTTCCATGGGGCTGAGAACACCAGCAGTGCCAGTGCAGGCCCCTGCCTCTCAGCGGAGATGGCAAAGGGAACTGCTTCTGTCAGGACCCCAGTCCAGCTACAGCAGCATTGGGACTGTGCCACTGTGCTGTCCCCAGCAGACAGCTGCTGACACTGATGTTGAAAGCCAGCTCCAACTACAACTACCATCACCACGTTTGCAGAAAGGCTGAGAAACAGAAACCACAGGGAGCAGCCTCCATGCTCCACCTGCCCACCAACTACCTGTCTTGCATCAAGAGGGGACAGTCCTTCCAGGCCTGAGACTGCTGCTGGACCTTAAGTGCTGGGTCCAATTTTGGGCCCCTCTCAACAAGAAGGACATTGAAGTTCTGGAACATGTCCAGAAAAGGGCAACAGAGCTGGCAAGGAGTCTGGAGCACAAGTCTTGTGAGGAGCGGCTGAGAGAGCTTGGGGTGTTCAGTCTGGAGAAAAGGAGGCTGAGGGGAGACCTTCTCGCTCTCTACAACTCCCTGAAGGGAGGGTGTAGCCAGGGGGGGTCAGTCTCTTCCCCCAAGGAGCAGATGATAGGACAAGAGGAAATGGCCTCAAGTTGTACCAGGGAAGATTTAGGATGGATATTAGGAACTATTTCTTCACACAAATTAACAATTAATTAACAAAATTAAGCGAAGTGGTGGAGACACCATCCCTGAAAGTATTTAAAAGATGGGCAGACGTGGTGCTGAGGGACATGGGTTAGTGGTAACTTTGCAGTGCTGGGTTAATGGTTGGACTTGACGATCTTAAAGGTCCCTTCCAACCATAACGACTCTATCATTCTATGCCACATTCCCACATCTGCTGTAACGCCTGAGTTTATGTGGGGTGGGGACAGGACAGTGAACAACCTAGCTCAGCCAAAAGCCGGTAACGCTCTTGAGTGTAAGCATTCTGTTGGGTAGAACTGTTTTATCCCCTAACAGGGCTGGTGCACAAAGTGCCATTCCCCAGTTCCTGCTATTCCCCAACCCAACAGCAGCAGCTACCCCACCACTACCAGGGTGGAGGGATGAGGGGGTTGTGCTGCAGAGCCCACCCTCTTTAGCCCAGCCCTCACACCCCAGGCATGCTCCCCTCTGCACTGACCCTTCAGGTATCTACAGCACAGTGAGCCACAGGCCTTCAGGCCTTTTATTTTTGCCACCTTCTTGACCTGGCCAAGGAGGAAAGTGGGAGATCTCCTACAGAACTGGAGAGAACTCAAAACCGAAGTGGAAGACAGAAGAGCACTATGATAGAAAGAGTCAAGACCTTCTCACCCATGCACAGACAACTCCTAATGCATCCGAAAGTTATGCTCATGGTGGAATAGAGCGATGCCACTCCATGGGGCACAGCACACAGAGATAACATCACCTCCCCACATCCCTGAAGGGCATGGCACACACCCAGGAGCTCAAGACACAACAAAAAACAGGCACGAGGTTGGCACGCTGGAGGTAAAATTGCTCAAGAAGTTTGTTCTGCTCGTGCTTAAGAGGATCCCCCTTCTCCCATCGCCCAGCCCTCCCTTGTACTGCCTCTCAGCCAGCCTCGGATGTTCTGAGACAGAGCAAAAGGGACAAAATCTGACCAAGTGCTGCAGCAGAGGACTGCATGGGGAGGGCCTCATCAGCCTCTCCCGCTTCTGTGCTCCAGAAGCCAAGTAGACACCCGAGAAGAGCAAAGCTGGTGATACTATATGCTCTTTTACCAACCTCTGGCTCACCAGGGCACAAGTCGGTTATTATGCGGCATCAGCGTGCAGTTGTAACACAGCATCACTGCAAGAAAGGCCATACCCAGGTTCCCATTCCAGATCAAGCTTTCAGGATGCATTATATAAAAAGTGAGGCAGCTCTGGGATCTTTCAAAACGTGGGTAAAACTCCCAGTTTGTAAAAATTCTCTAATGCCTCTCATCTACTATTCTAACAAAAACAACAACAAAGTCCCCAGTGAAATGAAATTTAGGCTTAACCAGGCTCAGTTTTCTCCTCAGGCTATTTCCATGATGCCAAAAGACTGAAACTCTGAATCTCACTGGAAAGGACTCTGAAAGTTTTCAATCAAAACGTTTTATTATTAAATTCACTTTATGTTATTAATTATACAAATAAAAAATGCTAATAGTAACATATGCATTAAAACCAAAGGAAATCATGTTTCAATTAACCGGAAAGCTTACAAAAAAACATTTAAATGCTAATATTTAAAGAAACTGCATAATAACAAGGCTTCCTGCAAAACAAACTTCCTTTCCCAATAGCCTGATCAATTAACCTTTAGTGACTTTAATTTTATATTTTTCCAGCCAAAAAACAGAAACCTGTAGACAGCAATGCCCTGACTTTATTCCCCTCATGACCAGGAATAGCCTACTTAATGAGATCGTATTAAATTAATTAGGAAAAAAAAATAAATCAGACCTTAATGCCAATGAAGACTGAAAGCCATTCTGACAAAAACTAAACTCATGGAAATTAAGACTCATATTCAGGAACAAAACAACACTGAAAAGTTAGATGAAAGTTCAGATGATACTGCACAGTTCCTGTACTACTGCTCAATTAAATAAGACAGAAACAATGGCCAGCAACCTACAGGAAGTCTCTGAGCTCAAAATGAAGCACAAAAACCTCCCAAGATGAGCCAGAAAACTTCTGACCCTTGCCCTCATCTTTCAAATGCAGAAGCACCACAATAAAATATTGCAAAAATTACACCTCCCCTCCCCAACTTGGCACTCACGCCATTCCCAGCCACGAAAAATAAAACCGAAATGTGAAGCTCCCTGTTGCAAACCTCGCGCGTGCTACTCACCAGAAGCCCAGAAACTGAGCAGCAGCACCAAAACTAAAGTGGGGGTCACAGGAGAAAGGAGCTGGAGGACAACGTCCACTGCCTGGATTTCTTCACTTGCTGACCCTCCGCTCTCCCGGGGCAGACAGCCCTTCACTGCCTTTGGGACCTGAGGAACAGAAGCCAGAGCAAAATGAAAGTAAAAACAGCCAGGAATTCCCCAGCTATAACTCAGCTATGATAAAAACTGTGTGATGAGCAGAAGAGTGTTACGCTATTCTAAAATCTATAGCTAGGCAATAATTTACATAAAGCTTTTAGAGAGTGGGCCCAAGAAAGGGGACTCAGGGGCAAACACTCTCGCTGGTGTAAACTCTGGCTTGGTTGTGCTTAAGGCTCTCACAATGGGAATGTCTGATTACCCTGGCACATGGGGAAATATTTACTTACCATTTCCACTACATCTAAGAGGAAAAAAAACCATCTGCCTTTTCTTTGCAATGAGGACAAGGTTTAAGTAAGAACATAGTAAATGGGAATGATTTGAGGAAAAAAAAATCCCAGGTTTCTAGTTAGAACTGTGTGCGGAGATCTCCAGGTCCAGCAGAGAGGGTGCAACAATGAGACGCTACTAATAATCTTCTAGTGCCAGAGAAGGTAAGTTGGAAAAGCAGAGGCAGCCTGCAGCCAAGTCCTAGACAAGGCAAGGTGACCCACAGTGCTCTTTCAAAATGAGTTTATCAGGTAAAAAAAAAAAAAAAAAAACAGATTAGGTCCGTATACACTTGCTCTGGTGGTCTTGCCTCAAGCATGGCGCAGGGGACGAGGGAGCATGGGGCGCTGCTGGCGGGACTGGGGGTGGTGCGGAGCAGCTGGGGAAGCGACAGGCAGCACCTACCGCCATGTTCTGCCCCATTTTGCCAAGTTCCCTACCGGAGTGACCCCACCACCGCTCCCACCGGTGTCTCCACCAGGCTAGGGAGCCACCATAGCACTACCAACGGCCGTTTACAGCCAAACTCACAGGTTTGCACCTAAAAATCCCCAACCCCATCCTCAGCGGGCTCCCATACGCCATTCTGGCCTGTAAACGCCGCAAGGTTCGGGTATTGCGGCTCCCCTGCCCCAGGTGCAAAAGTCACCACCAGCAGCCATGCTTCTCACCTCAGCCTGGAGCATGGCGAGGCAAAGGGGCGCAGCCACACCCCTGCCCCCTCCCAAACCTAAATCCTCATGCGATGCCCCTGCACAACACCTTCGTCCCAGGCGGGGAGGAGGTGGAAGGGAGGACGAGGCAGCGTCGCCCGATACTGCCCCGTCCTCCCTGCTCGGGGCGACCCACCCGCGGGCACTCACCTGGCTGTGCGGGTCCGTCCCGCCGCACTCCCATCACGGCGGCGGCTCAGGACCGCCCCACCGCGGCCGTCCGTGGAGCGAACCCGCCCGGAGAACGAAGCGGCTTTGCCGGGAAAGCACGTGGGACCGCGGAAGCGCCGGCGGCTTCGGCTCAGTGCCAGGGTCGGCGAGGAGCCTCCGCCGTTCCCTCAGCGCCCGACCCCGCCGAGGCCGCCATTTTGCGGAGGGGCTCGAGGCGCCCCCTGGAGCGCCCCGCGGGAGGGCTTCGGCCCCCATTTTGCGGTGGGCGCTGCAGCCCCGCATGGAGGCAGCTCTGGGACCCTCGGGGGGGTCCGCTGGGC
Organism: Gallinago jamesoni; assembly: GCA_025769975.1. Classification (NCBI taxonomy): domain Eukaryota; kingdom Metazoa; phylum Chordata; class Aves; order Charadriiformes; family Scolopacidae; genus Gallinago; species Gallinago jamesoni. Next base: position 23,385,101 of record JAOQGH010000062.1, on the reverse strand, counting down.
GCTTTCTTGCATCTCCCCCACCTTCTCCGTCAGCAGAGCCCTTGCAAGGGCAGCTATCTTTCCCAGCCCCAAGGGCCTGTCACCACTGGATGTCTCCAGTGGACAACTTCCCCCCAGCAGGGCAAGGCACCACCAAATGCCTTTTTTTCTGCCATTTCTTTTTTTTATTAATACTCCTCATTCTAGCAGGATGTCATGCAGGAGGACTAGAGGGCCGTGGCTTGACAGAAGCCAGCTCCCATGGTGTTCAGCAGCCATTGCCACGCAAGAGGGAAAGTGTCACCTCAGCATTGGTGGCTGCAGAGCAGGAGGGAGCAGGGGCCGGTGCTGGGTCAGCTGGTGGAGGCAGTGATGGGAACAGGATGGGAAGGAAAAGGAAGGTTGCCCATGATGCCGTGAAAGACGAAATCAGGACTCAATAGTCGGGATGACTATTAAGCAGGTATCCTTTATTGCAGCGCTGG
>JAOQGH010000062.1:23368211-23384537 GCA_025769975.1 Gallinago jamesoni | reverse complement strand
AGCCAAGTTATATTTGCTAACTCATCCTTAGGTAAGCAAACCTTCAAGCCATACTTAGCTTTATTCTTTAATTCACCCACTACACCAGGGCTTCTTCAAGGCCAGTGTTGGCCACACCACGGTGCCATGGGTTTCGTGCCACTTGGCTCTGGCTGAGATGTCTTGGATGCCACTGGTTGAGGACCAGGAAGAGAAACCTTGGCTGCCGTGGAGCAACACCATAGAGCAACCTCTGAAGTGAGCTTACTCAGCATGCCCCTGCCTTCTCCTCCACCAGCTGTGACACCATGGCCACTGGAGAGATGTTAAGCTGTTGTGAGGAGCAAGGAGGTGCTGGGGCAGCTCAGTGGCGATGAGTGTGGGAGAGGAGCAGGTCAGACAGTCCTGGCTCATTCCCCAGGAAGAACATCCATGGGAGGGAGCAACCACCATGGCCAGAGAGCCCAAGAAACAGAGGCCATGCTGCTACCAGCCTTGCAGGGCTCTTTGTGGAAGTCCCAACTTTAATATTGCTTTGTGAGGGAGGAGAATGTCATCCTCTGCCTTTGTTACTGTGATCCCCATTGCCGTCTTAGGCCTGGCACCTGCGATCGCTTCCAAGTGAAAGGACAAGTTAGAAAAAGACAAGTATTAATTCATAGAGGAAAATAACTAAGCCACTTCAGATAAATTATTGCCCTGTACTAGGAAGGAATAGGAATCTGCTGTCTGACTAGACACTTGCACTGTGTCGTATAATCTCTTTGGCTTCCTTATCATTTTTATTGCTTCTCTCAAGCTTGCTCCCACTGTCTTGACAACACGGACATAATAATTTGTCTAGAGCTCTATACAGACTCTACAGACTCTGGAAAGAAAGCACCCAGGGCATGAGATCTCTGTGTTATGGTACTGCATATTAATTCCCGTTTACTTTTTCAGCCATAGCCAGGTCTTTTAGCAATAACTGCTTCCGAGCTTAGTTGGATTTTGATAATGTCATGGGAGTTGTTGAAGTCTGTCAAAACCAGGAGCCTCTTGTGTCATGGTAGAAACAAAACCCAGGATCAGCGCAAAAGGTGCGTCATTTCCAAAATAGAAAAACAGAGATGCCAAAAGATGGGCAAAGCCCATTCTTGCAGCCAACCATCAGTGATAACCCAGAGCCCATGCACTTCAAGGGTCCAACCCTTACTCCTAAGCACACAAGTCCTTTAAAGATCCTGAAAAAGCAGCATGCATAGAGGTGCAGACTTCAAGATCTGCAGAAGAAGTACAAACTATTCCACGGAGATACAATTGCACAGAAACCAGAGCATTTCTTAGGAAAAGGAAAGAAAATTTAACCAAAGCTGATTTAAATCAGCTTGTCTTTTAATTGGTTCACACACAATCCTTCTGTTTGTAGACAAGCTTCTATGCTCCTTTCTGAAGAGATCAGCTCTATAATCTTTTCTCAAGAAAATCCAGAAGCAAATGATTCGGGAAGCTAAAGTCAAGTTGTACAATTACATATCCCTAGAAAGGGAGGAGGAAAAAAAAGTATTATATTAATTTGTGCCACACTCCCAAGAAGGGCTTTGGGAGTCAGGTATTTCAGAACTCTGCTTACCTTTCTTGTGATGATCTCTGGATCTCTGATCTCAAATAGATGAAGCCCTTTGCTGTTCATCAGCGAAGTCAAAGCTGGTTCGATTCCTGTGGAATCAGGAAACCCACACCATTACAGGTACAGCCATCCTGCCTTGCTGCTTACTGCGACCTTGTGTGCCTGTTGCCAAAAGCTAATTGTGCCCCAACGCCCCACAACCTTCGGCCTGAAGGAAAACTCATTTTTCCTTTGTCCCAGCATTTACAAAGGGTTCCCTGTTCCCCAAGTGAATCCAGCAGAAAGTCACACCAGTAACGTGGTTCCCTGCTCCCCAGCTGTCAGGGTTATTGATGTATTTTTTCAGTGCTTAGGTTTAGGAGCTCTGATGTTGGACACCTTATGGAGTACACTGGCACTTCCCCAAAGGGAAAACTCACTTGAAATCACCTCTGGGATCCCGACAACCGAGATCATTGTTTGCAGGAAGTTTCTTATGGACGGGTCACTCTGAAAGCCAGAAAATTCATACAAAAGAGTTTTAAAGACATCGTTTAGCAGTAAATGCCCTAGAGAATACCTGCTTAGGACTTACCCCACTTGGATCAGCTGTGCATTTAAAGACTTTAAACTCTGTCCTGGAGGGCAGGAAAAGGGGGGGAAAAAGGACAATAAGAGCTACAGAAATCCTCTTTCTGTGCTGCTCTCAGACATGGGCTAAAAGAGGCAATGAGACCCACGAGAGTCTATAGTACCCACCTGGAGTCCAAAGGGTGCAGAATGAGTTTCTTTTCTGCATAGGCAGCTTGGATGGTGACTGTGATTTCCTGCAGGGAGATGAGCGGCAGAGCTGAGATGTAGGTCGTCTTGCCTTATAGCAGGGAGCTGCATTTGGAAATTCTACTTTATTTCTATGACCCAGAGTTGAACTTCCTCCTGGCTTTACCTCCAGATATTACTAGAGAAGGATTTTTCTTCTCCATTTGCATGCAGCAAACTTCTCCCTAATGCCTACAGCCTCAGCCTGTGGGGCTCCAGACTGGCTCATTCACAGGACTGATGGTTTTGCCACTTACTTTGTGAACCAAATCCCGATTGAGGAAGGAAATGGTTACCTGAGGGTAGTGTTTCCCAACTACCATCCATCTCAACGTGAAAGATCTTCAGACTGGATGTGGAGCGGCCAGCCCCAGGGTAGCCAGGGCTACCACAAGTAGTCTCACATTTATAACCAGATTTTAAAAGAAAGCAATCGCTGCATTCTGGCCATTTAGGCTCATTTTCTTGCTTTTCCCTGTATGCAAGCATTTTGTGATCCAGTTGCAGGTCACAACAAGGGGTCTGGCAGGCCAGGAGCACATCACATCCAAAGAGCCACAATTTAAGGGAACACCTCTAGTTCAGTGCTTCTGCACTGCTACCAGGACCACCTGGAGCACAAAAGAAGAGCCATGCATATTTTCCCTTAACATTCTGCAAACGTGATACTTGCAGAAGGCAGGAGGGAACTAGTCTTTATTCCAGTCCCACAGGATATCACAGTTTAACCATTTAAAAATAGTCTGGTCTGCACTCAGGCAGTGATTTGCTCTTGTGCAGTGTTTAGTGTCCATACCAGACCATAATTAGATGGCTGGACAAACACACTGCTTTCTTGTGATTTTGCACCTGACAGCAAGGGTGTTGGCATTTCTTTTTTCAGCCTCCTTAGATTCTGGATAAAGCAGTTTGGGGTAAAACACAGTGTAAGCAGGAACTTCTAAGACAAACACAGAGGAAAAGACTATATTTTGAGCTTCACAGTCTTCACAGCTGTATCTTCATTTTAGAGACAATCGTTCTCTATGTGGGGGGCAGAGCTAGAATTTGGGAATGAGGAGATTTAAAAAAAATATATTCCCACACTGCTGTCATTTCTACCCCGAAATACCTCAGCTAAAGGAGTTTCACTGTCCTATACAGGTTAATGGGGGCTCATCAGAGCTTTCCAGTTCTGCACTTACCACCTTGCCCACCCGTGAAGAGTCCTTGAGCCAACATGGTCACTACCACCATTCCCAGCTTCAGACAACGAGGGAAGAGAGGGGAGCATTAGAAGGAACTGATACACCTGCTCCACTTCCCATGGTTTAGTCACCCACCCTTCCCAAAGGGCTCCCTGCTGATACTGTGCCTGAGAAGCAGGAGTGGTCCAGACTCAGCACAGAGACTCTCCCAAGGTCTTCACAGTCAGGAGAAGCAAGAACTGACCTTCTCCATGTACAGAACCGTCAGGGGCTCTTCTCCTGGGGGAAAGATGCTGATCTCCACTCCTACAAAGGACTTCACAACAGTCCCTTCAGGCTGAACAGAGATTTGGGGATGAGCAAGACTCCACACCTTGGCCACAGAGTCATTATACGAGGTGCCTTGAAAAATCTGGTCACATAAGGAGCAACAGAAGAGTCAGGCTTTTTCCATACCCCGTCTCAATTTCACACCAGCTTTCCACACAACTGCATCCCCTTCATGGTCCCCAATTCCCCCTCCACTTCACACAAGCCCAATAACCAGGTTTCAGGGAAGCTGTGCTAGCATGGAGGGTGGAGAAATCCTCCTTGCAAAGCACAACCATTTCTCCATCACTCCCAGGGTTTCTCCATCAGGCCCACTCAAGACTCTTGAGTTGTCGAGGGAAGGACATGAGATGTTTTAATGCAACAGAATCCATTTGAAAAGTTCCTCATCTGACATAAAATGCAGTTACCATCTGCACCGCCTTCCGCTGCGCTTCCGTGTCTTCCATTTCAAACAGTGCCTTCAGAAACAAACCAGAAACAGGTTGTAGAAGAATGAGAGAGGTTATGGCTAGCCCCAAGACGCAGGCTGGATGGCCCAGAGCACTGGTGTGTGACCAACTCAGTTCATGGCTGAGTTCATCCCCTTTCACTTCCCACAGAAAATGATGTCACCGTGTGACTCAGAAGACAAGTTTTCTATCGGCTGACTCTATTGCTCCAAGAGGTGACACTACCTGGTAGCACACACTTGCTAAGGATGTACCAATTTCTGACCAGGATCACATGTACTGGCCGACTACAGATAACCTTCTTCTACAGAAACTAGCTCTCACCAAAAGAAACAGCATTTAGGTAATTTTTTTACTCCCCCAAAATATGAGGTAAGGAGGGAACCACGCCTGAACTAGTCACCTTCAGCTTCTCCCCTGTGATGGTCAGTCCCAGGCGCTTGTCCAGGAACACCGCTGAAGCCAGGGAGTTGAGGATGTGCTCGGAGAGCCAGAAGTAGAGCATTCGGGACTCGGACAGCAGCGACGGGGAGAAGACAGAGTCACTGAAGACGTCAGAGTAGTTCTTATACAGGACAAGGCCCTTTAAAGGACAGCAAGCGTGTTGGCCATGACGAGCAGCGGGGAGAGAGGACAAAGTGCCAATACCTGCATCTCTGTGGCTGGCGGGACTCAGAGCAGAGAGCGAGCTGGTCAGCATCAGCCCACGGCACAGCACAGCAGCAAGGGACCCAACCCTCCCAGCCCTCCAGCGGACATCAGCACCAGGGAGACCTTCTGTCTCTGCAGCCCATGTTACTGTACCTTGTGGTGTGATTCCAGGTAATTTGCTTTTATTAGAGGCACTGATGCAAGGGAGATATCAAGTCTGATATCCTCATCCTGGACAAAATTTGCTGCAGGAAGGAAACACAAAAACCTCACACCAGAAATATGACCTTAAGCAGAGCTTGTGACAGTTGCTATTAGGACTTGGTGTAGGAGGTGACTAGGAGTTATAAAAGGACACAGGGATGGGACTGGAGAGTCCCACTCCCTTGGGTGCTAGTGCTGATCCTGCTGCTGCTCACTGACTCGGTTTCTCCACTAGGAAATATGGGTAATTACTCTCAGTTCTGCATTCTGTTCCTTTTCCCTTGATATTTGGGCCTGGGAACCAAAATCTTCAGCGAGCAGATGCAGATGCTGTAATACCTCAGCCCTGGTGCTTTCTCCTGTAGTAGCCAACATCAGTCTTTCTGCAACTGTCTTGCACCTCTGGTCATTAAATAATGAAGGAGAAATACCTTATGAACTGAAAAGTGTCTTTCCACCAGTGCAGTCAGCCTTAAAAATCAACCTGATGCAGAAAATTCAAAGCATAACATTGCTGTTGTCTGAGGGCTTGGGATCCCATATGAATTTTTGAAGGACTTTTGTGATGAGTGTGGCCGCTCTCCTGCTGGGGCTCAAATGTTACATTAAAAAAGAAAACAAAAAACAAGGATATTTACCTGCTAAATCATGTACAAAATTTGCCAGCACCTGGGCAAGAAAGTTGATTTCGTTGCACACCTACAAGAGGAAAAGAGAGGGGAAAAACTGGAGGCGGGTGGTGGGATTGCTTGTTCTGGAGCAGAGCTGGGCTGTAGGGTGAGATCTGGGGGCTGTCAGTCAGAGTCCAGCACCATCAGAGATCCCAGTGTCAGCACAATCTCCAGCCTTGTCCAAGCTGGTTTTTGTTGGTTTTGGTTTTTGGGGTTTTTTTTTGTGGATTTTATTTATTTGCCTTATTTTTCACAAGCACTAATATGATATTGCTATTATCTTGTGGTCACAGGTGAGCAGAGGAGCTTGTAGTGTACAGACCAACCCTTCCTCTGTCCTTGGGCAGTGGCTGATCTTACCTCACTCTTGAGAACAAGCTTCAAAGTGAAAGAGATGAAATCTGTGAAGAGTTGCTTCAGCCAGCCAGGCCTGCACAAGACAGAGAGCATGGTCAAGGATACCCAGCGGTCCCCGTGGTGGGTGACACTTGGGCTGAAGTGCTCAGGGACCAGCAGTGGGGAAAGAAAAGCCCAATTTTGAAGGGGGACAGACTCACTCCTTGTCTCCTTGGAGCCGAAGCGTCAGTTTGTGGAAACTCAAATAGCAGTCTGAGGCATCAGCAGCTACTTGGTCCTTCTGGCACACTGCATCAGAGGAAAGAAAAAAGATAAAAAGTATTTAATTTTCTACCAAGACAAGGAGGGTGAGTGCATTTTTCAGACCTGGAGCAGGGCATCACGGCAGAGGAGCAGCTCTCAGTTACCCACACCTCCTGGGGGATGTTTCCAAAAGACTCAGGACCCTTTACAGTTGGGGCAGACGGGGCTACCTTGCACCTGGATGGAGGGTTTTGCTCACAGCTCTCGACCAGCAAGTCTACCAGACACCCTTCTTCACTCTTCAGTTGGATACCTGCCTGCTCCTGTCGTCAGGGACTCAGCTGTTGCCTAACATCATGCAGGAGAACCTGGGCACTATGTGCAACCCATAAATCAGAGCAGGGAAGGAATATAGTCATATTGCAAAGTTTAAACATTGCAGTGTGCTGTCATTGAAAGCTTTGTGCTGCTCTTTTCCCCCTGGGAACTTACCAGGAAAATGTATTTTGAGACACACACGATAACCCACATCCCTCTCATCCCTTATGGGAGGGGGAAGACTGCAATTTGTCTGTATCCCATTCTTGTCTAAATCTATTGACATTCCCAAGGAAGAGGCTTCACTTCCCAGAGCACACCTTAGGCCTTGTCTGGAGAGAGCACTGTAAGGATGTTCAAACCTCCTGCAAAAAAGACCTCATTTGCCTCCCCCTTTGGAAACATCACCATGTTTTTTCCCAGTCATCCTGAACAGCAGGAGATAAAAAGCTGGTCCTAAAGACAGCCCAGAAGGCCAGTCCCTTCTTCACTTGCTGCTGGATTAAACCAGCATTACCTTGCTGAAATGGTTTGTACCATCTTCCTCTGCTTGGTGTGTTAAAACTACAAGGTTGTTGAGGGCCATGTTGTCTCCTGTCCTGTGGACACAAGGTGGCAGAGACTCAATTCAGCCTCTGGGTGCCGTTGGATGCCCACAGAGATGACAGGAGCTGGCCAAAGCTTTCTGTCCCCTACATGGCCTATCCTGCGGCTCTGGAGGAAGCACCCACACCCAGACCCCCTGCCACCAGTGATCCCCAGCTGTTACTTACTCAGTTTAATGTTTATCTGGAGGTCAATGGAAGACTCAGTTTCAAAATCAACCGAATGGAAAAGCTGCAGACTGTAACGGCAGAAGAGAGGACATTCAGCAACCAGTGCTGGGGGCAGCTTCTTCCTGATGGCATGTCACCACCTTAGCAGCACCCAGGAGAACAGGAGCATTAACCCCCCTTTTTTCCCCACTCAAAGTTCAGGGAGCAACGAGGGGGAGGGAAAAAGACAACTTGTACGGCTTGGCCATCTTGTATCCTTGTGCGAGGGGAGGGCAGACTCATTTTCTGATATTACAGCGTCTACTTATAGTGCTGCTATATAAAGACCCAGAATAAATCCCTGTGGAGGGTACAGATATAAAAAAAAAACAACCCAAAATGACACCCCCCAAACCACCCCACCTGTGCTCATTTGGAGGAGGACATGGATTTTCCTTTGGTGTTGAAGGCTCAATGCATTAGCATTTGAGAGCTGGTATTGCGTGATCAGTAGGAATTACCAAAGCTCAGTTTAGAGCTTAGAAACCTTCAAAAGACATCCCCTTCAGAACAAACTACTGTACAACCAACGCAGGACAAAGTCAGAACAACAACCAGCAGGACACTAAGTTGTACAGGAAGATAAAGAAGAATATAAAAATGTGTTTAAAAGCCTGAGCAAGGCAAGTTTTGTTGCTGATGTGTTAAGAGACGTGACGGATGAAAGAAATGATGGAAGAAAGCAGAAGTGATGGAAGAAAGGAAGAAAGCAAGCTGAGGAGAGCAGTGGTGGGGCTGAGCAGCGGTGCTGGCGTGTAAAACCTTGCCTGGCTCAGGCCGTGGGGCTGGGCAGAGGTAGCCCCCGGCTACTTACAACCAGGCTCCTGCGTAGCCATAGGTCAGGGTCCCTTTGAAGACAGCCGTCACGTTTTTAATGCTGATGTGAATGGCATCGTTCTCCTTCAGCTCCACCTCACTCTGCTCTATGGACAAGTCATTGACCTGGATGCTGGAAACAACAGAGGCGCAGTTTGTTCCCCCACCTGGAGGCTGTTTTCTGTGACCAGGCGAGGGTGTTGTTCCTGAGGACATGGGGTCTCTAAGGGCCTTGTGCCACCTCTTGTGCCTTTTGCAAATCACAAGGGCAGGGTGCTGTCGCTGGGCCTTGGTGTGCTGCTCCCCCCTGCCGTGTTCAGACACAAGGTGGGGGAAAGGCTTTCAAGAGGAAACACAGAGCAACGCGCAGCAGAACCAGCCCATTTTATTGCCATGCTCTGTGCCAGCTGCAGCCACCACAGGAAATCTGTCCTGCCTTTGCACTGTGGCATTTCTTGTCCCCAAATAAAAGTTAGTAACACAGCGACACCCAGCCGCCTTAGTCACAAAGCACCACCAAGTGACATCCTGTTGACGAGGGTGGCTCTGGCAGCCCCGTGTCCCCGCTGCCACTCCATGTGTTGTGGACACCATCTGTCGGTGACGGGCCCCAGGAGCTCCAGCCTGCAGGGACAGAGCTCCCCAATCCACCGGGAACCCACTGTGCTCTACATCCTGCCTGCCGAGCTGGAAGAGCTCTTAAATAATATACATCAGCACCTTAAACATTGATGTACAAATTGTCTGCAAGGCATTGGTCAGAAACTGTGCCTGCCCTGGTCCAGACTTCTGCTTTCACCAGGAATTGCTGGTACCAAAGCTCCCTCCGTGGCCAGTTGCCGTTCCCCTCCGTCAGCCCGTGCATCCCCTGGCACAGAGACACAGAGATACTCACTTGCTCAGCCCGTAGGCCACCTTGCCGAGGAGCCGCATGGACCTTTCCCCGGTGATGTTGGGGAATTTGGCATTTCTGAATGCTGCTTGGATGACCCGTGCTGTTTCCTGGTTCACTGTCAGTGGAAGAAAAGGGCAGAGATACCAAACCGCAGTCTCTCCTAGCTGCGGATTAAATCACCCTGGATTAAAGCCCTACAGAAGATTAAGGAAGCCCTAGAAGTAGCTTTAGAGTATGTTTAAAAAAAAAAATAATTCCTAATTTTAACAGCTGAGGGCAGCTGGGGACAGCAGTGTGACAGTCACCAGCAGGACCGTTCCCAGGGACTCCAATCCAGCTTTCTCACACCTCACCTGCACCTTCAGGGCAGATTTTGGAAAGGTTGAACCTGTGCTTTTCCTTACACCACACAAGCTGTTGATTTTACTTTGCTCTGCTGCCTCTTGCTTCTATTGCAGTCAGCTGCTGGATTTCCAAAGGCTCTGTACACATTTTCCTAACATTATCCAACGTGTTCCAGCCCCAGCCTCAGGCAAATGCTTTTACAGGACTTTTTTCCTTACAGAAATACCCTCTCTTAGTCTGACCCAGCATCCTTCTTTGTTTGTACCACTCTTGGAGGGGATGGAACAGAGCTGTTCCCACCCTTTGCAGAAGGACTAATTATTCTTCCCCTACCTGCAAAGCCCCAAAATCTTTACAAATAAACCCATGGCAGCAGAGGAACCCCATTTCTCCTCTTCTGCACACCAGCCCCAGGAGATGAGATTGCAGCAAAAGTGAGAAATCAAACACATATTTGCTCCAACTGTTCCGTCGCACCCCCACTGAGGAATGGCACTAAAACTTTGGGGCAAGCAGAGAGGTTGGGGACTGTTGTCTAGGTTTTTTGAGAAGTTGTGCCTATCCAGTGCTTTAACCCATGCTCCCAGGCAGATATTAATACTTCTTACTAGATAAACAGTTTGGAGCCAGGGAAGCAAGAAACCCCTTCACTTGGTTGATCGATCTAAAACTTCTGACGGAGAGAGGGAAGGGCAGCCCCATAGCAGACACTTACACAGCAATGCCGCCGGCTTGGTCATCCTGCAGACGATCCCCGTGATGCTGTAAGGAAAGGGCCCAAACTCACAGGCTGCTGCTGCGTGGATGAGCATTAGCAAGATGCCGAAGGTCCCCAGCCCCATCCTGCCAGCCCTGAGCATCCTCGGCCAGAGCAGAGAGCACCGACGAGATCAACTGATTCTTGACTGTGGCAAAGGCTGCTTTCATACCTCCAAGCAGATCTCGTTGGAAGCAGGACATGACCTGCTTCCTCCAGTTATCAAAACTCATCACACGTTTCCTAATCTTCCGATAGTTTCCTTAACACCCTTTGAAACACACGCTGCCTTCCTCCCTCAGCAGGCACTTGGGCTGCAGGACTTGGCTCTCCTGCCAAAACTGCTTTAACTCAGGATGTGCATGCATCGAGGCAGGAGGGGGATGGTGCTTGGAAGGGGATAAAGCCTTGCACTGCCTCCAGCCAGTTCTTCATTTGCTCTTTGCACAGAAATAGTCAATATTGCCCATTCTTGCAGCAATTTCCTAGCCAAGCCCTGTTTAAAAGGTACCCAAGTTGTTAACTGCTCCCCCCTCCACTGATTTTAGGCACGCTGTGGGGAAACTGAGGCACGCTGCTGGGGAGCCCTCCTGTTACTGCTGGAGGGTAACAGGGTGAACCCACATCCCTGAAGGAGACCAGGAACGCAGGACCAGGATGCTCTTTGTGTTGGTTGGATTTGTGGACCATCCTTGGTTTGCCACCTTCCTGATGGGGGAAGAGCCCTCTAAGTGAAGGGTTTCACACACCTTGCCTCTCCGCTGCTATTTGGGAACCGTTAGAAACCCAAGTTCACATCCACTCCTTGTGACACCCACCCTGCGTGCCACTCTCCCCCTGCATCCCTCTTGTGGTGCTGGGGCCCACCCATCCCAAAACAAGCTCAGGGACCAGACAGGGTGAGGTTATCATCTCAGCAACAAGGCTCCTGTGAACTATTTTGCCAACGCAGACCGACAGAGAAGGAAAGGTGAGACCTAGCCATGCTGCGCTCACCCCCTGAGCAAGACGAGGTGCCAGCCTTCCTCCTCTCCCCGGCAGATGCCCCCTCCTCCCTGCGCCGGGTGAGCACATTTCCTACAGGGAGCCCTGCTGTCCACGGCCCCCACCCTGTTTTCTTCCTGAGTTGAGAAGGTGAATGGCCTCGGGTACCCCGCGGGAGGCACTGCCGGTCACTGACCCGCCAAGGCTTCCTCCAGACAAGCAGCAGGGTGGCCCGGGACTGGCTGCCCGCTGCGATCCCACATGGCGTTACCTAATAATAATTAGCTATTAAAGGATAAAAGCACATCCAGAGATAGCAGGTGTGGGAAAGCAACAGAAGCTTGGCAAGGAGGACTGTAAACACGCTCAAGTGACTTGCACATGGGGTGCTGGAAAACACATCTATCACACGAATTGTTGCGCAGTCTTACGTACTCAACAAGTAGAACATCTGCACTTAGATAACGAAGGCCTGGGATGGACTCAGGGACACCTTACTGAACATGCCAAACACCCCTGCCCTGCTGTTGAAGAAGGTCAAAGCACAGTGGAAAACTGTACCTGCCTGAATTCTTGAAATACAGGCAAGAACAGCAAGTTTGAGCTCTTGCTCTCTCATTCCCTTGCTGAAAAGGACTCTCGCTCGGCACCGCCTGCGTCCCCTGCTTGCTTGCCTTGGAGATTCCCCAATCCGGGAGGTATCAAGATTAAATTTGGTCTTCGCCTTTCGTCCGTGGTTTTGTGGTTGTTCCTGCACCCTGCCTGCCTCGGCTTACGCAGCAGCTGGCTTACCAGCAAAGGTTCCCAGGTGGCAGCCCAGTGCCATCATCTCAGCTGCTGCAGCATCCTCCCTGCCCTGACCAGGAGGCCTCTTTACGGAAAAGCTGGCACAGACACATTACAAAAGGATTTACATTCAAGAGGCTTTAACCTCTGGTTTCTGTCCTTCAGCTCATGGCTCTCATACGCCCAGCCCCCCCCAGCAGCTCACAGTGCAAGGGACATGGATGCAGTGGCCAAGGCCTGGGGGGAGGGAGCCCTGCAGCCCCAGCAGGAGGGGGTACCCCAGACTCTGCAGCGCAAACGTATGGGAGGCAGCAAAGTGCTTAAACCTGCAGGTGAGATACAGTACTGCTGGGTGTCACGCGAGCATCCTCAGCAGGGCTTTCAGCAGAGGAAGGACACACTCCCCTTTAGTGCAGGACACAAGCTCAGGAATGCTGCTCAGGCTTTACTGGAACAGCTCTGGAGCAGATGCTGCAGCAGGGAAGCAGAGGGTGGCATCCATCACTGTAAATGAAAGCGGAGCAGGACCCAGGGCATCACGGCCATCCCTCTGCCCAGGGCAGCAACTCACACCAGCAGGAAGGAATGGCGCTGGTCCTGGTAGATGTTCATTTACAGCCCCCTTACAGGCCAGCTCTCCTGCCCCACCACCACTGCAGAGGTTGCTGCTAGCAGATGCCCTGAGCTGAGGACAAGGGAGGACAGGGGACTGCCGGGCATTGACCTCCAGCAAGAACAGGAAGGCTGGAGACTTTCCGCCTACAATAGCAGAAGCATGTGGAACATGGAGGTGCTGTGAGCATCCCTGCCCTGGAGTAACCAGGCAGCAGGGACACAGCAGCCCACCCTCCTCCTCCCAGGGCAAGGTCAGGCTAGCAGGAGGCAGGTCAGATTTAAAAACCTCAAAGAAGAAAGGTTAAATTCAGCTAGCAGGAGGTGGGGCAGGCTTTGAAACCCAAAGAAAGGTTAAATGCCCAAGCTAGTGAGTAGTGGTGGGAGATGTTTTGATAAATATTTGCTGTGTAAGGCATTCTCCAAAGGCCACGCACGCACACACGTGCTCACCACCTTTCTGGGACTTGGTCTATAAGAAAGCATTGTTTTTCCCCACACCCTCCAGAGCAGCACATCGCAGTGCCATTAATCTTTGTGCTGCTCTGACCCAAGTGTTCGGTGTTACCCCGCAGCTGCTTCCTGAGATAGAGCCTTCCAGGTACCCAGCCACGCTCTGCCCCATCAGCAGGACGGGCTCCCACCTCGGGCCTCACATTGGGGAGGGCAGGAGAGCAAACCCAAACTCCCTGCTCTCACACCACCAAGAGAGCACAGGGCCACGCTCCATCCCACACAGCCAGGGACTGCCTTGGCCAGGGTTGTGCCACCAAGCCCCAGGAGCAGGAATGTTGGGTTGAAGAGAGCTCGTTTCTTACGGTTAAAAGTTCTGATCATGACAGGCTTAGACACAAGACAGCAAGTAAATTCACCAACTCTAGTTTGTTAATTGTGGGATTTTAACAGACTGTCACTTGTAGGGTAAACTGCACATGAGGGTTTGGTTTGAACAACAGTATCTCACAGTTTTCCATCAAATCCTCCTGAAACCAACCTGATTTCATAGAACGGTTTGGGTTGGAAGGGACCTTAAAGATCATCTAGGTCCACAGGCAGGGATACCTACCAGTAAACCAGGTTGCTCAAAGCCCCGTCCAACCTGGCCTTGATTTCCCTTCCAGTATCGCCCTATAACGACCTCTACAGCCCCAAAGATAAGCTGGCACACACGGCCCTGGGTCAGCCCAGGCTTTTCATAGCCGAGGTTGCCAAGGGCAGGGAGGCTGAAGCCTTGGAAGAGCGACCAGTTGTGTTTCTGCAGCACTGACTCTGCACTGCCACATCAACTGAAAGACAAAAAGCAGCAAGTAAAACTTTCAGTGCTAATATAAGAATTTTTGGGTTGTTCCTCTGCAGCACAGGCCAATGAGCTGACATAAAACCTAGAAGCAACATCTCCCAACATTTCCCCAACCCTCCCTTGCAGGCAGCTGGGTGTTAACGGACCTCAAGTCCTTCTCCACCAGTTTGTGACCCTGGCTATACACCAGGGCTGTTGCTACCCCCATGATACTCCATTTCACATTCAGACATTTCAAGAGCTTCTTACAAAACAGAAGGGCTGGGATGAGGTGGTGAAGGTGCAGTTGGCCTCTTGGTAACAGGATGGAGGGGAATAACTCTGGGATGGCCTCCAGCTGGCCTGAAGTCCCCCAGAAGAGACCAGCACAGCTCTGCAAATCCCCCCAGCCTCCAAAAAACTAGAGATGGATCCCAGAGCGAAGAGCAGAGGGAGGTTCTAACACTTCACTGGGCAAGTGCACAGCCATTGGCGTGTCCTCAGCAGCCAGGGACAACTAGCACATGCACAAGTGAAGGAGCTCTCTAGAGAAAAGGGGAGGTGGTCACACACACACAGAGCTCATCTGCTCAGCAGCAACCTCATTCTCATGAGCTTTCTGTTCCATGAGTTGAGCATACCCTTGGTGACAAACAGGACTTTGATGACTCCTCAAGTAAACAACCTGTTAGAAGTTCCTGCAGCAAGAAGGAAGGTGCCTGAGGTAAGACATCCAGTACATTTCTCCTTCATCTTGTTTTCCGGCAAGGACAGAGACCTGCTCTCAACTGGGGGAAGCTGCCAGAGGATTTCAGGAGACAAAGCAGCAGAGAAGCTGGTTTTATTCAGCTGCTCCTTTGCCACTCTGTGGACCATCACCACCTGCACAACCTCCCTCCTTCCAGGGCAGCCCCACAGCACCCCCATGGCTTAACAGGAAAGTTCTGCCAGCTGTGCCTGCAGGCATGGAGAGGATTTACATGAGCAGCAGAACCACTCAGCTTGGTGTGAGCCAGGACAAACCCAGCTTCCTAGACTCATAAACCTGTGATGTCCCCTCTGTTCTTTGCAAACTCAGCACTGCAGTCCCAGCACAGGGTCATGTTATTCCCAGAAAACCTCAGGGACTCACACTCTTTCAGCAGCCTTGCTCTGCAAGTTTCAAGGCTCAATTTTTCCTAAAGTCTAATAGCCCCCCCTCCCAGTCTCACCCACAGCTGGCACACCATCATTGTTTACAAGTCCTCTTACATCACCCTTCCTCTGCCCTAAGCTGCCTCAGTTCCTCCACTGCTCCCACACCTCCATTCTCCCCACTTGCTCCCAGGCTGCCTCCAGCAAAGCCCAGGCCTCCCACACACGGGGACTGGGAAGAGAACCAAAGCCACACCACACTCCAGCTCCATGTAAGCCCAGGCTGTCTCCGTCGCTGGTGCTCAGAGCCCCCAGCCAAGCCCTGCTCTCCCACCGCTGGCAGCGTCTCTGCACAGCCCCACACTATTTACAATGACACTATTTGCCCAGTGTCCCCTGCTGTTGTCACAGCATCCCTCCACCCCAACAGCAAACAGAGGTACGCGTCTCACTGAGCCATTATGGAAACGTTTTCTAAGGCCCAGCAGACTGTCTACGCCCCTCCAGCAATATTAGCTCTGCTTCATTAGTTTTCCAGCTCATTTCAAACCCCTCCACCTGCTTAGAGGGAGTAGCAACACCTCAAGACAACAATGCAGATGTTTTGCTGTCCCTGGTAACGTCTCAGATTAGATGTTTCCCAAGTAATGCATCACTCTGCTTGTTGCCTAAACCAAAACAGTTTACATCTGGTTGCCAAGAAATACCTTCTCCTCCCCAGGCTGGGCCCAGGAACATCTCAGTGGATTTAGCACATTGCCAAGATACCCAAGGGATGATTAGATGCGCCATGAAGAAAAAAAAAAAAAAAAAAATCCATCACCCACAAAATGCAGTGCTGAGCAGCAAATTTACCACTAGTGGGACAGGAAAGAAGGGACGTTCCCCCAAGAACATCCTCAAAGGCTTACACAGAAACTACCCAAACAAATCATACAATGGTTCAGGTTGGAAGGGACCACAAAGATCAGTTCCTACCCCCAGCCCATGAGCAGGGACACCTCATAGAATCATAGAATCATTTGGTTTGGAAGGGACCTTAAAGATCATCAAGTTCCAACCCCCCTGCCCTGGGCAGGGACACCTCCACTAGAGCAGGTTGCT
>JAOQGH010000062.1:23336696-23368111 GCA_025769975.1 Gallinago jamesoni | reverse complement strand
CAAAGATTTCAGGAGGATCTGCTCCATGATCTTGCCAGGCACAGAGGTGAGACTGACTGGCCTGTAGTTCCCCGGGTATTCTTTGATTTCTTTTTTGAATATCAGGGTTATGTTCCCCTTTTTCCAGTCAGGGGGAACTTTGCCAGATTGCCACGATTTCTCAAGTATGATGAAAAGGGGCTTAGCAACTTCTTCCACCAGCTCCCTCAGGACTCGTGGATGGATTTCATAGGCCCCATGGACATAGGCACCTTCAGGTTCCTTAAGAGGTCTCAAACCTGATCTTCTCGTACCGTGGGCAGTTCTTTGCTCTCAGAACCCCTCTTCTTGCTTTCCTTGGGCAGTGTGGTTTGAGCCCTTGCCGGTGAAGACTGAGGCAAAAAAGTCATTCAGTCACTCAGCCTTATCCATATCCTGGGTGGCCAGGTCTCCCATTTCCTTCTGGAGGGGACCCACAGCTTCCCTCGTCTTGCCTTTATCCCTGACGTATCTGTAGAAGTTCTTTTTATTATTTTTCACATCCCTGGCTAGATTTAGTTCTGCCTGGGCTTTCACTTGCCTGATCTCATTTCTGGGCACTTGGACCGTTTCTTTGTATTTTACCCATTCCACCTGTCCCTGCTTCCACCCTCTATCAGCCCCCTTTTTGGTCCTGAGCTTGTCCAGCAGTTCCTTATTCATCCATGCAGTCCTGCTGGCTATTTTGCATGATTTCTTCTTTTTTGGGATGCACCTCTCCTGGGCTTGGAGAAGGCAATCCTTGAATACCACCCAGCCCTCTTGGGCCCCTCTCCCCTCCAGTTCTTTTTCCCAAGCTACCTGGCCAGTCAGATCTCTCAGGAGACCAAAGTCTGCTCTTCTGAAGCCCAGGGTAGCCAGCTTGCTGCACACTCTCCTCGCTGCCTTATGAATCTTGAATTCTGTCATCTCATGATCACTGCAGCCAAGGAAACCCTTGAACTTGACATTCCCCACAAGCCCTCCTTGTTGGTAAGGACAAGGTCCAGCACAGCTCCTTTCCTCATTGGCTCCTCGATCATTTGAAGAAGAAAGTTGTCATCAACGCATTCCAAGAACTTCCTGGATTTCTTGTGCTCTGCAGTGTTGTCTTTCCAACAGATATCGGGGTGGTTGAAGTCCCCCATAAGGACCAGGGTGTGAGGGCGATGCTGCTCCTATCTGTCTATAGAGGGCCTCATCCTCCCTGTCACCCTGATCTGGTGATCTGTAGCAGACCCCAACTGTAACATCACCTGCCCCCATGCTCCCTTTAATCCTGACCCATAACCTCTCCATCCATCCCCAGGTGGAGCTCCACACATTCCAGCTGGTCCTTGACGTAGAGGGCAACACCCCCTCTCCTTCTGCCGGTCCTGTCCTTCCTGAAGAGTCTGTAACCCTCCATTCCAACACTCCAGTCATAAGAGCCATCCCACCACAGCTCAGTAATGCCAATAAGGTTGTAGCCCTGGAGGAGCATGCACCTCTCCAGTTTCTCTTTCTGGTTGCCCATGCTGCGGGCATTTGTGTAAAGGCACTTCAGCTGGGTGCCCAAAGGGTCCAGTTTATTAGCTGAGGTGGCAGGCTGAAGGCTCTCCTTGGGCTTATTTCTGCTTGACCTGTGTTTAACCCCCTCTCCCTTCCAGCCTAGTTTAAAGCCTGTTCCACAAGCCTTGCCAACTCACTTGCCAGTATCTTTCTCCCCCTCTGAAACAGGTGTGCTCCCTCTGTTGCTAGCACACCTGGTGCCATGTAAAGTTCCCTGAGATCCAAAACCCCAAAATTTCATTGGTGGCACCATTTTCTGAGCCACTTGTTGTGTGTGTCTTTTTATTTCTTTCAGTATATTACAGTATTCCTACCTGCAACTAAGGGTATTGACGAAAAAATTATCTGTGCTCCTGATCCCTCAACTCTTTTCCCTAGTGTCTTAAAGTCCTTTTTGATTGCTTTAAAATTTCCAGTATTTACCTGGTCGCTTCCCACCTGCATAATTACTGAGGGATAATAGTCAGAGGACTGTACCAGACCAGGCAGCCTTCTGGTTACATCTCTGACCCAAGCCCCCAGGAGGCAGCAGACTTCCCTGTGGGAAGGATCCACCTGACATATGGGGCCCTCTGTTCCCTTCAGAAGGGAGTCACCAAGAACAATTACCCTTTTTTTTTTTTTTTTAGGGCAGAGGTTCTGATGTGAGGTGGAGACTGATTTGTTTTAGGCAACCCCCCAGTTGGTGTTTCTTCTGCCCTCTCACTTGCCTCACTCTCACCCTCCAGTGCCCCATACAGAAAAACTCCTTGGAGAGAGGCTTGGAAAGGAAATTGTTGTTCGAAGCCAAAAAAAAAAATACCATCACTGATGTTAAACTTACTGCTGCAGGTACCACCAACGACACATGTCTAACCTCGGTCTGATCTGAAGGAACATCAAGCATTGCAGTTTGGGCTGTGGCAACTCACACACGATCACCCCCCCGAGACACTCCTCAACACACAGGCAGCGCCAAGGAAAAGCACTGCAAGTCTTGAGAGCAGCTGCGGTCCCTGCACACAGCACATTTCAAGCCAAAAAATCAATCCCCAAGCCAAGATCACGCACCGCAAAGCCACTCGAGTCGCACATTGAGCTCAAGGGATCAAGTGCCAAACTCTCCCAACACCTGCAGAATTCCCTGCCTCCAGATGTCCACTTTGTGCCAGCAGCTCTCAGGGAGCTAGAAGCTCTCGAGGTACTTTAAATAGAGGTCGCTGAAGAACACGGTTAGGCAAGGAGCCAAGCAAAGGCTCTGTCAGCATCTCTTCCCCTCGTATCCCAACACATTTATCATGATTTTTTTTCAATAAAAACAAGTTGAGAACACATCCTGTGCTTCGCACAGGCAACCTTCCAATTGCTGAACAGCGCACATAGGTATGGATATAAATGCCTGCAAATTTTATTGGAATCAAAGCCCTTAATTGTATCAGAAATTAAAGGCAACACAATGAAATAATACAAGAGTTGCTCAAGTGAGAATTCAAAGTTGAATAGAGACATTAGACTGCTTTAATTTTGCATCCAAAAGCAGTGAAGTTTACATCCTGCATAAATTCTTTTAGATAAGAGCTGAACACATTTAACTCTTCTCCCATAATTGGGTAGGGGGAAAATTAAGCCTTGAGTTTAAACTACCTGAATTTGGCAACATGAAATTTAGCCTGCAATGCCACCGAGGTAATGGCTTACCAACAGGTCACTGTCTTACAGTCCTCCCCTTCATCCAACAAGGAAATTGCACCATACATCCTTCATAGGAAACTTTCAGACAGAAGATTTAAACTATTGTTGAAGCAATTTAACAATAGATCTTTCCTAAAAATCTGCTAATGCATATCTAGCAATTTTTTTTTTTGCGATACTACACTTAGTGTAATTTAAATAGCATTTGAAACATTCCAACAGGAATCACATTGCAAAGAAGCAATTTGCTTCTCTTAACGTTTTTGCACACCTGCTCACAGCCTGTGCATTTAGAGCACAAGTTCACAAGGCCAAGTCTCTACACGGGTACCTGATCAACACTACAGAGCAGAGTTCTTGGGAATGAGGGCAAACATCTGTCTCTGGGCTGTAATGAATTAAGGCTTCTGGCAGCTTCATTTGCCTGGGCAGTGAAAGCCAGAGGAAGCACCATCCCCACTTTCACTCCTGGTTCAGAGTTGGCATCTGATGCACTCGGGTAAATCCCATTGCAGTTGGACAAGCAGACCGGTGACAAGTCAGTTGCGAGTCACTCCAGGACCTTCTGGAAGGAGGGATGCAAAGAAAGTCTTGAAAAAAACCCATGCTGTGCTCAGGAATGAAGGGTTGGCCTGCTGCAGTTCTTGTGAAACTTGTCCCTCATCAGGAGGTGCCTCAGATTCATCTGCTCTGTGCACGTTTTCCCCCTGTCAAAATAAAGGGTATTTGGAAAGTGAGATTATTGTAGAAATGAGTTAGAGGAATCAGGTGTCCAACAGCGCATTTTGTCACCCAAATGTCACACTGTTGGACATAAATTATCCCCAGATAACCACAGAGTTGAAAAAACAATCCACACCACTAGGATGCAGCTTAACTGCTGCGGTATGTCCAAGGCTGTTTAGGACAGACATGAAGCACCTCATCAGGTAAACAATGTATGTGTTCACAATGAAGTGAGTTCCCTGGTATCAGTCAGGACCATCAGCTGGAAATGCAAGGCTCCTAGTGCTGATATCCTCAAATCCTGTCACTCTGAACACTGCCTTCAGACACAGAACCTGTTCAGCCTGGGACAGGCCACTCTCCATCACAGCATCCTAAAGGCCAGAAACACCTAGAAGATGACATCCAGCCTGAGACAGCTTATAGAACAGAGGAGCTAGCTGTAAAGGAGGAAGGAGGGTGGCAATTGTTCCTCCACAGAAGATAGTTTCTGATGAAAGTTTATAGAACAAAGTTTTTGCTCCTACATTTAATTAGTAAACTGAAAATACAACTTCACAGCATTCCATGCTGATGGTTTAAAGCATACCAAGACAGTACCTGTAAGTTATTGTTCTGGTCCTGGTTTATAGCTGCTTGAGGAGCAGCATTGCCTGGGAAGGGCTGAGCTGGTCTCCATCTGAAAGGAAGCCATCCAACATGGTGCCTGGAGGAGCCAACAGATTTATTTTTTTTTTAGTATTAGTTAAAAACCACTCCTTCCTGTTACACCACCACAGTTCAAGTAACATCTGACCACTCCAAGCTGCGGAGAGCAAGTTCAGCACGTAATGGTCCTTTCTGCCCTGACCCAGTAAGTACTTTCAAGGCCTTGAGTCGGCAGCAAACCACAAGGGAGAAGCATCTGCTCACATTCAAAATAAGCAGCACCACATCAGGTTTGTCTCTACTTCCTCAGGAGCCCACTGCTACAGGCAGAGAGAGCTAAGACCTGCCTGTCTGCCAGGTCACATGCACCCCAGGTAACTTTTGTGCCTTTTTATTTTGATGGCGAGGACAGAACTTGTGAAAATACCTTACCAAATGTAACAGGCCATACAGACCTTCTTAGAAGCACCCACACAATATAAGCTGCTCAAAGTTACACTTTAGAATTATCAGTCATAAAATTTAAGGAGTTTTAATGAAGCAATTAACCTTTACTTTCCAAGTCTGCATAGAAGTCAGGAGAGCCTCTGAGATCCAGTTTCAACTCCTAGACCCACCCACCACCTACATCACTTGTTTCACCCCCCTCACTGAGGGGACAGATCATCCCTCTCAGGACACCTTTCTTTATTGTGCTCCTGAGACTTATCCCAAGCTTTCTCCCTTAGAGAGGCTCAAAGGCAATCCAGGACACTGCATTCAGTTTGGCTCTGCTCTCCACAGAAGCAACACAACAGAATACCCTGTGTGGGTACAGGTCTTAAATGCAGGTGCAAGACCCTCCTCCCAGGCTTCAGACAACTTGTTCCCCCAACAAGCAACTGTCCTTTACTCTATTGAACCTACCTCCACCCTACACTGCTGAGGCCTTACACTGAGAGCTACTTAAGTTTCAAGCAGTTTTCCAAGAAGAAAGCAATCCACACCAGCAGTACAAGTACAAAAGCCACTATCACCCATTCTTCATTTAATTCAGTCATAGCTTATATTTTTGCTAAATATCAAGTTATACCAGGATAGAGTGGTTCACCCTTTCCAGGGCCTAGAGTCATATGAAGCTCAACTCCAGAAAGCTGACCACAGCCCAGTGCTTCAGTGAAACATTTCCCAGTATCACAGTAAGTATTAACACCACACACTTACAGGTACATCAGCACAGTGCCGCCTGTAACCAGGAGGAATCTGCTGACACTGGAGTAGAAGTAAATAATGTTGACAAAAACATAGAACAGTGTTGCTGAGTAGAGCCAGTCCAACCAATCTCGATTGCCGCCCTCCTCCTCTTCCTCCATGAGCGGACCCCCTTGGCCATTCATCTGCAAGTTCTGGTTGGCCACAGCATTACCCTGGGCAGCGGCGTTCTGGTTCCCAGGCTGATTTTGTGCAGGAAATGGGTCTGGGAGAGGAGCCGGGGGTGTCACTGGGGCCACTGGTATCTCCTGAGAACGCCGTGCATGGGAGGGGTTAGCAGGTACAGCAGTAGAAGCCAAGCTGAAACCAGAGAACAAAGTATAGAATAAGGCTTAGTCAAATCCTTTCACACTGAACAGGCACTGAAAATTTGTGTACATAGACACATAGAGAGCAGCTCAAACGCAAATAGAAAGCATCAAGTTTAGAAGCTACAGAAGGGTTAAAAACAAGTTCCAATTCTACCCATGAAAGAGTTGCATAGTGACTTCAGCAAGTCAAACCAGACACTGTCCACTTCATGAAGGATAATTTTAACACCTTGCTCTAAATAGAGTTTATTTTCTAAATGTAGTCCAGAAGGCTTCTACAAGCCTCAGCTTTCCCTTGGTCACTGATTTCCAGACAGCACTACAGAAAAATGGTGAAGAGTCAAGGCTCATCAGCAGAGTTACAGTTACTCTACAAACTCCTTGCACTTAAAGTGCAAGATTCAAAACCACTGGCCTAAACTTTACTGTTCACCCTATGAGAGTTGGAGGTACATTCCTACGCTATTCCGCATAAGTTATGAAGAAAGTCTTCCAACCACCATCAAGAGAGAAAGAAGCTATTTCCTTGTACTCCAGTTTCTACCGGTAGCTTTGGACAGAAGACTTACTATTGCATGTAATACTGTCTTGCATAGATCTGCTGAAGCCAGGACATCTGAAGCATGCTGTAGGTCATATAAGCAGAGAAGCCGGGAGCCACACTTCGGAAGGGATGCTGAGTCATTTCCAGCCTTGGTCAAAATTTGAACACATTCATTAGCAAATACTGGACAAACTGCAGGAATCATTACTGCAGCACAATGTAAATAGCTTCTGCCATTTTGTACATCCAAATGCAAAATTAACTCTTCCTTCTAAAGTATTAAAGGTATCTCTTTGCCCACATGAATAAAGGGAAGATTTTCAACTAACAGAGCAGTCCATTTTCCTTCAGCTTCTTCCATACCCACTAAAGCTTTAACATATAGCCTCATCTTTGGCCCATGCTCTATGGGCTCAGGAGAGTCCGTGTGGCATAAGGAGCTGGCATGCAACAAAGCCAATATTTTAAAGATCTTAATTATCGTATTTACCTGTTACTGGCTTCTGCTGATGGCTGGCCACCAGAAGGGCATCTCAGTGTTTCACCATTTGAGGAAGATACGGACAGTTCTTGACTACCTTCTGAGAGCAAATTTGGCTGATCAGCTTTCCCCTGGGGACAGCAATGCAGTTAGCAAGGGTTATTCAGGAGACTGTACAAGCAGGTTACGCTACACTGAACAGGTTCTTGTTTTATAACTGCTACATGGTTCATATACTTTGTCCTGCACGGTACCTCTGGCACTGCCACAGAGGTGACGCTGCTCTTGGGCACCATCCTGCAACAACCTCCATCAGTATTTTAGAGCTCCTTAAAAAGTGACTGGCATGTACAACTGACTTGATGTCACTTCTCTTTCACCAGATCTACACCTTTATTAATTTTTATGCATGCGTCCAGGTCCCATCTAGTTATAAAAATGTAATCAGAAGAAACAGAGGGAACTGTACTCAAGACAGCTTGACTTTTTAGCTATGGTATGTCTGTACACACATACACGAGCTGCTGTAAAGAGAATTCAAGACCTGTTCTGTGGCGATACACACCAGTATGATATCCAGACCAAAGCTGGCTCATGTCTAGCAACCACCAGACACAGACAGGATAAGCTCAAATTGCCCATAATGGCAATATAAACACACCTCCATGCACATTAGCACATCCATTTTTAAGTAAAAATTGGTTTTGGCCATTTGCACTTAAGACCAGCAAGTACTCAGTCCAAGCACTAAGGCTCATCTTTGGCTTCTTCTCTACAGGCTGAGTCATTAATGAGCAGTTAAAACGTCTTCAGCTAACAGCCTTCTTCCTTCCCTACACACCAGAACCACTTCCACTCTGTGACTACAGTGTTTCCCACCTACAGGCACAGCCTCTGATTGAAAGAACTTGGGACACAACGGGTCACATTCTATTTAATAGAACTGAATTTACCAGAAAGCATTTCTTCTCTGAGCAGTGTTACAACTAGATTATAGCTTTGATATTTCTTAACAGATGCCACAAGAATCTTTACTAATGAACCACAGAGCCAATTTTTTAATCAGCTTAATCCAAATACTTTATGATAACTTGGTTAGGAATGAGAAAATGCAATACTGCCATTGCACCAGTAGGAAAAAGCAGCAGTATCAGTGAACTTCAAAATAGCTATTTGATGCTTCCCATTTTCAGTCACAAACCCAAGTTTCAGAGTAGATTGTTAAATTAGATTAAGTACCTCTGCACTTGTTTCTTGCACACTTGCAGGAGTCTTGAAATTGTATACCAAGTGAAGAGCATACAGTTCCCCATGCTAAAACATAAGGGTAGACACATTAAGAAAAAAAATATCACTTTTTTGATATATCTCAGCACAGCATAAAAGATATTTTTTTTATATACCTTCGGCAGGAGTTCTCCCAGATAATTATGATCAAGCAGCAGCTTCCCAGAATAAATCAACTTCTGGTCCTCTTCAGGCTTTGAAGAAAGAAAACAGACAATAGAACGACTTGCTCCGCCCCTCCCCCCCCCCTTGCGGAGGGCCGGTAATGTTTAACGGCGGCCGAAGGAGAAGCCCGGCCAAGCCCCGAGCCCGCCCCGCCGCCCGGCTGATGCAACCAGCCGCGGGGGGTGGAAGCGGCTCCTCCAGCGCCCCGGACACCGCACCGCTCCCCCCTCAGCGTCGGGAAGGGGCTGAGCGGCGGGCGCTGAGGGGGCCGCGCACTCACCGGCGCCCCGGGGACGAGACGGCGCAGCTCGGCCTTGAGGCGGCGCACGGTCCAGGCGGTATCGGCGCGGAGGCGGAGGTCGGGGTGGCGCTGCGTGGGGCTGCGGACGAGCAGCGACAGCGGCTCCTCCATGGCGGGCGCACGGCAAGGACAGGCGCAGCCCTTCCCTCCACCCACCCTTTTATAGGCTCCCGCCGCGCCCCGCCCTGTCGCAGGGTCGCGGTGGCTTCAGCCGATTGGCCGCGGCGGGAGAGGGGGCGGGAGCTATTACGTGGGCCAATGGAACGGAGCCCCGCGTGCGGCGCCATGGGGAGGCCTTCGCGTCAGGCCGAGGGCCCGATTGGGCGGTGCCGCCGAGGGGGCGGGACTCCGGCGCCCGTCGCAGCGCCACCATGGCGACCGTCAGCCGGGCCGGGGCCGTGAAGGGCTGGCGGCCATGGCGGGGCGGCGGGGATGGTCCCGCTGTCGCCCAGGCGCCAGGCCCCTGACCTCCCCGCCGGCGGCCGGGCCCGCTCCGCCCGGGGGCCCCGCAAGCAGCGGGGCGGCCTCACCGGGCTGCCACGGCCACCCGACGCCCCCCGGGCCGTGCTGGGCCTGGGGGAGCTGAGCCCACCCACCCTCCAGGCCGCAGCCGCGCCGGGCCCGGCACCGAGCAGGGAGAGAGGGCGCGTAAGCCGGATTCTCCTTCACACGGCCATTCTGCCCCCCAGCAGCCCACTGCGGCCCACTTCGGCCCACCCCAGCCTGGCCGCCCCGCTGCGATGGGACTCGGCCCAGAGCCCCACCAGGCATCACCTTCAGCAGCAACCACAGCTTTAGGAACCCTTGGTGTCACGCTTCCCTTTCCCCATCGCCCGCAGGAGCAGCACAGCTCCTTGTGGGGCCCCGTGCGCGTTGGATCCACAGCCTGGTCCCGGTGAAACGCCATCGCCTCTATTTGGCCTGTGGCCATTGTACCAGATCTGCGGGGCCGCCTCTGCGGGTCTGTTTGTGACATTGTGGGGACAGGATACGACACATTCTGACGTGGAGTCAAAAGGAGTGCACAGGGGGAAACGTGAGGAAATGTGGTAATTCAAGAAATTATCACCGTGTGATAACGTGAATAATGTGATAATTCAAGAAATTATCACCAAGCCCATAAAAATGTAGACAAGTGGCTTCTAAGTGCTTCTCCCCGTACTCATCTTCCTTTAAGATGTGATGCGGCTCGGGGAAAGCAGTGGCAGTGATCCTGACGCACCAGGAGGGGGTTTGAGCATGCTTTAAAGCAGTATGGTAGGAATGTGGGAAGTCAGTGCTATCTGTCAGCACCGTGTAGTCACTCTGCGTGTTTCATTAGCTGCTCAGTATTCCTTGGCAGCCAGACCTGTTGCCCAAAGGCACGGATGAGTTTGCAGCCAGTAACAGATTTTGCAACCCGAAAAGACGTTCTGCCACGGGGCTGCGTCACCTCGCCGGTTCCTGGGGAAGAGCTGTGCCACGGGGCACCGCTGCCTCAGGAGCCGGCAAAATGAAATCACAAAGAAATGAACCAAACCTACGTGTGGTCCGATGGACCTTCTGTGGCTGCCAGGACACATCCTCGGGAGTCTGGAGAACACCGGGAGCCCGTTCCTGTGTCGCATCCCACCCCACACCAAGCAGGGCAGCAGCAGGATTCGCTTCAGAGCTCCCTGCCTTCAGCTGTCCCCGCCAGGCTCAGTGCTCAGGTGGGCTTTCCCTTCCCAGCCACAGCTCAGTCCCCACTGAGCCAAGGAGATGCTGGCAGAGCTGTTCACCCTTCTCAATTAGCCACGGGGACCCTGCTCCCCGTCCTCCAGCTCCTGACGGCAGCAAAGGAGGGAGAGACAAGCACCAAATCCAAGGCCGTGGTTGCCAATGTCCACCATTAAGGTCAAGATGACTTTGTTTGCCACTATCTTGGTGGCAGCCTTTGCACAGGGTGCCCAGAGGCCTCCCGTTGGTGGCAGGGACAAGGTAAAGCTGTGGAGATATCAGCAACAACCAGGTTCTTGGGCTCTGTGTGTGCGTTTTGCTGGGAGTCCCTGCACGGTTGCTGGCCTGGGGAGCTGCAGTTGCAGTGCTGATCCTGCCTCGAGCTCAAAACTGCATTTCTCTCCCCTGTCAGGGACAAGAGGGACAGAACTCACCAGAGCTGCCCATCTGCTGCCCCAGCTATTCCTGGGAAAAACATCGCTTGTGTGGGAGTGTGCTGGACAGTGTGCT
This sequence comes from Gallinago jamesoni, assembly GCA_025769975.1. Taxonomy (NCBI): domain Eukaryota; kingdom Metazoa; phylum Chordata; class Aves; order Charadriiformes; family Scolopacidae; genus Gallinago; species Gallinago jamesoni. The sequence goes on along the minus strand of JAOQGH010000062.1, from coordinate 23,356,970 downwards.
TGAGGATCGATCTCCCAAGGCGGCTGCCAACCTGAATGTTCCTGTGACGCCAAACCTCAGCTCCCCCCTCTCAGTCGGGGGGGTACTAAGACCCCCTCAGAACCAGGTCTTGCTGCTCTCACCCGAAGCAGCCAAGAACTGGTGGATCTGAAGTCAGATCTGGATATTTGGCAGCACGTGCTCTGGTCCCCGAAGCCGATTGAGAGCTCCTGGAGCTAAAGGCAAAACAAACCCCAATACCGTCTGCTCAGGGCTCGCTCTGCCGATTTGGAGACACCGCGCAAAACTGAAGGCATGACCAGTGTGTCACTCCCCCCATCCTGCTGAACAATTAGCTCTGATTGACCAAAATTGGAGATGGAGGGCTGCAAGCTTCTTTTGTCACCTGGGCAAACATTAACCCTGGTGTAAATCAGGATTATCTCTCTGACCTCAGCGCAATCGCTCTGTGTAAAGAAAAACCCCGAACCCCTGGGAGGGGGGTGAGCTGCTGGCGAGCCCCCAGCTCGGTGTTCGGCCAGGCCTTGTTGAGGCTGGCGCCCCTGGAGCCGTGCGGGAGCCGTGCGGGGACGGGCCCGCTCCTCCCTGCCCGGACAGAGCCGCTTGTGCCGGAGACACAGCGTCCCCGAGCCCCCCCCCCCCCGAGGAGAGGTGCTCCTGGCTCGGGGGCAGCGACGACAGCCCTTTGCCCGGTGACCTCCGGCAGTTCCCCCGCCTTCTGCTCGCCCGTCCCGTCGCCCGGTACCGCCACTCACCCCCGGGCCCGGTGGCCCTCCCCGGCTCCCTCGCCGAGGGTCCCTGCCGGAGGCGGGGGCGGGCAGCGGGGAGGCGTAACCGGGGACAGGCGGCGGGGCCGGGTGTCACAGGCCAGGCCCAAATGGTCCCCCGGTGCCCCGGTGCCCCGCCAGCCCCCTGGAAGCAGGGGGGGGGGGTGTGTGCGGGAGCGGCAGCACCTCCCGCACGGCGCCGGGACGCCCCCGGAGCGGCGGGGGCTCCCCTCGGTGACACTCGTGGGGACGCTGGCCCCATGTCCCCGAATCGGGTCTAATTGTGCCACTGACGGGGTTCCCGGTGGCGGCGGGATGCCCGGGCTTACCGGGGGGAGGGGGGGAAGGGGGGGGAAGGGGGGGGGAGTCCCGCCGGCCCAGCCCCGCCCCCGTTGCCACGGCGACGTTGTCAGCACCCCTCTGGCCACGCCCCCTTCTCCGTCTGGGCCAATGGCGAGGCGGCGCCCGGCCTGCTGCCCGGTGACGTCATGGCCGGTGATAATCCCCCGTGGCCGCGGGAGCGGCGCTGGCGGCGGCGCGGCCCCGTGGCCCGGCGCGGCCCGGCGCGGCCCGGCCCGCAGCATGGCCAAGCACCACCGCACGCCGCCGCGCTCCGCTGAGCCCGTCATCGAGGTCAAGAGTAAGGTGAGCGCTCGCTGGGTCGGGGCCGGTACCGGTACCGCCGGGTCACGGCCGGCCGCGCCGGGCAGCACACGTGGGGCGGCACCGCGCACCGGGGAGCCCGGCCGGGTGGGCTGCTTCGCTCCCCGGAGCTGCGGCGGCGCTGCCCGGGGCCTCCCCGAGCCCGGCCGCGGCGTCCCGACACCCCGGGGTCCGCCGGGCCCGCTCGGCTCCGCCGGCACCGGCCGTGAGAGCGTCGCCGGGGAGCGCTCGCCCGCTGCGCGCCCTCGCCGGTGCGCGGTGCCGGTGTGCGGGACGGCCCCGCCGGGACCCGCCCGCGGGGTGCGCGGTCACCGCCGGGTTGCGCACCTCGCCCAGATGTGCCCGCTCGCCGAGGGCAGGCGCATCCCCGGCCGCGCTGCCGCCGGCGCCGCACCCCCCGCACCGGGGACGAACCCCCGCCGTGCGCACTCCCGGGGCCGTGCCCCCTCCAGCCTCGCCGCATCCCTGCCCGGCTGTGCCCGCGCCTGCCCGGGGGTGCCCGGTGCCCTGCTTCCCGGGGCACCCCGGCCACCACCTGCCCCGGGCTGGGCAGGAGCCCCTCGGGCAGCGGGATCGTGGCAGCATTCCTCAGCCTGTTCTTAATTGGCTTCCCCTTTGCCCTGACCGAAGGAGGCAATAATTGATGCTGTTGCTCACCAGGTGCTCTGTCGGCACCCGTGGTGGAGAGAAGTGCCTTCCAGCAGCTCAGTGCCCACCGTGGCTGGCGGAGGGTCCTTCCTCTGCTCTGCGGGCACCTCTCTGCCTCATTGCTTCGGGTTTGGGGCAGGAAAAATCTCTACTCTTTTTTTTGGGGGGGGGGCAGGTTCTGGCCGGTGGGCACTGCCACCTCGGTGCTGTTGGGGCTCCGGAGCTGGCGGTGCCCAGCTCTGCCTGCCCTGGGGCAGCTCCGTGCTGTGCCCTGTCTGCACTGGTCCAGAACCAGCCCTGCCCATCCTCACCTCTTCTTCCTCCTCTTACTCTTCCTCCTCCTCCTCCTCCTCCACAGTTCGATGCAGAATTTCGCCGCTTCGCCATGAAGCGCTCCAGCGCGGGCAGCTTCCAGGACTTCTACTGCCTGCTGCAGACGGTGCACCAGATCCCACGGGTGGATGTGCTCTTGGGCTACACGGACATCCATGGCGATCTCCTGCCCATCAACAATGATGACAACTACCACAAAGCTGTGTCCTCCGCCAACCCCCTCCTCAGGGTCATCATCCAGAAGAAGGGTAAGTGGGAGCTGGAGAAGGGCATTAGATCTGGAGAACATTCTCCCCATTAAGGGAGATGAGCCATGTCCTGTGGTACCACTGGTTCCATGTTTGGGCTGTGCCAGCAGCGGTGGCAGCTGGTCACAATCCAGCCGTCACGATGGTGGAGAGATCTGGAGGTGGCAGCACCAGGAGATCCCAGAGCCCCACTGGGGCAATGGCACCCCCACGACCTCTCCCCGGCAGCCCTTCCCTGTGGCAAAGGCACCCACGACAGCCCAGCCCCACGTGCCCCAGCGAGCAAAGGCAAATTCTTGCGATTCACCCCTTTGAAGTCGCGCTTTCCAGCAGCCGTTCTTTTGGTAGAGCTCTTGGGGTGCCAAGCGCCACTGAGTTTTTGGTGGTGGGAGGAGGCTCCTCTCCTCCTCGGCGGCCCGGGGCTCGCCCTGGCCACAGAGTGCCTTCCTGGAGAGCGGCTTCCTCGTGCAGGAGGGTGAAATCACCACGATAGCAGCATCTTGGTGAGGACAAAGGCCTCACATCTCGGGTATGTCTCCTCTTCATCAGGGAGATGGAGACGAGCCCATCTTCTTCCACTCGATTTAGCAGCACTGAGGCTTTCTCTTAAGTAGCACCGTCAATTGACAGTGCCCAAAGCTGGAGCCTGATCTAAAAGCCCCACTTTCCCCAACACAGTGCCCAGAGCAAACCTGTGTTTCCAGCTCACGTTAGTGGTACAAAGTCCCTGGGCAAGGGCTGATGCAGGTGGCCAGCTCTGTGCTGGTTTTCTGGGCTCTCACATGGGGGTGATGCGGGACACCCTGGACACGTGTTTCCTCCAGGGCCATGTGGCATCGGTGCCAGCAACAGCGATTCCAGGTAGCCGGCCGGAGGGACCCAGAGTCTGTGGCGTGCTCCGGTGCTGCCGGCACCGAACCACTGCCTGTTCCTGGGACGACAGCTTGACCTGGGTTGCGGTTCAGGGAGCCGGGTGCTCCTGCTCCCAGAGCCACCTCTGCTGCTGGGAAAAGCCTGTGAGGGTACAAGGGTGACCGTGCCGAGCTGGCACAGTGCAGAGAGCGGGCAGCCGTGGCCTTAGAAACACGGGTAGCATGATAAGGGGGGTGAGGAGGCAGCACCGGGAAGCCCCGGCACCTGGCCATGCCCACAGGAGAGGGGCCACAGGGCTGGTGGCACCATGGGAGGCGCGTGGCGAGGCCGGGAGTGAGCCCCGGGTGAGTCACGGCTGATTTAAAATGGATCCAGGTCATCCCGGGGCTGGGCTGTTGTCGAACCAGTCCAGGTGGGCGAGGAATGTGGCTGCAGAGCCGCTCTCGCGTGCCGGGTGCGGGGAGCCACGCACACGCGTGTGTACGGTGGGGTGCACCCCTCAGCGGGCGCCGCAGCAGCCCGTCCCACCGCAGGGGCGCAAAAAGCGAAGGCTGCAGCTTGGGTGCTCTCTCTGCTGTCACCCCTTAGGGTGAAGCTGTCCCCATGGCCGGGGACAGCAGCCCTGCTCCTTCTTAGCTGGCCCATGGGGAGGGGAAAGCCCAGGACATCCCTTGGACCACCAGGGAGCTTGTCCATGGGGTGCTGGACCCAGCCGCTCCGCACCCCTCAGAGAGGAGCTGAAATAGCTGTGGGAAAGCCTCCGCCACCCTTCCCTGAGCTAAAAATATGCCAGGCTGTGTGTGCAGAGAGATATTTATAACTCAGGAGCCCTGGCAGGCTGGCTCAGCTAGGGAGAAATCCCAGGTCCTCTGGGCTTGGGGGCATCCCCAGCAGCCCTGAGGCTGGAGCAGGGTCCCAATGCTGGGCGGGGTGGGGGGGGGGCGGGGGGCACCGTGGGGAACGCGCTGGCAATGCGGCGTCCAGATCTGGGCTCTCCTGTGGACATGGATGGGGAGAAACCAAAGATGGTCTAGGGGATGCTCCTCAGCACCTGGTGCATGTGGTCAAGGAGGGGACGTGGGGGAGCTGGGCCCCATGGAGCAGCCCCATGTCAAGGAGGGTGGAGTCAGACCCTGTGTGATGGTGCCTGATGGTGCAATAAGAGCCAGTGGCACAAATGACAGTTTGGGATGATCAGGGGCACCGGGGATGCTGCAGTGCTGGGATGGGTCTCCAGGAGGTGGGGAGTCTCTGTTCTTGGGGATGGCAGGGCTCTGCAGGACACAGCTGTGGCCATCCGCATCCCGTGCCAGCGATGGTCCTGCTCCAGTGGGGACAAGGGACTCTGGCGCTGTCTCACAGGGCTGGACTCTCTCTGGGGAGCGGGCTGCCACCCCAACACCACCTTGTGCCAGTGGGGGGGGGTGGGGTCGGTCCCTCTCCCCAAACCCAAACTGGGGCACAGCTGTGGCTCCTGGGCCGTCAGGGATGGCAGCTCTAGTGTTAAACTGCAGAGTTTGGCTTAAAGTGTGATTAAGGCTGAATCGCTGCCTGGATCCCACTAATCCTGGCCTCGTGTACACTGGGTAATCCCAGGAGATGGGCCCGCCGGAGACAGGCTGCAGGAAAAGCCGGGGTGATGCTCCGGGGAGAAAAAGCCGGTGAGACCCATGAGCAGGAAGGACACTTCTCCTGCTGGCTCCCCGCAGCTGGAGCCCCGGGCACGTGGCTGCAGTGCCTGACCCGTGTCCTCCCTTGCTGCCTACAGCCGAGTCCGATGCCAGCATCTTTGCCTCAAACTCCTTGCAGAGGAAGAAGAAGGGGCTGCTGCGCCCTGCGCACTACCGGGCCAAGCCTCACCTCCTCATCGGCATGCCCCAGGACTTCCGCCAGATCTCCTCCATCATTGATGTGGACATCCTGCCTGAGACCCACCGCCGCGTGCGGCTCCATAAGCATGGCTCCGACAAGCCCCTGGGTTTCTACATCCGTGACGGCGTCAGTGTGCGTGTGGCCCCGCAGGGTGTCGAGAAGGTGCCTGGCATATTCATCTCCCGCCTGGTGAAGGGCGGCTTGGCCGAGAGCACGGGGCTGCTCGCGGTGAGCGACGAGATCCTGGAGGTCAATGGCATCGACGTGGCCGGCAAGTCCCTGGACCAGGTGACGGACATGATGGTGGCCAACAGTCACAACCTCATCATCACTGTCAAGCCAGCCAACCAGCGCAACAACGTCATCCGCAGCAGCAAGGCCTCGGGCAGCTCGGGCATGTCCACGGACAGCACCCCCAGCCAGCAGACCCCCAGCCCAGCCTCACAGTACCTGAGCAACTACAGCACGGCCGAGAGCGACGAGGAGGGCGACCTGGTCATTGAGAGCGACAGTGCGCCCCACTACATCCCCGGGGGCTGCCCCAACGGGTGCCCTGCCGATGGACCCCTCCAGCAGAGCCTGTCCCCACACAGCTCCCGGGGCTCCCTGCAGTCCCTCGGCAGCCACGACGGCAGCCCCGGCCGGGGCAGCGGGCGGGAGGATGGCACTCTCCTCACCCTATAGCTGTGGGGCCCTGTGGGGACCGGGGCAACGACGGGGCTGGCGTGGGGCTGCCCACCGTCCTCTCCCACCACCCGTGTCCCCGGGAGCCCTGCTGTGACCCCTGTTCCCGCCAGGCACTGCCCCTCCCAGCCCCCTCCCTTCCCACCCCCTCCCTCCAAACAAGTGGGTTTTTTTAATTGTTTTATCAAAATATGCATCATCAATTAATATATTGCAATGGACAGTAAAACCTTTTCTAGAAAGCACCCCCCCCTTGTCCCTGGTTTGTGTCACCACGGGGGCTGGACCCCAACAGCCATGGGGAACACCTCCCCCGGTGCCATGGGAGAGGATGGGCATGTCCCTCACCAGCCCCATCACACGGTCCCGTGTGCCACAGCCCACCCTGTTGTGGGCCAGCACCAGCTCCAGGACCAGCTCCGTAGGTCCCCTGGGAGAAGGGGAGCCCGTTGTGCCCCCCCCCCCGTTGTGCTCCATGGGGGACGGGGACACCCGGCCCTGTGCACAGGGCAGTGCCCGGGAGCTGAACTCCCTGGGGCACACGTCATGGCTGTGCTGGGGAGGAACAGAGAGTTTGGGGGGGACACTGGCACGTCCCTCCCCCTCTGCATCCCTGTCCCAGTTCAAGCTATTTTGGGCAGTGAGCCTAGCACAGTGTCCTGATGCAATGTCCCCCTTGCACACCTTCTCCCTGCTGCGGTGCCCTCACTACACGGGGGACACCCCGGTGACAGGGAGCTGGGTGGCCCCTGGGCTGGCAGCAGCACCTCAGCTGTGACTCAGCCCCAGTAACTGCTGCTGGGGGCGGCACGGCTCCATCCTCCTCCTCCAGCCCTGAGCTCAGCGGGGGCTGTACTCGCCTCTCCTGCTCAGCTGGGGCTCCCCGTGCCCCCAGTTCCTTTGCACCAAGTGCTGGGCTGATGTTGGCTTTGGCCTTTGCTGCTGGCCTGGTCCAGCCCCACATCAGCACTTTCCTGCCCGCAGGGAGGGACAGAGCAACACCACCCCAGTGGGGAGGTGCTGCCAGGCCTCGTCCATGACAGCAGTGACACAGAGAGAGCAGCAGATGTCATCTACCTTGACTTCAGCAAGGTTTTTGACACTGCCTCCCATAATACACTCATTAGAAAATTAAGGAAGTGTGGGCTAGACGAGGGGGCAGTGAGGTGGATTGAGTCCTGGCTGTGTGACAGGACTCAGAGGGTTGTCACTGATGAAACGGCGTCCCCCAGGGGTCAGTACTCGGCCCAGTCCTGTTCAACATACTCATCAATGACCTGGACGAGGGGACAGAGCGTATCCTCAGCAAGTTCGCTGATGACACCAAACTGGGAGGGCTGGCTGACACTCCAGAGGGCTGTGCCACCATCCAGTGTGACCTGGACAGGCTGGAGAGCTGGGCAGAGAAGAACCTAATGAGGTTCAACAAGAGCTAACATAAGGTCCTGCACCTGGGGAGGAAGAACCCCAGGCACCAATACAGGTTAGGGATGGATCTTCTGGGCAGTACTACTGAGGAGAAGGATCTGGGAGTCCTGGTGGATGGCAGGCTCTCCATGCACCAGCAACGTGCCCTTGTTGGGCCAATGGGATCCTGGGCTGCATAGGAAGAAGTGTGGTCAGTAGGTCAGGGAGGTCATTCTCCCCCTCTGCCCTGCACTGGTGAGGCCACAACTGGAATCCTGTGTCCAGTTCTAGGCTCCCCAGTTCAAGAGGGACGGGGAACTGCTGGAGAGAGTCCAGCGTAGGGCAACAAAGATGATTAAGGGATTGGAGCATCTCCCTGATGAGGAAAGGCTGAGAGAGCTGGGACTCTTGAGCCTGGAGAAGAGAAGGCTGAGGGGAGACCTCATCTGTTTACGAGTATCTAAAGGGTGGGTTGAAGGAGGATGGAGCCGGACTCTTTTCAGGGGTTCCCAGTGACAGAACGAGGGGCAACGGGCACAAGCTGGAACATTGGAAGTTCCACTCCAATCTGAGGAAGAACTTCTTTACGGTGAGGGTGACGGAGCAGTGGAACAGGGTGCCCAGGGAGGGTGTGGAGTCCCCTTCTCTGGAGATCTTCAAGCCCCGCCTGGATGCCGTCCTGAGTGATGTGCTCTGGGCAACCCTGCTTTGGCAGGGGAGTTGGACTGGATGGTCTCTAGAGGTCCCTTCCAGCTCTGACAATTCTGTGAAAGCTTCTCCTTCTCCCACCCTTGCTGTGAACAGGCCTGGCCAGATGGTGTCTAGCTGGGTTTGTGGTCCTTCGTGTACTCTCGCCCCACCTCCTGCAGCACCAACCCTTGGCACCAGCCCCAACCCCTCTGCCCCAACCCACTGCGGCTCCTGAGGACAGTGCTTTTCCAGCCCCTTCGCCTGACCTGGAAATGAGTGCTCAGGGAGAGCGTGGTCACCGCTGTGGTGCCAGACCCTTCGTGGCACGAGGGCTGTCCCACAGCCATGGGGTTGAACCCCGGGGCAGCCAGCACAGATGGTGTGGGGAGCCCTGGCCTGGCTCCTGCCGGGTGATGCCGGGCGCAGGCAGGAGTGTGTGCCGGTGGCAGAGCCCTCCCCTCCGCAGGGAAGGGGGGGACTGTGTCCTGCTGCCTTCGCTGATGGCAGCTCCCCATCCTGAGGCACCCGTGCTGCTGCAGCCAAAACCTTGCCAGCAGCTGCGTGGGACCTGCGCCAAGGGCACGAGTGTGCCGGCACTGCCAGCCCTGTGCCGAGGGCCCTACAGAGTCCTCTCACCGGTGCTGCTCTCAGGGGCATGAGGAGGAAGAGGAGAAGGACCCGCAGCTCTCAGGGTCTGAAGGGACAGCACCAAGTGTCCGTTCAGGGGCAGGCCAGGAGAGCAGCCAGGGCTGGGGCCGGGTGACACTGGCGCACGCAGCCCAGAGGGACAAAGGAGCAAAGCAGAGGGCAGGGCGGTTAGTCCAGACTCGTTTAGGGCAGGGAGGTGCTCAGGGGCTGCTGCCCGCGGCCCCCGCCACGCTCACCCAGCCAGCTCAGCCTGTTTGACCCGAGGCTGGCCCCAGGGGAGCGTGGGGTGACTTCCCGAGTGCTAAAAGCTCCCCCAGCCCTTGGCAGCACCGTCGGCCCCCGACGCCCTGGGGCACCAGAGCTGTGGGTGCTGCAGGCAGGGCTGGACCACGCGGCACCATCCCCACCCCACAGAACCCTGCCAGAGATGGAGTGACCCCACGCAACAAGGCACCTGCTTGGGGCGACTGCGTGCAGCATCCCCTCCCCGCGTGGTGAAAGGAGATGGGGCAATGGGCACAAGCTGCAACAAGGGAAGTTCTGATGGGAGTTCAGGGGAAAAGAAGTGTTCCCCCTGAGAGTGGCACAGCCTGGGGACAGAGCCCCAGCGACATGGCAGTTGCAACCCGTCCTCACAGATTTTCCCAGCTCAGTTGGGCAAGGCTCCGAGCTGCGGAGCTGGCCCTGCCCTGCGCAGGAGACGGACCGAGCCCTCCTAGCCTAAATCTTCCTAGGCTTCACACAGTGGGATCCTTGCAAAGGCCTCCAAGGTCCTTCTGTGGCATCTGAAGATAAGGAGATAGCAAGCTCACCTCCATGATGGCACCAAGCCGTGTCCTGCCTGCCTGTGGACCAAGATCTGGCAGGACTTCTGTGCGTATTCTCCACTCCGAGTCCATCACCGTGTCCCAGCACCCCAGTGCTACAAAACCAAACCTCTCTGGCCACTTTGGGCTTCTGCAGAAAGTGGGACCAGGAGCCACGGCTCTCCCCCTGCCTGCACTACATCAGTGCTCCTGGTTTCTGCTCCCCCTGTTGCTCCTCAGACCCTGCTGAGCCTACCAGGAGCTGCCACACACTGAAAGAGGGAAATGATGCTTTACTGGAGCATGGCCTGTCCCACAGACAACAAAGGCTTCTCCAACCTGCCAGTTCTCTGGTCCTGCCAAACCCCCTGTGACCAGCCCAGCTCTTCCCTGCATGGGAGGGACTGAAGCTCTGTGCCTCTTTGTTGTCCCCAAGCTGTCCCCAAGCTGCTGAGCCCGGCCAGCAGGTCGGAGGGTGCAGAGGCCCTGGTTCAGTGCTCAGGTTCAATGCTCAGGACTGGGGCACACACGGCAGATGTACAGCACGAGGTTTCTGTGCAGCCGGGTCTGCAGGTGCTCAGAATGAGCCATGACCATGGTCCAGTTCAGGAGAAAAAGGGGGAGACACGGAGCACCATAGAGAGCTCTAAAGACCTCCGAGTGGTTTGCAGAAGTGGGAAAAAAAATGAGAAAATGAGAGGTGATGCCATGGATCCAGAGCAGAGAGCTGATCTTTGCAAACTCAGGTTCTCTATGCCATGCAGCAGAGACTGAATTAGGGCATCTCCCACACTTTTCCCTGGACCAGACCCAGCACTGGAGGGTGAGCGAGAGGTGTCGCCTGCACATTGGACACTGTATCAGCACCTGCCCAGCGTGCTGCACAGGGCCCAGGGTCCTGAACTTGCCTTCCTCTCCTTCCCTCCCAAAGTGATCATCCTCCCTTCCCAGTGATGAAGGATGTTCAGGCAGAGCAGTACAACACACCCAGCCCCACCGGCTCAGAAGTCCAGCTTGATGAAGACCTTGGGCCTTGAGAAAATTTTGATGGCCTCTTCTATCTGGGAGAGCTTCCTCTCCAGCTCTATCTGCCTCTTCTGCATGCTGAGCGTGTCTGTGCGCACCGGCAGCATCACCAGGTCCTTTATCAGCTGCTCTTGGCCTGTGAAAAAAAAATCAAAAAAGAAAAACAAGTTGTATAAGTGGAAGAGAAAGAAATTCATTCTTTTCCTAGTGCTCCGACTTCATCCTCAGTCATGAAAATGCTGTCAGCACTGGAACAAGGACTTCAATACCCATCCTTCTATTCAAAGCTCAGCAGGACAAGGACCCGAGTGACCTGCTCCAGCTTTGAAGAACCAAGGTTTGGAATACAGACCTCTGAAGGTCCCTTCTAAGCAAAACCTTTCCATCACTTTTAAAAGCAATAGTAGCCCTAACAGCAGGTCCACTGGGCAAGCCTGCTAGAGAGAGCCAGGCCTGTAACCTGCAGGTCCCACTAACCTCAAGGAGATGATTGCTCTTTCCATGCACACAGCTCAAGTGCTGCAACATCCCAGCTAGCTGCCTCATTTCAGGCAACCCTCCCAGTGGCAGGAATCTGTGCCTCAGAACTGCCCTCTCCCTAATATTGGCCTGGTTTTCTGAGCTGGAATCCTCATTACTTTTCCTCTTACTCTGTTTCAGATTGCCGAGGGTCTCCAGCCGCTGGCTCTCTGGCATCATGGTGTGACCAGGTGGCGTGTCAGGATCTGGCAGGTTTCGCAGTCGCTCCTCCATCTGCCTACGCCACAGCTCCTTCCTCTCCAGCAGGCTGGCAGGGCAAACAACAGCATGTGTCAGCACATCTGTCAGGAGGGGTGGCATGGGGATGGGGGCAGAGGCCAGGAATCAAGCCCTCCAGACCCCACTAGTCTCCACGTCGCTGCCTGAGGACCACAGGACCACCCTGCCGGCGCAGGGCATCACCTCAGAGGAGTGCACCTGGGGTTAGCCTGTAGGCATGGGCTAGCAAACATGCTCCAAGCACACTGAAGGGCAGGTAGAAGACACAGAGAGGCCGACACGAACACCATGGAGACAAGGGCTTCTGCCTGCTCCTTGCTTCTGGCCCAAGCCACTGAGTCCTCTCAAAACCATTTCTGAGCCAATGATGGAATGAAGTTGGACGAAGCGGCTGACAGCCCAGGGATGCTGGCAGAGAACAGCAGGCACACCAGAGAGCCACAGGACTAACACCATGGTCAGGCCTAGCACAGGGTCACCCAGGAACTGTTTTCTGCTCGGAAAACACAAATCACTAACTGAATGTTCTTCAGACTTCAGGTCAAAGGCAGGAGGAACACTTGCGAGGCAGCGCGAGCTATCCGCCTCTCAGAGGACAGACCTTTTCATACTGAAGCTACACCACGTGGAGCCAGGCTTATGAAGGGGCAGGAGCACATTTCTTGGTGCACACAAACCATCCCCATCTCAGCATCATTGTACAACAGCAAGCAAAGGAGGAGGAAACAAAATTCCTTCCGAAACCCACTCACACTGGCCACGAGATTCTCGTTAAGTGAAGAAACCAGGAGGGATTGCACTTATTCCCCAGGCCACAGTAAATCCCACTGCTTGTGTACAGTGCCTCTGTCCCCTGTCCCCGTCTTTCTACGCAGGGGACCTTAGTGGAGGGAAGTGTCACAGAGAGTCCTGTGGATCAGACAGCAGCATACATACTACTGGGGGACGTGTCCCATCTGCTTGGCGTTGTACTCCTCCTGCTCCCGCTGCTTCTGCTCCAGCAGCTCAGCCAGGGCCTGCAGGGACTGGGAACGCCGCAGCGAGGCCCGCTTGGCATTGCGGGCGTTGTGCTTAACGAAGTCAATGCTCTTGCCCTCCACCTGCATCTAGGAGAGAGAGAGGGAGGCAGCAGGGGCCGGCCCAGCACACGGCCTCACAAGGGACAAAGCAGGAGAGAATTGCAGGGCAGACGGGCGATTGGACGGGCAGACCCTCAGCACATCCCACCTCAGGAGTCAGAGAGACGGGCCATGTTTTGAGAAGAAACCAGTGCCAGAAAAAGTGCCAGAAACCCTGGGAGTGCCATGGTTTGCCTGGCACCAAAAGGCAGTCAAAACCTCAACCCCATCTTTTTGAGGTCCTCAAGCTGACCATGACCTCCAAGCCAGTAGGACAGGAAGAACCAGGCGTGACATAGTCCTCTCGGCTCCTACTGCTGTGTTTTGAGCCCATCAGAGCAGGTAGAAGGACAGGGGAAAAACTGACAAGACCAATTAATGCAACAGAGCCTTTTCCAGAGATGCAACTTGGCTGGTCTTTGGGTGCATTTCCCCAGAGACAGTACCCTCCATCACAGCTCCTCTGGTGGTCAAGACAGGAAAGAAGGTTGCTAGGCTTGAGTTCAAAGTTTTCTTTTCATGCTTTTCCTCCTTAAGAGTTTATGTCCTGTTTAAATTAAATTGCTCCATGGCATTTGGGAACCAACAAACTGAGAAACCCATGCAAGCCAAGGAAAGAAGACACGGAGCAGTTTAGGACTTTCCAGACAAGACCATCTGAAAGGTTTAATTGCTAATACAGATTTAACTCTCCTTACTGAAAAGCACACCGATTTCCCAAATTTTATCTAATGCCCAGAAGCCACAGTTCCTTTGATTAAGGTGGGAGCAGCTTCCAAATCCCCAAGACCTCCTGCGAAGCCCTAGGAAGAGCAGACTGGAGATCACTGGCACTTCTGGAACATAGGAAGTTCCATTCAAATATGAGGAAACCCACCTTTTTGGTGAGGGTGATGGAGGACTGGAACAGGCTGCCCAGGTAGGTCATGGAGTCCCCCTCTCTGGAGATCTTCAAGACCCACCTGGATGCAATCCTAAGTGATGTGCTCTAGGTGTTCCTGCTTTAGCAGGGGAGTTGGACTAGATGATCTCTAGAGGTCCCTTCCAACTCTGACAATTCCATGATTCCATGGTTCTACAGCGAGGAGGTGGGACTTCCTATGCGAACTTCACGATCTCTTCAACTATGAGCAAGGATGAAGCCAATGGGCAGTAGTAGTAATCCTTGAACACCCATCTCACCACCCCAGTGACCAAGGCCCTGTTCCTTCCAGGAACAGTATTTACAGACCTCCTTGTTCATGTAGCACATCTGACCCAATGCCTTAGAAGAATACTCAAAGAGTTCAAAGCAGGAGCAGTGGATAAGTGCCAGAAACGCCTAAGATGGATGAATGCCAGAAACCCCTGGGAGCATGCAGATAGTGTGCAACTCACCTTGCTTTCATCACCCAATGCCTCTGGAGTCTCTGTGTCTGCCTCTGCTTTCATTCTGGCAGGCCTTGGGGAGGGCGGTCTGCATGGCTTGATCCCAGGGCCACAGCGAGAATACGCCCTCAGGAATTTCAGAGCCTCTGGTTTAGGAGGTGGGGAACTCTCCTGGGAAAGGCAAGACAAGATCCACTAGCAGAGGAAGGCTGAAGCAAAGAGAAACCCACCCAACAAAGTTTGGGTGGTCAACCACAAGTTTCCAGCAGGCAGATGACTGTATGCTCTTTCTGCCATGACTTGGCAGAAGTTCCTGGGGGAAGGTAATGTGCACACAGCCAGCAAAGGCCAAACAGACAGCCCACAGCAACAAATCCAGACCCGGCAACTGAACTTTGAAAAGAAAGGCTTGAACAATAAAACGCCGTGGAGGGTGAGGGGGGAAATCTGCAGAAACACACATGTGGATCAAACGCCTGTGTAGCACTGACTGGAGAGTCCCTCTTCACTGACTGATCTGGCAGTCATGAAAGGAGAGCAACACCAGATAACCCAGCAGAGATACCGACCAGGCCTAGGGACAACTTAAATGGATGGACAGTCCAAACTAACAATGATCACGACCCCTTAAAAAGCAGAAATCTTCCCATCAAAAGGGCAAATGGCAGCATAGAGTAAGCGTGCTGAAAGTTGAGAGACACACACCAGTCTCCCTTGTTGGCAAAACCAGAGAACCTGAACTCCCAGAAGCAGCCAGCCCACCTCCACAAATTCAGAGCACGCTGCAGAGTCCTGTGTGAATGAAACGGCACAGGTAGGCATGAAGCTGACAGAAATTAGATGCTCTTCTCAAGCACTGCTCTGCTCAGCACCCCAAACCTGTGGTTATCCTGTTCTAGACAGAAAGAGGAGCAGAGAGTGAAGGAGTCTGGTAGTTTTGGGAGGATGGAATTGCATCTGGAAGGCATCTTCAAAGGCCATGGTTAGCGCTGGGACAAGGAGACGCTGCCTGCTGTCTAAGGCAAGGCTGCCTGGGGCAGTCCCCGAATGAACCCTGAAAGTTGGAAGGACACTGTGGCAAGTGAGTGACCTTACATTGAATGCAACCAGGGCACTGCTCTGCCCCTGGAAGCAAAAGGAACTGCACATGGCAGCCTCCGGAGCTTTGCAGGTACCCACGGTCTCAGCTGAACTGCAGTGCTCTTGAGGCAGATCCCTTGTGTCCTGGCCTGTTGAGCTTGGCAGGCCTGAAGACACAGAAGATAGGGCAGCAACATCAGTAATTTGAGCGTAAGGACCAGGGTACGCGATGCCCTCAGCACTGTCCAGATTGACCATACTCCAAAGATGATCAGCCTTTTTTCAACAGGAGCTGGGAGACTCAGATCTTCCCAGTAAGTTAATGACAAATGTCTTTACCTCGTGTGGACAGTTAGAAGTCAAATAAGTCTGTGATCTTAGAAATGTACCCCATCTCCCTTTTACAGGAACACTGAGACCATCAGAGTCCTTTTCAAGGCAGCTGCTGCAGCAAACAGCCTCGAGGACAGATGAGAGAAGAGAAACTCCACGTTAGACACCAAGACCTAACAGAATCAAACTCTGAGCAGCAGCAGCTCCACAGAAGATGGAGATCCTTCACTGGGAACACCCTGACTCTGCAAGAGCCGCAGCGACAGTTAAAGCAAGGTGAGTCAGCACCAGGGCCTCCTGCCACCTCCCTCTGGAGGAACTTGCAGAGCACAAGTAACGCACCGTGCAGAAACTGCCTGCGCAGAGACCACCCCCTTTCCCCAGAACAAAAGAAGGAATTATTTCAATTTTCCTCTAAGCCAGAGGATTTGTCAAACAAGAGCGTGGGCTTGTGATCCTAAAGCACATGTGGGTTTGCTCCCATGTGTGGAAGGGTCACGGACGTCAGAGGGGTTGGTGGCACACACCAGGAAGAAGAGAGACAGCATTTGGAACTTGGAAATCATCTTACCAGTTTTTAGCAATTGCTATCAATACACATAATTTTAGTGTCAAAATTTGGGTCAAGTGCCACAGACCAGAGAGAAGGAATGCAGAGATGAGGAGGAACTTAAGGCTCCAGCTCAGCACAAGAGTATGAAGGGAAGGCTTGTGTCAGTGGCCGTGCTTGAGGTGCCACCCCGCTTGCACCTACTGTCTGCACAAGCAGCAGCTCCCCAAGTCACTCCTGTCCACAGCCTGGCTGACTGCAAAGACAGAACAGAGACAGAGACTGTGAAGATTACCAGAGACTCACAGAAGGACAAAGCCCTGTTCTGGCAGCTGACACTCCTGGGCCTGATGGGAATGCAGGATCCAACAGTGTGAGGCTGCTCCAGAGAGCCAGTGGCTTTCCAGCCAGGGCAGTTGCCCCATGCTTTCCCTTCTTCAGGAAGCTTCTCCCATAAGAGGTGGAGCTGGAAGGAAGCCCCAAGGTCTCTCCTCCAGGAGGTCGCTATGATGAGGGTGCTGCCATGCAGCAGGAATCCACTCCATCCATAGAAGCCACAGTGCCTATTTCTGGATGAAGGAAGAGGCCAACCCAACTGAGAGGTCACCTGGATGACAAAGGTCTCCCAGATTCAGATTGATGACAACAGATCCAGCCCAAGACAGTGATGGAGCTATCCTTCCCTCTTTCGGTGGGACTTAACTGTACTTTTGTGCAGAGCGCAAACAGGTACACTTTGTCCAAGACAGTCACTTCGATGCATTTTGCAAAGCTCTCCAACAGAGGCAGTATTTAAACATGAGTAACCCATCAGAGGAGGAAAAATTATCCAGAGAAAGAAAATAGAAGCCAAAAGCGAACCAAAACCTTCACAAAGCCAGGCGTCCACTTGGAACAGAAGCCATGGACATTTCGGCAGTTGAAAAAGCCTGAGAAGACAAGGACGTGTACGGAGAACACGAGGTACATACAGCTGTTCACGTTTTGCTGGAGCTACAAGGCCTCCTCCCTGACTGCCTGGAGATGTCTGTGTGTCCCACTGCACCGTGGTTATTCCCCAGAACAATCACTCAGAGAAGAACCTGGAGATATATGGCCCATTGTGAGTCCACAGGGTGGTAAGAATTGGACCAAGGTTTGACACAGCCTGAAGACTTCCCTCTGAGGACCATAATCCATGGGGCAGAATTCCACAGCCTTTTGGCACAAATCCAGACTAGTGTTGCCCTGAACACTGAGAAGCTGCAAAGCCAGCTGGATGCACCTCTAGAGAGGGAATACGGGTGTGAGGGCTGCTCTGCACCTCCCAGGAACCATCCTTGAGATCCTTAGCAACTGAAGGGCCAAGTAGGAGCCTCCAGGCAGAGGGTGTGATGAGATTTTCCTCTTCTCAGCTCCCCCTGCAGAGGAGGTCTACATGGCCAGACAGGACAGGGATTACTACGGCAATCGCTCTCCAGACCTGCTTTCCACACAGCCCTGCTGCCACATCTGTCCACTGTGCTCCAGCACCAAGATGCCCCCAGACCCCCAGGTTCTGGGACTCCCCCATCTTCCCCATCCCACAGACCTTCATGACTGAGCTCCCAGGCCAGGAGAGTTCAAGAGCCCAGTGGGAACTGACCTGCAGTTTGGCTTTCACCTTTGACTCCACATTTTCGTATTTCTGCGATTTCCACAGAGCTTTCACAGGCTTGGGCTGGCTGTGCTCTTGGGCTCGCTCCTTCTCTTTGCACCTCTTCTGAATCTCCTTTATTCGCCTCACATTTTCCTTCTCATGGTCCTTGGACTCTTGCCCTGCACAGCAAGGGGAGACACAGCCCTTACTCCTCAGACACTGCCAAGAGACACAGGCTCTTGGATCACTGGCACCAGAGACCACAGCTCCACCTCCAAAGCTTGTCCAACTGCCCATAGAAAGAGCAAGCCCTCCCCACTCCTGCAGACTGGACACTCTGTGCATTTTCCTGTGTTAGATCTACGCTCCCAGACTGACCCTATGCTGCCAGACAATCCCACCATGCCCAGATGACCATCAGCACCTTGGGCTCCCCAAGCCAGGGCAAATCTCAGCTGACACAACCGGACCTTCCTCCGTTCCCCTCCTGCTTCGGCACAGCAGCTGTGGCAGCCACTAGTTGGCATCCACCACGCTGGCACCAGAAAGGACAGTGACAGCACGTGAAGCCAATCAAGTGACAGCCCATGCTCAGCCTTTTCTCCTTTCTGGACCTCTGAATGTTCTTTGTGAACTCCCTGAAGAAGGGATCATCTTTTGCAAAGATGTCCTTGGTACCCACATATACAAACAGTCTTCCCAAACGCTGCCTGGCTTCAGTAACAAGCAATTCCCCAGGTTAAACATCTTCTATACATTAAGATTTCACTTGATCCATCTTTAAGTACCAACTATAAAGATACTGGTTATATTGAGAGGCAGTAAACTAGAAGGGCTTTATTTATTTCCAGAATCTCTCAATAGTCTCTCATCTATGACTCGTTCCTCAAGTCTAAATTAACCAGCATCTTTTTTACAGTCCCTCTTCCCGCTGCAGACCTGGGCCAGACTGGACTCATGGAGGCCCCAGCACCACCTGCTCCACCGCAGGAGATGTCCCAGGGACACCACGGCCAGGCCAAACGCAGGAGATGGGGCGACTGGCCCTGAAAGCTCAAGCTCTCCTCAGGCAGCAGAGCTTGAGGAATCCACCCAAATCCCTCACACTTCATCCCTGGCCCAGAACACAACTCAGGCCAGCAGTGACCCAGCTGTACTTACTCTTGACTGGCAGCCCCCCACCAAGGGAGAGCCCTTCGAGCTGCAGTAAGAGACCGAGCGTCCCCTTCTGTCCCTTCTCCAAGAAGTCCTTTCCACTGGGGCGAATGCGAGGGGCTGGCTGGGCCTGGTGGGCACTGCCCAAAGCAGGGCACGGGTTGAGAACTCGGTCCAGGGAGCCAGAGGTAAAATCCAGCTTCCCAGCGTTCCCTTCCAGCCTCCCTCGAGCTACAGAGAAAGACAGAGATTATCACGGAACAATCTCACCTTGTGGTTTCCTTCACCCACAGCCTAGAAAAATCCTCTCCACCTCTACCTTACACTTTCCCATCTTTCAACCAGCAGTACGAGATGTTGAGGATGCCAAAGAATAAGGACATCAAATGAGCAAGCTGCGTCAGACCAAAGTACAAAACCACCCATCAGTCACGAGCACCGAGGACTCACCTGAGAAGGGGTGTTTGTAATAGTCTGGAAAGAGTGTAGGGTCTGGAGGAATGGGTCCAGAAATCCTGGATGGCCCTTCACACATCTTGCTGTTGCTCTGCCTCTGCCACAGAAACCAGCCACCACTGAGGAGAGACATGAACAGAGCTCACTGAAAAGCTACATTTCATATATATATACATATATAGAGATATATATATAGATATACACAAACTGCTGACCTTCATTAGAGAGCTCACACCCAGCTATAGAGATGACCTGTAGGTAGGAAATCACCCCAAATTGGGCTCCAGGCAGGTGAGGATCCAGCAGCACTGTCCCTCTTGTGGGGCTAATCAGCGTTTTTACCAGCGCTGAACCTGAACGGTCTGCGGTTGCTGTAATACCTGCATCTTCAGTGCAGAAAACCCTTCCCTGCTTCCCTCTCCCATACGGGAACATTTACTGCAGGCACGCAACAGGAGCTGAGCTGCTGTAACCGCCCAGTAATGCTTCCAGTGAACGGGGAACACAAGGTAGCTGGACATCATCTGACACATTTTAGCCTTAGATTTCAATTATCTTGCACCTTTGACTCTTTCTAAATAGCTCCTGGGGTTCAAACACAAAGCAAGCTGAAGCCCCAGCCCCACACAGATAAATCCCCTGCTGTATCCTCCACGAGAGACACGCCAGTGCTGTCGCCACCCTTGAGCAAGCTGGGGCTGAACCTCAGAAGGACCCGAGACAGAACACTTTGCTCCAGGATCTTGTAGGGGCAGATGCTGAATTTCTGTGGAAGAGCCCTGAGACAAAACCAGCCCAGCTGCCTCTCGGCTCTCTGGGACAGTGGGGAGTTACCTGTTTAGAAAAACATCTATTTCATTTCTAAATAACTTTTTGATGCAGATCAACGTGCACAAGCACAGATCCACAAATCACACAGATCCCTGGCCCACACTGGCCACTGCTGCCTCTCTCCTTCCCACGACAGGAGGAGCACAGATCCTTCCAGCACAGGAGCATTCAGCATCTATTTCCTCTTGTGCTCACCATGATCACAGAATCATAGAATGGTTAGAGTTGGAAGGGACCTTAAAGCCCACCCAGTGCCACCCCACCACCCTGGGCAGGGACACCTCCCACCACACCAGGTTGCTCCAAGCCCCCTCCAACCTGCCCTTGAACCCCTCCAGGGA